>CM057458.1:1244272500-1244872500 GCA_016271365.2 Neoceratodus forsteri | reverse complement strand
TCATTTCATGTGCCTGATAATCTAATAAACATGATGCAAGATTTAATTTTCTTTCTAGCAAAAGTTTGCATGTAGGTAGCTACACTCATTAACTCAGATCCTGCTGGGTTGCTAGTCATAAAACCTTGGTCATAAACCTGAGAAACCTGCAAAGGTTCTGGAGGATTTCTATAATCCCAGCTATAAAAATAATATAAAATGTAAGCAAGTGGAAGCCCTGAATTCAAAGATACCATAGTTGAGCTCTTTTTTTGCAAACATGCTTACATTAAAGAGGGACTGAATACAAAGTGATGAAAGTAATGGTAGTTTACTCACCTGGTAAAGGTGATTGTGGGGGAATGGCTCTCTGAGGCACTCCACTTACCTGACATCATGGGTTGTGTACACCTGATAGGTTGTCTGATGCACATGTGACTAGTTTTGTGGACGTCCCCTTCTGAGTGTCCCTGGTCACTTCTAGTCAGTTAGATGTTTTCCAAAGCTGTGTCTGAAATACAAGAAAGAGTAATTTTTTGCCCCCCCAAGTGTGTTGGAAACCCCAAAGTACTGCTCTATAGACAATGGATGGTTAATGGTAAAAAGACTGTGTTTTAATGTAAGCAGGAATAGTACATGCTGTAAACTGTTAGACTGTTGTAGAATATCAAGTTGTTTGAAATAGAAATTGTCACGTAATGCTGTAGGGTGAGGCTTGGAGTGCCTCAGAGAGCCATTCCCCCACAATCACCTTTACCAGGTGAGTAAACTACCATTGTGGGGGATGGTTTCTGAGGCACTCCACTTACCTGACATCATGGGTTACTAAAAGCAGTGAATGAAGACTAGGGGGTTAGACGTGACAACAGGAGAATGTTTGTATTTGCCGCTAAGAGTACAGCGGTAGCAAAGTTCGCCTTGTGTTGTTGTGACACATCAAGTCTGTAGTGTCTGATGAAAGTGTGTATTGAGGACCATGTGGCTGCGGCGCAAATCTCCTCTGCAGTGGCCATGTTTCTTTCTGCCCATGAGGTGGCGATGGCCCTAGTGGAGTGAGGCTTGATTGTCTGAGGTATTTGTAGTCTGTTAGCCTTGTAAGCCTCTATTATTGCTCTTTTGAGGTAGCTGGCAATGGCAGCTTTGGATGCTGCCATACCTTGTCTGCGGCCTTGAGTGATGATGAAAAGTCTGTCCTATTTGCGAATGGGATTAGTTCTTGATATGTATGTGGATAGCAATCGGGTCATGCCTAGCAGGCGGAGTTGCGGGTCTGCTTGTATGTCTTCTGGTGGCAGCTGTGCTGGAATCTCAATAGTCTGGTTAAGATGGTATTGTGACACGATTTTGGGTCGGAATGATGAAATTGGTCTCATAGAGATTCTGTCGGGTAAGAATTGGAGGAAGGGCTCCTTGTGGGATAGAGCTTGTAATTCCCCAACGCGTCGTGCTGAGGCAATGGCAGTTAGGAATACTGTCTTGAGTTGGAGCCAGTGAATGGGGATGGACTCAATTGGTTCAAATGGAGGGTTTGTCATGGCTGTAAGCACCGACGGGAGGTCCCATGGTGCAACCGTTGGTTTGTGTGGAGGACGCAGATTATTTGCTGCTTTCAAGAAGCGGATGACATCTGGGTGGGAGCCAGGGGTGGTGCCCAGAATTTGTCCCCGGGCAGCGCCAATGGCAGCGACCTGTACCCTGAGGGAGGAGGGGGAGAGGCCTAGCTGTAGACCCTCCCAGGAAGAGCAGTATATGCGCAATGGTGCATTCAGTGGGTTCGATCTTATGATGACGGCACCATGTGTTAAAAACACTCCAATGTCGTGAGTAGGTGGAGAGTGTGGAAGGTTGGTGAGAGGAGGCCATGGTCTGAATGACTGAGGGGTGGTAACCTGCCTTCAGCAGTCTCGCCCTTTCAGGAGCCATGCCGTTAGTTTCAATTGATGCAGGTTTGGGTGAGTAATGGGACCTTGTGTGAGGAGGTCTGGAATTAGAGGTAGTTGCCAAGGATCTGTCAGTGCCATGGAGACGAGAGTCGCGAACCATGATCTTCGTGGCCAATGTGGGGTCAGAAGAATGACACGGGGTCTCGATATTAGTATTTTGAGTAGTACTTGTGGGATGAGGGGAATGGGTGGAAAGATGTATGCCACTTGGAAGTACCAGTTTGCCTTTGCTGATTGGGAGTCGACTCCTATCACTTTGTGATCTTTGAAGCATGACCAATATTTTGGGCATTGGTGATTCTTGTGAGATGCCATGAGGTCTATGTCGATTGGGCCCCATCTGTCGTGTAGTTGTTGGAATATTTTCTGGTGTAGTTTCCACTTGCCTGGGTGTATCATCTGGCGACTGAGCCAGTCCGCCGTGACATTGAGTTTGCCAGCCAGGTGGATGGCAGATATCGATGTGAGGTTCATTTGAGACCAGTTGAGCATTTTTGAGCATATGGACATCATAGTCTTGCTCTTTGTGCCGCCTTGTTTGTTTATGTAGGAGACTGTGGTCTGGTTGTCTGACCTGATTTGAACATGTTTGTGTTGGACGATATTTGAGAAGTGCTTGAATACTGCCTTCAGTTCTAGGGCATTGATTGAGAGCTTTGAGTCTTTTTCGGACCACTGTCCCTGGGCATTGTGCGGTCCGAGTACTGCTCCCCATCCGAAGAGGCTTGCATCTGTTTCTATGATAATGTCATGTGAAATGTCCATTGGGACGCCTTGGGATAGTTTGTGTCTGTCTGTCCACCATTTTAGGCTTGATTTTTACTCGTGGTGGCAGCTGGGCATGTTTGGAAAGGTTGACTTCGTCTGGCTGTCCTTGTTTTAATAGAAATAGCATGAGTGGTCTCGCATTCCATCGTGCCCATGGGACGGTGTCTATGGTGGATGACATGAGACCTAGCATGTGGGAGATGTGCCATAGTGTGGTTTTCTTTGCGGATCGCAGTTTGTGAGCTGAGGATATAATCGTTTGTATTCTTGGGTGGGAAGGAAAGACTTTCCCGTTGTTGGTGTCTATCAACGTTCCTAGGTGTTCCAGAGTGTGTGTGGGGGTTAGTTGGCTTTTCTTGATGTTGATAATCCATCCGTGAGATTCCAGGCATTGTATCACCTGTTGTGTTTCCCTTAGTGATTGCTGAAGGGTGCGGGCTCTTATGAGCCAGTCGTCTAGATAAGGAATGACATGTATCCCTTTTTGTCGGAGGTGTGCCACGAGTACAACTGAAACTTTTGTGAACACTCGTGGTGCGGAAGCTAGGCCGAAGGGGAGCACCTTGTACTGATAGTGTTGACCTAGAGTGCAGAATCGTAGATATTTGTAGTGCGTGGGGCGCATTGGAATGTGAAGGTATGCATCTTTTAAATCTATGGATGTGAGGAAGTCTCCCTGACGTAAGGCTCGTAGAGTGGATTTTGTAGTTTCCATCTTGAATGGTATGTAACGCACCGATTTGTTGACATGTTTTAGATCGAGTACTGGTCTGAAGCCTCCTGTCTTTTTTGCAACTAAGAAGAAGCGGGAGTATATTCGTACCTTCCTCGTGTTGTGGTACCGGGCTATGGCATTGTTGCTTAGCAATTCTGCAATAGCTGTAAAAATCTGTGGTGTTGTGTATGATTGTTTGGTAATGTTGGATTGAATCATTATGTGGCCTCTGGAACAGTGGCGAACTGTATTGCATAGCCTTGGCTTATGATTTCTAGAACCCATTTGTCTGTGGTGGTCTGAGTCCATTGTCAGTAGGAATAGAGATAGTCTCGCCCCACTGGTATGGTTTGACGAAGTCGGGGGAGACAGTCATGTTCTTCTGTTGTTGCGGCAGAAATAATTGGATCTGCCCCTTTGTGAGTTGCCTCTGCCTCTGTAATGGCTGAGGTGGTAGGGAGTGGAGTAGTTTTGTCGGAAAGAGGCTCCTCGAGAAATGTAGGTGGCTCTTCGCCTGTCATGAAAGGCAGAATGTCTGCCTCTGGGGTGAGAGGGGAGGTAGGTAGATCATGGCTGTTCCCTGGCCATTAGTCTGCCATCCTCCTTGCCCTTGAGGTATTTTTCTAGTGACTGGCCAAAAATCATGTGTCCTGTAAAAGGTAGCTTATGAAGTGTAGCCTTGAACTCCTTGTCTGCGTCCCAAAGTTTCATCCATAGAGACCTACGTGATCTGTTTGAAATGGCCGCAGATCTCGCATTTATTTTTAGTGAATCGACTGCCATGTCCGCTAGGTACTTGGTTGACAGAATGGCATGGTCTAATAGGGTGGCTTGGTGAGATTTAGCGGGAATTGTTTTTAGTAACTCCTGGAGCCATGTGAGTTGGGCACGAGTAGTGTAAATAGCGGTGACTGCTGCTCTGCTATCCAGGCCAGACAGCTCTGCCGTTTTCTTAAGATTTTCTTCGATCTTTCTGTCAATGGGATCCGTAAGGCCAGATGCGTTTTCAGTTGGAAGCACCGTTTTCTTGTTGAGAGTGGCTATTTGAGGGTCCACTGCCGGGGGAGTGCACCATAGTGCTAGCTTCTCTGCCTGTAGTGGATACATTTTGTCCCAGTACTTTCTTTCTGGGATTCTGGCTGGTTCTGAGGCAGACCATTCTTTTTGTACAATCTCGTCTATTGCCTCACAAACTGGGAATGTATCTGCTAGTTTCGCTGCAGGTTGCAGCGATGGAAGCAGTTTAGATGTAGGGGCTGGTGTAACTGTATCGAATCCGACGGTTTCCATAATGTTGCAGACCAAGCTCAGAATTTGGTCTGGGAAACACCATTTTGCAGTAAGTGTTTGAGGGTCTTGCTCGGAGGAGGAGTCCTCATTATCGGAGGAGTCACTGGAGTCTAACTGTGGTTCTGTGAGGGAGTGTTCTGTGCCCTGGGAATGTGTGCGTGTGGACTTAGTTGTAGGAATTTGGCTCTGTGAAAGTTCCGTAGTTCTATGAGTATGGCTGCAAGTACTTCTTGTTGTGCCTGCATGAGTTTGTTATTTTGCAAGAGTACTGTAGTGGAGTCCATCTGTTGAGTGCTATTGTGCTAGTGGATGGATGCGATCCATCATCCTCGGAGTCTTGAGTCTCAGTATGAGTGTTGGTGTCCTTGATGCAAGATGTGCATAGCCTGCCTGAGTGTAGGGGTGACAGTGGCACATGACATTGTTTGCAGCTCTTTGTTCTGGGCATGGTCAACTGAGAAGGACAGAAAGAAAATATCATAGTGTGCTGTCCCAGGTGTTAATTAAAATAATTTTTTTTTTATGCATAAATGTATTGGTAGTTCTTATGTGTTGCCCTACTTGGTGTTACTGTGCCAGGGTGTAGCAATGGAGAAGCGCTGTGCCTGCAGGGAGTCACTGTAGGAAATAAGCGCTGTGCCTTTAAGAAGCAGTGGCAGAGCTGCTGGGCATTGAATCTGTGAGGGTAGGAGCTAATTTTAATCAATGATGTACCACAGATAGTGTTGGGACTAGTTTGCAGTTTTGTATAAGCAGAGGTGTTTAGGCAACAGAGTTATGTATGCTTGGCAAAACAACTGTCTTAAGAACTGTTCCACAGTCATGTTTGGCATGTGTAGCTTGAATTAGGGCAAGTAGGAACTGTGGAAATGTCGCGAGGCTTAATTGAAGTCCTGCTAGAGTTTGGCAAGGTTTGTTTACTATGTTGAGTCATGGAGAGATCTCGAGCGAGATCTCGCGAGAGCGAGCGTGATTATGATGTCGCGGGGCTTCTGGCTGGTCCCGCGAGATTTCTGAGCCAATCAGGAGCGAGATAGGGCAGAGGAGAAGCAGGAAGTGATGGTTCCTGATAGAGGATGGCGTGGGGTGTGGAGGGGTCATAAAAAAACATCCTGAAAACGCCATGATGGGTTGAAATGCTTTGGAGAGCAAGCAGATGCAGGTAACATAGAAAAGGTTAATGTAACCTATTGAGCAGTGACTACATAGGGTGTCTTTAGCTGCAGAAGCAGGAGCTGAAGAGCACTGTATAACAATGTATGGGAGGCAGTTGGAATTGTGTTAAATGAGTCTGATACTGCTGTAAAGGAGAGTCAGAGCTCAACAGTGAAGTAGCAGCAGTTAGTGTCTGAGACCGCTATGTAGGGGAACACAGAGCACTAAATAAGCATAATTAAGAGGTGTTAGACTGTGTCTGTGGCCGCTGAGCAGGGGACACAGAGCACTAGTAGAGTTAATAGTCATTGTAATGTGTCTGAGACCGCTAAGAGGGGAACACAGAGCACTACCAAAATGACTAGCCACTGAGATGAGCTGGGCAGCTAGGGGAGGAATTAGATGCAGTCATAATAATAATGCGATATAAGAGTAACATGCATAGTAATTTGTACTGTCTTATCCTGACTGAGTTTAAAACTGTTTAAAAAAAATAAACCCCGTCGAGTATCAAAGCACACGAAGTCTATTCTGTCTACAGACTAGAAAGCAGTACATAAGAAGTAAAAGGCTGATTGCCTACCTTGTAGTAGTTTCGTTTGGTTTGTGAAGCTTTGGAGCTCTGGAAAGTGCGACAACCTATTTAAGATGCACAATGTTAACTGACTAGAAGTGACCAGGGACACTCAGAAGGGGACGTCCACAAAACTAGTCACATGTGCATCAGACAACCTATCAGGTGTACACAACCCATGATGTCAGGTAAGTGGAGTGCCTCAGAGACCATCGCCCACAATAAGGTCTGTCTCAGTATTTCCAGTATTTCTTTGGTTCAGTTTTTAATTTAACTGTTGTAACATTATCACAGCAGGGAAGCTCCTGCCAAGTACTGCAGTGGCCATCAAGTCTGATATCAGAATTAAAAGTCATCTATGGTATAATAATGCTTTCATCTATTATGCAATATTTTAAGCATGTAAGTTAGTTTCCTATGTTCCCCTTTACCTATCATCAATCTTCCTTTAATCATATCTGACAGCAGTACCATAATTTGTGAGTCTCTGCACCCTATGATGTCTAACTAGCCAGCACCATTTCTTGATAAGATGCCAACCCAATTAGATGGAGATAATCATTCTACATCTGATTCATTTACGGATATAACAAGGACCTGGTGCATACCGGCCTAAAGGCAGACAAGTCTGCATTACAGCACATGTAATATAATAAGATACGTTGATGTTAATGCAAGACAGGTACCAATGCAAATGCACACTAATCCACTTATTAACGATTAGTATGGACAATGGAGGACAGCTGCTCATGGCCTGCTGTCCTTTTCTTCAAAATGGAGTCTATTTATGTATTTTAATAGTTGAAGCAGAAATGGATTTGCTTTTATCCAATCAATAGTGCTTTGACTGGGTATCAACTAAAGTGATGGCACTTTTGCTATTGACCTAAGCAAGGGGGTAATTAAATTTCAGCCTGCAGTACAAGTACTGTACATGATGAGTGCTCTTAAAAAGTACATATACAGACTATCTGCTAAATTCCTTTATATTTACAACAATTCACTGCAATGCTGTTTAGTATGTTGTCAAAATACTAGAAATGTGGCAAAATGAAGTTGCTGCAAAGTTACTAGATTCATATAGACTTTCTGCCAAATTTTGCCAATTGACACAAACTTTAAAAAAAAATGAATCCCCTTCCCTCAGACCACATACAACCCCATTCCTGACCCTCCCATTCAGTTGCCCACAGTAGCTGGAAAAAACAGTAACCCCCTTCTGAGCCCTGTTACCAGCCCATTGTACCCTCTAATCCCATCCACTGCAGAACTAATAATACTAATAGTAGTCCCAGATCAGTCTCAGAGAGTCCATGCCAGTGCTCAGGTTAATAATTATACCCTCTGTCTCCCCACCCACAAATCAGCCCATCCCTCTCTTCCCACAGAGTGTGCTAAAGTCAGATTACATGGCAATAGGCATAGACATTTCACAGCCACTCACTCAGCCATTATCTAATGCACAATTTCAAACAACCTTATTAATATACCATAGGATATATTGATTGATTCATTCATTCATCATTTCATTTTGTTAACTGGGTAAGCCCACTGGGCCCACAAGGTCCCTTTTTCAGGGCACCTCCAGTAGCCTCCATACAGAGGTGTGGAGCAATCTGCCTGGTTGCTTAGGAACCAACAGCCCAGCTAGGCTTGTTAGGTGTGAGCTGTTTACTATTTTGTAGGTGGTGCACAGGAGAGGGTATTGATATTGTGGTTACTAAATGTAAGATCGCAAAACTACTATAAGGAGATACAATTTGTATATCAGTATAGCAGTTGCTTGATTTCATGTCTCACAACAACTATATCAATATACCATCTCTTATATTGATAAGGTATTTGCAAACTTGCAAGTTAAACAGCATCTAGATGAGCTGTTGTGAGTAAGTCTGTACCTCTTGTTGGCTCTCCATACGTCAGTGTACCCAAGAAGAAAAGAGCTGATGGGGTATTGCATGAGTAAGGAAAGTAGGTTTAATTATTAACCTGCAGTTACATGGCATGAATTTTCTGAGAATACTGTTAATCATATTGGTTTTCTATGGAAGTGGGATGGAGTTCTACAATGATGTAGGGAAAAGGGTTAACATTCATGTTTATTGTGCGTGGCTGGTGAGAGCAAGAGAGATCTCAATGTGGGCTGGTGGAAGGTGGTTCTTTTTTACTTTAGGTTACGAAACATGCAAAGTGAAATGTTCTAGTCACAGCAATGATTCATGTAGTTTCCATGGAGAAATGTGATCCACTTCTGTTTTGTAAAAACTTCACAAAACACTTTCTGAATAGTG
The DNA here is from genome assembly GCA_016271365.2 of Neoceratodus forsteri. Lineage (NCBI taxonomy): Eukaryota > Metazoa > Chordata > Ceratodontiformes > Ceratodontidae > Neoceratodus > Neoceratodus forsteri. The sequence goes on along the minus strand of CM057458.1, from coordinate 1,244,863,785 downwards.
GAAACTTTGCCAATGTCTTTGTGAAGTGAAGTGTTCCCAGTCGGCACAACACTGCAATATGCTATCACTCTTTGTCTTGGAAGTCCCCATTACCCTTTCCCTGAAATAACACACTGGACCAGGTCTTGGATGAAATGACTGCAGCCATGTGTTTATTTTGCTTCACAACATTAGAGTAGCATGTGCAGCTGGGAGAAGATGCAGACTCTTCAGGCCCCCACACGTCAACCATCCTTGGATGTGAAAACTGTGTGTGTGCCTGAGTAACAGATGTACCTCCTGAGTTGGATCCAGCATACTAGAAGTGGGGATGTTATGTGGCAAACTAGCAGGCAACTGCCCCCTGCCCAAGCCACCACCCTTGCAGGTTAATTTTGATGAGGTTGAATTGCAACTCCCCCAACTGGGTCCAGTATTCCTCTAGCCTCATGCCAAATGGAAGCAACAAGAACTTTTGATGAATTAGACTAATCTCCCAATTTTTCCTGTGTATCAGTCTGCGATACTCTGATGCTACCATTCATGACTGAACAAGGTTAACATTGTCTACGTACTACCTCAGTTTTATCCACTTGGATGAGGCAAAAAAAAAAAACAGGAAAAAACATAATTACTGGGAAAGCCAGTAAACCTCACTCACCAACTCCTAATGCAGTCACCCCTAATGGGTCAATAGGTTCCCTGTCTAACCTGGCCATCCCAAACCCTGCTTGTATGAGGGCAGGTTGGGTGAAGATCTGAGGAAAAGAGGAGAAAGAGGGGGAGCTACTGGCCCTCAATTCCTTCAAACCCACTCTTTCCACCCCTCCTTGGACAGTCATCATCCTTTGGCTGGCCCCTGTGCTTCCTTCCCCTGGGGTGTTGACAGGGTCTGCTCTCCACCCTAGGATGAGTATTCCTTCTCCCTGTTCTCATGTCCAGGAAGGGGGCACTCAGACAAATGGCTGGCTACAGCACATTCTTTCACAGCCTCTCTAGTATGGAGGAAAATGCTTTTACTAACTGCCAACTAACTATGGTTTAAGAAAATCAAATTTCTGCTATTTCAGTTATAGCATCCTTAGTGTTATGAAGTGCCCCATATTAATAAACAAAACACATTTTTCGTGACATTATACAGTATAGCTGTGAAATAGTGAGCACAGAGCTCACAGAACAATTTGCAAACTGGCATTTAGTGACTTTTTTGTAATGAAGGGCATGTTTCTCTTTGGTAGCAGCAGTGATAGTGGTGGAGAGATCAATACAAAAGAGCTACAGGAATTCCATGCAATTAAAAGAATAGCCACCACTGACACAGAGTATTATATAGTTTTTGATTCTGACTGTATACTATAAACCATACATTTCAGCTGTCACTGACTTTCAAGTATACCCCTTATATTGCAGTAAAATATTCTACTGTCAATTTTAAAATTGTGCATCTATCATTCTCCTTTTGACAATATAGTTGTTCTACTAAACCATTTATTATATTTATTTATTTTATTTAGTTTTCGGTTACCATGTAGGTGCACTAGCCATAAAAATGTTATTTTCAGGCACAACCCAGGAGAGTTCAGAAACAGTAACATCAGTGACAATTACTTACAGGTTGAACATTTTGACAAGAAAATTGATACAGACAAGTAGCAAATAAACATAGGCAGTCATATGATAAACATTGTCAGAAATGTATGCATGAAAAAAACAAATACGTATTAAAATTAGGGCACATTTTGATCAGAGTAGGGTAAAACAACTGTAAGCAGTAGATACTATAGCAATTATAAGGAGATATAAGAAAGAAATTGAAAAAAGGGTAGAAGTAGGGTAGGTAAAGGTAGGATGGTAGAATTGAGTATGGACTAGAAAGAGGTAGAAAGTGAAAGGCAGCAGGTAGCCATGGTAAACAATCACATTGCAAGTGCTGAGCTAATTGGGTAAGGACAGATTTGAAAGAAATGGTCAGGGAGTGCAGGGTTAGGGAAGGGACTAAGGTGGTTTGAAACAGGAGCATTGATAAGAGGAGATGAGATGCATACAGAGTAATTTCTTGAAGGAGGCATGGGTAGAGGCCTGTTGAATAGAAAGTGGGAGGGAGTTCCAGTATTGGGAGGCATGACAGACAAAAGAGCTAGTGCCTTTAGAGGTAGTATGTCTAAGGAGGCAGACCAAAGCATTGTCAGATGAATGAAGGTCATAGCAGGATGCCTGATTTTGAAAGAGTCCCACTAGGGGCTTAGGTATTTGGGATCTGATAATGTTGTCTATGATGGAGTCGAAGGCATAGGACCTGGACGCATGAGGGGAAAGCCATCCAAGGTTGGAGAAAAGGAGGCAGTGGTGTTTCATTCGATGGAAAGAGGATGCATAGTGGCATAAATTATTGTAGGTGATATTCCACTTACGAAGACTTGATTTACTTGCAGATGTGTAGGTAGCAGCCTCATAGGTAAGTGAGGGAAGGAGTATCCCTGAGGCTATAGCAAGTCTAGCCAAGGGGGTAAGGGCATAAATGGTTTTATAGGCAATACCAAGTTTCATGTTTACTGACTTGCACATCCGTTGAATATGGAGATCAAAATTTAGCACTGGGTCCACTGTGACTCCCACGTATTTAAAGGAGTTCACCATTCCAATGGATGTACCACTAAAGGTGGAGTTTTTAAACATGTGTTGGGAGTTTTTGAGTTTTAAGTTTCATCCAAATGGCATGGCTTGGGTCTTAGACTCATTTAAGACTAGTTTGTGATTACAGGAGAGCCTCTGATTTATGTCTTTAATACTTTTGGCACTAGTATACAGAATGATGTTATCTGTGTTAACAGTGAGTCAGTTTTCAAGTGGGTTGAGGTGATGTTGTTTACAAAGATAGTGAAAAGCAGTGGACATAGTATTGACCCCTGAGGCACTCTGATGTTAGTGGAGGCCTTGTCCCAGAGGGTGGAGTTATATTTTACAATTTGTGTTCTGTCAGATAGGTAGTTCCCATACCAATTTACAACACTAGGAGAGAAGCCAAGTGAGCGAAGTGAGTCAGTAAGGAGGCAGTGGTCAACTAGGGAAAAAGCCTTAGTCATATCAATAAATATTGCCCCAGTGAGAGAAGCAGAGTCCATGGCCCTCAGAGCATTGGATGTGAATTTGAGGAGTGCAGTAGTGGTGCTGTGACCCTTTCGGAAACCATGCTGGGCTGAGGATAGACAGTCATATTTCTGGAGAAAGTCAGTTGTTTGAGTGGCTACAAGTTTTTCTAGAATTTTGCTGAAAACAGACAGGATGGTTATGGGTCTGTAATTTGAGGGGTCTTTGGGGTCACCTTTTTTAAAAACAGGGGTAATCCGAGCCATCTTCCAGATATCAGGGACGTGGCTCTGGCACAAAGAGAGAGTAAAGATCTTAGCTAGGAGGGCAGCAATGTATGGAGCAACAAGTTTTAGGAGCTTGGGTTCTAGACCATAGGAGCCTGCTGCCACATACTCAGAAGTGTTGTTAAGCAGTCGTAGTACCTCATGCCTAGAGACTGACTTAAAGAAAAATTTTGGCCAAATAAATTTGTCAGAGTGATTGAGGTTGGGTTGAAGGAGAAGGAGGATGTGTAGTTTGTAAGGTCAGAGAATTTCTCATTGAAAAAGTTGGCAATAGTGTGGCGATTGTTGCAGTGGACACCATTTAGTGACATATCATTAGGGGTGGGGGATGAATTCGACCCAAGGAAGAACTTGATATAGGACCACAATTTTTTGGAATCTCCATAGGAGTTTAGAAAGAGGTTTTTACAGTAGGTGCTCTTTGCCTGTTTGATACCCTTTTTACAAGAGTTATGCAGTGCTCTATAGGTATCGAGGTCAGACGTTAGAGTAGATCTCTTGAAACTGACCCTACATTTGTCTCATTGACTTAGCTTACAGAGTAGGTCAGATTTTAGCCATTGGGTTTGCCTATTCTTTACTCTGTGTGTCACAAGAGGACAGTTTTTGTCCTGAAGTGCATGAAAGTTGTTTAGGAAGATATTCATAGAAGACTGGGTATCATTAGATTTATAGAGAGAGGGCCAGTCAATACTGGCAACATCAAGCAGGAAAGCCTGTGAGTTGAAACTGGTGTAGTTGTGAAAAGTTATGAAGCGAGGCTTAGTTGGAGCAGGCCTCACTTTACCTCAGATGCAGTAAGTGGGAAAGTGGTCAGTGATGGCATCTGCTAGGATGCCTGATTTGACTATGTGCTCCAGATGGTTGGTCATTATCCAATCCAACAGTGTGCTTGTGTTAGAGTGTGGAGCAGTTCCAGTGGGTTCCTCAATCAGCTGATGCAGGTTAAAGCTTTGTATCTTGGACAGAGATGTGGCTTGGGAGCTACCCAGCCAGTTTATGTTAAGGTCACCAAGAATTAGAACTTCATTTCACCCAGAGAGAAGTGTGGTTTGTTCCAGCAGCTCATCCAGGCCAGTTAGGCCACTTTTGGGAGGGTTGTAAACACAGACTACATGTAATTTTTTGGAGCCGAGTGTGAGAAAGGCATGAAGTGATTCACAGTGTTTGAGAGGAGGTGAGTTGATGGCAGAGAGAACGAGATGATCTTTGAAGCAGATGGCACCACCACCCCCTTTTAGGAGCTGGTCTATCAAGTCTTAAAAGATTATAGGATGGCAGGGAGCTTAGTGAGTCAGGGGTTGAGGATTTGAGCCAGGTTTCAATAAAGCAGATGATGTCAAGCTTGTAGAGGGAGGTCCAGGCCTCAAGTTCAGCAAAGTTCCTCTCAAGGCTCCTGATATTATGGTGAGCAACTATGAGACCTTTAGCATTATTAAAGGTATTGGGTATGAGGTTTGCTGGTCCAGGGTTTAGGTGAACATCTCCAGATAGCAGTATGGCTAGGAGAATTAGGTACCATAGTTTGTGTCGCAAGTATGGGCATATGGTCCGAATGTGAAGTTAATTATTTTTTTGGACATGAACTATCATATGGATCCAAGCCCTGTTTAGTAGTAGTGCAGTGGTGTCATGGTTCAGTCCGGGCACTACAAGAAGGTTTGAAAAATGGAAATCAAGGGGTGGGAAGTGAGGGAGAGCTGATTTAGCACAGGGTGCTGTTAATAGTATTAGGTGAAATAGTGGTAGAGAGGACGCTAGAAAAACCAATAGCAAGCGTTGATTCATATTGAGCACTCCTAGAATAGGTGAGCTTGCCTTTGAGACAGATAGCTCATAGGGGAGAAAAAGAAAAAGGGATTAAATACTGAACCACTAGTGGTCTGAACAGTAAATTGGAGAAAGCTCCAGAGGGCGAGTAGGGATAAGATGTAATGAGGTTAGATTGGTTGCCCAGAGGAGAGAGCAGAGATAATTCTGAGAAGAACTTAGTGTATCACAGGAAAACAAGGAGGAGAAAGTATAGAAAGACAGTGGCTGAGCATAGGCAGAGGGGATTGATCAAGTTTGTTAGAGTGTGGAGCAGTAAGTACAGGCCAAAACACCAGTAAACGTATGGCCCTACAGCAAGCTCAGGTGGTAGACAGGTTAAGCTGGCCAAAGAGGTGGGACCTTATCAAGGAGTGAGGGGCAGGACTGTATTCAAAGGAGATCTGAGAGAGGGTGGGTGAGTGGGAAAAAATACTGTGTTGAAGTTTTAAAAATACGAGCAAAAATCCTGCGCTCAGGACTGGTATAGTTTGCCAGGCAAAAGGTGCACCAATCCAGCGAGGTCAAGCAAGCTGCACAGACCAATCAGGGTCTGGCTGGTACATGCTGGACCAATTGAAGGAGAAGCCATAGTGAGGCAACTCTACACAAGATTCAGCAGCTGTGCTTTGATGGGGAGACCAGTCCATGAACCCAGGAGGGTGGACAGGGGTGATGGTCTAGCTGGGTGGCAGCCGAGGAGATGGTCTGGAGGGACCACCTTGCTGTGAGGAGCACCGCTTTGGCACTGGAATGCCAGGGGAAGTAAAGAGAGGGGACAAAAAGTAACAGCAGCAGGATGGGATGGGAGGCTGGTGGCAGACCGACAGTGGTGGGTGGGAGCAATTAGGTAAAAACAAAGGACTGAGAGATGAGCAGAGTAGGGGTGGGGATTGCAGAGTGAAGGACAAAAAGTAAGGTCAGATAGCCACAGCAGAAGTAAAGAGAAATGCAGGATAGGTTCTGAAGAATCAGAACTAAGAAGAGAGACTACGAGTAAAGTTGCAATGGGTTCAGGGACTAAATTAGGGACAATTTAGCTGTAGGTGGTAGTTTCAGCCAGACAAGAAAAACAGGAGGAGAGTGGGCAGAAGAGAGGTGCAGGCAGATTTCAAATCAGCAATGGCTAGGTTTACATAGAAGTTTTAACTCCCTAAGGCTAGAAATATTACGGCTGTAGTTAAATTTAGTACAGTTTAAGCAGATTACAGCACTTTACATCAGTTCAGAACAGTCAGTTATTAGAGGACAGAGCAGAGGAAAGTAGAGAAACCAACTGTGAAATAAAAACACTGTTTTGAAGTTTTAAAAATATGAGCAAAATTCCTGCGCTCGAGACTGGTATAGTTTGCCAGGCAAAAGGCTCACCAATCTGGCGAGGTCGAGCAAGCTGCACAGACCAATCAGGGTTCAGCTGCTATGCACTGGACCAAATGGAGGAAGCCATGGTGGCGGCTCTACAGAAGATTCAGCTGCTGTTCCTTGATGGGGAGACCGGTCCATGGACCCAGGAGGGTGGGCAGGGGTGATGGTCTAGTCGGGCGACGGCTGCGGAGATGGCCTGGATGGACTGCCTTACTGTGAGGAGTGCCGCTCAGGCGCTGGAGTCCCTGAGGAAGTAAAGAGAAGGGACAATAAGTAACAGATGCAGGACGGGGTGGGAGGCTGGTGGCAGACCAACAGTGGGGGGAGATTAGGTAAAAAGAAAGGACTGAAAGATAAGCAGATTAGGGGTGGGGATTGCAGAGTGGAAGACAAAAAGTAAGGTCAGATAGCCACAGCAGAAGGAAAGAGAAATGGGGGGTGGGTTCTGAAGAATCAGAACAAAGAAGGGAGACTATAGGCACTTTTACATACAGGTTTTTGTAATGGAATAACTGTTACAGAAACAATATTCCATTACATCCCTTGTGTGTAAAGTGCATCTGTTTCGTTCCCTAGGAGAACTTTCCTCCAAACCACAATCTCTGCTTTTCGCGGATTGCACCACTGTGTTCTGTTTCTTTGGGCTGTGTAAAACAGCCATTCCAGTAGAAAGTCAGAAAACAAGATTATTGAGCAGCAAACTCTGGGGGAGCCAAAACAAATAGAGGCAGGGGTTGTCAGAATACTCGCAGCGTGTAGAAAGGAACCAGAACTCAACAGAGTACAACGGCGCCACACAGGTAACGCTGATTCCATTTTAAAAACCTGTGTGTAAAAGTGCCTTATGAGTAAAGCTGCAGTGGGTTCAGGGACTAAATTAGGGACCATTTAGCTGTAGGTGGTAGTTTTAGTCAGACAAGAAAAACAGGAGGAAAGTGGGCAGAAGAGAGGTACAGGTAGATTTCAAATCAGCAATGTTTACATACTGCACAAGTGTTAACTCCCTAAGGCTAGAAATATTACAGCTGCAGTTAAACAAATATAGTACAGTTTAAGCAGATGACAGCACTTTACATCAGTTCAGAACAGTCAGTTATTAGAGGACAGAGCAGATACAAGTACAAAAACAAGCTGTGAAATAAAAATACTGTCTTTAAGTTTTAAAAATACCAGCAGGAGGGTGGGCAGGGGTGATGGTCTAGTCGGGCGACGGCTGCGGAGATGGCCTGGAGGGACTGCCTTACTGTGAGGAGTGCCGCTCAGGCGCTGGAGTCCCTGAGGAAGTAAAGAGAAGGGACAATAAGCAATAGCAGAGGAGGGGATGGGAGGCTATTGGCAGACCGACAGCAGGGAGGTGGGGGTGATTAGGTAAAAACAAAGGACTGTGAGATGAGCAGAGTAGGTGTGGGGATTGCAGAGTGAAAGACAAAAGGTGAGGTCAGATAGCAACAGCACAAGGAAAGAGAAACGGGCAGGGGAGGAGAGGTTCTGAAGAATTGGAACTAAGAAGAGAGACTATGAGCAAAGTTGCAATGGGTTCAGGGACTAAATTAGAGACAATTTAGCTGTAGGTGGTAGTTTTAGTCAGACAAGAAAAACAGGAGGAGAGTGGGCAGAAGAGAGGTACAGGTAGATTTCAAATCAGCAATGGCTAGGTTTACATACTGTACAAGTGTTAACTCCCTAAGGCTAGAAATATTACAGCTGCAGTTAAACAAATATAGTACAGTTTAAGCAGATGACAGCACTTTCCATCAGTTCAGAACAGTCAGTTATTTGAGGACAGAGCAGAGACAAGTAGAGAAACAAGCTGTGAAATAAAAATACTGTCTTGAAGTTTTAAAAATAGGAGTAAAAATCCTGCGCTCGAGACTGGTATAGTTTGCCAGGCAAAAGGCGCACCAATCCGGTAAGGTCGGGCAAGCTGCAGAGACCAATCAGGGGCTGGCTGCTATGCGCTGGACCAGTCAGAGGAGAAGCCATAGTGAGGTGGCTCTACACAAGATTCAGTGGCTGTACCTCGATGGGGAGATGGGTCCATGGACCCAGAAAGGCAGGCAGGGGTGATGGTCTAGTAGGGTGGCAGCCACAGAGATGGCCTGGAGGGACCGCCTTGCTGTGAGGAGTGCCGCTTTGGCACTGGAGTCCCTTGATGGGGAGACCAGTCCACGGACCCAGGAGGGCAGGCAGGGGTGACAGTCTAGTCGAGCGGTGGACGTGGAGATGTCCTGAAGGGACCGCCTTAATCCTTACTGTGATGAGCGCTGCTCGGGGGCTGGAGTCCCTTGATGGGGAGACCGGTCCACGGACCAAGGAGGCCGGGCAGGGGTGATGGTCTAGTCAGGTGGCGGCTGCTGAGATGGCCTGGAGGGACTGCCTTGCTGTGAGGAGGACTGCATACGTCTAACTTTCAATAAGGTATTCCTAGTTTTGATAATCTGTCCCTGATTTTAAACATTGTGCCTGATTTATAAGTTAGGGTTTAGTGTTATAATACCAAATTACCACATGCTGTGTTGCATAGTTCTGCACAGTTATCATCTTTTCACTGAAGATATACTGGATTTGGCAGTTTAGACTGAATTGCCATGCTACCCAACAGGGACTATCATGTGTTCTGATAAGACTCAGATCTGTGTGAGGAAGAGTGCACTCTAGCTACAGTACCTCACTGCTTCTGTAAAACAAATACAGGCCCTAAGCTTTCAGTAGTTTTCACTGATATCCTAGAACCAATCAGCTCCATAGGAAACTTTAAAAACCTAAACACACAAAATGGAAGAGTACTATACTACTGTAGAGTAACATTCGTATTTATCTACTTGTTTATGCTACTGAGAAAAACCTCACGGAATTGACTATTTAGTACCTGCTTACTCAAAAATAGGAATATTAGGTTTATTTTCATATCAGTTATTTTCCACTCTATACTGATTGTACATGAACACCATTTGCACTATTTCCATATAGCACTAAAATCTTCATCATCATAAATGCAGATGCATTTTGTTCCATAAACCTTAAGATCTTTCCTTGTAAGATTTGGGGAAACATGTTAGTAAATCAAGTACAAAAAAAGGTTCATCAGTCAGTCCCAGGTATGGCAAGCAGGCAGACAGAAGTCAGGGCGAGCATCCCAGAGGATGCTCCCATCACCAGTGGGAGTGGGTGGGAACCAGCACTGGCCCATGCATGGTAACTTCCGGTAGCCCATGAGGAGGGCACATGGGGAAGGGTGCCATCTGTAATGGCGACTCTTTCTTGGCGAAATCGCTCAAGGCGATGGGAGGGTAGGTCGACTGGATGGGAGGGTGGGCAAAATGGGCAACAGAATGTGGCTATATGTACGCATGGGGGCTGCAGCATGCGAGCTGCCGGCTGAGGGGGGTGGAGGAGCCATAGGGGGTGGCATTTGGGTGGTTGCTGAGCTGCGCTATAGCATTGGGGTTGACCTGTGGTTGGGGTGGGTGAGGCACTGGGTTCGGGTCTATGCACTGGTGCAATTTTATTGTGCCCGTCCCCAGCCTTTATTTTTACATACTTTCACCCCCACCGACATGCACTCCCTGGAGCTGAGAATCTTTTAGTGGGGTGGGGGAACCCCCTCAGCAGGGGTGGGGCCAGAGCCCCCCCAGAAAGCATTGAAAATTATGCCTCCGCACCATTGTCCTAGGGCTGAGAAGGCAGTGCCAAAATGTTTTTGGCATCTGATCATGCCGATAACTGCGATCGCCTTTAGGCTTTCGCCATTATCACATAGAACCTAACTTCCTAATGCAGTGGGGAGAAATGCAGCAACCCTGTTTTTCTGGGCACAGAGCAGGTTGGAAAGTTGATACTATTTAGTTGTACTGTATAATTATCACTCTGACATACCTGCCAACTTTTAATATTCTGGAGGAGAAAATCATGAAGAACAAGGATACAGTAGGTTAACACAAATCATACAATGGCAAGGAAATTTCCTGTATTCTGATTGGTCAGTGGGTGTCTGAGACAGTGATGTTACTACATAATAACATCACTGTATTGTTTTATTGGAGCTATCACTGTTGTCGGTTCAGAAACCCAAAAAATCTAATAAAAACATGTTTTAATTTTGTTTTTATCTTGTATAACATCGAGCCATTGTATAATTACAATAAGGCACTCCGTGTAATAACATCACTTCTGGGGTGGTGGAAGCACTCGGCTTCACCTCGTGCTTCAACCCACCCCACGAGTGGCATTATTACACGATAACACACACCTTGTCGTGCCTTATTGCTTAATGATGCCTCATGCCATTCATCCCTTACATACTTCCATTGATAAACATGGTCTTCCTTAGTGTTCCTAGATATTTTTTCACCAGAACTTGTTCCTAGTAAGCAGCTATTGACCAGTGAAGCCTTACTGCTGTTTATTTTTGGGTGGGAGGGGATTGCTCCAGAGTTATAAATGAATCTGTGGTGACTATAGAGAGGCATTGGTTCATTTCTTGGACAGGGTGTGGACTAGTAACATAGGGTGACAGAGGGAGACTTGATGCCTGAGAAACCAAGATGACTAAAAAGCTATTTTTGCAATTTTGTGCTGATGGTATTGAACAGAGAGGCAGTTTGGCATAATGCTTAAAGCACAGACATGGACACGAGATTCAGTTTTGAATCCCACAACTGCTACCTACTCACTGTATGACTTCAGTAAGGTAATGTTAACGGGAACACCTAAGCAGTTTTTGGCGAACACTCCAGCGTTATCCTGTACAATGTGCTGTACAAGTGATTATACATTAAAACCAAAAAGTGCTTTATTCAGTACGTAGACCATCATGAAACAAAAGTTGGTTACTTCAGCATTCAGTAAGACAAAAATGAAAATCCAACTGGTTTCTCTTAAGTCACAGTATCTGTCTCTGCTCTTTACAGCATCTTCAGCCCCCCGGGCTATTTTCCCAGCTGTTTTCTCTGATCTATGTGTATCCTGCAGCTTCCCCATTCCAAGTGCTGACACAACCCTGTTATCTCCTCTGCAACAAGGCCCCCTTTTTAAATAGGCTGGGACAGCTCAGCTTTCCAGCAGCACTTCTAATTAGGAAACCTGACAGAGATTTCCAGGCAGCTTCAAAGGCTCTACAAGGTTTTTTTGAAGGCACTGTCCCACAATAGTAATTTGTTATCTTGAAGCCCTCCCCGCAACTGATTTCATCCCTACTAGGCCAAATACCTGTGCTGCTGTATGAAAGTGGCAGGTACAGGGGGTATACACTACATCCAATGACAGTGATACTGAACAAGTGGGTAGAACTTCCCAGTGCATAACCTCTAGGTAGTTTCTGTTTATCTCTCTTCTGTTTGAATTTCTCTGTGTGCTGAAAATGGCTGCCAACATGTGTGCCCCTCTTTCTCCCCAACTGTAAAGTGCTCCAGGATGCAATTTGTACGAAAGGAACTTCATAAAATCAAATTATATTAATTATTTTCCTTGTTGGTATAAATTTGACTTTTGTTTACTCATGTTGAAATAAAAGAAAAATAAAACAATCTAGAAATTGTAACTGTTGGGGGGGGGGGGGTGCAGAGCAAGCCAGAAACCATGACAGTAGCTTGATTTTACAGAGCAAGACCACCACGGGAAAAAACATTCAACAAATGCAAAGTAAACTATGAGTCACCAAATGGATATCAAGAGTTCTCATCCATCACTGTCCATTTACATATCCTTGAAGAAACAACTGAGATCTGGCATAGCTTCCCTAGCTAGCACCACAGGGCTCCTCTTGAAACTCTGCACCCATTTCAACCAACTCACAGGGTGGTATATAGACTTTCAAGCTACTTCTTCAAATGATGTAGAATAAACTCAGAAATATGGCTCAAATGAAAGAACGAACATCAACTGAACTGGCAAACATTACTAAAATGCTGTCACAAATTCTGCAAGACACCACAGAGCTGAAAAGAGCAACCAAACAGATGAACAAGGATTTAAGCACCCTGGCCATAAGTGTAGCAGCAATTGAAACTGACATTCAAAGCAAAAGGAGACAAAAGACCACTGCCAAAGTATTCTTCGGGAACACCATAACCAAATCCAGTACTTATTGGACAAAGTAGACAATATGGAAAACTCTGCCCACAGAAAGAATGTGAGGATAAAGCATATACCAGAGGACAGTGAGGGAAAAGACTTGGTGGCCTTCCTTCATGAAATACTGCTAGGCTTGCTGAATCTGAGGGATGGCCTACATCTAGATATCAACCATGCCAATAGGACTTTAGTCCTGAAACCTGATCACCGCATCATAATGTGTAAATTCTTGAGGTACCCCACTAAAGAAGCAGTGCTGAAAGTGTCAAGAGACTGGGGCACCCTGAACTGGTAAGGTCATAAAGTGCAGTTATTTCAGGACTTCTTGCCAGAGTTCTCGAAACGGTGCCAGACTTTCACTGGGGTAGAGCAAATTTTCTTTCAACTTGGCATCCCCACATCTTTGTGGTACCAGCAATGCTCAGTGTCCTAATAAATGCAGTTTACATGGTTTTGGGGTTGCCAGCTAAAATAGAGCACTATATGTAGCAGATCCCACAATGTACAGATGGCACTGGGCAGTACTCCATCAGAATCATGAGGCATGACCAGGATGCCTATGAAAGTCTCCTACAGCCGTGTAGAGAACAGCAATGGGCAACAAAACAACTCCACTTCCCCAGTGGACAATAATAAGGTGCAATGGCACCAAGTGACTCTAGGTAAACAAAAGAAATGGAATAAACCAGCCCTGTAACAAAAGATGCTACCACTCAGAGATAGATCACAGAGCAGATGGAGGCCTTACCTTTAATCGAATACTAGCAGTGGCTCTCCTTTCGACACTATTAGAATATATACAAAACATGACAGCTAAAGGGGAGGTTCTGATAATAGGAGACTTCAACATGCCAGATACAGATTGGTCAATACCAGCAGGGAACATCCACTAGAACAAGACACATAGTGGATTCCTGCAGGCGGAGGGCCTCAAACAACTGGTACAACAACCATAAGAGACAGGGCTATCCTGGATCTAGTACTGACTAATGGGGAAAGGATCACAGATCTCCAGGTAGAAGGTCACCTGGGGGCCAGTGACCATCATATGGTATGGTTCAGTTTGGCCACTAGAACTAAATCATCCCATTCCAAGGCAAAAATATGGGACTTCAGAGGAGCTGACTTTGATAAAATGGCCAACAGAGTTAAGCTAGCACTGGCAAGAAGAAATACAGGTGAGAGGGTACAGGCAAAGTGGGCAAACATTAAGAATGCAATATTCGAAGCAATATCCCATTGTTTTAAGGGAGAAAAGCAAGAGCAAAAGAAGTAGGAAACCACTTTGGTTTTCAAAAAACAGTAGCAGAAAAGATCAGAGCCAAAAGATTGGTCCTCAGGAAATATAAGGGAATGCAGCAGAATGAAGATAGGGAGGCATACCAAACTTCCCTAAGGGAAACAGGGAAGGCAGTAAGGCAGGCAAAGGACCAAACCGAGGCAACACTAGCACGACGAACAGTAAAAGAAGGGGACAAGACTTTCTATAGATACATACGTGAAAGGAGAAAGTCCAGAGGGGGTATTGCTAAGATCAAAGGGGATAAGGGGGACTGTGTGGAGGAGGACCAAGGAAAAGGAAAAGCATCTATCCTAAATAGACAGTTCTGCTCAGTATTTATGGAGGAGAAGGTGGGGCAGGGCCCACAGCTCAGCAACATGGACACAGTGGGGAAGGAGGGTGTGCGCAAGTCCCTTCACAAAAGAAAGGGTCCTACAAGAGTTTGCTAATCTCAGGGTGGATAAGGCAATAGAACCTGATGGCATACATCCCAGAGTGCTAAAAGAGCTACAGGTGGAACTAGCAGAGCCATTATCAGAACAATTTGTGAGTCTCTGAGCACAGAAGAGGCCCCAGAAGACTGGAGAAGGGCTCATGTGATCCCACTCCACAAGAGTGGTAGCAGGAAGGAGGCAGGTAACTACAGACCAGTCAGATGTACCTCAGTAGTGGGCAAGATTATGGAGGTACTCCTTAAGGAAAGGATAGTGCAACACCTGGAATCCATAGAAGCGCAGGATCCAAGACAGCATGGGTTTATAACAGGAAGGTCCTGTCAAACTAATCTCATAGATTTCTTTGACTGGGTAACCAGAGTGGTAAACTAAGGGGGTGCAGTTGATATTGCCTACCTTAACTTCAGCAAAGCTTTCAATACTGTTCCACATAGAAGATTGATTAATAAGCTGGGTAGGCTCAGGGTTGGGCAGAGGTTGGTCACCTTGGTGGCAAACTGGTTGGTGGGCAGAAAATAGAGTGGTGGTAAATGGTACACAGTCAGAAGAGATGCAAGTTACAAGTGGGGTACCTCAGGGTCTATGGATCAGTTGTGGGGTCAGTCCTCTTCAACATCTTCATCAGTGACATTGCAGATGGACTGGAGGGTAAGCTCTGTCTGTTTGCAGATGACAACAAGATCTACAACAGAGCAGATGATCCAGATGTGGTGGGCAGAATGATAAGAGATCTGGATAAACTGACAAAATGGTCAGAACACTGGCAACTGGGGTTTAACGCAAAGAAGAGCGAGATCATGCACATACTGTAGGGAAGAGAACTCCTGAAGCTACCTATAGGTTGGGAGGGGAGTTGCTGGCAATCACAAGGGAAGAAAGAGACTGGGGCATCATCATCAAAGATGTCCCGAAATCATCCAAGCAAACCACTAAAACAATAGATAAGGCTAGAGGGATGTTGGGGTGTATTAGTAGGAGTATCACAAGTTGTAAGAGGGAGGTAATAATCTGTCTTTACAAGACACTGGTTAGGCCTCATCTGGAGTACTGTGTGCAGTACTGGAGGCTGCATCTGCACAAGGACATTAACAAAATGGAGGCAGTCCAGAAAAGGCAAACAAAATGGAGCAGGGACTGCATCAGAAAACATATGAGGACAGATTAATGGAGCTCAATATGTATAGCCTAGAGTAAAGGAGGGAGAGAGGTGATATGAATGAAACATTCAAATATCTTAAAGGCATTAACAAGATGAAAGAGTCTAACGTTTCAATATAAGAAAAATAGCAGGACAAGAGAGAGGAGACAGCATGAGATTAGAGGGAGGCCGATTAAGGAGTAATGTGAGGAATTTCTTTTTCACAGAAAGGGTGGTGAATGCATGGAAAGGCCTACCTCAGGAAGTGGTGGATTTGAATACAGTGCAGGGCTTCAAACAGGCATGGAATAGGCATAAGGGAGCAATACAAATGAGTATGAATAGATAGGTCATTGACAGAGTAAAGGCCTATGGCACATTCATAAGGTAGAAAAAATGGGCAGACTGGATAGGCCTTGCAATCCTTATCTGCTGTCAACTTCTATGTTTCAATGTTTCTATGTACTTTGGTGAAGGTGACTAACTGCTTTGACCCCCTGCAAGAATTGACTCCTTCGTCACTGAAGATCATGATTAATCAAGAGACAGGCTCTACACAGGAGGCAGGGACACACTCTGATTCGGTAGACTGGGAGCTTTGTTCAGCATGGGCCGATGGTAGTTTTAACACCTCAGAAGACTTGTTGGTCCCAACTCTCATGTGGCCACCAACCTCCATCTCCCTTGTACCTCCAGAATCCCCACCCTGAATCAGGAAGAACTGCACTGAAATGTTTTCCAATGTTTGAGCAGGAGGCAAGATATATATTGGAGTGGCAAGAAAAGGACGTGCTACATGTTTTTGGGTACTGTCTCTTATTTTCCACAGCTATACAGTCCTCATGTGGGACTGCTGTGTCTGTCTGAGCCCTGTTAGACATGAAAGTTGCAGATGAATCAATATCCCCAGTGAGGCCCACTACTCATGTCAGCTCTACAACAGCTATATAATAGTTTGAAAATAGCACAAGCAAATGTTGCGTGCTAATAAAGTTTCAATAGTGTATCATCAAGGTATACAAGATAGGTTGTTTAAAGAGATGGCAGGTTCAATTCCCACCACAAGCTGCAGTGGGTATATAGCTAACTTTCTGAGGTGAACCAGAGTTTATTCATATTGGGTATTCATACTGGATATTCATATACGGTCATACACAGAAGGAGGCTGAATGCCCATCGTGTCTGTCTACCCACATTTGCAGGCCCAAACTTGCCCTCCTTTTAATAGGTAGTTATTTAATCTAGCTTTAAAGATATCAATATTTTTACATTGTATTATTTCCTTTGTCAAGTTATTCCAAAGCCTGCCAGCTTTCTGTGTAAAAGTGTTGAATCTCCCTTTCTTACTATATTGTTCTAACTTGATCTGACACTTATGTGATCTTAATCCTAAGGGTTTCCTTTGGATTCCTATGCCCATTACAGACATCAATTCTTGATCAGTAATTATTTTGTACATCATTAATAAATCACCCCTTATTCTTCTGTGTTCTAAACAATACAATCCCAGGTGAAACAATCTATCATCATATGTCATCTGCCTCAACCTCTGGATCATTTTTGTCATCCCACGTTGGACTCTCTCCAAACCATCTATGTCTTTCCTCAAGTAGGAGCTCCATAGAGGTGAACCATAATCCAGGTGTGGCCTAATGAAAGACTTACAGAGAGGTAATGACAATTAACATGTCTACTTAGGAAAATTAATGTAATGCTATTTCTAACATAATTAGTCCTCTTAATCAGTTCAGTATAGTGAAAATCAAATTTCAAATCCCGATCAATACTTACACCAAAGTCTTTTTCTGTTGTAACTGTCTTAATTAAGTTATTATCTAAGTAGTAATCCTGCCTATTGTTCTATTTTTCCAAGTGAAGAACTGAGAATTTTTCAGTACTGAACAGCACATTATTATCATCACAGGCCCATTTATGAAGGGAATATTTCAAGATCCTGAAACTCTGTTTCCAAGGTTTCAGAATTCTGACACCATGTGCCCAAAACATGTTTGCCCAATGGGTAAAGTTTGTCCCAGGTGGAGCTAGTTATAAAAATTATGGAGGTTGCGGGTGGCAAAGTCCCCGAAGCTTTTCAATGGGAAAATTTTGCCTTTTGGGCAAATGTGTTTCGGGTTGTTGGCGAGGGGATCCTGAAAATCGGGGGAACAGAGTTTCAGGATGTCATAATATATCCTTTATGAATTCTATCAAGGTCATTCTTCAGTTGTACTCTATTTTGGGCCATATCAACAGCCCCCCCTAGTTTAACATTGTCTGCACATTTAGAGACCCAGCTGTTAATATTAGTGTGTAAGTCATTAATAAAAATAGCAAAAAGTACAGGGCCCAGCACTGAGCCCTGTAGCACTCCACTGGTCACATCCCCCTCATCCAAGATAAACCCCTAATTCTTACTCTCTGTTTCCTTTTGTGTAACCAGTTTTGTATCCAAGTAATAATATTCTTGTCTATTTATAAAGTATTTAATTTATCGGGCAGCACACAGTGTGGCACCTTATTGAAAGCTTTTGGAAAATCTAAGACTATCATGTCAATAGGCAAATTATTATTTATGTACTATTTACTTTTTTGTAGAAACACAATTGATTTGTGATGCACACTCTATTCTTTTTATATCCATGCTGTTTGGCATCATTGTGTCTATTTTGAGTAAGATAGCTTCCAGCTTTAATTTTATGAAAGTCTCTGCCATTTTGCTTAATACTGATGTTAAGCTGATTGGATGATAATTGCACATTTTTGATTTATCACCTTTTTTGGAAATGGAAACCACATTTGCTGTTGACCAATCAAGCGGAATCACACCCATACTGAAGGATGCATTGTATAAATGTGTTAAGGATTCTACAACAAAGTAACTTAGCTCTTTGAAAATCTGTGATGGAGCAAGCAGGTCCTGCTGATTTGTTTGGCTTAAGTTTGGATAACGAATCAAGTACTTCCTCGTGGCTAAATAAGTTGTAATCTCTAGTGTCCACATTGGGAGTAAGAGGCTTCTCCAAAGGTTTACTTCTATTAAAAACAGAACAAAAATAATTATTGAACTTGTTCACTAATATAGAAGAGTTTTTAATTTTTTCTCAATCAATAATTATGTGACCTATTGTAGAATCTGTACCCTTCTGGCTGTTTAGATAGGCAAATGAAAAACGTTTTTTCCATTGTCCTTAGTAGGTGTAATGCAAATTTTCAACTTCTTCCTCTCAAATCTTATTAGTTATATTAGTATCTTAAGTTCAGTTCTATATACTGAGATGGCATACCCATTTACACTATTTTTCATTTCATTATAGGCCTTCTTTTTGTAGACTGTTATAACACTTTTTGGGTGCACCACATAGGTATTTTACCTTATTTGTTATACATATGTATACTGGGTACAAACTCCCCTTCTAGTTGCAACAATTTATTTTTAAATATACACCATATTTCCTGTACATGCTTATTACTAAAGACTTCTTCCCAGTCCCATTTTTCCAACTCCTTTTTTATTTTAGGATTCCCATACCATTTGCCAGTTCAGGATGTTCAGTTAAATTAGTGTTCCTGTTATTTGCCTCATAATTGGAGCCACTAGACTCAGTTGACATCCGGCAAACAGTGGATTGAAATAATGCATACCCACTAACTAGTTCAATAGATGGTAGCTGGACATATTGATTAGTTTTACAGGATCTACCAATGTTGGTAAATGTTATGTTATGCAGTTTTGTGTGACACTCAGTTGATTTTTCACTTTACCTTGGCATTGTTTAAACTCTCTGGAAGTTCACCCCCTTCCCCCCCCAGGACTGATGTGGATAGACTCCCCTAACTTTTCAGCCATAAACTGCATAGTAAGATAACCATAACCAAAGTAGTAGTTGGGATAGTGCAAAGGTATAACTACACATCCAAAGAACACAAGGTACTTGTTAAACTGCGTCTTAATCACCCTGTTCAGTGTTTTCATTTCACTGCCATAGTTTTATGAACTGGGAGATGATGAGTACTCTGAAAGTAAGACATAAATTTTGCCAGTAGCTCTCCCACAGGCACTAAACTGCTGCCACTCCACTGCCATCATTCACTAGAAAAGGAACTTTCATCTGTGTGGGGTGTTAGGGAAATGCCAGTTCCCACACATTGTCAGATAAGTGGAGGGGGATTGCAAACAATGTGTTGGGACATAGGAGCAAGGTGTGAATGTAACTGTCTTGCATGGGTAGTCAACAAGTCTCCATGGAAATTCCTAGAGCTGCACTCAATACAGTAATAGATGTAACTGCAGACATAGCCATAAAAATGCAATGATTCAGGGGGAGTTCTCACCATTCACTGATAAAACTTACACTCAATGGTAAAAACCAGCTCACCAAATGCAGCTCCCCTTTTTTAGAGGGCATAATCCCTAACACAGGTGTGAAGTGGGTTTTTTTCCCATGGTGGCAGACATGGGAATAGAAGTAAAAGAAAAAAAAATAAGTATTGAGCTCTCCAGTCAAGGGAAGGTTTGGTAAAACACAAACTCTAGAGGCAAACAGTACACTCTAGTGTTAGAAAATAGTTCTAGACAAAAACATTCACAGATAGCCTCTCTTCCATACATTGGAAATGAATACCTAGGCTATTGGGGTGTACAGTGATATGAGCAAGAATTATTGAGAGGCTCAATATGAGTGACTCAATAATACCACTCGTTGTTACAGTGAGAGCTGAAAAAGATTGCTCTATCCTGTACAGCAAGTATAGCAGGGAGCTACACTCGCTACAGCAGGATATAGGATGTTGTTTGGCCAACCCTTGCCAAGCTGGCTGTTTAGCATGGTGGCATAAGCCACTGCCCCTGAAGCTAGCATACCCGGGTTTGTTTGTGGCACTAGGAGTCAAGGGATTTTTTTGTTTTGCCTTTTACCCCAAGCCTTTGCCTCCCCATGGAGTTAATTTTATTTAGTTTGGGGGGGTGGAAGGCTTGCTCCCCCACAAAGAGGGCGCAGAGGTATAGCCCCCCTCTTAAAAATATTTATTATGGCCATTTTCAGTAATGGAGTAAGCAACATTCACTATTTACCATGGTCATTGTTAGGTTAGTCACCCTTTTGATGTTGGGCAGTTTTTTGTGTTGGTCTTTTTCTTCGGAGACATACAATTCTCACCCTTTTCATGTAAAACTGGCTATTTGCAACTACTAACAAGGTTGTGTCTAACTTCTAAAGTATCCTTTTCCAAAACATTGTAGATCTACTGGTGGGTAGGTTTGATCCCCAGCCAACTTGAGTATTCTTTGAGTTTTGTTTAATTCACTGCTTAGGCTATGTACAAATTTTGGAAACACTTTATGTGTGCTTGAAAATTAGTTCATATTTTGCTTTATTAGGCATATATTGTCAGAAGTTGTTACATAAGAAAAAAGTGTTCTATGTGGTTTACTTTGAACAAGAATGAGCAGGTTGTATAGAGCAATATTGAGCAACCAATGAATGGTAACAGGTTACTACACAAGCTAGGTTGCTATACAGGTGGAGCTATGTTCTCTCCCAAATGTAGTTATAGATAGGTCTTCTCCATTCCCCTCCTTTACAAGATATTAGTAACAAATATAAAAGATATTAAAGATGGCTGCAAAATATGTAATTACCCTAACCTCTTGGAATGTCAGAGGACTCAATTCACCCATCAAAAGGAAAAAAGAATTTGCCAGACTGAAAAGAAACTAAAATCTCACCTAGTCATTCCACAGGAAACTAAATATTCCCAGGCAGAATCCCACTAACTGGTTAGGTATTGTGTGGGGTAGGAATCCCATAGTTCTTCAAGAAATGCCAAATGCAGAGTTTCCATTGCCTTAAACAAAAGTGTGAAATGGGAACCCATAACACAGAAAAAAGGCAAGAAAGGTTGATGGGTCGAAGTGACATTTTCCACTCCTAGAGGGACGATTCTCTTGTGTGATGTATATGCCCCAATGAAGATAATTTGGTTTTCTTTAATGTAATCTCCCTTATTAGATCTGACATTTGATAACCCAGACATAATCTTGGGGGGAGATTTTAACCTGATTCTAGATCACTTTCTGGACATGTCTAATAAGAAACCTACACCCTATAAAGAAAACCTTCATGCTTTGTGTGAGCTAATGCTGCTGTTTCAACTAGGAGACGTATGTCAGCTGAGCCACCCATCTGATATGGACATCACCTACTTCTCTGTATCCAGAAATATGGCCAGAAGAGTAGCCATGTGACTAACCTCTGTGGCCATTACTTCCCTAACACAAGATCTATCCATTGCCCCATGTATATATCTGACCATGCTCCCATAACCATGAACTGGGTGGTAGATGGTCTTCCCAGCAAATCTCCAACATGGAGGCTTGATCCTTTGTTACTCCAGGACATGAACTTCTGAGATTGGCTCAAACATGAGGCTGCTGAGTATTTTGAACTCAACCCTCTGGGGGTAGCCTTAGCTGCTACAATATGGGAAGCATTTAAAGCAACAGTGAGGGAGAAAATAATTGGCTACACTGCTCACTGATGATGGGCAAGAGAACAGGATCTGGCCAAACTAGAGGCAATGTTTTAGAAAAAACAATATATCTACAAAAAAGATCCCAGGAAACAAACTAATAAAAACCTAATAGCAAAAATAACCAGACTTAAGATTGAAATCAATAATCTAGTTACTAGAAAAGCAGAGTTACAACTACTAAGAACCAAACATAAATACTGGGCAAGTGAGAAGTCGAGAAAACTATTAGCTTTCCACCATCCTAAACATCAAGCAGAAAGGCACATATCTAGGCTCCAAGACTCCAAAGGTCAAGGACAGCTCAGTACTAAAGCCATAACAAAATAATGACAGTTTTAAAATGCCCTTTATCAATCTAGAAACCTTTTAAATATGCAGAATTTTAATTCCTTTATAGGAAATCATGATCTCCCTAAATTAACAGAAGAACAGAAATCTAAACTGGATATACCGCTAACAGCAGGAGAGATTACACAAGCCATTAAAGACATGGTCCTGCATAAATCCCCTGGCAGTGATTGCTTTCCAGTAGATTTCTAACAAATAATACATGAGGTGGTGACCCAACCTATGTTAGACATGATCCAAGAATCCCATGTTGGCATGTCCATTCCTGAGTCCCTAACTGAGGTCATCAGAACCGTGCTACCCAAAGAGAGTGAAGACCCACTACTCCCTTCTACAGTAATTATAGATCAATATTCCTGATTTATTCTGATGCCAAAAATATAGAAACGGGCCTTGCCTGGAGATTAGAGCACATTCTGTCCAGCATTATACTTCCAGCCCAGTTGGGGTTCATAAAAGGTAGAGTCAGAACTGATCACCTTAGGGTCCTCGTATCATTACTTCAAGTAGCCACTGACTCTCCTACCCCAGCAGCAGCAATCTCTATAGACATTGAGAAGGTGTTTGACTTGGTGGAGTGGGTGTATTTGCAGGCAGTCCTGCAGCACCTCAACTTTGGCCCTTACAGTACTTAACATCTTGGATTCAAACATTTTATGCTCAACCATCTACAAGAGTACTCAATAACCATGTGATATCAAACTCCTTTCTGCTATTTTTGGGGAACTAGATAGGGGTGCCACCTCTTCCCCACTCCTATTTGTCCTTGCAATTAAGCCCCTCACAGCAGTACTTAGGCAACACAAGCTCATCAAGGGCATTAACATAATTAAAACAGGAGTACACCACAAAACTATATGCATCTGATTCCCTAGTCCTAACAAGGGATGTAGCATTAGGAGTTCCCTATCTGATTTACTACTCGAAGATTCTGTAATGTTATCTGGTCTCCATATTAATTTTCAAAAGTCTGAAATCCTCCCACTAAATACATCAACAACCAAAGCCCTTACAAAAACTTTTAGACTGACCTGGCGTCCACCGTAGTTAAATATTTAGGAATTAAGATCACACCTGACTTAAAAAACATGGTACCCTCTAATCTTGGTCCCCTCTTAAAAAACATACAAGCTGAACTGACTCGATGGAAACACTTCAGCCTAAAACCAGCAGACAAGATAATAGCTATAACAAGCATTTGTCAATGCCGAGTATTGATTGCGTTGGTCCGTTGAGTTTGCTCACTGCCCCTGTGTCACTCGCTCATTCTGTTTCTCCCAGTGCTGCAGGCTGCTCTTTTGTACTGGGCTCCTGCCTGCATTGGCATGTTTTTCTGCCCACAAAGAAATCTGCAGCTGTCCCTAAAGAGCTCTGTTGAGGTGGGTCACTCTCCCTCTCTCACTTGCTCATTCTGTTTTTGCTGGTGCTACAGGCTGCCCTTTTGTACTGGGCTGCTGCCTCTGATGGCGGCTTTTCCTGCCCGCAAAGAAATCTGCAGCAGTCCTGACACAGGTTCGCTGAACTAGCTCACTCCCCCCTCTTGCTCGTTCTGTTTCTGCTGGCACTGCAGGCTGGCCTTTTGTACTAAGCTCCTGCCTGTGTTGTCACCTTTTTCTGGCCACAAAGCAATCTGCAGCAGTCATGATAGAGGTCTGTTGAGCTTGCTCACTCCCCATCTCTCACTCATTCATTGGGTTTCACCCAGCGCTGCAGGCTACCCTTTTGTGCTGGGATTCTGCCTGCATTGGCACCTTTTTCTGCCCACAAAGAAATCCGCAGCTGTCCTGACAGAGCTCTTTTGAGGTTGCTCACTCCACCTGTCTCACTCATTCTGTTTCTCCTGGCGCTGCAGGCTGCCATTTTCTAGTGGTCTCCTGCCTCTGTTGGTGCCATTTTCTGCCCACAAAGAAATCTGTAGCAGTCCTGACAGAGCTCCATTGAGCTTGCTCACTCCCCCCCCCTCACTCGCTTGCTCTGATTCTGTCGGTGCTGCAGGCTATCCTTTTGTACTGGGCTCCTGCCTGCGTTGCTGCCTTCTTCTGGCTACAAAGAAATCTGCAGCAGTCATGATAGAGCTCCACTGAGCTCGCTCACTTCCCCTCTCTCACTCATTTGTTCTGTTTCTCCCATCGTTGCAGGCTGCCCTTTCCTACTGGGCCCCTGCATGCATTGCTGTCTTTTTCTGCCCACAAAGAAATCTGCAGCAGTCCCAACAGAGCTCCATTGAGCTCACTGACTCCCCCTCCCTCACTCACTCATTCTGTGTCTCCTGCTGCTGCAGGCTGCTCTTTTGTACTGGGTTCCTGCCTGTGCTGCTGGCTTTGTCTGCCCACAAAGACATGTGCAGCAGTCCTGACACAGTACCTTTGAGGTCACTCACTCCCCCCTTCACTCGCTCATTCCATTTTTGCCGAGGCTGCAGGCTGGCCTTTTGTACTGGGCTCCTACCTGCATTGCCGCCTTTTCCTGCCCACAAAGAAATCTGCAGCAGTCACGATAGACCTCCGTTGAGTTCGCTCACTCCCCTTCTCTCACTCGCTCATACTGTTTCTCCCAGCACAGCAGGCTGCCCTTTTGTACTGGGCTCCTGCCTGCGTTGGCACCTTTTCCTGCCCACAAAGAAATCTGCACCTGTCCTGACAGATCTCTGTTGAGGTCGCTCACTCCCCCTCTCTCACTCGCTCATTCTGTTTCTCCCAGCACTGCAGGCTGCCCTTTTGTACTGGGCTTCTGCCTCTGTTGGAATTTTTTCTGCCCACAAAGAAATCTGCAGTAGTTCTGACAGAACTCCGTTGGCCTCACTCACTCCCCCATCTCACTCACTTGTTCTGTTTCTGCCAGTGCTACAGGCTGCCTTTTTGTACTGGGCTCCTGCATGCATTGCCACAATTTTCTGCCCACAAAGAAATCTGCAGCAGTCATGATAGAGGTCCATTGAGCTTGCTCACTCCCCCTCTCTCACTCGTTCATTTTGTTTCTACCGCTGCTGCAGGCTGCCCTTTTGTACTGGGCCTCTGCATGCATTGCTGCCTTTTTCTGCCCACAAAGAAAATCCGCAGCAGACCCAACAGAGCTCCATTGAGCTCACTCACTCCCCCTCCCTCACTTGCTCATTCTGTGTCTCCCGCTGCTGCAATCTGCCTTTTTGTACTGGGTTCCTGCCTGCACTGGCAGCTTTTTCTGCCCACAAAGACATCTGCAACAGTCCCAACACAGCTCCGGTGAGCTCACTCACTCCCTCTCTCTCACTCGCTCATTCCGTTTCTAATGGCACTGCAGGCTGGCCTTTTTTACTGGGCTCCTGCCTGCATTGCTGCCTTTTCCTACCCACAAAGAAATCTGCAGCAGGCATGATACACCTCCGTTGAGCTCGCTCACTCCCCCCCCTCACTTGCTCATTCCATTTCTCCCGGCTCTGCAGGCTGCCCTTTTGTACTGGGCTCCTGCTGCTTTGGCACCTTTTCCTGCCCACAAAGAAATCTGCAGCTGTCCTGACAGAGCTCCATTGAGGTTGCTCACTCCCACTGTCTTACTCGCTCATTCTGTTTCTCCTGGTGCTGCAGGCTGCCCTTTTGTACTGGGCTCCTGCCTCTGTCAGCATCTTTTTCTGCCCACAAAGAAATCTGCAACTGTCCAGACTGAGCTCCGTTGACCTCACTCACTCCCCCTGTCTCACTCAATCACTCCATTTCTGATGATGCTGCAGGCTGCCCTTCTGTACTGGGCTCCTGCCTGCATTGTCACCCTTTTCTGCCCACAAAGAAATCTGCAGCAGTCAAGATACAGCTCCGTTGAGCTCGCTTACTCCTCCTCTGTCACTCACTCATTCTGTTTCTCCCACCACTGCAGGCTGCCCTTTTGTACTCTGCCCCTGCATGTACTGCTGCCTTTTCCTGCCCACAAAGAAATCTGCAGCAGTCCCAACAGAGCTTTGTTGAGCTCACTCACTCCCCCTCCCTCACTAGCTCGTTCTGTGTCTCCCGGTGCTGCAGGCTGCCCTTTTGTACTGGGCTTCTGCCTGCATTTTCACCTTTTCCTGCCCACAAAGAAATCCTCAGCAGTCCTGACAGAGCTCAGTTGAGCTTGGTCACTCCCCACCTTTCTCAGTCACTCGATTCTAATCTGTCCCAAACACTGATTTCTGACAGTGACTGCGGTACTCTGCACAGGAAGTGCAGAAACACATTTTGACCAGGATGTAAAAAATGACAGCTGTACTGTTCATAAGGAGCTGTGAACAAATGCCAGTGTTGAAAATCTGGCGTGAAAATATTACTAATTTGCAAACTTACAATTGTGCGTGGAACCTGCACAACACACGCTCATGACACAGTCATTTTATGGAGTTTCATCACAAAATTTTCAACATAGGCATTTTAGTAGGACCTCTGCTCATGAACAGTGTCAGTTTGATTTTCTTAATATGTCCTGAACACTGATTTCCCACAGCGACCATGACATCGTGTGCCGGAAGAGCGAAAACACATTTCAGCAAGGATGTGAAAATGACAGCTACACTGTTCATAAGGAGGTGTAGCAAAATGGCAATGCTGAAAATCTGGAGTGAAAATATTGCAGAGTTGCGAAGGTACAAGCGTGCGTGGAAACTGCATAATGCACATTCATAACACACTCATTTTAAGGACTTTCGTCACCAAATTTTCAACATAGGCATTGTAGGACCTCTGCTAATGAACAGTGTCACTGTAATTTTCATAATGTGTCCCGAACATGGATTTCCCACAGTGACCATGCTATTCTGTGTTGGAACTGTGAAAACACATTTTGGCAAGGATGTAAAAAATGACAGCTTTACTGTTCATAAGGAGGTGCAGAAGAATACCAATGTTGAAAATCTGTAGTGAAAATATTATTAATTTGTGAAGTTACGAGCATGCGTGCAAACTGTGCAACACACGCTCGTAACAGAGTCATTTTATGGAGTATCATCACCAAATTTTCAACATAGGCATTTTAGGACCTCTGCTCATGAACAGTACCACTGTCATTTTCTTAATCTGTCCTAAACATTGATTTCTCACACAGACCATGCTGTTCTGCGCCAGAAGTGCAAAAACACATTTTGGCCAGGATGTGGAAAATGACAGCTGTACTGTTCACAGGGAGGTCTGAAAAAATGGCAATGTTGAAAATCTGGTGTGAAAATATTGCAAATTTGCAAAGTTACAAGCGTGCGTAGCAACTGCGCAAAGCACTCTCATAAAACAATCATATATGGGATTTTTCCCACCAAATATGCAGAACAGGCTGTTTGAGAGCCCACCTCATGAACACTGGCACTGTTGTTTCATTAATCGGTCCTGAAAGGGGATTCCTCCCAGTGACCGCAAAATCACCTTTTGGGGCCGAATAATGCAATGACAGTGCCAGAATTCATGAGGAAGGGTCAAAACACCCCATGTTGAAAATTTGGTGCCAAATTCCAAAAAATTCCTGAGATATGCATCAAAGTTGAAAAAACCCTATTTATTTAATTATACAGCTTACCGGCATTTCCTCAGTTCGTGGTCGGCTTTGAAGAGTGCAGACGTGTTCTCGTTCCACCAAAGATCATCACACTGGACTCCAGAGGTTAGTATGGGGTGAGGGCTGTGTGTGGGAAGGCAGGGTGTGCAGTGCGTGGGCACGGGTTGTAGGAGGGGGGCAGGGAGACTGCCGAGGGACTGTTTCCTTTTTTACAGGTTAAAAAGAAAAGACATCACAAGACCATTTTTGATTTTACATGGGCATGTGGCATGCTGGGGTGGGCTCCCAGCATGACAATGGAGTCTTTTTTTTTTGCTAGGGGCAGCTGTAGCCGACTGGGGATTGGGCACCCCCGTCAGCAGACAACAAAAGTGTGGGGGGGTTACACAATACCAATGTGGAGTGGGCTCCCCTGTCGGTAGCATAAACCTTGGGCCACTGAAGCCAACGGGGATTGGGGCCCCCATCAGCAAAGAAACACTGTGGGGGGGTCACATGCTGCTGAGGGGGATTGGGCTCCCCTTGGCAGAGGGTTAATATTGTTTGTGAACATGGCGGCAAGATGCCATGTTCTAAGCTAATATCAGTGTTCAAAGTTCCATCCACTGCAATGTCGGTCGCTCCTCATTGCAGTGAGATAACTAGCTGCAATAATGAGGCGGCCCCTGATTGCAGAGGCAAAATTTTACAAGTTGAGGCACGCTGGCTGAACTAATGTCAGCAGCAGCATGCCACGGCATTGGGGGAAGTGGGCCAAGTCTTTAAAGGCTGTGGGGGCATTGGCCACAACAGTGCCGCGCCTCCACAACCTGCTTCTGGAGAAAGCTGCCACAATAATGTGGCTTCAATAATGTCATGGAATGTCTCAAGGGTCTACGCCATAACTCAGACTCCATTATCCTGGGAGATTTTAACATCAACTGGCTTGCTCCAGAGGTCTGCACCTACAAGGATGCAGTTGCAGCACACCTCACACAGCTAGTCCCCACTCCTACCAGGTGTAACTATAGGACAGGGACCTACACCCTTATTGACTGGATATTGTTCAACCACCCTGAAAGAATCTCTATGGTGTCTGTTCTCCCTGACTCCTTAAGTGGCCACTCACCCGTCATCTGCTCTTGGGCTAATAACTTCACCAAGCCCCCTCCTAGAATAATATATGCCAGGGTGCTCAAGAAGGGGTACTTACAGCTATTAAAATCCCATCTAAACAGTCTGGATTGGTCAAAAATAGACTCACTCAAGGATGTAAACAAAGCACTAGATCTGTTCATCAGCAGATTCACTGAGGCCTGTGACATCCATGCACCGCTAAAGAAAATGAAGGTAAAAGGTAGACCTAACCCTTGGATAAGCACAGAGCATATTATGCAGCTCAAACAAAGGGACCATCTTTGGCACTGTGCTCATGCCACAGCTGCCCAAGCAGACTTTCAAAAAGACAAACAAGCAAGAAATAGCTGCACCCGTGCTACCCGGTTGGCAAAAAGCAAATACTTTAGAGAAGTGCTCTTCAACTCTTGGGGGGGGTGGGGAAAAATTCTGGAACAACCTAAAGGACCTATCTGGCAAAGATACTAAGTCCCCACCCACCATGCTCAACATAGATGGTACTCCAACGTTGGACCTAGATATCATATCTAACACATTCATCAATGCATTCTCTGACCTGAGCAGTGTCCTCCCACTTGACTTACTGTAGCAATTTGCATATGTATGCCATGTATTTTAATACATCTCTAATCTGTTGTATCAGAAAAACCAATTGAGTAATAATGTCACATGGTGCAGGTGCACAGCATTAAGTCAGTAGATTTAAGCTCAATTGTGAAGACCAGCTCAGAACTGACTTCAGTGTTAGCAGTTAAAAGAAAGGCTAAATACATATACATAGGTTTTCTGCAAGGAGCTGAAGTGGGGATGGTAGTCCATTGATGGTATTTTTTTGTGGCGAAGGGGCTATTACAAAAAGCTGGAGCATAACCTGTGAAGGTTCATTCAGTTGTGATGAAGTTCATGGTTAGGATACACATAAGATTGGAGTTAAGAGTGGAGAGAATGTGATGGAGAGTTTGGGAAGACTAATTAAGAGTCAAAGATGGGACCAAGGCCATGGAGGGAATTAAATCAGAGAAATGTGTGTGCGTGCTGTGTGAGTTCTGGAATAGGGAGCCAGTATAGCTCACACCATATAGTTGAGATAGATACTATCTGTGTTTCTGAGCAAGGAGGTATGATACAGCATTTTGGCACATTACAACTAGCTATTCAGAGACCTAGGAAGGTCTGCCAAAAGAGAGTTACAGTTGTCAATATTGGGATTGGTGTAAGTTTGAATCTCAGTTTGGGAAACAGTGAAGTCAAGAAAGGATCTGATTCTGGCAATGAAGTATATGTAAGATAAGGAAGTCTTACACATATCTGTCAAATGTGTGTGTTTCAAATTAAAGTTCAGAATTGAGAATGGTACCGGAATTCCTTAACATGTTGCTGACAGCATGATTAGAATCTAGCAAGTAAAGAATAAGAGGGCAGCACACTGTAGGAAAGATACTGTTTTCAAGTGTAGAACTGCAATTTGTGCTGACCTTGTGCAAGAGGAGATTAGCCCTTTGCCAGGGACCGATGAGAAATCAAAAGATAGCCAAGGAAAATACTACAGAGTCCAGTATGGTGACAAATGTGATCTACAGTTAAGTGTCATCAGCAAAGAAGTGATATCTTGAGTTGAACTGTGAGATCATGTGTCTGAGCAGTAGAAGGTAAATGGAGGGAAGAAATGGGCCTCACACACAGACCTCTGCTATTCCAAATGATAAGAAGTTTGAAAAGGTGGAGACACTCTCACTTGTAAGGGAGAAGGAACTATGTGTTAGATGAGACTCAAACACAGTTTTGGCTGCTGTGCTGTGGCTGGCTTAATGGTTGAGAGGAACGGCATGAAAGATGGTGCAGAATGGAGCTTTGTTTAACACAAATGAGCAAGAAGAAATAGCCTTTATCACTGAAGATGCGTAAATCATTGATTTCATGGACCAGAGCACACGTGGAGTCTTGACCATTATGATCTTGACTTGATTTTTCATTAGGTGATTAGTGTTTAGAGCTGAGAGTAAACAACCCTTTCTTGCACCATACTAACATACTGACTGTTGGGGAAATGATCATTGTAGCAGAATTAGTTATAGTACAGGGAGGGAGTGTTGAGGAGTATGTAGTGTGCAGCAGCATTCAGCATGTGATGGACAATCCTGTTAGAGCGGGTAATGTTAACAATTACTGTAATATAGGGGATGACAGTGAGGAAGAAGATGGTGAGGATACTTAATGGGTTAGGATCAAGGATAGCAAAACTGTTTTTAGAAAAAGAGATAATGTCAGCAATAATCAGGGATGAGACTAAGGAGACATGCAATTGGGAAGAAAGGGTGGGAGGGGGCAGAGGAAAAAATGAGAGTGTATATTTATCAATGCAAATCTGGTCAGTACTGTTGTGATTGTTATTGATTTTTGACAGACAAAATGCAGCAAATTTTTCATTTCTAATGGTGTGGTAGGAGTCAGGGGTGCTGGTGTGTGGTGTGTAAAGGATTTACTTAATTGTCTGCAACAAGGTTTGTCACTTGTTGGTTCCATCAAAGATAATTTGAGCACAAAAATCCAGTTTGCAAGCCTTAAGGTTAATTTAATAGGAGTCATGGTTGCATTTCCACAGATAGTAGTGGATCAAAAGTTTTATGGAGCACTGCTCTTTTTTGGAATGACAAAAATAGTGTTTCGGGGCATGTAGAATCATAGAAAACCATGAGCCCAAGTTTTTCTGCAGTTTATATGAAATTACAGTGTAGTGAGGTTGCTGTGTGCACAGAAAAATCATAGTAGGTTTTAAGGGTGGCAGCCTTAAAAGATGGGTTCAGAAATGATGCATGAATATGTAGGCATGGGAGATAAGGAGAGCAGGACTGAAATCCTGGAAAAGACAAAAGAGATAACAATGGAAAGGAGGTTGGGTTAACAACAAGATTCTGTGTGGAATTTAACAAAGAGACTGCATGGTGCCATGTGATGGGTGTTTTGGTCAGCATGCTAGTGACCCAGGTTCACGCCCCAAGCCTGGACATCAGGAGTTGACTCCAGTGGGGAGAGGATTTAGTGTGTCCTTTGGATGCGTCTCTCCCAGGAGAGTGGGTGGCCTTGGATCATTGTTAGCCCATGGGAGTGGATTGGGTGGCTTTCTTGGCAGCATGTGGCTTTGATGTGCCACCGAATATCCCCACCCCCAGGATGCTACTGCAGCTGGCCCATTTGGGGAGGGTGTGAGTGGGGCAAGAGAAAAGTGGAAAATCTGCTCTCAGCTAGCTGGATGACAGCTGACAGTCCCCACCGCAACGATAGCCCAGATGTGTCTATGCTGACCCCTGTCATGTCCTGTGATATGCAATAGATGCCTGCGCACATTTCTCCTCTCCTGGTTTCAGGTCCATGGGGGAGGGGCCACCTGACAAAGGGTTACATTGGGTTATCCATGGTCATGGCACAGATGGGGCAGCAGAGAGCGATGGGGCCTGCATGGCGGTGGGCCTTAATGGGCCGAAGGAGTAGCCAACCAGGGGCACAGGGAGGATTAAAAAAAAAAAAGAATTTAGCAAAGGAAAATGGTGAAATGAGGGAGGGGGAGGGGGAAAGGTAGACACAGTCATTCATGTTCACCAGGTCAAGCTATGAACATGTGTGTGGGTTGTACTGTAGGTTTCAACATTCTGGAAAAAGGTGAGAGGAGAATACGAGCCCCTTTTTTGGATGGGATATCAACATGAAAGTCTCCAACAAGAGAAGTGTTGCTGGTACAGAGATGAACACAAGAGAGAGAGTCATAATGTTCAGTACAATAAATGGGGTGTAGTTGCTTGAGGGTGACAGATCATACAGCTGTTAATTTAGGCCTGGATGGAGAGAGGAAGAGAAGTGAAGTGTTGAAAGAAGAAAAGCAATGTGTGAGTACAGTACATGGTTTGTATTAAGGGAAAGTTTAATGATCATGGTTTTCCTACCACAATGCCTGTGAAACAGGATTGCTCAAAAAAGACAATAACTAGAAGGGGATGACCCTTCAGTGTGGAAACAGGTCAGCGGGGGAATGCAATTTCTTTGTGAGTCACAAGGCATCTAAAGCATTGTCAAGACTGTAACTAATTGGAAGCAAGGGTTTACCACTAATGCACTGTACAATTAGAAAAAAACATCTTTTTTAAATTTTTGTGGGGAGGCAGTGGTAGGAATGAGGTTAAAGAAGCATTCACCGAGGTGAGGAGAGCAGAGCAGATGCCATGGGCAAGTGTAAAATAATAATGTGGATACTGGAATGTGGGAAGAGATTGTTTGCATGATTAGCAGAGGAGGAGTACTGGTAGAAGCCCTCTGGAGGATGTTAAGCTTCTTGTAGAAGAAATGGTTTGCAGTGTGAAAGAGAGGAGTAACCCACAAAGTTGTTAGGGTGAGCAGGAACTGCGTGCAGCAAATACCTGGTTGAACATTTAATCCTTCCTGTCAACGACTTTGGCAAAGTTTGTAATGTCACATCTAAATGCCATTTAACAAAACTAGATATTCTATTCAATGCCTTCTGTAGGTTTATCTTTTGAGTACCTGCCTTAATGCATCACTGCACATTACATGACTATCTCGGCTGGATCTCATTACTGACAAGATGTGTAGAATAGCTGGCTCTCTTTAGGTTTAAATACTAGTTCAACAAGCACCCAAATTATCTGTGCTCCCTCCTCACCCCTGTTGATATGCCTGCACATCATCCTTGCTCCAATGCTAGCAACACATTCATTGTTCTGTGCTGAGAACTGAGTTCTGGGAAGCTTGCCCTCAGCTACCAACTCCCTCAGACATGTAATAATCTCACTTGGGTAGCAGCTCTCCCACCAGTATTGCCTAATCTGATCAGCATCTAAAGAGCATGATTGTGTCCTATTGTGATTGTACCTGAATAGTTTGCTGGGTTGCTGATGTTGCTTACCTGTCCACTAGTTGCTGAACTTACCTGATGACTGTTGTAATCTCTATTTTCAGTACAACATATTTACTTTGCATACAGTATTATAGTGTTATTTTCATTTTCTGCTGACTTGTTTCCCCCCTTCCCCTACCCCCAGGGTGCATCTGTATATGAGAGTGTTTGTGTATATTTACTGTTTATGTCTACCTGGAGAAACACTTTAAGTAAATAATTAAGCAATAAGGTAAGGCAGGGTGTGGTATATCATAGGATATCATCAAGCCTTGAGTGGTTGGGCATGGGCCGCAGGCTGAGTGCTTCCAACCACTCGAGAAGTGATAATATCCCATGATATGCCACACCCTAGAGTGACGTATTGCTATTATGAACTGAGTTTCAAGTTTTATAAATAAAAAAATAAAAGAAAGAGGTTTTAAAACATTTTATGAATGAGTTTTTGGGTGGTGTAGGAGTACGTTTTGAAAAAAATATTTCTCAGACAGTAGACATCAAGGAGGCTGCTGGCACTGGAACTTTTTTGAAGCCATGATGATGTAGCCCAATATCATCACAGCTTCCAAGAATTCTGGACAAGTCAGATTCCTCTGTTTACGATCCTCAGTTCATAATAATAAATAAGTAACAGAACATACTGAAGGGTGCCAAACAGAATGAAAGAGTATGACAAGATTAAACTACTAATATCACAGAGCACATTGCAAGACTGAGAGAACCAAATGCATTATGACATAGCTGAAGGCCAGAATGATATACTGTGTTGAAAAAAAAAATGTCATTAGCAGTAAATAAGTGGTTGAGGCATTTTACAGAAGTAGCAACTCTAAATGGCTGCAGCATTAAACAGCATCAGTTAACAATGCCTAGTTATATGCAGTAAAGTAGCAGGTTAAAAATAAAACTAATTCTTATGAGTTATTGCTATAGGGACAACAAATTCAGAGGGCTAGTAACTGAAGTCATCTAAAGCAGAAGAATGTTAAAATGGCAATTAGCATATCCATGTTGTATGAAGTGAAAACATAAGATAATCAAAGAAGTGCGCAACAGTATCCATTACAAGTGAGTGAATAGGACATGCAGAATGGAAGTAGGTGAAAACCCCAGAATGGAGTGGAGGTAGTAAAGGGTCTCAGGAGGTGAGCAATGGAGCTAGCCCACAATTCAGTTGGGCAATAACTGTGCTCCAAATTGAGACCACCCACATTAACAGGGACAACTGTTTATACTGGTAACAGCAATAAGGTAGGGCAAAACTTAACGGTGTAATCACTAATCCAAATAGGAAGAGCAAGTTTGACTGTCGTACCAGTAGCCTGCTATTGACCAGGGATCCAACATGAAACTGTAGCATTTATGTGTTTGCATGATGAGGTAGAATCTGATGCAACCAGCTGACCCAGACAGCTTGGGGGTAAGCAGACAGGAGATGAAACAGGGAAGTACTGTACAAGGGAGCAGGACACTCTTAGTGTGGTAGTAAGGGCAGGCAAGTGGAGTATCTAGGTTAAAGTCAGCTATTTAGACAAGATTATACCCAAAGATAATTATTCTCAACATAGCAGCAACAAAAGGATGTGTATTTCTTATCTGAAAAAAAAAAAAAAACAACAACTGGGCAATGGTTGTACTATTTTAAAAGAACTCCATTGAAGGTAAACTACTACATTGTAGAGAAAAGAACAACTTGCTGTGCAGGGAGTAATGGCTTCTTTTGAGCTCAAAAATTCACTTGTCCAAGCTGAAGATACTTGATTTTCTTTTATTATAACATTAAAATTCGCCTACGTTTCGCTCCTCAGAACTTGTTCATGGGGATTAATTATCTGTTTGAAGTGTAAGAAAACATTCTTTACTGTATAGAAGCTGCTGTTTTAATTTAGTTATACAGCGGACACCACTTATACAGGACTCATTTACTCTGGACAGTCTATTAATACGAGTGTTTTGAGTACCAGAACCATTTCCCACTGAAGCCCATATTACTTTGTCTGGATATATCAATCTGTAGAAACCATCTTTAGCAGGCAACTGAATGAACTCTAATCAATAATTTCCCTCTTGCATCATGATTGCATTGTTTCATCACCAGAGATACAGCGCGGCGGATTTTGTCTCCTACAGTGAGACTGGTAGTGGCAGTAGTTCTCATTTAATTATTTAATATTTGAATATTTTTTGTTAAGTAGAGTGATTGCTAGTGTGCATAAGAGATAATAACAGAGGGCGGAAGAGACATTGGAGACATTGGAGACCTCAGAGGTCAGTTCGATCAGTTAGGTGCGGAACAGTTCAGCACAAATAGGTCAGTGTGGTTGTGAGTAACCTATCATAAATGTAGCATTAAACTTACCATTTTACTTTTGTTGTAGCTTTATGCTATATGGTGGTTAAAAGTGCTGATAGAACATTGGGATAAATCTAGTCACTGCTGTGTGGTGGGCTGGCAATCGAGAGGATCAGTGTGACTCTGTGTCTTAAGTAGGCAGGTTTGTTATTCTCCAAAAGATGGTTCTGCCATTGTGACAGCAACAGTAATAGTAAAAGAAATATTTTATATATTCAATCTGCAATACCATATTGTGATTGCTGTCTGATTGTACTAGCAGGTAGATGAGCGAACAAGTGAATGAATGAGTGGCAGCTTGATTACAGCTGCAAAGAAAGATGAAAAAAACTGATTGTTTTTTACATACAGTACTGTACTGTATTTACCCTGTTCTGTAAAATTGTCTGATTGACTGTCTGATAATGTAGGGTGGATAAAAGAGATGGTATGCCGACCATACGGTGACACCACAATGGACATGTTAATGTTGACAACATCAACAGTTTGCTGTAATGGTCCACTCGAGACCCCAGCACCCTGTCTCCCAGTCCTGCACCCCTCCCTGAACCAACTCCAACTTGGAGTTGGAATCCTTTAGATTGGGGAATGTGGAGGGCAGAGCCCCCTGTATGTGGGGTTTGGGGGGAGAAACCTCCCTACAGAAAAAAAGACCAGGTTCTCCTGCCAGATTTATGTCTACTGCAACTTGCGGTCGACCTAAATCTGTCGCTATGATGACGGATGTCAATATAGTTGTCGAACTGGCATCATAGAACCCAAAATAAATTCAGTAGGGTGGACAGAAAAGCAAAAGGTAACTAGATACTATAGCTGCCAATCTGATTTAATTTTTTTCCCTGCCATAACATGCTCTTTTGATAATACTGACAGCCACTTAATAATTAGAGATGCAGCCAATTTAAAATTTACCGGCAAAGTTGCAGTGAATTGGCCAATTTCGCCACTTGGAGTAATCCACGAATTTGTCCCATTTTAGTCTGATTTCACCAAGGTGAAATTTTGCTTGCAGAAAAGGGAAATTTTGCCTAAGAAGGCAAAATTTAGCCTCTAAAAGCCAAATTTCCTCTTGGAAAGCAAAATTTCATCATACAAAGTGAAATTTCACCTTGTTGCAGGTGAAATTTTGCCGTTCTGCAGGTGAAATTTCATGGCAAAATTTCTCATTTCATTACACGAAATGGATGAAATTTGCGGATTACTCTGCATAGCGAATTTTTGTCACTTTGTCCACCTTTACTTGCAATGGACAAATGTGTCCTATTGAATCAATTGAGGAATTATATGGGACTCACCAGCACAGTTTTGTGCTGGTTCAAGTCCTACATGACTGGAAGAATGCATCAAGTAGTCCAAGATAATTTCATTTCTGGGACTTCTGTGCTATTGTGTGGGATTTTTCATGGCTCAGTCCTTGCCACTGTGTTGCTCTCTGTGCATATGTTGCCCTTGAGGAGATCATCAATTGGTATGTGTTGAGTTTCACTGTTATGCAGATGATATTCAGGTGTACATGTCTTGTTCCTCTGGTGGGTATTATGTGGCTTGCACAGAAACATAGAAATGTAGACAGTGAACTCAGAAAAAGATCAAAGGTGCATCAGTTCAGCCCACTGGGCCCTATATTATCCAGTGACCTAGTGCTGATAGAGGATCTAACCCTCCCCATCAGTCTTCCTATTCCTTTTCTGGTTTAATCTCTGCAAGTGAGCACTATTTCTTTCATTCTGTCTTAAACCTATTTGGAGCCCTCCATGGGTTTAGTTTCCCTCATCTCAGCTGGAAAACTGTTCTATGGTTTCTCCACCTTTTCATTAAAATAATACTGTCTCACATCACTTCTGAACCTTCCTCCAATCAGCTTCCAATCATGCCGTGTATTGTTGAACTGGCATTCCTGCTAAATAGTTCCTCATGGTTCACTTTGTTTATTCCTTTCAGATATTTGAAGGTTTCTATCATGTCCCTCATCTTCCTTCTGGTCTCCAGCAAGTACATATTGAGTGCCCTAAGGCATTCCTCATAGGACTTCCCCTGCTGGTCCTGAGTCATCTTTATCACCCTATGTTGTACCATTTCTTGCCTATCCTTATCCTTTCTAATGTGAGGGATCCAGAACTGGGCACAGTACTCCAGGTGTGGCCTCACCAAGGATCTATAGTGAGGGAGTATCACTTATTTCTTTCTACTCTCAGTACCCCTGCTGATACATCCCAACATCTCATTTGCCTTACTACAAGCTTGTTTCATTGACTAGAATGTTTAAGGGTGTCACAGATTATGACTCCTAGGTCACATTCCTCAGCTGTGGTGTTATGTATAACCCATCCAGTATTATATCCTTGGATTATTTTTTCTTTGGTTCAAAACCTTGCACTTTTTGGCATTGAATTTCAGCCGCCAGACATTTGACCACCTCTCTAGCCTTTGCAGATCACCTGTAATTCTCTAATTCCCTCAGCACTGTTCATTTGACACAGTCCCACCCAAAAGATTAATAAACAAATTAGCCAGCCTGGGAGTGGGTCCCAGGGTGGTAGCCTGGGTAAAACACTGGCTGGACAACAGGACACGGAGAGTAATAGTAAATGGAATCCACAGTGAAGAAAGGGGGGTTACTGGTGGGGTACCGCAGGGTTCAGTACTGGGGCAGGTCCTTTTTAATGTCTTTATAAGTGACATTGCAGAGGGACTGGAAGGAAAAGTATGTCTCTTTGCAGATGACACAAAGATCTGCAACAGGGTTGATATGCAAGGTGGGGTGGAGAGGATGAAAAGGGACTTGGCAAAGTTGGAGGAATGGTCAAATGTATGGCAGCTTAGATTCAATGCAAAGAAGTGCAAAGTAATTCATCTGGGAAACAAAAACCCAGGGGAAGAGTACACAATGGTCGGGGGGTGAGATAAGGACAACAACAAAAATGGAATGGGACCTGGGGGTAGTCATATCAGAAGACCTAAAGGTGGGCCAGCAACGTGAGAAGGCAGTAAGGAGGGCTGGGGGGATACTGGAATGCATAGGGAGAGACATTACCAGTAGAAATCTTGAAGTTGTTGGCCATCTGTACAGACAGTTGATAAGACCACATTTGGAGTATTGTGTATAGTTGTGGAGACCACATCTCTGCAAAGACATAGATAGGGTGGAGGCCATCAGGAGGAGGGCAATCAAAATGGTACAGGGTCTGCACCAGAAGACATATGAAGAAAGACTAAAGGAACTTAAGATGTATAGCCTTGAGGAAAGGGGGGGACATGATAGAAACTTTCAAATACTTCAAGGGAATCAACAAAGTTCAAGAGGGTAGCATATTTTAGAAAAAGAGATGTGCAAGAACAAGGGGGCACAATTTGAAGATGGGGGGATGGCTCAGAGGTAAAGTGAGGAAGTATTTCTTCACAGAGAGGGTTGTAGATGCATGGAACAGCCTTTCTGAGCAGGTTGTGGAGTCAAAAACAGTGGGAGAATTCAAGAATGCATGGGACAGACATAAGACAATTCTAGTGTGGGGTAGGAGGAAGTAGGCTGTTGGTTAACTAGGATCTGGAGCTTATCGGTTGGGTAGAGAAATGGGCAGCCTAGGTGGGCCAAGCGGTCCTTATTTGCCAATCAAATTCCATGTTTCTATGTTTCATGTTTTTATGAAGAGGCTTATCCTACAGCGGATCCCTTCTTTGATAACACTGATGAACATATTATAAAAGACCAGGCCCAGGACAGACCCTCTGGTAGCTATTCAAGACTTTTCTCTCCTCTAATTTAATTCCATTTACAACAAACCATTGCTGACTCCATTTTTGCTAGTTTTCTGCCCATCTTATTTTACCCCTAGCCAATCCCAGGTCCTCCAACTTCCCCAGCAGGTGTCTGTGTGGCACAGAATCAAACGCCTTGATGCAGTCAAAGTGAACTTGATCCATGGCATCTCCTTTTTCCAGTTCCTTTACCATCCAGTTGAAGAAGACTTTTAGGTTAGTCTGACAGGACCTCCTGACACAAAGCCATGCTGTCTGCTACACTGGAGACCATTACACTCCAGATAGTCTGCAAGGTCTGTTTTGAGCAATGACTCCATCAGCTTCCTCACAACTGAGGTAATGTTGACAGGTCTGTAGTTTCCTTCTTGTTCCTTGTCCTTCCCTTTATGGAGTGGAACCACAACTGCCAGCCTCCAGTCCCTTGAGGCAATGCCATCTGAAGTGAGCCATTGAAAAAGCTTGTCAGAAACTCAGCTAGCTCATCTGCCAATTCCCTGAGCACCCTCAGATGTACCCCATCTGGACCTGATGTCTTTTTCTGCTTAAGGGCTACTAGCCCTTTCTGGACCCTCTGTATAGGAAATACATGTTTCTCCATCTCCAGGATCCCTCTCATGGCTGCTTTGATGCTGTGTTCAGGGAGGGTGCCACTATACCTCCTGGCAAAGATGGATCAAAAGTAGTCATTCAGGACTGCAGCCTTTTGCTTGTCATCCTCTATCACCATCCCCCATCTAATGTCTAAACACCTCACTTTCTTTTTTTCACTGATACAGTGGAAAAATGTTTTTATATGTGCTTGCCCCCCTCAACTATTCACAACTCTGTGTCTGCTTTTGCTTCTCTAATCAGTTTCTTTGCATCCTTATTTCTCTGAACGTATTCCTAACATTCTACTTCACCTTGCTAGTCTTTAAACATGTGGAAGGCTTCCCTTTTGGCCCTTACTGCTACCCTAACCCTCGTCAAGAACCGTAGTAGTCTCCTAAGTTTATTTCTTTTGTACATGTTATGTAAGTATAGCGGTGATATTTCAAGGATGGCCACTTGTATTACCCCATCTCTCTTCCACATCTTCTATATGCCTACCCCCTCTAACTTTCAGGACCACCTTGAGTGGGACAGCCAGAGTAGTTTTCCCCAGGCCCCCAATATCCCTATATCTGAATCAATGGGGAATTCTGGGAAATGCATTTCATATGCACCCCCATGGCCACTACTGACAATTAATCTGACTGGTGTGGATTTGCAGTGCACTAGCTGTCACCGCCTTCTGACACGCTGACAGCGAGAACATGATTTAAAGCCAAGCTGCCTGCCTGCCATTTAAAAAAATAATGTGAACTGGCACATGGGTTGTGTGCTTGAAATTTAGAGCCTTTCTGCCCTCAGCTCCTCCTCCCAGGTGCTGCTGCTGTACTGCTTCCCACCTCTGTCTCCCTTCATAGCATGGCTCAAGTTGGGAGGAGCAGTCAGCAAGCCTTCACTTACACCAAAGCTGACAGTCACCTGACCAGTTACTGTTTGGTCAGGTGGGAAAAGAAAGGGGTAAGCCTTGCAGGAAAGGATCAGTCACTAAGTATGTGGCTGTTATCATGCTGGGTTGTTCTGCTCCTCAAGTATCGCTGTCTCGGGGTGGCATTTTTTTGTCTTTGAACTACTAATCTGTAAACCATAAGTGGCTTACTAGTTATTGCTGGTTTCACTGAAGTAAAAAAAAAAGAAAACAAAACAGAAAACAAAGCAAACAGACAAAAATGGAACAAAAGGGCAAGGAGAAACAAAGGGGGAATCACCCTGGCTGGAGGAGGGGGAAGGGAAGGGAAGGGAAACACGTCATCTGTCTCATGTGTGCTGTGCTGGCATTTTCATAAAGTCTAACTGCCAGACTTCCAAAGCACGGGCACAAGCTGCAACAATGGCAGCTTTGCCCAGTGCTTGTGCGTCAGGGACCCTGTGCCTGATTTCCCAATGGACAGGTTCCAGGGGCCTAAGCCCTGCAATCTGCACCAACAGAGGCAGTGTGCCAAACAGATGGTGCTGCAACAGCTGTGGGACAATGGGGTGGCAGCTGCAGCCTTGGTCATAGCAGGACAGTTGGCTAGCATCCCTCCTACTACCATTACCAATCTGCTGGTAACCCAACCTGATAAACTAGTACCCCCAGTACCCCATATGCCATAATGCTGAATATGTTATAATAACACAGTCCATCCCTGGTGATCTAGTGGCCCTCCCCCCATCAATCCCTGACATGCCTATAATGTGCAGCATTAGAATACAATGTAATTCCCTGGGGAGCTAGCCCCCCCAGCCCTTTATTCCAGTTATGCACAACAGCACAGTATACCAGTACATTAATTGTGATCTGGGTCCCGGCCCCAGCTCCATATGCTCGAATATGTGAAAACTACCAACATCCCATCCAGGTGGTCTAATGGCCCCCCTGCCCTACTCCCTGCCAGGTAGTGCCCATGACCCCTCTCCCCTCATTCCTGAACCCCAATCAGGTGCCTGGCACAATCTTCCTCACAACACCATGGCCATAAGCCAAGCAGACTGTTGGAGTGCTTACTACAAACAGTATGAACTCTGACAGTTAATTCAGCATCTGGCCATGGTGATGTGAGGATGGTTGTGCTGGGCACCTGATCGGGGTTTAGGATGGGTGGGAGAGGGGTGGTGGGCACTACCTGGCAGGGTGGGGAGGAGGGGGGCCACTAGGTCACCAGGACGGGAAGTTGGCAGCTTTCACATATTTGGACATATGGGTCTTGGGCAGAGATCAAATGTAATGTACCAATGCACTGTACTGCTGTGCATAACTTGAATACAAGGGCTGGGGGGGCTAGATCACCAGGAAATTACAGTTTATTCTAATATTGCACATTATAGGCATATCGGGGATTGGAGGGGGGAGCTGCTAGATCAGCAGGGAATGACATTATTGTATTATACTGTACATTATGGGCATATGGGAGGGGGCACAGTTGCAGCTGGCTGAAACCCTCCCAGAGGATGTCTAAGTACTGTTAGACCAGCCCTTGGCTGGCTTAAGTGTATTCGACCTTTGTCCTTGGGATAGAGTTTGAAATTGCAACATTAGGGAATATGGCAGCCTGCATCTGCTGAAAGCCCCCTACCACCATGGCACACCGAAGTCTGTGCCACAGGCATGGCACAAGCTGGTCTGGTGCAGGGTACTCCAGTTATGCAACATGCTTCCTTCCAAAATCGGGTTCAGAGCAATGTGTGTCGCAAGGTGCCCCTTGCATCATTCTTCTCTGACACAAGGTCCTTGCATCACATTTGGAGCATTGAAAATCGGGCATTAAGACTCTAAGTGGCTTACTGAGTGGCTTAATTAAAAACATAACAAAATCCAAGGAAACAAAAAGGAATGAAAGAGTGGGGAAATATAAGAAAGGGAGAGATTACCTTGCTGGTGGGGGGGGGGTCTGATTCTAAAGCCTAAATGGCTTGGATTACTGCAGGGCTTGTGGCTTGAGGCTAAAACAAAAAAGAAAACTAAAAGAAAAACAAAACAAAAAGGAACAAAAGGGAAATGGAAAAGAAATGGAGATCACCCTGGCTGTGGGAGTAGGGAAGGGAAGGGAAGGCCAGTGAAACATGTCATCTGTATCATGTGTGCTGTGCTGGTGTTTTTGTAACGTCTAAGACTCTAAGTGGCTTACTGAGTGGCTTAATTAAAAAGAAAACAAAAAAGAAAACAAACAAACAATAAGGAACAAAAGAGAAGTGAGAGAAAGGGTGATCACATGGCTGGTAGGAGGTGTGACTCTAAAGCCTAAGTGGCTTAATGCTGGTTAGTTGCTTGAGGATAAAGCAAAACAAAAATCTAAAAGAAAAATGAAACTGGAAGGACCAAAAAGGGAAGGGGAAGAAAAAGCTGATTACCCTGTCTGGGGAGGCGGGGAGGCCAGGGAAATTAATTGTTCGTCTTGTGTGTGCTGTGCTGGCATTTGCTTTCTTCAACTGAAGTCTGGGGACCCGATTCCAGAACAGTTTTGTATGTAGCAAAGTGGCTTGCACCAAAAAAATGGTGCAAGTAGCACTTTAGGTCATGAGTAACTACAATCGATATTTCAAGACGTAACCTGCAACAAGTCGCTGGCTTCCTGGGCCAAAGTGATCCTACGGCACTAGTTACGCCATAAACCCCATGCAAAATGGTGCAAAGGGGATTATGGCAGCAATTACACCTTATTCCAGGAGGGTGGCTGTCAGAACAACACATGTGCTATTCCAAGAGAATCCCTGGAGGACATTGGTCTAAGTACAGTTAGTCAAGCTATTAGCTGATCTAAGTGTACTTTGCATCCACCGGGAGTGCACCACTGTGCCATGCGCACCCAGCAGCCACTCCCCATGATCCCACATAGGCCCCCCTCCCATCCCCCACTGGCACATAACTAAGAAAGCCGTCTGTGGGCTGCTGTCAGCCCCAAGCCCTGATATCTAAGCATTGCCCCTCAGGGTTGAAAATGTCTCTCCTCCCGAACTCGAGCAGTGCCCCACAGGGTTGAACATGTCTCCCCCATACCCAAGCAGTCTCCAACAGGGCTGAACATATCTCCCCCCTCCCCAAGCCCCTATCCAAGGTTGCCAGCATACTGATAATATTAAAAATGCTGTGCCCATATGCCCTGGTAGTCTAGTGGCCCCAATCGCCCCACCTGGCACATCCCACCTTTCACTTCCACGGCCAGCCACTGACTGAGCACCCTCTGAGCTG
Organism: Neoceratodus forsteri; assembly: GCA_016271365.2. Classification (NCBI taxonomy): domain Eukaryota; kingdom Metazoa; phylum Chordata; order Ceratodontiformes; family Ceratodontidae; genus Neoceratodus; species Neoceratodus forsteri. The sequence continues at coordinate 1,244,819,055 of CM057458.1, read as the reverse complement.
TCATTCATTGAGCACATACTGTATACAGTAGTACATGCTCAAAGGAAGTTCAGTCAGTGGCTGACCATGGAGGTGAGAGGTGGGATGTGGCAGTCATCGACTGGGAATGGGTGTGGGGGGTGGACTGGCACTGCCTTCTGGGGACCACTAGACTACCAGGGCATACAGGCATGGCATTTTTAATATTACCAGCATACTGACAACCTGGGTTCAGCGATTGAGGATGGGGGGGGCATGTTCAACCCTGCTGCGTACTTCTCAGGTATGGGGGGACATGTTCAGCCCATCAGGGTGTTACTTAGGGACCAGGGTTTTCGGCTGGGGTGTGCTCCTGGTCAGTGGGCTTTACTGTGGCTTTCAGCACCCCATTGAAGTGCAATGCTTGGGGTCCCACAATTCACGGATCTATCCACCTGGAACCCTGGCTGTTCCAGAATCGGGCAGAGGGTCCCCGGCACATCAGCATTTGGTGCAAGTAGCAGTTGTCGGCTACTTGTGCCATGCCTTCTGAAATGGAGCCCTAAGACACTAAATAGCTTACTGGCTTGTGGCTTAATTCAAGACAAAATAAAGAATAACAAAAAAATGGAAAAAAATGGGAAAGAAAGGGAGATCACCTGGCTGGAAGGTGGTCTAAATCTAAAACCTAAGTGGCTTACTGCTGCTGGGCTGGCTTGAGGCTTAAATGGAAAAAAATAAAAAGAAAAAAAAAGGAAACAAAAGGGCAAATGAAAGAAAGGGAGATCACCCTGGCTGAGGGAGAGGAGAAGGGAAGTAAAAGTCAAGGAAATGCATTGTCTGTCATGTGTGTGCTGTGCTGGCATTTTCCTTCTTGAACTAAAGACTAAAGTTGCTTACTGGCTTAATTAACACAAAAATAATGGTACAAAAGGGGAAAGAAAGTGAGATCAGCCTTGCTAGGAGTGGCGGAGGGAAGGCTAGGGTACTGTGTGACTTTGTTCAAGATGGCCACCATGCCAGGAACTCGACGATATTTATCTGGAGCAGCTAAGTGAAAACTGAAGAAAATACATTTAGAGAATGAAACAAAGAGGAAGCAGTCTTTAGAGGCATTTGATTGAGAAGTAAAAAATACATTAGAGGATGCTTTTCACAATCTAAATGATGCAAGAGGTTCTAACAATGAAAATGTTCCTTTCAACAATAAAAAAACTAAGTACTCCAACAAGGTGGACAAAGCGGATACCAATGAGTGTGGAGGCCACACTGAAAGTGATAATATGTTAGATGAGTCTACAGCAGCAGAAAAAATAAAAACCTCCATGAAGATATTACCCTTGTCCTTGCCAAAGATAAGTAACTGCAGGGTATGACTAGTGGTGAAATGCCCATCAATGATCCAGCAACATTTAAACAGCTGACAAGTACAGATAGAAATTTTATATAATGGGGAGAGAAAATCCTGCTGTCCAATTGGTTAGTACCTGTACATGAAATCTATTCCACGCACAGATCATAACAAATACATAAAAGTTGGACCACATTTAATTAAAAAATAAATGAATTTGCGTTTAGAACTCTGGCTTTGAAATGCTACCATATTTTTTTTCTTGGTAACACCAAGGAACATATAGATCAAAAATACCTGTACAATGCTCAACATCCTTGTTGAAAACAGTTATGGTTCAATTTTTGCTTTTTCATAAAATGTATCCCACATTAGCAATCTGTTTTTAATTTAACCGCTGGAACAGCCTACCGCCCTGCTGCTTGCTCAATCGCTCACCGCTGGTGCTTGTTCACACACTCTCACTGCTGCCTCCTGTTCAATCATTCACAGTTCATTTGTGCTCTTAATAAAGAGTGCAGCTCGGTTGCTCTCCTTGTTTATCAGTAGCCCAAAAAAAAAAAAATTTCTCCAAAGATAATGAATTAGCAAATAGCCTGGGACTACTACTCACTGGTAAGGTGGAAGGTCTAAGGAGCCATAAATACCAACTTAAACTTATCTATCCTAGGACTAACTTAAGGAGATACTTCTTTACTCAGAGAATTATTCCTCTATGAAACAGCTTCCCTCGAGAGGTGGTTGAATCAGATACCTTCCTGACTTTTAAGAGAAGATTAGATAAACATCTTTTGGAATAGACCTGGGATTAGTGCACGGAAGATATGCACCATGGTCCTAGAGCCTTTTGCTTGTCTCATACTCCTAGTATAGATCCTAGTATATATCGTCACTGCCAGTTCTACTCCCGATCCACAGCATTTCCTAAAGAAAACAATATAATCACCCGATGTCTCTGCTGACAAACTTGATCCCATGGCTGCTCAAACAACTTCCTAATGTAATAACTGCAGCCGTTTCTGTTATTTTTTTTTTCTTATCTTTATTGAGGCAGGCTCACTTCTGTAAAGCAAGATGGTGGGGGTGGGATAAGTACCTTCAGTCACTGGTTATGCCCACTCGATCTGTCACAAGAAGGGAAGGTGCAGCTCGGTCAGGTACATTTCCCTGCAGCCCTACTACATTACTTAGAAAAAAAAAAGCTTAGCTTTTCATGATCGTTGCTAAAATAAAAATGTTGGTATCTCCTCTAGCCCTGATGCACACTGCTGGTAGAAGGTGGGGATGGGGACTCCTGACTGGAAACAATCAAAGTATAATGTTGATGACAAAAGTAAAATTATGTCATTTTTTTACCTGGCGGAAGGACTTTTTACCTCAGACTACCTTAATGCTTTCTGATTTCAGGTGACTAAATGTAGTTTTTTAGCTGAGAAAAATATTCTATGGAAAAAGGAACCCATTTTATATGTATAATAAGACACTCCAGGGTGTGCGTAGAACATATATGACCACACATCCAAGGGCTGAAGGCACTCAGCATGCAGCTTCATGCATTACAACACCCCTGGAAGTGCAGTAATATCTGCTCTATACACACCATGTTGTGTCTTATTACTTACTTACTGTATTGAACGGGCCTCTAAAAAATCCAGCTTGTTTTCCATAGGATTCCATTGGCTGTGCTTTTCCACAGAGTATGTTTTTTAGAACCTTACCTAATGAAGAAGAGGTGACCAGTTATTGGCTTGTGTGGAGTCATTCACCTCAAGGCATGTTCTGTTTTCCTTGCTGTCTGTTTGATAGATGCAGTGAGCAAGATAAACAAGCAGCAATGCTTGGAAGGTCTGATGATGGTCTTAAAGACAACTGGAGGATGCTGCACGATTGTGGTCAAGCTCATAAACATAACCCTGCCAATCTGTCACTCTGTTTTAATTGGAAAAATCTGGAGACAAGCTTGAAAAAGCAGGCAGGAATTGATGGTGCCCTTCAAAAACAAATCTGAGACAGGAACTTTGAAATGACGAGAGATTTTCAGGAGCATGTTAGGTGTCACGTTGATCTTACCTGAACAGTATCTCCTGTTCTGCAAATCCAATGGCAAATTAGGGAACCATGTGAACAACCTTTTACTTTACACCTTGGAATTTCTAAATTGGCACAACAAGGTCTTAGAACTGCATCTCCAAGAAGTGAAAAAGCATCAGAATCAGGAGAACCATATGCAAGCATATTATCTTTCTTGGAGGTCCCAGAATGAGTTCATAGAAGTGTGTGGATAACTAATCATGAACACTATCATTGAAGAAGTGTGGAAGGCCTACTACTATGGTATTATTGTTGATGACACTCCAGGTGTCTCTCATATAGAGAAAGTCCCTTTTGTTTTGCAGTATGCTCATCAAAATCAGAATTATATTCAGGAAATTAAAGAGCACTTCTTGAAATTTGAGGATTGTGAGAAGAAAAAGGACAGGACATTGCAGAGCTAATTTGTAAAATACTACACGAAAATGGTATTGACCTACAAAATTGGGGAGACCGAGTATACAGTAACAGTTCAAACATGGTGTGGATTTATAAAGGAGCTCAAGCTGCAATTTTACAGACAAATCCTTATTCAGTGTATTCACCATATATTACACAAAGTCTGAATGTTTGTGATGTGCATGCAGCAGAATCTAGCCTGGAGGTGAAGTGTTTCTTTGCAAACATTCAAAAACTTTACAGCATGTTAAGTTCAAGTCCTGTCTGATGGAAGATACTACAGGAAGCTGCAAGCAATTATTTACATAACATGTCTCAGACATGCTGCAGTACAAGAACTGAGGCGGTGAGACCGCTATCAAAGAAATCAATGGAGATTTTACAAGCTTTGTTGAATATAATAGAAGAACTCGACTTGCCTGCAGAATTATGCAAAAAAAGTTGACCCTTTGTCAAAATGGTGATTATCTTTTGAATTTGTTGAACTTGCTACCTTCTAGTTCACAGTTCTGCAAGCCATCAACGATGTTTATCATTTGCCACAAAATTCTGAAATCACACTTAATGAAGAATTAAGATTAACAAAACCATTGCTAAGTGAGATTGAGTGCTTTTGACAATCTTGCGTCTGATTCTGGAAGAGTCAGAACTTGTGACAGCTGAATTAGGTCTTGAACTTGATTTCAAGAGGAAAAGAAGTTGAAAGAAGATGTTCCATGATGAAGTCAGGACCACCACATATCATCATCATGATCAAGAAACCCAATTTAAGGTAGATGTCTTTTACATTGGTCTGGACACCCTTATCAGTGAAATTACAAGGAGATCCAAAACAGCTGAAAAAATCAACTGCATGTTTTCATTTTTCTGGACCCTGAGGTCCCGATCTGCAGATGATAATGATAGTTGTATTACTAAAGCTTGAGAACTATCAAAATGTTATCTAAGAGACTTAACAGAAGAGGATTTTATTGAAAAAACCTGTCTTTTGAAAAAGCTGAGAGAGACACTATTTGGGAATATAACTTCTATTGAACTGTGAAACAAGATACATGAAAAAGGACTACAAAATATTCTCCTTCGAATCCATGTGGCTGTAAGAATTTTTGTATCAATGCCTGTTTCAGTCTCTGAAGAGGAACAGTCTTTTTTTTCAAACTAGCCCTTGTGAAAAAATACCTTTGACCAACCATGGGTCAAGACCGCATGTTCACCCTAGTAATGTTGTCAACAGAGCATGACCTGGATAGAAGCTTGAATTATGGCAGTGTTATAAATGTGTTCGGATCAAAAGAAAGCGCAAAGGATTAATCTACTGTAATTTGACTTTTTGTTATAATAAAACAGTTTTAAGCTTTTCAGTCATTCAGCTAAGAACAAAATGGTATCTAACATGCACATGAAACTCTCTCGCCATTTCATATTTAGAATTTTTTGGGTAGAGCTAATGGAGGGGTCCCTGTCTCAAATTTTGTCCAGGGCCCCCCAAAACCTATGTGCAGCCCTACTAACTTGTACTGAACCATCACTTTGAGTTTGCAGAAATCTGCCCTTCTGAAGAACAAGACCACCCTTTTTGAGTGTGTTTTTTCATTCCCAAGGGCTAACTCAAGCAAAATTGAGTTGTGGTCACTGTTCGTGTAGCTTTCCAACTTACTGCATTCACTGTTTTCTTACTGCATTCACTGTTTCAGAGTTGAGGAGCACCACATCAAGAATGGATCATTGTCTGATGGGCTTCCTTATAGGATGCACCAGTAGACAATTCTGAAAGGTATCCAAAATAGCCCTACTCCTAGTTCTACTAGCCACTGGAACATCCCAGACTATGTCAGGTAAGTTAAAATCCCCTACTACCAGATCTCTCTTAGCCACTCCCCTTATAATTTCCTCACTGAGCTCTCTGTCCTCTGTTTCCCCATGCCCTGGTGGTCTGTAGAACACCACAATGCATAGTTTTTTACCTAGTGCCACTGTTAGCTGAACTCACAAAGCCTGGGTCCCCTCCATACCATCCTTGATATGCACATCTTCAGTCACCTCAGTGCCCTCCCTGACAGAAAGGGCTACTGTATTCCACCACCTCTACCAGTTTCTCTGTCCTTCCTTAGCAGTAAGTACCTAGGCACTGTCAGGTCCCAATCACCTTTGTCCGTGGCCCATGTTTCAGTGATGGCTATAAGGTCCATCTTAGTGTCTGCCATCATTGCCTGGCACTTACTGATTTTATTGCCCAGACTTCTGGCATTGAGGCAAAGTGCTTTCCAACTATCCCCTGAACACTTGGTGTTTGTGTGAATTTTACTTGTTTTCTTATCTGGCCTTTTTGTTTTCATGTTTGCATCACCCTTTGTGTGCACTGTTATCTTTAGTCTATCCCCTACCTCATTTTCAGCCTGAATCAAGATTTTGCCTGTTCTGCTGCTATAAGCCCTTAGGTGTGGGTGAGAACTAGCTAGGATCCCTTTCCTTTTGCTTATCTGTAGGATCCCCCTAGTCCCAGTATCCCCTACAGTCAGTTTAAACATCTGATATAGATATCAAACTTCTTCCCCAGTGCACTGGGCCCTTCCTTTGTCAGGTGGAGTCCACCCCACTTATAAAGTCTCCTATCCCCAAAGTCCCCCCAATCACCTATACAATGGTACCCTTTCCCCTGACACTATTCCTGAAGCCACTCATTAAACTTGCCTATATCCTATTTCCTTATTCTACAACCTCCCCCCTCCAGCTTTGGTACTGGGACATAGAAACATAGAAACACAGAATTTGATGGCAGATTAGGACTGTTTGGCTGACCTAGTCTACCCATTTCCCTACCTAATGGATAAGCTGCAGATCCTAGTTAACCAACAGCCTACTTCCTCCTACCCCCCACTAGAATTGTCTTATGTCTGTCCCATGCATTCTTGAATTCTGCCACTGTTTCTGACTCCACAACCTCCTCAGGAAGGCTGTTCCATGCATCCACAACCCACTCCACGAAAAAACACTTCCTCACATTACCTCTGAGCCGTCCCCCCCTCTATCTTCAAATTGTGCCCCCTTGTTCTTGCACATCTCTTTTTCTGATGATGTCTTGCTGAGGTAAATGACTTGATGGCCTCAATCTGGCTACGTCAAAGCACAGGAAAGACAGAGGTAATGATGACTGAGTCAGGACAGTGGGCAGCCAGTCTCATAGCTGTTGATGCAGATAAGAATCTTGGCATCATTTTAGACTGCAGGCTGACACAAGGACAACAGGTGTTGGCTGTGGTTTAATCTGTCTTTTGCTAGCTTAGAAACATCACCAGGATCTAAAGCTCATTTTGCTCTTGCGGACCTTGTGATGATTGTTCATTCTTTCATCGCCTCTAGCTTAGAGTACTGCAATGCTTTTTTCTTAGGGTTGTCTTTTGGTGTGATGAAATGCCTACAACTGGTCCAGAATGCTGTAGCCCTGCTGCTAGTGGGATGTTCTTGGTGTGATTACAACATGCCAGTGTTGTGTGATCTGCATTTGCTGCCTATGTGATGGCATATCACTTTCAAAATATGCTTGTTGACATACAAGACCCTACATGGTTTGGTACCAGACTACTTGAAACATCTCCTGGTTCTTTTCCTGCCTGTTCAACTCCTCTGCTCCACAGATGTGGTTTTGCTCATTGTCCCCCATTCCCTCCTGAGACTATCAGAATACAGAGCTTTTGGAGTGTCAGCTCCAATGTTGTGGAACTCACTTCCTGGGAGAGTTTGTATGGCCCAGACAGGGAAGTCCTTTAAAGCTTCTGAAGACTTATTTATTCAAACAAGCATTTCCTAGCTACTTAGTTTTAACAACTCTCCAGTTAATAATTTTGTCCACTGGTTATAGTTTATTTCTGGTACTGCATGTTGTTCATTTTGTATTTTTTTATTCATATTGACACAATGTACCTTCCATGTACAGTGCCCTGAGCCATTGGGAAAAGAATGATTTGTGAGTAAAGACTGGTTTGCCTTGACTTGCCTTGCTACACAGAGTAGTCCAATATCAGAAGCTTTGATTGTACTCTGCAGTGCATTGCTACTTAAAATGTCAGAACACTTTATCCCCTCCCTTTTTTCAAGCAACAAATGCACTTCATTTTTGCTAAATTTCAGCACTGCAGATTTGTATTGCTGATTGATTCATTATGTCAGCATCACACTGGATCTACAAAACAAAATACTAAACAAAGGACTCCAGTTCATAGCAAATACTATATGCGAACCCAAATCTAGTCTCTAACATAGCAGATAATAGATGTTATTATTGGAACTAAAATTACATTTTCTTAGCTACTCAGTAGTTAGCATATTATCCCATTCACTGCTAAATTTCAGCTGGTGGATTTGTGGTGTGCACCCTTTTTATCTCAGCAACATAATCCTGCAGATCTCAAAATTAAGTATCACTCTGTGAGGAATAAACAAAACTCAATTCCAGTCTCCAACATAGCTGATAAATAGTCAGGGCTGTCTCCAGGAACAAATAATATATCCACTGAAGTAATGGTATGTATCCAACTCAATGACATGTTAATTAATAAATTAGTCAGGTGCTGTGTTTCTCTCTCTCTCACAGGCAAATATAATTTTGTACAACATCCTGATCACTGAGTACAACAGTGAGATCCTTGTGGAACCCTTAGCTTTCCAGCTGTGTGTGTCTAACCAACCAAATAGCTTTGCCAGTCTAACATCTGTCATCAGAGTTATACTCTGTATCTTGCAATTGAAAGTTCTGAAACATTGTAAAAGAACTAAAATAAAATAATTTCAGTTAATAAAGGGATTGTTTTACATGGTATAAATTTAAAGAAGTCCTATACTCAGTTATGGGAAGTGCAAGTCATTTCATTATCATACAGCTTGATTACATGTGACCAGACTAACTTGATCAACAAAACATTTCACTTATGGTAATTTTCAAGAAACACAGAAACATAGGCAGTAAGAACAAAAGAATTAGTTGATTAAGTTTGACACAAGACCCTATTTTACCCTTTTTCCCAGCATTACTACTCCCTTCCCCCTCAGCTGTTTTTCTACCTGTGATATATCCTCCTTTCTGATGATTCCCTTGAAATTATCCCACTGTGTTTTGAAACCACAAATGGTATGTATCATTGTCAACCACACTGCTGGGTGAGCTGTTCAATTTCTCTGCTTCCCACTGTGTGAACAAATGTTTCCATATGACTTTCCCATATCCCCCCCCCACTCAGTTCCTGAGACTATGACTGCTAGTTTTTTAATTGTTCTTAATTTTGAACAATTATGTATGGTCCACCCTCTTGTACCCAAAATTTATTTACAGATCTTTCTTTTATCACCCACTCCATTATTGCCTCCAGTGAGCACATGCTGAGTTCTTCAAGTTTCTTCTTATAGGTCTTGTCCAGTTAGCCAGGGATTTTTTGTCACCCTTCTATTGATTGTCCCCAGTTTGTTCTCATTTTCCTCAGGAGTGGACTTCAGACATGCACACAATACACAATGTGTGTTGTGATGAGCAAACTGTAAGGAAGCAGAATCTTCTCCCTATTGTGACTGGTATAACCCCAGCAGATGCAACCCAAACTTTTATCTTCCTATGTGCTTTGCATGCTAAGAGAAGGACTATATATTAATTAATACCCCCAAATTCCTTTCTCCTGGAGACTTTTATCCTAACTATATTCTTCCAGTACTGTGTTTATAGATTTTTGCACTCAAAATGCATCACTTTTTCATTTTTGGAAATTGCAGTTTAATTACCAAATACTAGACTTGTTTCTGTGTCTCTCCATATCAGGTTAGTTGATATCTTGGAGGTAGAAGACTTTGTTTGCTGGCCAAGGCACCTAGCTTCACCTGAGCTCTTTCCTTCTAAGAGTGCTTGAAAGGACAGAGCAGAGAACCTTACCAGAGCAAGGGAAACAGATTAAGACTTCTTTTGGCTAAGCAGATTTACTGTGTGTTGTTATTTTTATTGTATACTCATAGGGATTGCTACTGTTTGTTGCTAACATTTCATTGCTTTATTTTTCTCTGATTCAAATTGTTGTTGCTGGTATACCTTCTTCTGCATTATTACAAGGTGTGCCTACAGGTGTGTGCTAACAGATTACTGCTGTACTCTTCTGATTCAAATTGTCTTTTGCAAGGTATATCTTCTGTTACTGCTTTATTTTTCTCTGTAGCAAAGTATTTCCTACAGGGCATATCTTCTCTGAAATTATTACAGGTGGTGCTTACATTTTTGTGACTTTTTTATAATTGGGCAAAGCAAAATTACTGTTTGACACTGTTTTATTTTATTCTTTTTCTGTTGGAAAGGTTTGTTGTCTCAGAGGTGTTTCAGTCTCCTTCTCACATTGAAGGAACTTATTGCTTTCCTCCCACAGCTTTTCCAGAGGATTAGGTGTATATCTGGGGGGTGGAGCTGGCAAACTGTCAGTAATTTCCAACAGAAAGAAGGGTTAAAAGGTCAGGTTAGTTGATATCTTGGAGGTAGAAGACTTGGTTTGCTGGCCAAGGCACCTAGCTCCACATGAGCTCTTTCCTTCTAAGATTGCTTGAAAGGACAGAGCAGAGAACCTTACCAGAGCAAGGAAAATGGATTAAAACTTATTTTGGCTAAGCAGATTTACTGTGTGTTGTTATTTTTATTTTGTACTCACAGGGATTGCTACTGTTTATTGCTAACATTTCCTTGCTTTATTTTTCTCTGATTCAAATTGTTGTTGCTGGTATACCTTCTTCTCCATTATTACAAGGTGTGCCTACAGGTGTGTGCTAACAGATTACTGCTGTAATCTTCTGATTCAAATTGTCTTTTGCAAGGTATATTTTCTGTTACTGCTTTATTTTTCTCTGTAGCGAAGTGTTTCTTACAGGGTATTTCTTCTCTGAAATTATTACAGGTGGTGATTTACAGGTTTTACAGTTTTATCTAACATTAGGATAAGCTTTCAGGGTTACTGCATTTGTTGTTGACTGATTGTTTCTGCTCTTACCTCCTTGTTCTTTCATCTATGGTTCTTCTTTTTCAGTAGGGGAAGGGCCCAGCCACTCACCCCCATCCCCAACCACCCCACACTACACTCCTTTTATAGGGTACCACAGATGTGACATTTCCTATGACAAAGCAGGTAAGGGGTGGATCAGTGGGACATCCACAAGGTGAGCTCATTTATAGGGGCACTAGTAATTTAACTTGTTATAACAAGTTATACGAAAACAAAACACAAAATCAAACCATTACTTGCATTTTCTTCCTTCTAATTACTCTGACCAGATTATAAACCCAGCAACTTATCTGGAATGGATATCATTAACTGCAGGTACTGTGGAACATTTTTCAGAAGGACAGTCTTACAGGATTTAGGACACTGTCCTACATGCTGGGCCATTGGAGATCTTAGGGCTCAACTCCGGGCAGCATAGGGAGAGTTTGCGTTCCTCAAATTTCATATTCAAGAGGATATACATCATAAGAACCACCCGCCATTTCCCCAACATCCAACAGAAGAACCTTGACCACAGAGGGTAGTTGGTCCAGGAGGTTGGCAGGTGGTTAGGAGGGGCAAATCGGGTGCCCCATCACTCTGTGCTATCCAACATATTACCTCCAAAAACCATATAAACACTACAAACAGGTATCTGCCTCTATCTCTGAAATCAAACAAAGGGGCAGAGGACACTGCAGCACAGGAGCTAGCACAACAAAACTCACCCAAATCAGGAACCAAAACAAAAAAGCAAAAAGGAAATCCAAAAAACTTCTGATCATAGGAGACTCCATGATTCAGGGAGTTGATACCTATCTCCAGTGAAGGGTAATGGTCAGATGTCTCCCAGGTACATCAGCATGGAGAGACACTGACCGCATTGCTAAAATTGCCCACAAAACAGAAGAAAACATTGATATCCTGGTACACATAGGTACTAATGATCTCACCAGCCGGTCAGTTGTGGAGACCAAGGAACACCTGACCAGGCTGGGTGACAAACTATCATCCATTTCATCCGACATCTCCTTCTCTGAGATCCTGCCAGTCTGGGAGAGGGGGGCAGATGGATGGAAGGTCAGAGAAGTGGAGATAGGGGAAATAAACATGTGGCTCAAGGGCTGGTGCCAGGAAAAAGGACACAAATTTGTAGACAACTGGCAACAGGTCTGGGAGTGAAAGTTCTTTACATTTGATGGACTGCATCTGACTAAGGAGGGAGTCACGTGCATTGGGGCAGAAGTTTGACATCTTTGCAGAATATTTAAACTAGCAAATGGGGAGAGGGGTGCAGCACCCCATACGTCAAATGGGAAGAACACCCTTCCCCCCTCAGCTAGTGGTCAAACAGGGATTCAGCATGTTTGCAGTTCATTTGCATCACCAGGTAAGAAAAAAGGTCCGTCTCCCCATACAACACACAGGGGAAATGCCAAACCTCACCCAACAACTAACACACCAAAATCTACGCGATGGAAAATCATGAACACAAATGCTCACAGCCTGGGAAATAAGATCCCAGACTTGCAGGCAATAATGTCAGAGGCTAAACTGGACATAGTAGCAATTAGTGAGAAGTGGTTTACCAGTAACCACATTTAGGAGACTTCAGTACCTGGCTATGTACTGTTCAGAAGAGACCGAGGTGCAAAAAGGGGGGGGAGGGTGCAGTGGCCCTGTATGTCAATGAAAATATCAAAGCTACAGAAATTCAGAATACACATAAGGAGCCAGAAGAATTCTGGGTCACCCTGGGAACAGGAAATGGGACAGCCATAAGAACTGGGGTTGTCTGCAGGACCCCAGAAAAGGGGGGAGGACATAGACATATTACTGTTAGAAGATATACAAAACATGACAGCTAAAGGGGAGTTTCTGATAATGGGAGACTTCAACAGGCCGGATACAGATTGGTCAATACCAGCAGGAACATCTGCCAGAACTAAACACATGGTGGATTCCCTGCAGGGGGAGGGCCTCAAACAACTGGTACAACAACCCACAAGAGACAGGGCTATCCTAGATCCAGTACTGACTAACAGGGAAGGGACACAGATCTCCAGGTAGAAGGTCACGTGTGGGCCAGTGACCATCACATGGTATGGTTCAATTTGGCCACTACATCTAAATCATCCCATTCCAAGGCAAAAATATGGGACTTCAGAGGAGCTGTCTTTGATAAGATGGTCAACAGAGTTAAGCTAGCCCTGTCAAAAAGAAAAACAGGTGAGGGGGTACAGGCAAAGTGGGCAAGCATTAAGGATGCAATACTTGAAGCAACATCCCATTGTGTTAGACAGAAAAGGAAGTGCAAAAGAAGAAGGAAACCACTTTGGTTCTCAAATACAGTAGCAGAAAAGATCAGAGCCAAAAGGCTGGCCTTCAGGAAATATGAGGGAACAAAGCAGGATGAAGATAGCGAGGCATACCAAACTGCTCTAAGAGAATCAGGGAAGGCAGTAAGACAGGCAAAGTCCCAAACTGAGGAAACAGTAGCAAGAACAGTAAAAGAAGGTGACAAGACTTTCTAAAGATACATTAGTGAAAGGAGAAAGTCCAGAGGGGGGGTATTGCTAAGCTCAAAGGAGAAAAAGGGGCACGTGGGGATGAGGACCCTATAAAAACATCTATCCTAAATAGATAATTTTTCTCAGTATTTACTGAAGAGAAGGTAGGGTAGGGCCGCAGCTCAGAACCATAGACACACAGGGAGGGAGGTGAGCACTACTTCCTTCACAAAAGAAAGGGTCCTACAAGAGCTCGCTAAGCTCAGGGTGGGCAAGGCAATGGGACCTGATGGCATACATCCCGGGGTACTTAAGGAGCTAAGGGTGGAACTTGCTGAGCCATTAGCAGAACTGTTTAGTGAGTCTCTGAGCACAGGAGAGGTTCCAGAAAACTGGAGAAGGGCTCATGTGATCCCGCTCCACAAGAGTGGTAGCAGGGAGGAGGCAGGGAACTACAGACCATTCAGTCTTACCTCAGTAGTTGGCAAGATTATGGAGGCACTCCTTAAGGAAAGGATAGTGCAACACCTGGAATCCATAGGGACACAGGATCCAAGACAGCATGGGTTTACAAAAGGAAGGTTCTGTCAAACTAATCTCATAGATTTCTTTGACTGGATAACCAGAGTGGTGGACCAAGGGGGAGCAGTTGATGTCACCTACCTTAACTTCAGCAAAGCTTTCGACGCTGTTCCACATAGAAGATTTATAAATAAGCTCGGTAGGCTCAGGGTGGGTCAGAAGTTGGTCAGCTGGGTGGCAAACTGGTTGACGGGCAGAAAACAGAGTGGTGGTAAATGGTATACAGTCAGAAGAGATGCAAGTCACAAGTAGGGTACCTCAGGGATCAGTCCTGGGGTCAATCCTCTTCAATATCTTCATTAGTGACATTGCAGATGGACTAGAGGGTAAGGCCTGTCTGTTTGCAGATGACATCAAGATATGCAACAGAGTAGATTTTCCAGATGGGGTGGACAGAATGAGAAGAGATCTGGATAAACTAGCAAAATGGTCAGAAGAGTGGCAACTGGGATTTAATGCAAAGAAGTGCAAGATCATGCACATAGGGAAGAGAAACCCTGAAGCCACCTATAGGCTGGGAGGCTAGCTGCTGGCAGTCACAAAGGAAGAAAGAGACTTGGTCATCATCATCACCGATTACCTGAAATCATCCAAGCAGACCTCTAAAACAGTAGGTAAGGCTAGGGGGATGTTAGGATGTATTAGTAGGGGTATCACAATTCGTAAGAGGGAGGTAATAATCCCTCTTTACAAGACACTGGTTAGGCCCCATCTGGAGTACAGCATGCAGTACTGAAGGCCACACTTTCACAAGGACATTAACCAAATTGAGGCAGTCCAGAGAAGGGCAACCAAAATGGTGCAGGGACTGCATCAGAAGACATATGAGGACAGATTAACAGAGCTCAACATGTATACCCTTGAGCGAAGGAGGGAGAGAGGTGATATGATCAAAACATTCAAACACCTTTAGGTCATTAACAAGGTGAAAGAGTCTAACATGTTTAAATATAAGAAAAATAGTATGACAAGAGGACACAGCATGAGATTAGAGGGAGGCCGATTAAGGGGGAATGTGAGGAAATTCTTTTTCACAGAAAGAGTGGTGGATGCATGGAACGGCCTACCTCAGGAAGTCGTGGCTATGAATACAATGCAGGGCTTCAAACAGCAATGGGATAGGCATAAGGGAGCAATACAGATAAGTATGAATAGATGGGCCACTGACAGAGCAAATGCCGATGGCACATTTATAAGGTAGAAAAATAAGTGGGCAGACTGGATGTGCCTTGCGGTCCTTATCTGCCATCAACCTCTATGTTTCTATGTTCTTCATACAGCAAGTCCCTTCCTTACTGTTTACCCTACTAAAGAGCTTGGTCTCATCACCAAATAAATTCACTTTTCCCTGTAGCCGAACCCCAATGTTGGGATGGTATATTTATGAGGACTTGGTCCAAGCGGACCACTGTGGTATGTTACTGGTCATATATTATACTCCCAAAATTTGCCTTTGAGGTCCACCCTATAGTTCCTTTCTAAAACTAGTTCACAATCCATTCAGTGACTCCACTCCTTAGACTAACCTTCTTAACCATCTTCTAGTGTAGTATTTAGTAAAAGCTTTACTGAAGCCAGATACAGGAGAACAACTGCCTGACCCCTGTCAACAGATTGGGTAACCTAGTTGAAAAAGTCTATAAGGTTTATCTTACACAATCTGCTCTTGTAAACCCATGCATCATTTTTGTTTGTCAGCCCACCTTCTCATGAAAATTCCACAATTTTCTATTTAACTGTTTTTTCTGGCATCTTAGCCACAATGGGCATCGGATTTACTGGTCTGTAATTACTAGGGTAATTGTTCCACATTTGTACATGTGTCATATTTGACACTCTTCAGTTCACTGGCACTTCACTGATTGCTATGTATTTGCTGAAGATGGCTGCCAGTGGAGCTGTCAGTGCATGAACCACCTCCCTGAGTTCCATGGGGGTCATCTCATCTGGCCACAGTGATTAATAAACCTACAGATTTTACATTACATTGAGTACCCTTCCTTGGATATTTTTCCAGTGTGTAGTTTCAGAATCCTGGATCCCATAAATGTAATATTGTTATTTGGTACATGTCCTGAAGCATCTACTGTGAATACCGCAGTAATTAATTAATTTAAGGCATTCCCCATTTGTGCATTATCCTCCACAACACTCCATTCTTCTTAACCCTTTCTGTGTTGCCCATTGTATGCCTATTTTCCTTGACATACCTGAAAAGGGTCTTATAATTTTCCTTAGCCACTTTTGTCTATATTGTCCATTGCATCCCTCTTTTCCCTGATGTACCTAAAAAAGGTCATATCATTTTTCTTAACCCCTTTTTTTAACTTTAGGTCGGCATCAATTTTTTCCTCCTAATCATCTGTTTTCAATTTTCTCTTATATAGCTCCCTATTCATTTCTGGTTGTTTCCCCCTTTGTAGATTTTAAAAGCCCTCTTTTCTCCCTGATTACCTCCCTCAACTGATCATTAAACCAAGTGGCTTCTTGTGCTTAAATTTCACAATGCACCTAATGCATTTCTGGGTGCTATTAATACCACCTTTCTTATGACTGCCCATTTCTTGTCTGCTCCCTTAAAATCATCTTCAGTATGCCATTCAGTCAATTATGTATTAATTATCCCATTCTGATGAAGCACATTTTATTAATGTCAGTGACCAAGTTACTGGAGCTGAGCCAGTGGGCCTCCAGCACCATATATAATTTTACAAAATGACTGTCAGTCAGTCCAAAAAATCTCCTACCGTTATGTGATTGATAATTCCCCAAGTAAACATAATGACTAATGAGGTCCAAGTTGTTCATGCTAAGGATGACATGATGCAAATGGGTGTTAAGTGACTGTGCACAAGTTGACCACTTTACCTTAGAGTTGGCCCAATCAAACATTTGGACCACTTTGGATTATATTTACCAAATAAAAGAAAAATAAAAAAAACTTAAAATCTAGTTCCTGGTCCTGTGCCAGATGCTGACTGAATTTTTTTTAAGTGAATGTAGGAAAGGGAGAGGGCAGAAGAGGCTGACTGTAACATGTAAACCAGAAGCATTACTGTAATAACCAGCATCATGTCCCATCATGTTCCACCATTTGTGAGTAAATGAGCCATGGTTGATATTGCTATGGATTTAATTCTTCCTCAGGTTGTCTCCAAGTGCATTTGCAACTGTCACCTCCACTGATTTTTCACCTCTGCTCACAAGAAAAAAAACTTTATGCAGGCTTCCTATCACTGTTTCCCATTCATGCTTTCTGAAACCAGCAGTAATATTCAGTGTACCAGATTCAACTTAACTTGTCCTAATCAGGCTTTCTAACATGCTAAAATTTGCAGTTAAGCATACTATAACATTGGCATTTTATTTATTTCTTTGAAAATTAAATAAATATATAAAATGCCGATGTTACAGTAGTTATCCAGCTTCACACTGATATTTGGTCTACCTTTCTTTTACCTGTACCTGTTTCCACTGTACTCTCCACAATGTACTGCTTTTAATCTGTAGTCATGCTACCCAGAGCAGCACTGGATTACAGTCCAAAGAATAAACAGCTCCTTCATTCCAGTGTTGCATTTCACTTCTAGTTGCTGGCCCTGTGCCAGATGCTGACTGTCTTTTTTTTTAAGTGAATGTAGGAAAGGGAAAGGGCAGAAGAGGCTGACTGTAACACATAAACCAGAAGCATTACTGTAATGACCAGCATTGGGTCCCATCATATTCTTTTTTTTTTTTTCCTATTTTTTCCCCACGCCTCTCGTTGACCATCCACTCTGGTCACGGACCCCTGGAGCCCCGGCCACCGGATATTGCCGTCTCCCCCGGTCATCCCTGGCTTATCCCCAGAGTGGGTCATGATACCGACCCCCTATATCAGACCGCGGAACTGTGACTGGTTGGGGGAACGGCTCCGGTGGCCAATCAGGGCTTTCCTGGGGCAGAGCGTCACCGAGACGCAAGGCGTGGGATTTTGTTCCCTCCAATTTTTCCTCCCCAGAGGAGGCGGGGATGTGCAATGACGCCAGCATCCGCCCCACCTCCCTCTCCCTCCCCCCCATTTGAACGTCGGCAGCGTGAGTTCTGCCGGCCTCCACCAGGAGTCCCCAGCACTCCGAATGTTGCCCGCACCCTCCCCACAGAAAAGGAGAGCTGCCCATCGGACGCTCAATCCTTCTCCCCCGGCCGGCCCTCCGATGATCCGGGTCCATTCCCGAACCTGGGTCGCCGGCGTCGCAAGCGGAAATCCCACCGCTGCGCCAGTGGGCTGGTGTGGGGTCCCATCATATTCTATCATCTGTGTGTAAATGAGCCATGGTTGATAGTGCTGTGTACTTAATTCTTCCTCAAGCTGTCTCCCAGTAAACCACAGCTCATAAAAGGCACTGCTGCCCAGTAACAGTGCTCTCACTTCCACTTTTTTTGTTTTTAACAGCAAAACAGACTCTCTTACAGTTCAACAGCTTTACCATCTTAGAACCTGATTTTATCAGATTACAGAAGCTAAGTAGGGTTTGACCTGATTAGTAGTAGGATCTGACAGCTTCAGTGAGCACCATGTACTGCAGGAATTTGTGCTGGTAGCTCTGCAGGGGGCACTCTCTTCTTGGTAAAAAGTAACCATACAAAAGCCCTAACATGAGTTTTGGGAGACAGAAGTCTATCTGAGGTAGTCTTTAGAGATATGCAAAATTAAAAAATTTCACCCTGCAAAATATGTTGCGTAATTCATGCATTTTATGAAATATTTTGTGGGTGCAGCATGCAAAATTCCCCCAGTGAAATATGGAATTTCACCGACAAAATACATAATTTTGCCAGTGAAATGTGGAATGTCATCACCCGTGGGTGTAATTCCACATTTGAAAGCCAGGGGATGACAATATTTAAAAAAAAGGGCTTTCCCCCCTCTTGTCCAGGCCAACATTAAAATACATCTTTATCCCCACATCTCTGGTGTCTAGTGGTCCCATCCCTCTGGCTGATTGCTGTCCTAATATGAACAATTCCCTTCCCACTGAGATACACCCCCATTCCCCATCCAGAATTTGTAATAAAAATACAAATACATTTCCCTGATGTCTAGTGGTCCCACCCCCGTGGCCAATCACTGGCCAAATAAAGAATGACCATCTCCCCCAGGATTCACAAACATCCCCCCATTGTCCATTAGTACTGCCACCAACATCAGTCATGAAATTAAAAATAAAAGCTTTCCCTGGCATCTAGTGGACCCCTCCACCCCCACTACCCTTTCTGGTAGTGACCCCATCCCACTCTGCACCCTCCATTCTGCACCTCAGCCGGCCACTGGCACAGCCCTCCTCTCACCAAGGCCAGCAGCCCAACTGAGCGCTTTTACAAATAAGCCCAGCTGAGCCCTTTCAATGAATGAGGCCATGCACATGCTCATTCATTGAAAGGGCTCAGCCAGGCTCATTTGTAAAATCACTCAGTTGTGTTGCTGGCCCTGGAGGTGAGTGCAGATCTGTGCTGGTGGCCCTTTCTGGGGTCCTAGATGGGGATGCATGGTGTGGTGAAGTCACTACTGGACAGGGTGAGGGGGATGGGGGCCCACTAGACATCATGGAAAGTTTTAGTTTTTTTTATTACATGACTGATGTGGCAGCACTAATGGACAATGGGGGGATGGGTGTGAATCTTGGGGGCGGAGGGTCCTTCTTCATTTGGCTGGTGATCAGCCAGGGGTGTGGAACCACTAGGCATCAGGGATGTGGAGATAAAGATGTATTTTAATGTTGGCCTGGACAGGAGGAGGGAAACACTTATTTTTTTTAAATATACCTGTATTTGAAATTCTGCATTTCACACCTGCGAAATATCCCACTAAATGTGCAAATTTCAGAAAATATTTCATGGGGCAAAATTCCAGATTTCACCAGAATTTCACTGGCAAAATTACATTTTGCAGTGGTTACTAACTGTCCTTAATAAGAGAAATTCAATTGATGTCCTATTTGCCTGTTTTTGTGGTTGTTCAGCTGGACATTAAGGAACCCATAACATTTCTTAAAAAAAATTGGAGACATTCCCAAGTGTCTAGACCAAATTTACCACACTTACTAAAAACCACAAACATCTTAACCTGGTCAAATATCAGTCAGTTCACATCTGTGTTCCACACCCAGAGGACAAGACAGAAAATGAGAAGCATTTCCTAGCCCTCCTTTCATGATCAAGAAAAGCTAACTGAACTGAAACAGTCTAGTGCTTCTTCCATTGTTGCCTTCACCAAGTGTGTCTATTGCTAATTACAGTACTTTGCATTATACCCTCATTGTGACCTTTCTGATTGCAAATTCACAGGTAGCCATTCAAACAGAACAATGAGAGAGTGATCTTGTCAGACTGTGATACCACTTGGTGATATCACAATTCTGATAAGATAATGGTGGAAATTGTAGTACAGTAAATGTGTCACTTACCAGGATATGTGCTGTTTTATAGAATAAATTGATCCTTTCCTCTCTGGCAGAACATTTCTAAATGTACAAAGAAAAAAAAGAAGTGATTTAGAATTTAAAGAGGGAAACTAATTGCTTTTCTAGCAACAGTCTAGCAACTTTGTTTAACCCTTTGACTACTGATGAAATTAGAACATATAGGAAATCTGGACAGATATAAAATCTGGACAGCTATAGCTGGGGTAGTTGTAAGGTATAATTTGTTAGTAATAGTAACCATCCCTTCCAATTTTCCTTTCTAAATGCTTCTTGTCTGATATGCTCTATTTTTTCTTTTTGTTTGTAATTCAGCTCCCTTAGTAGACCCACCACAATACTGCTATGACCATTTGAATAGATATCTCTAATGTACTGCCTTGATGTGAATACTGTGTTAATAGTGTGCAAGCTGGTATCAGTCAGGTGATGGAAATGTAGGATGGAGACAGTTATATGACAGGCAGCAGCTATACTATATTTTTTCTTCAGAGAAAAGTCGGTTAAATCATTTTAAAAGAGCATTGAAAGACTATAGAAATTAGAGGATCATGCAAGCAAATTGAAGTCAAAGATATCTGAAACCTTTCAAATATTCGATCTGTGGTCATTGTGCTGCTGATTTATAACTGAACACTATAATCCATCTGCTACTTGAAGCAGCAGAACAGTGCAGCTGATCACAAAATCTGGCTATGCCATATTTAACAGGTAAGTAGTTCAGACACCTTTTACTTTTATTTGCTTATAAAATGCTCTAGTTGTACTAGAATTAAACTAGATTTTTTTCTCAAGAAAAAACTAGATTGTTGCAGTTTTTGGCATATACATAACACTGTGGATCTGACATGGATTAATAGACAGTATTGACTTGGTTGTTGATGACAATTCCACACCTGGCACTGGCACCCTTAAAAGATAGTCAAGGAGGAAGAGTATGGCCCGATGATAGTCACTATGTAGTATTTAAATGGTAAGAAAATTTTATTTGTGATGTTTAATACGATATGTTCATTTCTGAACCAGTCTATTTCTATGGTTTTTATAAAGTATAACCCAAGAAATCGTAAACATGAAAGTGATTCCTGATTCATAATGATCTGGATGGGAGAGGCATAGAAGGTTGTTTGAAGAAGCCAGATGATGACATAATGCAGATGCCTCCAGATGCTAGCTAAGATTACTCACAATAGCCATTTATTATTTTCCAATGGCAGGACCCTCATATGATAATGACATTATGAAAATATATTACTGTGATAATATAACAAATAAAATAATAGATATAGATTCAATGGAAATGTACTTAGTATAGTATTATTGAGGCCTATCCATATACTGCAATATGTTTTACTGAGTTGCTCTAGAACATCATGAATAATGGTGTATGCAGACTTGTAATGCATGTAGATTCACCATAAGAAGGACCATATTAAAGGTTGCAAAGAATTGCTTAGTTATATGGACAGTACTTCATATTAATGTCATGTAAGAATCAGCTGAGACAACATGATTAGTGATTTGTGAAAATGTGCAGTAAAGGTTGTTCAAAAAGATATCAATGAGTTCTTTGTACAGTAATAAGGTCTGGCTGCTTGTAGTTTGAAGACAAACATTCTCTGATTGAAGTAATACTGGAGTTCAGATATATTATTTGCAGAAAGAAAATGATACCAGTCATAATGGTTAATAGATACCAGTCCTACTTATCATCTGTTATGAAGGAAAAAGATGGTATAGGTTATAAAATATGATTCATGAAAACATGATTTGTGATTCATGAAAACGTAATTTGTGAGTGTGCTTGTTTGTTTGTTCATAAAGTTATTTATTTATTGTCTACTAATAGTTCATTTCCAGATGCATCCTGGGTGTTAGATGAAGTGGAGATAGATCAAGAAGTTGAAAAAAAATCTAAATAGTATTAATAACATTTCATTATAACACCAAGTGGCTATTCCTAAGCATCAGTGATGTCAGTCAATGAGACCACAATACTGATGATGAAGTGGGGATAATAGAGCTAGATTTGTCAGCTACCAGGCAGATTGCTGTTCCCCACATCACTCATACTAACATCAGATTAACAGTCTTCAAATTAAATAAAGGGAAAAGAGAAAGTACTTCAGATACAAAAGGTAATGGCTGACTGCTTTTAAAGACTAATTAAGCAATAAGCCAGGACAGGGTGTCGGGTAATGCTGGATTTACTCATGCCTGGGGTGTTGTTTTGTCATGAGGTCTTAGGTGGAGTGAGCAAAAAACCACAGGTGTGGGTAAATCCCACATTACCCCATACCCTGGAGTGGGATATTGCTAATATACAATGTCCTTCATTTTTTTGGGTGAGGAAAAAAAGAGAAAAAAGATATACTTTTTGTATTTTAAATCATTTCATTGATTTTATTGTTCAGCTAAAAAAAAGATCTTGCTTTGCTTCCTGATTTGTGCAGGGCTGCCGTGGAAGTTGTCCCCCACACTCGGTCCTGATGGGCATGCTTAATATGATGGCTGGGCTTTTCGGTGCAAATTTCTACGTTTTAGCCTCAGTTTGTAATGTAAAACATCTTCCACACTTAAGCACTTCTCCCAGTTTTTAAGCATGCCTTTAAGTTAACTGGGATGGTTGGAGGCCTGTACTAAGAGAAGTGCTACAGTATGGGGAACATAGAGAGAAAGAGGGAGAGTGGGACCACATCAAAGAGATACAGTGAGAATGGAGCTGAGCCCATCTGCAAGCGGGTGTGGACCGGGATGGTGATGGAGCGAGACGTGAGAAGTGTTGAATGATTTGTCATGGCAATGACCCTCAAAAAATTACTTTTTAAAAAATAATTGTATCAAAATGTGTTGCTGTGGTGTTTGTCTCTTTAATGGGAATGGAACAAGGCAGTTTTCTGGAGTTAATTTTTGGAGGTCGGATTCAAGAAAACGGTGACCTGTTTGTATGTTTCAAGGGGTCGGAGTGATACTTACTGGACATCAGGGTAGGCTGTCTGGTACCTTTTCCCGTGAGGTAAGACTCAATTTATCATGGCTGAAAAGTGCCAGCCAACCAATCAAAATGCTTTATTTTTGAAGCCATTGTATAATATTAGTTTTAGGCAGCACACTAGCACTTTAAGATGAGTAAGACAGTACTATTATGATAACTTTTATTATGTTATTCTTTATTTATTAGTATTTATGTATTTGCCATGAAAACCAGATTCAGGAGTATGAAAGGGAGAGGAGGCAGTGCCACAAGGAAAGGAAACTTCATGCAGATTTGTAGGGCTGTGGGAATGTACCCCATATGCTTCAGTGAAACATGATGAGGACTTAAAATGAGTGAGGCTATTATTACTATCATTATTTATTATTATTATAAAAAAAAAACCAGGTAAGGCTTTCTCCCTCCTCTGGTCACCTGTTTGGGAATAGCTTAGGTTGTGAGCCAGGAAACTTGGGACTTCCATTCCAAGAATGCCACTTGCCACCACTACCCACAGTGTGAGCTGCTTTCCAGCCAGTGCAATGTAGGAGTATTTCTGCAAAGCACTTCTGCAAGTTATCACTTTGGGAACAGCAGGGTCATGAGCCAGCTCAGTAAGGGCTCCCTCTTCCAGCATGATACTTGTGTTCACTACCTGGACAATGTGCCACTCCCCCAACCAATTGGGTTGGGGAGCATTTTGTGTAAGGGTGAGTTATTTTGCTTTATGAATCATGCTGTGATAGCAGTCCTGCATGAGTAGTCTCAGAGTAAGTGGCATGGCAGAAATGGGAGTCCTTGAGAAGAGTCACCAGAGGGAGTGACCAGAATGTCAGTAGAATCTGTCCATTCCCCCCTTTGCAGCATTTGTTGTTAATTTTATTTAGTCAGCAATTGTTGTATTCTTCACATTATTGATTCTTGGGGACTGTCTATACCTTGTTTAACTGAGGTTTTGTTTGTTAGAATTCCAGAGCTTGATTTTCAAAGAGCCCTGGGATCATTGCAATTTGTGGTGATCAAGGGCTGTGGCAAACTCTGAATGCATCAGAAACCCTGCACCCAATTTTGTCAGGCTATCACTTCCCATAGCCTCCCTATGTAGGTTAGGCCTATGCTCACACCAGCCTCCCTATCTAGGTCAGGTCTACGTTCTGCTCTGTCTCTTTGCTCCGTCAGACCAGCCCATTGCCCACTGGCTCTCCTTGTACTGTTAGGCTCATCCACAATGTAACTCTACATTCTAGCCCTACTCATCTCCCTCTCCCACCATCCACTACCCACTCCCTCCCTCCCTCCCTCCTCTCTTTTCCCTCCACCTTTCTCCCTTGACACTTCATCCCTAACCCACCTTCCACACTACCCCTTGCATCCAAATTGCTAGTCCTCCTACTTGGTCTATGATTCCATCTTGAAGCTCTCTGGTGCTTTCTGCCCCCTCCTTTCCACTCCCCCATGATGCCCCCTCCTACCAAGCAGCTCTGTGTCTCCTTTAAACTCTTTGTAACACTGATTCTTCTGTAGGCAAGTGCCAGTGAGGTTAATCTTGATCCATCCCACACCTCACCTATGCAGCTTCCCAAAGGACTGCAGGTTGCCCACCTTAACATCATAGCCTCCTCCACATCCCATACCTCATCTATGCAGCTTCCCAAAGGACTACAAGTTGCCCACCTTAACATCTTTAGCCTCCTCCTGAAGATAGATCTGTTGCATCCCTCATGGTAAACCTCCAGTGAAATGTTCTCATCATATCTGAGTCTTGACCCTCCCATGTGATCCAAGACTCTGCAGTGTCAAAACATGTTTACACTATAGCTAAACTGGATCACCCCAAGAGAGGTGGTGGTAATGCACTCTAATCCTCTGCTGGAAATGAATTTTCGACAGTGCTATCAGTCTCTTTCTTCTCCACATTTGAGGTGCTCATCCTCAAACTCACCCTCCACTGTATAGTGGCTCTTTTCTTAGCAGGTATTTACTGTTGCTCTGGCTTGTCCCCTGATATGACAATTGGGATCTTCTTCTCTATCTGTTTGTACTCCTCAACGTCTGGTGAGTTGCTTATACTTGGGAAATTTAACAATAATTGGCTCTCCCTCTCAGAGCACAAACCTTGTTGAAATGCTAAAAACCTCTAATTATCCCAACTCATTTTAGACCCTACCCATACTCCTGGCTAAACAATGTTCTCTTAATCATAAATCCTTGAATCACACTCTTCTGGAGTGGGTATGTTAATCTCACCCCTTCAATATTGTGGATGCAGAAATACTCCCCTATGCCCTCAGTGACCACAATATGGTCAACTATGTGAACAAAATCCATCGCCCACAGCCAAGCTAAAACTACCCTCACCTTGTCCTCCAGGTTACTGAATTCATCCTACCTCCTTCCTGATCTCATGGCCATTGACTGAACCCACATCTCTACAACCATCAAAATCATCGTGGCATTCAAATCCTTCCATTAGAAATTTAAGCCTGCCTGGGACCACCATTCCTCCATAAGGAACACCAAGGTCTGGGGTTCCCTTTGTTAGTGGATCTCTGCCAAGCTGTTGGATTATCTGCATGATCTTAACCTAGTCTGGCATTCCTATAAGATTACAAGTTCTCCTACTGCTCTGTTAAATTACTGGACCCTTCACAGTGCTTGCTCCAAAGTCACCGGGCTTGCAAAATCAGAGTACATTGCATTCATGATCCAGAACAACCTAAATCACCCCTCCAAGTTCTGGAAAGTTATTCACTCCCTCTTCTCTCCCCTGACCCAGTTCTCCCTGCTCCCCCCATACTCAAGGCTGGCAACTTCCATATCACTGACCCTGCTGCAGTTGCCTCTTCCTTCAAATCCTGCTTCACCACATGGGCCCTTCTCTCCTTCCCAACTCCCCCTCCCCTTCCCCTCTTCTCTCCCACTTTTGTCCCTCTCTCCTATCACTCCCTCTCCCTCTCTTAATGCCCTTTTTGCTCATAACCCCCATAAGTGTGTGAGCCCTTATGGTCTTGACCCAAAGCTGTACCCCTCTGCACCACTCATCACCTTTCCTGTTGTCTGCCCTCTTAAACTTTTTCTTCTCTGTCCCTGAGCATAGAAACAGGCTATTGTCATTCCCTTCCTTAAAGGTGATGATCCTTCCTCTCCTGGTAACATTCATCCCACTTTTCACCTCCCCACTGAAACCACGCTCCAGGAACATCTTTTCATATCACAACTCATCCCTTTCTTGATGAGTTCACCTTTTTCACTAATTCCCAGCCTGGATTCAGGAAGTCCTACTCCACATCCACCTTTCTCCTCTGGATTACTTACTTCATTCTGTCTGGCATGAAACAGGGTCAGTTGACTTTCACCATCTTTGTTGGCTTGACCAAAGGATTCAACACTGTGTCTCACCCACTTCTCCAAGACAAGCTGAAGGCAGTAGGGCTCTCTGCTTTCTCAATCAGCTGGTTCCACTCCTTCCTTGATGGCTGGAGCTGATGGTCTAAGACTACACTTTCTGTTTCCTTTCAACTTTCTCCTCCATGTGGTCACACCACTCAAACTGTCCCTACTGCTGGAAGGATTGATACCTGAAATCTACATGCTGGAAGTCAAAATCTTCTCATGGTGAGCAATCAGGAAATCCTTAAATAACAAGGCAAATGGCCCTTTACTCAAATCATCTGCATTACCTAAACAATATCATCAGTGTTCTTTGGCCCAGATCTGGACATTACCATGTGACAAAGAATAATTCTACTTTTCTCCTGAATGGCAGGCAATATATTTATTTTTGTGTATTAAAGTCCTGTCTGCAGAATTTATATAGAATAGTTTATGTGGAACCATACACAACAAGGCTTTGTTTCCATCAAAGGGATATGCTGACATCATACAGCCTTCAAGAGCAAAGTTTGAGAGGTCTCTATGACAACATAACATCCCCAAGATGGAAACAAAGCCTTGTTGTGTATGGTCAGCCATACATTGTTTCATATAGTATATACTTCCCCAAGATTGAAAAACAGTTAATGTCACAAGGTTTCATATCTTTTGTTCATGGTTTGACTTTCTCCCAGCAGCTTAGTGAGCTGTGAAGTTGCTTTATCTCGTCCCGTTCTGCTCACAGCCATTCAAAGATTCTCAGTGGCAGTTATTTAACAAAAAAGAAAATCCTGACAAATTAGTGCTGTTTGGAAACATGGAGCTGACTATTGAAGTTTGTGTCCAAACCCATCTCAGTGAACTGCTCAGTAAGTGGGGTTGCCATGTTCTCTTAATTTTTTTTGTGCAGAGCACTGTCTCCTCCAATCAGGCAGCAGGTCAAGGGGGAGAAGTTGTTGTAATATTTTTTTGTGAAGTCAGAACGATACTACAACAAATTTCCATGACATTTAAACTGTCTACAGCAACTTTTTGACAGCTACTGTTTTCCATACACAGTAGCAATAACTAGAGTATATAGATATATATATATATATATATATATATTAGAGGCAAAAAATCTCTGTTTAATGCATTAGTTAGGGTTGTTCCACTGCGACAAAAGCAAGGAACTTCAGTGTTAGTGTTGAAAGCCCCCTTTGGATCTCCCCAGTCCACCCCCTAACTGGCATCAGGGTGTGCATTGGGGTTGTTGGCCTTAACTCTTATCCCATCACATGTGTGAAGAAGCAGATGTATAGGAGAATGGGGTGAGAGTTAGGACCGATGACCCCAATGCACACCCCGATGCTGGTTGTGGGAGTTGGGGGGTTCAAGTGATTTCAACCCTAACACCAGCCCCCTCACTTTTGTCACTGTGAACAACCCTAACTAATGCATTAAACTGAATTTGTGGCTCTAATTTCTCTTTTTTGAGAATGATGATGAAATAGTGAATGTAATGTGCGTAGGGCCCCATGCTCCTGCCACGTGATGTCTTGTGACATAGTAACAGGAACAGCAATGCAAACAGAAGCACGAACAGTGGCACACATGGTAACGCAAACGTAAATGGTAAAGAAAATGTTAATAGAAATGCAAGCGCAAAGTGATGCCAAAGTGAAAAGTGATACAAACAGACATTGAAGCGTGTATGAAAACACAACTGGTAACATGAACAGTCATGGCAGTGATATTTTAAATGGAAACACTGTGTCACAGCAAAAAGAATGCAAAAGGGAACAGAAACAGAAATGCAAATGCAAGCGCACACATAAACGCAAACCATAATGTGCACAGGCATGGTACTGCAATTGTAAATGCAAATGGTAAAGTTAACATGAAGAATAACACCAAAGGAAAGAGAAATGGAAATGGGAACAGAAGCGCATGCAGAAATGCAAACTGAAATGCACGATGGCACAGTACTGCAATTATGAACGTAAATGGTAACGGTAACAGAAACAATCACAGCAAAGGAAACAGTTGCGCAAAAGGAAATGCAAGCGCATATGAAAACACAAACCGTAATGTGCATGGGCACAGTAATGTAATTGCAAATGCAAATGGTAACAGTAACAGCAAGGAAGATGCAAAACAAAAGAGAAACAGAAACACAGATGAAAGCACGGCCAGAAATGCAAATGGCAATGTGCACAGTGATGTAAACAAAAATGCAAACAGAAACAGTAGTGGAAACGCAAATGGTAACAGTACCGAAAAAGCAAGCGCGAATGACAACAGAAAGGGTAATACACACGGTGGCCTACATGGGAATGGTAATACAAATGGGGACATAAACGCAAGTGGAAACAGTAACTGTAACAGTAATGGAAGTGCATACCCTGTTTTTGCTAAACAGGTGCATACAGAAACACAGTGTATACAAAGAATGTATGCATTGTAAGGGGGATTGAAGCTTAAAACGAGCATTGGAAGTACTTAATTGCTAATATCAGCAACCGCACGACGTTGAAAATAAATTTAAATTTCACAAACATCTTGATTTTCCTGGCTAGGATTTTGCTCTTTGCAATTCGCAACAAAAAATCTGTATCTCACATCGTTTCGAGATACGAGCCCGGAAAGGCATGGCATTCGCCACCATGTTAGTCTATGGGAAAAAATGCCAACTTTGGAGTACCAAAACTTTGCAGCTGTACAATATTTTTTCAACAAACCACCAGAAGGCTCATCTGTGAGATATTGGCTGCCTTCCCTCTAAATTTCAGCCCAAAAGACCAAACCGTTTGTTTGCAGCAGGGTGGCAAATAATTCCTGTCATTTTGGCCACAGCCTGAAAAATAGTGTCTCAAGTTGTGACACTTCACAAAAATTAGCGAACGTTTCATGCTTGTGACACTACTTTGTGACACTATTGTTTCCATAAATTTGAAAAACATATTTCTGGGGTGTTTAACCCCAAAATAAAGACATGGCTAGCATCCTCAGGGTCCGACTAGGTGAACACAAAAAGAATTGTGTCCCTAGAGGATCCCAAATTTAAATACCAAACATTTTTCTGATCGCCAACTGAAAACAAAATGACAGATGCACGACACTGCTAGGGCCATTTGCGACACTAAAAAGGCCATTTGCGAAAGTGTTGAATATTTTGTTAACTTTTCCCATTGACTTATAATGGGAACTTGTTTTTTGAATAACTTTTGAACAGTTCAATATTTTTTCACGAAATCTTCAAAAGGCACATTAGGGACCCTGGCAGCACATTTTCTTAAAGTTTTCGGACCAGTCGCACAAACTGTGCAACCTGTAGGCGAGAGCAAAGAAATCACAAAAAAGTGTAATTGCACAATTGGTTGTCACTTAATAACTCCACAGCTGTATGTCTGACTGGTACAAAACTTGGCAGATCCCAAGATCTGCCATGCCCAATTGAGCATACCAAATTTCAGGCAAATCTGTTGAATGGTGTCAAAGTTATTAAGGTGCAAAATTTGACCCTTTAACCTAAAAAGTGCTACTCAACCCTAACTATGATAGCACTACCGTACTGCCATAATATAAATATATACACATACATACATATATATATATGTATATGTATATATTTTCTTTCTGCATTCTGTAGCACTAACATTCTTATTTGGTATATTTTGATTTATATTGCATAGATGTAGGTCATGATTACAAAATATTTTTTTTAATTCATGTACCCAGTATAACCCAATTAATGTGCATCATCTTGCTTGAGGTGTGATCCTACTGCTACATAATTTAACTTGCTCAAGATCACATGGTGAGAAGGTGACTGAGGTGTGCTTCAACAATGTGAAGTCCAGTTTCACAGTTGGGTGCTCTTGCCTGGAAAAAGCAACATCTCATTTTTCCATTCCATTTCCATAAAGCAAAAACAAGTATTGCTAATATTTTTGTTTCATTGAAATCTACAAAATTGTTACTTTTTCCACAAAGTATTATTTGCTTGTCCTTTCACATACAGTATGTCTGCATGTGCAATTAGCATGGCACATGTTAACTCTTGGAGATTGCCTGCCCTGACTACAGAAATAATCTATTTATCTGATACCTACTATAGTGCTTGTTCACTGTTCTCTTCTATGGAGTGTTTGGCATGTTATACAGTGTTGCAAATAGGTACTAAGACCACCAGTTGTTAGTTGGCAATAGCTTCAACAGTATCTATTTACATATGCTGGATGCCATATATTATTGCAACACCATGCCCACACTATAGCATTACCCTCTGTTTTTAAAGAATAAAATATCTTTCCAAAGACCATGAGCACAGTACTCTGTAAAGGTGCTGTTTTCATAATGTACATGTAAAAAGAAGAGATTCACACTTCAGACATGAAAAAATCATGTTATAACAACAAGGGATTTAATTTATGTTTTTCTCCTTATGAAAGCAGACCAAAAGTGATGGTCAGTAGACCTGTAAACTAACCCATATTGAATACATGAATTTGGAGGCTTAAAACATGGTATTGTTTATCATGATGTACAACACAATTCACATTAAACTGTCTCACCAGTTGGTGCCTTCAGCATTTCTCAATTAATTTCATAAGTGTTGCTGGATCCAGCACACAGACTTGCAAAAACTGCCTCCTAAGAGTTGTAAGTCAGTTTTGCCTTTCTTTGGAAAAGAAATGCAGTTGCATTTCAGTTAAGTTGCAGAAACATTTATTAAAGTTGCCAATGAGCTGTCAAACAGTTGAAAACCAAAACAATGCGATTCACCAATGCACTTCCAACTTTAAAAAGCATTGTCAGTGTTGAATGTTTGCTTGTAGTGCAAAAGAGCTTTAAAGGGAACACAACTACTACATCAATCAACTATTTCTGCTAATGCAGGGGTCTGACACCACTGAACAGTCAATATGTTTTTATGTCAAACCTGTGGTACTTTGTACTTACACACACACACACACACATATACATATATGCATGGAAACACACACACACACACACACACACACACACACACACACACACACACACACACACACATCTGATTTATGCAATGGAGGAGATCTTAGTCCTGTTGCAAGAGAATCTCACTGCTTCAGTGCAATAGCTTCCCAGACATGGAGTGGTGGTGTACAATTGTGCTGGTCTCCATCCTCATGATCCCAGCTGGCTTCCTGAGCTCCTTCCCAAACTTGAGTCATTGGCATGGGAACAGAACATGCTACCCACTGGTCTCACAGCTGGCACTGTACACAATGTTTCTTCATAACATTTCTTTTGGCATTTTAACCCCCAATTTTCAACATACTCTTTTTATGTCTCCCCTTCTGAACATGACAGGAGTCATTTGTAAAATAATGACTTAATCATCATTCCGCACTACAAGTGCAAAAACACATTTTATGCAGGATTTGAAAAACAACATCTGTAATGTTCATGAGATGGTATTGAAAATGTGGGGTCAAAATATTGCAAAATGCTAAAGTTGTGAGTGAACATTAAAATATACCCATGCACCTTGATAAATTTGGTGTTTTCTGAGATTTTGAACCAGAATTTTCAACATAGTCTTTTTATGTCCCCACTTCATGAACCTGATTTTGAATACTGCACAGAAAGGTATTCCATGGTGGGACTGAGAAATTACCTTCTGGGTTGGATTTGGAAAATTTCACCTACCTTGTTCATGAGGAGGCATGTGGGTCAAAATATTGAAAATAACTGAAGCTGTGAAAGATTGCTGAAAAATGTAAATGTGTCTTCATAAGTTTTTGTTTTTTTTAATTTTGACCACACATTTTTAACATAATCTTTGTATTACCCCTACTACTTGGTGGGAATTTTTTTTCAGTTCCTGCTGGAAAGGAGATTTTGCAGAGTGACTGCGAAGTCACCTTTCAGAAAGGATTTCAAAAATGTCACCTACCTTGAGCATAATGCAGGTCATAGAAAGACTATGTTGAAAATGTACCGCCAAAATATTTAAAAAAAACTAATATTATGAGAGAATGTTGAACATTTTCAATGCACCTTCATAACTCTGGTGTTGTTTTTTTTAAGATTTTGACATCAAATTTTCATCATAGTCTTTTTATGACACCACTTCATGAATCTAGTAGGTGAGATTTTTCAAATCCGTCCCAAATGGTGATTTCACTGAGTGACTGCAAAGTCACCTTTCAGAAGGGATATGAAAAATTTCACCTATTTAGTTCTTGTGGTGATTCCAAAAAGGGCCATATTGAAAATCTGGTGAAAAAAAAATTCAATGTTTGGCGAATAGAGTATAGTGCTTGTGTGTACTTTAACTTTGGCCTTTCTCTATTCCCATCCTCAATAGAGGAGCCAAGCAGCACTTAGGGAATAGAAGGTCCATCACTGAGGGTGAGTAGAGTGCTGGAGGAGTAGTCTGGGGAGGATGATGGAGAACAAAAAATTCTGAGTGAGGATTGCAGTGAAGGGTTGGCTGATATCTTGAATAAGGGAGGGGCTATTCACCCACACTGAATTTCGGGCTTCATTCCTCCTATTCAATATTTGGCAAATACAGTACAGTGCTTGTGTGTACTTTAATGTTGGCCTTTCTCTGTTTCCATCCTCAGTCGAGGAGCAGGGCAGCATTTAGGGAATAGAAGGCCCAAAAAGAGATAGCCTCCTCCAACTCACAGAGTGTGGAGAGTAACACATGAGACAGGAATAACCCTTTGTGGAGAAAACCTCTGAGGACCCATAGCTACCAGTCTGCCTGTTCCCTAGGCATACTAAAAGTAGATATCCCTAAATGCTTTATTATTTTTCTTGTACTGATATAGAAATGATGCTCCAGGCTGGATCTTCCATGTTTACATTGCTGGTACTGCCTAAGTGTACTGCCTAAGTGACAACTGAAGACCTTGAGAAAACTACGAACTTGAAGAGTGGATATAAAAAGTTGTCAGTTGCTTGGGCCAATGTAATGGAAAGTGCTGGATAATAATTTGAAGTCACAAGATGTAGAGAAGGCCAGCCCAGTGGTGCTGATGGTTGAAACCATGGATGCCACACCTGAGAATGACCTTGGGTCACTGTAGTGCCAGCACAAGGGTGGAGGGTGGGAGCAGGATCGAGCATTGGCTCTCCTCTCCTGGATAAGGGGTGAGGTCACCTGGCCATAGTCCCGCCATCACCGAATGGAGGTTTCGTACTGGCAAAGGCAGCCAACAGTGTGACTGGAATGGAGGGGCATCCCAAACGGTGTGCTTGTATGTGTCTCCACATGCACATGCTACATCAGGGATGCGTGGGTGTAGGGGTTGGGAGAAAACCTACAAAAACCCAGAAATTATATATATAAAAAAAGAAGGCATAGAGAATACTCCAGGTGAATTGAAATAGGCTATTGAAGGAGCTGATGATTAATGGTTCTTATTAATCAGGAATGGGAATTTGGACTAATCTGGACCTCTGACAATGTAAAGATGCTAGTGACTAGGAAGCTTCATAATAATGAGGTATAGTGGAAGCAGGTTATCAGAGTAAATACAAGGATGAACTGTGGGGGCCTTCTCTGAATGGTAAGATGTTTGGCATATGACTGGAGATAGATAAGTTGCCACTCAGAAGGCATCAACTTGTTAAGAGTATTGGGATAAGCTCCTAGGGAATGACTGAATAGCACGATGGAGAAATTTCTTCCAAGCGAAAATGAATTGTTATGACGATGATTCTTTTGAAATTAACATCTTTCACAACCTCTTACTGGGCCTAATAAACAAACATGCACCACTAAGATTGTTCAAATTAAAAAATAAAACTCCCAGATGGTTATCTCCCACCCTGAAGAAAGCACTTAGGGACAGGGACTACTGGTGGAAAAAAGTGAGGAAATCCCACCTGGAGGCTGACTGGCTAACATTCCGCATCTCTAGGAATGCCTTTACCAAGTTAATTAGATCAGAAAAAGATAGATACTTCCAAAAAAATTAGAAGACAATAAAAACAA
Source organism: Neoceratodus forsteri (assembly GCA_016271365.2). Classification (NCBI taxonomy): domain Eukaryota; kingdom Metazoa; phylum Chordata; order Ceratodontiformes; family Ceratodontidae; genus Neoceratodus; species Neoceratodus forsteri. The sequence continues at coordinate 1,244,784,381 of CM057458.1, read as the reverse complement.
TTTGGCCAAATTTTGGAACATCCTGAAAGAGGTTGAAGGTCAGTCTACTGTCACACCCCTCCCAAACAAAATAGAGTCTGCTGGAACCACCTACACAAACAAAGCTGATGTACTAGAGAAGTTCAATGATCACTTTGCCACTGCAAGGCTTGCCTTTGACACCTCACCTATCAGCAAACTTAACCCAGCAGGAGACTCCTCTGTTGCCCCTACTGATAACCACAACCATAACCAACCGCATCCCTCCCCTTTCAGCTTCCCCATAATTACGTTCAAGCAAGTTGAGGACCTCCTCCTTTCTCTAGATACTAAAAAGAGCACCAGTGCTGACAATATTGAACCTTATTTCCTAAAACTTGGCCATACATACCTGACTGCCCCCATTATCCATTTATTCAACACCTCTCTGACACAGGGTGAGCTACCTGTACCATGGAAAACTGCCCACATCATACCCTTATTCAAGTCCGGGGAGCTGAGTGACCTGAACAATTACCAGCCCATCTCTATACTATCCGTCCTCTCTAAATTTCTTGAAAAAGTTGTCAATGTCCAACTTAGAGAACATCTGGATTCACAAAAGTTGCTAAACCCGGCTCAGTCCAGCTTCAGAGCCAAACACAGCACAGTATCTGCTCTTGCAAAAGTGACTACAGACTGGCAAATGGCCTTGGATTCTAAGAAGCATGTATGTGCCCTCTTCCTTGATCTTTGTAAGGCCTTTGACACTGTGGATGATACCATCATGCTTTCTGCACTGAATAATACCAGACTTGATAGTTCTACTATCAAATGGTTTACCAGTTACCTAACCAATAGGCTACAAGTCAAAGCTATAGGCAACTTGTCCCCACAAAAATACCTCTTATGAGGAGTCCCCCAAGGTTCCATCCTGGGCCCTATCCTCTTTGTAATATACATCAATAATCTGGACTCGCAGCTGGGCACAACCAATGTGCACTTATTTGCAGATGATACTGTACTATACATCACAAATTCATCTTTGGAATTGGCCCATGAGTATTTACAGCAAGACTTCACCACCCTCCAATACAACCTCATCACTCATAAACTCCTTCTCAACGCTGAAAAGACTAAATCAATGATTCTCTCCCAAAGTCCACTCCTGGATATACACATATCCCACAGATCCGTACACTTTTAGATGAACGCCTTGAAGTAGTAGATACCTTTAAATACCTAGGGTTCTGGCTGGATAATAAACTTAACTTTCAGTGCCACTTAAATGAAATCTAGAAGAAACTAAGACAGCGATTTGGTTTATTCTATCACATTAAACATCTACTTACGTTAGAAGCTGGAAGGTGACTAGTACAATCCACATTCCTCCCTGCACTGGACTACGCCGATTTTCTTTACAGTCATTGCCCCTCAATGATGCTTAACAAACTTGACATTCTTTACCACCAGACCTTAAGATTTATCCATAATCTACCCCGTGGTACACATCACTGTCTTCTATAACAGGTGTTGGGATGGATCTCACTCTCAACTAGGAGAAAAAGGAATGCTCTTTTCTGGTTCCTTAGAGCATTATCTGATAACCTCCCTACTTACATCTCACACCTCTTCAAATGGGCCAAGGGTTCCTATGGCCTCAGAAACTTCTCCATAATTTGCTTCCAGATCCCTAGAGTGAAAACATACTATGGCTCTGCAGCAATCAACTCTTCATTCCCTTCACTTTGGAACACTAGGCAAAGCTCATTAAAACTATCCTCACTGCCATGCATGTCCACATTCAAAGCTCTAATTACAGATTATCTGAAGGAATCATGCATCTGTTTTAGGTGTCTATGATCCCTAAGCCACTGGCACCACTCCCTAATCCCAAACCTAAGTATCGCATTCACCACATATCTCAAGCAGCAGAAACCATGCACCCTCTAGACTAGCTCCCTAATCCTGATTATACCAGTCTATTCCCACCACTAGCTCTTCTGGCCTCCCTTTTGGCTGCCTACTCCTTTACCCCACTACTACCGTATTCCATTAATACCTCCTTACTTATTATCACTTAGGTATGAGCTCTTACTTAGTGGAGACTATCTGGGATTGTCATCTATCCTCACTCCTATAAGTTTACTATGCTGTACCATTGCATGTTAATTACGATGACTGGTATGTACTGTATTGTACTTGTCACCCTCACAAGATTCTGTTAGTTTTTTTCCATCGATGTCCATTGTAATTGTAATTTATGTATTGAACTGTATTGTATTAAATGTACTGTATTGTATTAATGTCCAGGACCACTTTGAAAATGAGTTTTGCTCAATGGTGTTAATATCTGGTTAAATGAAGTTGATTGATTGATTGAAATTAGTCATGCTGATGATCTTGTGTTTTGAACGGATGAGCTGGAAATTCAAGGAGAAGTATCAAACTTGTCTCCTGGGTAAAAAAAAATCCCACATAGATCTCACCCCAAAATCCATCCAGATGCTCCTCAAGCCAGCTTCAAATACTCATCTGACCAGTGGTAAAGCGAGAAATGCTCTGCACATCTCTTTTCATCCCACAGCACTTGCCCAAAGATTATTCTTCTATAGGGCTCGATTTTGGCTCAATGAGCTCCCAATAAACAAAACCAACTATCCAAAGCTTGAGCCTTTTAAAAAAGACCTCAAAAAAGACCTATCTACTTTTGGTGGGTGTGACTCCTCAGATTATCTCCAGTTATACCCCTCCTCTCTATCATCGGACCTTTCTACCCTCTCTTCCCTTCCCTTTCCTCTTCTCACTCTCCTCTACCTCAGGCATATAACTCTTTTCTATCCCTCTGCTTCTCTCCTACCTCCAAATCTCCTTCCCTACTCACTCCCTGCTGTTCTCCATCTCATTCTAACAAGGCCTTTTCCTTGCTACACACTACCCATCTATACTTTATTATCTTCCCAACCCTACTGACCCTCTGCTCTTCATCGCTCCCTGCTAACAAAGTCATACCCTGGCTTCTTACAACACTTCCCCTCAACCTCTACCTCCTACTCAACTCCCACCTACTGTTTAACCCCTGACTATTTTTTTACCTCCTGTAATAATTGTGTTATAATTCATGTAACTAAAATACCAGCCAATCTTGAATCCTCTGCTGTAACCTAGCACTTGTTTTCTTTTTTTTTTTGTATCTGAAACCTTGTTGTATGTCTCATAGTTTTTGACATGGAACCTTTGTAAAAGAGCTCTTAGCTCAAAGGTTGTTACCCAACACAGTTAATAAATAATAAATAAATAAGTCAAGGTGCTGGTTGTTATTATAGGTGAATGACATCCTGGGTTTAGCATAAGGTACAAACACAGCTTTTTCTTCTGTTGAAATTAAGAAGCCAGAGGGAAGCTTAAGTTGGAAGAGATGAAATAGGCCTTTAGAGAGCAATAATGGATCATAACAAATCTGTCCTGATAGATGTTGCATGTTGTTGGTTAATTAATTGAATGACTGACAAAAGTCACAGACTGAAAATGTCTCCAAAGCAGTGGCTTTGGCAGAAGGGTAGAAAAAACAATGATGCCAGGTCTGAACTTTAGATATGTAGTAGCACTGAGAAGAGTTCATCAAAAGTTCTAGGAAACATTCAATGGCTAGGTCAGCATGCAAAAGTAATAGAATTGATTAAGCATGTATAGGATGAATTCTGATACTTGGTGATTAGAACAGAATCGCTTGAAAAAAGAGAATGGAAGCAGGGGTTGGGTAGGTTACCATGTTGGAGCTATGATCAGAAGAGCTTTTATCTTAATATATCCAGGTGAGATAGAGGAATCAGATGAAGAATATCATGCATTTTGACAATATAAGTTTGATGCCTGACACACTTGCCGAGTTGAAGGCATAGGTAAAGGAATGTGGGGGGGGGGCACTAGGGCCATGGCCCTACCATTTTTATTTTATTTAGTTTTTGTTGACTGGGTAAGTGCGCTAGAAAAATCCTGCCTATTTTCAGGCACGACCCGGAGGAGGGGGATACAGATGAATGGCAACTGACTTTGAACCAGATTCAGCTGTTGGTGGTATTTTTTTTAGTGAATTTATAAATGGCCCTATCAGTTTTTGCAATCATGTTAATGTATTTAATAGGGGACAATTTACTGCTGACATACTTGGCCCTATCACTTTTCAAACTGTTTCAGCACCAGTGGTTGAAGTAATATGTTACTTGACTTCCTCGCAAATAGGAGAATGCTGGCAGCTGGTGCAGGGAAACCTTTAACATTTGAGATGGCTCATATTAAGAAGTGCTTCCATTTTATAGAGATATACTTGGTGGTGGCTCATAGCAGAAAATGGGTGGATAGCTTGTGGAAAACTCCATAGTGAATAGCTAAGTCTAACACTTCACAGTTCCAACATAGGAAGAGTGCTATGGATGGCAATTGAGAAGAATGAAACAGGTGTAAGAAGGCAGCAGGATTAAATGTCCAAGCTGAGGTAGAGTGTTAAGGAACTACAGTTGAGATGCTTATCATGTGTCTATTATGAATGGGTCGCAGGTATGTCTCCTACTTGCTCTAACCGGATAAAAAAGTTTCTCTGCTATCATACCAGCAATGAAATCTATAAACTATTTTATTATGTACTGAAAGTTGTTTTCCATTTGCCATTTACTGTCATATGTCTCTCCACCCTCTGTAACCACTGTGGAGCTACTGTTTAAAAAAAATGTGTTTGAACATAAATCTGTATATAATTTTGCTTGTAAATAATTTCCTTGTTCCGTCTATCTTCTTCAACTCTTGTTGCCACCTCCACCCTCTGTAACCAATGTGGAGCCTTTGTAAAAGAGTCTTTGACTCAAAGGTTTGTAATTCCGAATTTACAGTAAATAAAAATAAATAAAATAAAATGAATAACACTGGGAGAATATGATCCCAATAATTTGGAGAGATCAAGTCTGGAACTGAGTGAAAACAAGCTGTTTAGGAGAAAGATCTCTGACATACTGAGAAGCAAGATGCTAACTAGTTCTGTGTTCTTCTACACTGAAGATAGCAGTAGGATACTGAGACATGAGCCGAACAGAAAATTTGAGATGGAAAGGACTGGAATGATGAGGGGACAAAGGATGTTTCATCTGAAGACTTCTGTGGGGACTCTGAAAATTGTCTTGATCCGTAGAAGAAGTCCAAAGGATAGCAGAGGCTAATTGATTAATGCCATGGAGGTTCTTGCAAGGCTGGCATTTATCAAATGAATTCCAAGAGTAACTTTTTAGGCTGTTTCAGTCTGATTGGAGAAACCAGTAGTAGTAGAAACTTGAACGTCATGGATGTGAAAACATTACTCAAGATTGGAGCTTCTAAAAAGACATCCAAGGAGATTCCAAACAGACTGTTTCAAGATGAAGCATGTAGGAAGCAGCTTAAGGGACTCCCAGAGATCTGCTTTGAGTTATAGTGAGTAGGAAGAAGTCTGAGGGGAACCCCCTGAAGATCATCTTCAAGTTGAGGCATAAAGGAAGACATCTAAGGGTCTTCCCTGCAGACCATCTTCGAGTTGACAAGCATGTGAAGTGAGGTGAGACTCCCATCCTGGAGGACGGAAGATGCCTACCTACACTTGTAGACCTGGTGAAGGAATGAGCTAGGGAGGTAGAGCTCTGAGGGCTTTTGCTGAGGGCTGTGAGAAGAAGGAAGGCAGCTACAGCATTACCTGACCTGCTGGTTAGAGATCAGGCTACTGAAAATGTGATGAAACTCCAGGAGTAGAGGAATAACTGTTTGGTTCCCAATTAATTCTATTTGATACCATCACAGATGAAGAGATGTGCAGTTTAGGATTATTCTAGGAACTGGAGGAGATGAGGGTAATATGAAAGAAACTTGCTGAAGTCAGAATGTCTTGGTAATACTGATTCAGCTTCCCAGCTGGTTAGTTGGGATGCTAGTGTAAGTTAAATGCTCAGCAAGTGAGGAACTGCTAATCACCCCAGCGGGTGGAGCAGACAATGAAGTAACTGGAGTGAGGAATTCCTAAGGAAATATATTGGCAATGAGTCCAAGATGAAACAGTGGAAAATTTTAATGCCTCCAGGAAGACGTTGGATCATAAGATTGAAGTGCATATGGACAGAGTATATAGGGGGCTCAATTGTAACCATGAATATAATACAAATGAGCAGGAATGTGGTCACCAGGATAGGGAATGAATACAACTATTCAGTACTATGAAGACGTGTATGGGTATGGTTCACTAAGGAAACAATCAGGTGATGAAAACTAGAGTCAGGCTTATGAGGAATGATGAGTAGCCCAATGTTAACAGACAGCTAAACTGTCCCTGAAGTTGAAAGGCATCTCTGATTTTACTTTGAATTTTCTTTAATCCATAGTAAGGTTCATGATTTTGAGCATACACAATAGAATAAAATGCACAAAAAATTGCTGGATGAATGGTTACACATATGTTCGACTTCAGAAATGCAGTTTACATAAGCCCTTGATTCTGAAGCAGTTTGAGTGGACAAAAATATGTAAGAAGGCATGTCCTTGATTTTTATGTCCGTGTTCCTGATTTATTTAGAGATAGTTATGAAATGGATGATAGAGATGACTGTATAAATAGGAAGGTGAAATACAGATGTTCTGGCTGATTTCTGAATCCAGGATACCTACTAATTCATGATTGAGCTTAAGCATGCAACATACTGACAGTCACCGGATTAAAAAGTGTTACACGAGGTCCCTGCACCCTAATTGATACCCTCAGGGGCACACCGTAGACAGCTAATATTTAGGCATAGGCTATACTAATACATAGGGCTAAGAGCATCTACCGTACAAGAGTAGATGCCAGGATATGAATACATATATTGTAACTCACTTTGCTTGCTAATGCACACACATTATATTATGTATTTTCTGTCTATTTCTTACTTGTCAGATGCCAAGACACCTGTCCTTGAAGTGATTATAATGAGTAAGGCAATATTGCCATCTTTCGGTGATGGACACCACTTCACCTTGTTAGGTAAGACTTTGTATAAGAAGATCTTTGTTCTAAAACTGATGACTTTACAAATTTATATAATGTTATCTTTTACCGTGGAGCCACCTCTAATTTAGCCAATAGGGCTCATCTCTGTAACCAGAAATGTTTCTATCTTTCAGTAACCATAGTAATTATCACAGGTATATAATGTTATGCACAGGCTTTACACCTCGGAGACCCGAGAGATCCCAAGAGACAACAAAGAAACCTTGAGGTGTAGGGAACGCTTAGCACTGGCTCCAGGTTCGTATTGGTAAGAACTGCTTAGGGCAACTGTGATTTATCCCTATTTGTAGTAATAAACTTGTTTATTACTCGAATGCAACTTGTCTGTGATTATTTGCATCTCCAATATTGTCAAGAACCTGAAAGTGAGATTTAGATCTCTTACAATTGGCGACCGTGTGCAGGCGATATTGGGTGTTGTAAATTTTCACTTGTTGCTACAAATTTTCCTTCTCCCACGGGGACTGTAGGTGTACATCTCCGTATCACCTCTCCCATCTTTTCTACCAGGTTGTAGATACTTGCAAGGTCTGGCTGACTTTTCGGGTGTGGTCAATGCCGTCTCGACCCACTCCATAGCGGCTTTGAATTGCAAGCCTACAACTTATACAGTAGCCCGGCTGTGTTTAAAATACCTGTGTTGTGGATCGATACGCAACGCATGGTCTTTTTCACAGTTTGAATTTTCGTTCCCTCCCACATCAATGGCCACCGTATCAGATATCTGCACAAAACTGAGACTCAATGTCTCGAATTTTCTTACCTCCCATGGAGGATGGGCTGACTTCGCGCGGGACGCGAGTCAATCCGAAAACCCTGTACTGGGGATTTCAACTCAGTACACTGAGGCGCGACAGTCAACCAATAGGCGTTGTGCTAAAGGGTTGATGGTCGCTGCTCTCTACGCTGCTCTGGAAGCCTCCGAAGCGAGGTTTCGAACCCTTGATCTGCAGACCGCATCTCTTAAGCAGGAGATGGGTCTACAGGAAACTGAATGTATCAGGATACAGCAGAACTTGGAGGCTGAACTCCAATCTCTGCGTAATGAAAAGGATTCACTATTGCATCATTCTGCACAGGCTGGTGAACAAGAAATGTGTACTTTGAAGTCTGAATGTGAAAGTCTAAGACAGGATAAGAGTCAGGTAGTACAAATGAATGATTTGTTGAGTGCTGCAAATGCACAAATGAGTGACGAGATGGGTGAACTGCAGGACGAGATCAACCAGGTACGTAATGATTTAGAGATAGCCTATAGGGACAATCGCGAATTGAGCGCAGCGTACCGTGTTTTGCAGAAACAGAAGCAGGATCAGGTGGATATGGATGTTGCAAGTGTGAGGCATGATGAATGTAGAATTAAGATGGATAAACTGCGCCATCAGCGAGAGGTCTTGACTGGCCATGTTAAGGCAATGGGTGGCATGGCCCCTGCCTTTCACTCGTCGTCGGAGGGGGAGCCATCCGACGATGATATTTCACAGTACAACGCCCAGTCATGCCCCTACTATGGCCCAGATACCCCACCCAGCCATCCACAGCATGGTGGGTCCCCGCCCACAACTCCCCAGGTCACACGTCAATGACATCGTGATGCTCATCATGGGAAATGCCATCATGGCGGCACCCATGATGGGGGGGAGCAGGCCTAAGCCTGGTCCCGACGGCGCCCCCGGTAGCCGTTATTAGTGTGGAAGATAGACAAGAGATTGAAACCATGATTGATAGGGCACTAGAGAGTGTTCCTCTTCCTGAAAGAAGTATGAAAGCCATTAAAAGTCAAATTCGACAAATTTTACAAGAAGCTGGCACTCAGGAAGGTGTTGTTCGGACGGCAGCTGAAGCTGCAGCCCGCGCAGCATTAGATGGTGCGCAAGACGCGCTGCCCTTGCCTGATCGACCACCAACTAATCCCCTGCAAATGGCCTACTCTGTTTAGCAAATTGCTGACAGTATTGGTCGGATGAAGCCGTCCGACAATCTCAGCTGCCATTTGGAAAAGGTACGCTCCAAGTGCGAGATGCTTAGTCTCGCTGCAGAATACCAAGTCCAAATACTACGCCAGCCCATCGATCCTGGTTTATGGGCAAAACTCCCTGAAGCTGTTCGCCAGGATGGGAACGCGACCTTTGATGAAGTCGCAGCTGAGCTAATTTCTGCTCACAGCCCTGGTGTGGTTGGAGTAATGCTAGCATACCCCGTGAATCAAAATGCTAAAGAAAGCCCAGCGACTTACCACCAGAGACTTTGGATGGCCTATCGAGCAGGGAAACATCTGGCACAAGAAGCTGCGGATGTAGATCTTATTGAATATAAGACCCTGTTCCTTAGAAACATGATCCCAGCTGTGAGAGACAAAGTAGAGCCAACCACATACCCGGATATGGATAGGTTTGCCGATATTCTTCGGAAGACCGAGAGGGTGTACCAGTTGTACATCCAGGATTTGGGTTCCGGTTCCAAAAAGGTTGCTGACATGGAACCCGCTTCGGGGACCATGACACACTACACGGTGGAAGGTCAGGCCCAGCAACAACAGGCCAAACCTCCATTGGCCCCTCCAGCTGGTACCCAACAAAACCCTCAGCAACAGCAGCAGCAGTGGAGTGGGAACCGGAATTGGCACAAAAATAAAAAGTATAAAGGCAAAGGGAAGCCATTACAAAGATCAGGTCCCTCATGTAAACAGATAGCTGAAGAAAATCGGAAATTTCGGGAGCTCCTGGGGCAAGTGCGTTCTGTAGCGGATGCTGTTCCGGCACAAACACTTGCAGCAGTGTAACCGGCGATCCATGACACTACTGGCCATGGAGACTCCGGAGGTGTGGGTGCGCAGGCCCACACCCTGAACCCGGAAGCCCCGCCTTACATTGCATCAGTGCAACAAGGTGAAGTCATCCATGCAAGCCAAGCCCAACCTCTGCATGCCTCCAACAATACGGATTGACAATTACAGGCCCCAGTCCGCATTGTAAACAAGCTGGTCTTGGATACAAATGGAAGGCCCTGCACCGAGGCCGAGGTCGGGGCCGCCAATTAATTGTCTTGTTAGATACAGGTGCAGCTGTATCTGTGTTACACGACACCACCTAACATTCCCATGGTCTACCGGATGGAAGACCAATGTGTCAGGAGTCGACGGTGCTAGGTTACCTGCATACCGCTCCCTGCCTTTACCGGTAGAACTAGGCCATCTGAAGCCCTCACATGCCTTCCAGTTGATGGTGTTGCACGATCACCCTAGCATCATTGGGATTGACTTTCTCGCACCACACGGCTGTGTGGTGGATCTAGCAAACATGCTGTTGATACAAATCCAGGGTCAATACCATACCGTCTTGATTCCTGACTCACATGCTGTGGCAACAATATCCATTAACAACAAAGAATATGACGTCATAGATTTATTCAAGGATCATGAATTATTCCCAAAACTTTTACCTATTCTGCAACGACATTTGGAAGCGTTTGCAGTTAACAAACACGATTGTGGCAGAATGCATACTGTTATTGAGTGTTAGCCCGGCACACGAGAGACAAAGACAGTATCCTTTTCCCTCTGAAGCCCTACCCTCTCTTCGAGAAACAATCAAGTCACTCCTCAAACAAGGAGTAATCAGAACCTGTGTCTCCACTGCCAACTCTCCTGTTTGGCCGGTGAGGAAACCCACAAGTACCTGGAGACTTACTATTGACTACAGGAAACTGAATCAGGTCACTCCCAGTTGTTCTCCAACTGTAGCATCTGCACCAGATGTGCTTCGACTATTAACACCAGACCAGAAATGGTTCAGCGCTCTCGATATCTCCAATGGTTTCTGGTCATTACCATTAGCCCTCAAGAGTCAATATAAATTTGCCTTTACCTTCGAAGGGCGACAATATACGTGGACTTGCTTGCCACAGGGATTCCATAACAGCCCATCCCTTTTTCATCTCCATATGATGGATGCCCTACAAGATTTCTCAACCCCAATGTCTCTTACAGTATGTAGATGACTTGTTGTTGGCTACTGCCACACAGGATCAACATCTGGATCTCTTGGATGAACTATTGACTCTTATTCAAAGAGCAGGCTTGAAATGTAATCCTGCAAAAGCACAACTATGTCAGAAAGAAGTACTCTTTCTGGGTTTGAAAATAACTGATCAGGGTCGGAGCCCTACTTGGAAAAAGATTCAAGGGTTGCAAGATTTGCCATTACCTACCAGTGTGGCAACTCTTAGAAGGTTTCTAGGTATGGTAAACTACTCCAGAGATTTTATTTGTGATTTTGCACAGAAAGCCGCTCCACTGTATGAGTTACTCAAAAAAGGACGTTCCATGGAATTGGGGCCCTGTCCATACCCAGGCTGTGATGTCACTGAAGCAGGCCTTGGCCTCCGCCCCGGCACTGGTAAACCCCAATCCAACATTACCATTCCACTTAGAGTGTGCCACCTCTGACATTGCTATGTCAGCAGTTCTGGCCCAAAAGGTACATGGCTCTTTGAGACCAATTGCATATGCATCGCAGCTCTTGATCCCAGTACAACAGAAGTACGGCCTTTGTGAAAGGAACCTTCTGGCTACCTGTTGGGCAGTCAAGCACTTCCTGTATATCATTGGGTACTCTCCACTGATTCTTAACACCAATTACACCCCTACTACCTTTTTTGCTCTCAGACAGAGTGAAGGATGGGTCAGTCTCTAACACCAGGCTGACACATTGGTCACTTCTCCTCCAGGATAGGGACATACAGGTTCACCAAACCAAAGTTCCATCTCTATTAGCACATGGCCTCCTCTTTCAGGGGGGAGCCCCACGACTGCGCTTTGCAATCACCTGACCTTCCAGATCCAGGTCCATTCTTCCCTGCCACCCCTGAGGTGTTAGAAAATACCTCCTTGTGCCGCGTTTTCACAGATGGTTCAGCATCATATTATCAAGGTGAACAAATTGCAGGGATGGGTGTCATGGTAGCGTATCCTTTTGGGAACACTGTCAAGATATCTAAACGTTGTACTGTAGCTTCATCACAGTATGCAGAGCTGGCAGCCGTGGCCTGTGCATTAGAGTTTATCCAACATGGAACTCAGGACACCATCATCTTTACTGACTCTAATTGGGTTTGTTGCTCCCCTTACAGAATTCCTCCCTTTCTGGTGGAAGAACTCCTTCCTTTCTTCTGATGGCAGCCCAGTGAAATACAAAGAATTGGTGATTTACATACACGCATTAGGTGAGAAATACCCACACAAACTCTATGTGCACAAGGTTAAAGCTCATTCCTTACATGATCCCTACCAAGCATTCAATGACACAGCGGACACCCTTGCCAAGAAAGGGGCCCGAGGTGGGATGTTTGGGTGATGGAACACCCAGAGGCCAATGCAGCTGTACAGATTGCAGCCCTCAAAAAGAAATCTGAATCTTTTTCCCCCTTGGACCTCTCAGCAGCCCAACACTTGGACACTGAACTCAAGGAAGTGTTCAGATTCTTGGACAAGGGTACTGAAGAAAGACTTCCCACACATAACCCTTACCGTAGGCATGAAAGTAAATTACACTTATCCCCGGATGATAAACTCATTTGGTTCCAGCCAGAGGATACTACCATCAAATTGTGGGTAGTCCCAGACATTTAAGATCTGAATTTTGCACCAGGTACATGACACCCCACAGGTGGACACCAGGGGCTGAGAACACCCTCAATGCCTCAAAACCACCGCCTGGTGGCCTGGGATTACCAAAGATGTTAAACAATACATTGATAATTGCCTTGTTTGTACACAAAACAATCCGATACCTATGAAACGGAATGCCAAACTCTTACCACAGAGACATACTGGCCCTAGACGGATTAAGCAAATGCTTTCCAAATTCATTGAGGACAATCCCAAGACCTGGGATTCCCTACTGCCTTTACTCCTTATGGCAATTAGGGGTACACCCTCAGCCACTACCCAGCTTACACCCTTTGAGGTGATGACTGGCAGACAAATGAGATTACCTGAACACTTGCTCTTTGACCTGCACACCCCCACTGCAGACCGAGTGTCTGTGGATCAGTATGTGGAAAAACTCAGGAAAGACCTCATACACACACACTTGTATGCTGCAAATTGCATGGGCAAGGCCCAGCAACAATCCAAGATACAATTTGACAAACATGCACAAGAAGTGGATTGGCAGGTTGGAGATCGGATCATGGTACTACGATTTGCACATCCCACCCACTCCTTCTCCAACAAGTGGGAAGGCCCATACCCCATTGTCAACAAGCTCAGTCCAGCAGTCTATCAAGTTAGACTCCTCCACAACAATAAACTGACTAACAAATGGTTACATGCAAACCAATTGAAACTGTACAAAGGAGCTTAAAATACTCTTTCCTAACCCCATTGGTAGGAACTGTACTGAAATACTAATCTCTCATCTTCCTTTTCAGATGCATTGACAAGATGGCTATCTTGTTCCTCTCTTTACTCCTTGCAGGAGTACTCCCTTACACCCAAGGCACGGTACCGGACCTCCTTCACCACCTTGATCCTCCAGCACCTCCTACAGAGGGAGTTTCCATCAAAATTCCAGACACCATGATTACTGTTCAGGAAGGTTCTGATGCATACCTCACTGCTTCAGTCATTGCTCCTGATAAATCTACCCTTCAGACTGAATGGCAAACCACATCCCAAGGACAAATTCTCCCTGTGGCCAAACTTTCTAAGGGAACTTTCCAAGGTTGGCCCAATGCTAAATTGTCCCCGAATGGTACACTGTCCTTATTACAAACTGCATTAAGACACTCTGGTTTATATAACATCACTGCTTTGATTGACCCTTCCTATTGTAACTCTCTTTCTCAGGATGCCGCCTGAAAATTTTGTGCTGTACGCCACATGGCCTCTGCCACCATGTATCTATCTGTACTACCTCCTACTGAGAAACAACTTTTGGAATGTCCAAAACATAACCCTGATCCCCGTAGTGGTCTCACTGCCACTGCCCTCCCAGGTTCTTTGATTAATAATTTACAATTTATGCATGTACCTGTTTTATTCAACCTTACTTATTGGAATATGAAGGAATTTGGTATGTGTCACAATACCAATACATCTGCATTTTATAGTACTTTATTGCTTGACAGTTTAGCTGCATTTCAAATACTTACCAAAGATCCCTTTACTGGGGTTTATTCTACTGAACACAGGGGTAATTTTAGGTGGAAACCTCCTCCTAGTACTCTTACTCATAAACGTACTAAACGTGAAGTTGACAGTTCTGATGTCACAGGTGCCACAGGCACTGTCACAGGTCTTTTTGGTACTGCTATGTCCATTTGGAACAAAGCAGACATTGCTGCTAAAAAGAGTCATTCTGCAAAGTTCTCCACTGGTTTGGTTAATAATGTTCTACCACCTTTATTGCATGGTGTGGATGGTCTTAGTCAGGAAGAAAGATACACTGTATACAACATGCACGACATTGCAAAGGCATTCACTGATTCCAAAGATAAGATTAATGCACTCATACAACAGAATAATAGAGAAGCTGAGAAAACAATACATTGGCAGGGAAATACTTTGCTCTGCATATGGCTCATACATACTCACTACCATTAACAACCTGTTTTGAGATCTAGAAATAGATCTCTTACAAAAGTTAAAGACACAGTGTTATGTTGGCTGAACGCTGGTCCATTTATTCAAATTTTTTGCTTGAACTCCAGAACACCTCTTCCTGTTTATTCCATTCATCCTTACATCTAGCGAGCTAAAATACATTAAATCCGTATGGATACTGCTGTACTGTATGCAATAACAATCTGATTATGATGATGATAATGATGATGAAGCTGAGTTCTTCAAGGTCTGGATCATTTTGAAGTACTGAGATGTATACAGTATCATTGATTATGACAAATGAAGTATTTATTGGCAAAAAGATAAGTGCACTAGGGAACTTGTGTGTCTTATCTGGCACACTGAGTTTACCAACATGGTTTTGATACAAGCATTTTATACAATTTGCTGTGTGGCACTAGTAAACTAGTTTTATCAGATTGGTTGCAGAAAGAGCAAAAGATTAGCAGATGAGTCTGTCTAATGCAATGGCTGTAGCTGAAGCCAGGCTGAAACAGGCTGCATAGCAAAATCTGGAAGTGATTGGTGAGGACTGCAGCATAAACTCAGTAGGAGCAAAAAGAAAGCCCAGAAAGGAGACCTAGAAACCGAACCACAATAAAATAGTCCAACAAGGTTGGGGGAGGGAGGCAGCATGGAATACCAGGAGGGGCAGAACTGGGAAGCTCAAAGGGCAAGGGAGGCTAGACGAAGACACCAAGAAAACAACACGGGAGGGGGAGAAATGCATGGAACAAGTGGGGAAAAGAGGAGAGCGGGAAAGAGATGAGAGGGTACAGAAATGAGGAAGTAAGGAGCAGCAGCATCAAGTGCAGAAAGGCCACAGGATTCAAAGTAAGAAACAGGAGAGGGGAAAGAAAGTAAGGAGAAAAGAGCAAGGTAGGCAGGGAAAGAGAGCATAGCCACAAGGACCACACAGCCACCCAAGTACAACAGAAAATGCTGAGCAATGATTGTAGTGAAGGGCTGGCTTACATTTGGATTGTGGGAGGTGCTACTCACCTACATTGAATCCTTAAGCTTCAGCCCTCCTGTAAATAACAGGATAAGCATAATGAGAAAAAGTTCAAAACACATTTTAAATTCTGTGACCGCATTTACATTGAATCCTCAGTTCCCAGTCAGCGTTGAAGACTAAGGATGTATTTTCCTTGCAGAGTGAATTTTTAGTGCTGTACTTTTTCTTTTTAGGTCAGTGAGGGGTAGTGGGGTTATGTGGTTGTAGTTGCTTAGTGTTGAGTCAGGGTGGGGTGGGTGGGAGGTGGGAGGTTTGTTAGTGCCACAAAAGACATTGATGGACAATTTTCAGCTTTTCAGGATTAAAATAAAAAAAAGACTCAGGGACCAATAGAGACTGGGAACCCCAGTATCACAATGTGAGGGGAGGGTTTGCTAAAGCTGGAAAGTACATCAATGGATGGTTTTCATATTTTCAGGATTAAAATGAAACTAGTAGAATGGCACAGTAATGGAAGTTGGAGTGTAATCAGCCTTGTTATTTTTTGATTGGGCAGCAATCAGTTTCTTATGACAGGGATGAAGGGTGGGGGTGAGACAGCACACAAAGGGTGGGAGCAGAAGGTTTTTATTTAGTATGCTGGGATGGTAACAAAGTTTGGTGGCAGAACAGCACACTAAAGGAGGTAAAAGGAATAATTTAATTAGTATACCAGGATAGTAACAGGGGAGGATATTATGCCGAGGATGAAGAGTGTGGGCCAAACAGCATGCAAAGGGAGTAAGCTGGAGGGTTTTATTCATTAGGCTAAGATGGTAATGGAGGTTGGGGGTGGCATAGCATGTAGAAGAAGGGAAATGGAGGGTTTTATTTAGTAGATCTGAATGGCAATCAGGGGAGATTGGGCAGTGACTGGAGGTTTTTGGGATCAGTCTGATGATGATGTCACTCAATGAGCTGCTAGGCATCATCATGTAAATGAATGGATCCAGCTGTACTGTGACAGGTGCATCCCATTCCTTTCAACTACATGTAGTTTCTGTCTATCAAATATGATCAACCTTGCTGATCATTGGTGTATCACTGTTGAACCTCCTGCAAGATGCGCTGCATTGGATCCAACTGTGACTTGCCTCTGAAGCCTGATACTGCTGTATAACAATATATTTGCTTCAAGGCATGTGCATTGACACATAGAAATCATTACAAACCCAACTTGGTTGACAGTTAAATGTGAATTGGACTGTAAGGCCAAACCTCCCATCACTTTTGTCTTTACCTGCCTACCCATATTTTGTCTTCATTCTTGCCTTGCAATTCTTTTGAATTGTCACATTGTATTTTCCATATCAGTTTTCCAAATTTCCTTTTGTTTGTTTTCCTTTTCCCAGTCATTCATTTTATGAACACACACATTTTACTGCAAATGTATACTTTCTGTTTTTAAATTTGACTATCTCTTCTGTGCCTGAACCTATACCTCTCTCCTTCCCTCTTCTCCACCTCTTCACTCTTGCTATTTTTCCAAAATAAGATATTTTATTTAATATAGTGAACATTTTCCCTATTCTTAATCTTGATTAAAAAGGATATAATAATTGTAAAAGCTACATTAGTGCGTCAGTTACAGTTAACACACAAAGCATACAATGCCGATAAATGCAACGTTTGGAGAAAAAGTATCCTGGGTCTTGGTGAAGCTGTGGAGTGGAATTTTGGGGGGATTACATGATCCTATGAAGAAGCATTAGTGTTGGCCTAAGTTTAGCAATATCTATCAAGACACAAAAAAATCACGCATCTCAGTGACAGGATGCTGGATTTAGGACAACACTAACTCCACATTGAATGAACATTCACATCCTGAGAAATGGTAGTACCAACAGTAGAAGTAGTCGGAGTAGTTTTATTTATAAGGTACCCTTTCTTGGTGGCTATGGGCATCATACAGGAGAGGCAGACAGAATAAAAATACAATAAGCAGACTTAATAATAAGCAGCATTAAAAACTACATGAAATACAAAATTCTAATCATAACAGTTTAAAATAACACAGCAGCTGTATCATGAAGAGTATCCAGGGAGTAATTCCAGTCCCCAAAATCCTGTCCAAACAGATATGTGTTTAACCCACTTTTGAAAGCCTTCACTGAGGAGGCCTCCCTCAATACTGTGCATAAAGCATTCCAAATCACAGTATCAGCCACCTCAAATGTGCAATCCCCTGAGGATTTCAGTCAGGCCTTTGGGACCAAGAGGAGACCCTTGGAGAAGGAGCAAAGATGGCATGAGAGTTGGGAAGGATTCAGAAGCTATTACAGATAACCAGGGCACAACTCATGTAGGGCTTCTTAGGTTAATAAACCAACCTTGAAGGTAACTTGCCACTTTACTGGCAGTCAGTGTAGTTCAGAGAGGGCAGAGTCACATGATGGGATCTTGAAAGGCCCATCAGTAACTTGATCGCTATGTTCTGCACAAGCTGCAAGCATTGTAAGGTACCTCCACTAATCAAGTGGTAGAGAGTGTCACAGTACTCTAGCCTAGATGTCATGATCACATGCACCAGTGTTGGCATGTCTTCAGGAGAGAAAAGAAACTTAATCTGCCTGATGTTCCTTAGATGGTAAAAGCCACTTTTGACTGCAGTAGACACCTGAGCCTTCAGAGTCATCCAATCATCAAAAATGGCTTCCAGATTTTTGTCTTTTTCAGAAGCCAACAGCCTGGATGACTCAAGCCAAAGCTTCATCTCTCCCATGACTACTTCTGCTCTCCCTGCCCTAGCTGAACAACCAGTGCCTCAGTCTTATATGGGTTAAGTCTCTGGCAAATAGATTCCATCCATTTTTTTATTTCAGGCAGGCACAAGTTAAGCACTTTGATTGCATAGGGTGTCCTGGGTGCAAAGTACAAATACAACTGAGTATTATCCACATAGCAGTGGAAACTCAGATTGTATTGTCAAATCATCCTCCCCAGGGGCAGCATGTGCAATTGGAATAACATTGGTAAGATGACTAAACTTTGTGGTGCTCCACAGAGAAGAGGCATCAGGGATGATGAGAATGTTCCCAACTCCATGCTCTGCAGCCTATCCCTGAGATAGGGCTGAAACCATTGAATGACAGTGCCAGTGAGCCCTCCATATACCCTAAACTGATCCAACAACAACACATGGTCAACAGTTTCAAGTGCTGAGCAGTTATTGAGGAGAATAATAATTTGCCATTCACCTCATCTCTAGTGCTGAATAGGTCATTATGTACCCTGACCAACACCATCTCAGTGCCATGACTAGATCTAAAACCAGACTGGAGGGACTCATAGATGTCATAGGCTTTGAGGTGTACCTCAAAGTGTAACACCACAAGCTTCTTATTAACCTTACCTAAGAAGGCAAGTAAGAGATACTGTACGTCAGTAATTCACGGCACAGGATCAATACCCCACAAACAAAAATGGCATGGTCAACAACCCCATAGACAAAATGCTGACTACAAATATAAGGTTGGAGAAAACACCTACCAACACAAAAACACTGTGGAAACAATACAGCATCATAGGAAAACATTACGCCCCCACACACCCCAAAATTAGTATAATCAACTCTGAGAAGGTGTGGACCTCGGGGATTGGAAGAAACTTGGGAAGAGGGAAAATTTGTTTCTAAAAAAAAAAAAAATAATGTTCAATATCAGGAGATGGGGAACCAAACCTTGATTCCCAGCTCTCCACTGCTCCAGGTGTTAATGCCTTAGCCACTCCACCATGGGAGTGGCTCAACCAGGCACCACACCTGAAGCTACTTTATTCCTTCCTCCTTCCTTCTGTCTGGGAACAGTGACAGTGGTATCGGTAATGTGACAGGGGTATGTGTAATTTACTAACACTATTCTACCTCTGTCACTGTCATTGTTTTTGAGCTATTTTTGCAGTGCTATGTTAACTGGGTACCATAATTCACTAGAATATGCAGATCCAAAAATGGTGTCTTCAGAAGTGGCTGAACTAGAACATTTTTCCATGTCACTTGGAAGACCCTCTCCAAAAAGGAGCACCAACCTATTCCAAGGAACACTGACTCCAGAAACCCTGCACAACTCACTATTAGATGCATTGGACCTGGGATGTAATCACAAAAAGTGGGTCACAGCTCCGAGATCATCTTACAGACCTCTACTATCATGAACAGCTGAAACACTGCTAAATACAGCTGAGTGTATCCATGAAGTGCAGGTGCAACTCTTCTGGGCTGTGACAGTCCTCTTGTAGAGATTACAGCCTGAATAGATGACATTTTGTCCAAGAAGGATCTAGCAACTTCATACTTAGCTGCTGAAAACGCTCTTGGAAGGCTATAACCTAGTGTAGTTCAAGGGGTGTTGCAACTGGCCACACCCCTCTTTAGAGCAATTTAAGGGTTGCTCTCCTCACGCCACACACAAGCATTTTTTCTTGCTGCCCAGAGGCTCTGTTCATCTGTCTTCTCACTTTAGGCCTGATGTGGCCTTGCCCCTCCACCCCATCTCATTCGATTGTACTCTGGACTCTGCTAGGATTCTGCTGAATGTGTTCCTGTGTTTCTCCTACTTTGATTAGTATTTGTTTTGCTTCTGGCTGCTGTGTGCTGTTTTTTCTGCTTTACTGTGTTTAATGCTTTGGTTTTTGTATTTTTTTTTCTTCTGGGACTTTCTAGTAGCCTTTTATTGGCATCTTCAGTTTCCTCATTTGTTGAATGTTTCAGCTCCCATTCCAGCTCTCTGCTGCTGTTTCTACTTAATTGCCTGCACCTGATCTAAGCTCTTGCTCTTAGCTAGGTGCAGGGTGTGGCAGCAGGTACTGCTGTGTTTCTGTTGCAACACCAGGTAATTTGTGATGCTTTTGCTCCATTCTTCTTTTCCTTGGGTATTTCTCACCTTGGATTTCATTATGTTTACAGAATTATTCTACCTGTCCACTGCATTTACATGGCCTACAATTACACTTCCTTATTATTTGTGCAGACAAACCTATTTCAATTTGCTTGGCTACTCAGTGCTACTAGCTGTGCAACAGAATCCCACCCAATTCTCCTGCCCTTCCATGTTGATCTCCCCTTGTGTACAGCTCTTTTGGGGTACTTAATCTGCTCAAACACATGCCAACCCAGCTAAGCTGCAGATATTCATCAATTTCATATCATCTACTAGTTTAATTCAACTGCTGGTACTTAAATTATTTTATCCTACTGGTTTAATTAACATTTTGGCATCATGGTGCCTTTTTGTGGTGTCTTCATTTTGCCTATTGTGGGGAACTGTGTTATTAAAGGGGGCATCATGGCTCCAGGCAGTGGGAGTAGCTTTCAACTTCTTATATGTTTTATTGGTCACTGGCTCACCCCAGCCTTCTGTTGCTGCTCCACACAGTCTTTATGGCATTCCACAACCAGATATTCCAGGCAACTCTCTACCTTAGGGCAGTTGACTCCACCCATCCTTCTACCATCCTTTCCCTGCTATTCTGCACATGATTTACACAGTAATTACAGCCTTCCTGCTCCTTGCAGTCCTTCCAGCCTTCCTCTCCCTTGCACTACCAGAATCACTCAAATACCAGCCATTATGACACTAACAAAGTCAACGTGCAAGTCCATTCATTCCAGGATCTCTCCCATTTCAAAACTGACATCCTCTTCCAAGTCTGAAAGCATATCATGTTTACTTGCTTTGAACCTTATCCACTACTGTACTGACTCTGCAGCCTTTTCATTCCTAACTGGCCTCACAGCCTCCTCCTCTCCAATCATCGGCCCCAGGCTTCTCCCGGCCTTGCCATTCTCTTACTCATAATATACAATCCAATTCACTCCCAATTTGGCTTTCTAATGGACTTGGTCAGCATGCATTCCTGTGGTTGACAACTGCTATTTGCCTTACCTAAACAGGGTCCATATTGCTCAGCCTGACCTACGTACAGGTCTCATCCAGTCAAGATCCACTAGAGTGTCCACAGTGCTCAGTCTGACCTATGTACAGGTCTCCCTATGTCTGCTATCATTTATAACAGTCCACTTACAGGTCCCTTGCTCCTTACCATGTGCAGGTCTCATGCTCATTACAACTGACTTTTCCGCATTTTGGAGACATGACAATCATATCCATTATTTCAGGACTCGGGGCTAGCCCTGTGGCTGACAGTCTCTCTCCGCACCCCGAAGTCCACCTCTTGAGCAGGTGAAGCTTAGGGCAAGGTTCGTCTCATCTGGCCCATAGTTGGGGATGTCCTTTCTCTGGGTGGACCTTCATTCATCAACCATATCAACAGCAACTCTCGATATAGCATTTAAGACTTCAATGGTGAAGGGGTGGGTCTCTCATGGGAAGGGCCCCTTTAGCTGCTTTATTGGGTTCAGAGGCACCCTTTCAAGCTATTCTACCTACAACCACATCTGGTTCACCTGGTTTGTTCTTAGATCAGAAGGCCAGCTGAGTGCCTCAGCAGTCATTACTTTCCTCTTCCCGCCTTGGTTGCCCATTGTTGTAGAGCTAGCTCACAACCTTCCATGGCATTTCTGTTAGAGGGACAGAGTGAGAGTGTTCCCTAAAATTGCAATTCTCCTAGATTGGTCTACTAAATTGCATTAGAAGAGCCATCACTAAACACAACTGTCCCAAAGCCTGGAGGGAAGGTGATCTAGACCTTGGATCCCCAGAGGTTTTCTCCTCAAAGGGAGTTTTTCCTCACCTCTGTGTTAATGGTCATAATACTAGATAGGTGTAGTTGTAGTCTCTAGGTCACTCAGTTAGGCTTCTGCTGTTGAATGGAGTTGGTGGCCATCCCATAAGTGTCCCATCTCCCCTTTGGCTGTTGTCTCGCTCCTTAAGAAGCCAAGCCTCCACACCTTACTGTCAGACCTCCAAGTCGGTCACTATTCACCTGCTGTATCCTGTCTACTCTACTCAAACAATACTACCAACTGATCCATGCTACCAACTGAACCCATACTACCAACCCATCTACGTACTGGTCCTCGACCCCGAAACATGTTCACTACCTTGTATGCTTTGCTTGACACTCTTTTTGGGATTCTTCCTAAGGTGCTTTTAGCCAAGGGAATCACTTCCATGGCACCTCAAGGGGTGGAACCCTCCCCTAGGTTTCCTTGCCTTCATACCCCTACAGGGTGGTATATCCCACAGATAGAGAGGTGAAAGTTTCTCTATGTTGCACAAGCACAAAACCAGTTGCAGATGCACACTGAATTGAAAGGCTATAACCTGTAGTTCAAGGGGCAGTGCAACTGGCCACACCCCCCATTTGGCCTTTTTAAGGGCTGCTCTCCTAACACCATAGCAAGCATTTTTTCCTTGCCCCTCCATCCACCCATCCTCCTCCAGCAGCATGCCTTTCTCTCCTGTAAGCTTCTTCCTAAAGTACCTTTAGCCAAGGGAATCACTCCTGCGGCACCTCAAGAGGTGGAACCCTCCTGTAGGATTCCTTGCCTTCGTACCCCTACAGGGTGGTGTATCCCATGGATAGAGAGGCAAACAACCAAAGTTTATCTACGTTACACAAGCATGAAGCCAGCTGCACAGGCACATTGTACTTCCAGCTGAAGACAGGGTGGATTTAAAAACCTGTTTTCAGTATGGAAGAGCTGAGCTGGTCAATTCCTCCCAGCTGCAATCTTTCTGAACAGAAATGCTGCCTTCTTACAGGAGATTGCCCATTGATATTACTCATAGTAAAACATCAAACCAGTTAGTACCCTTGAGCCCTGGACCTCCTCCAACAGCACTCCAACCTCTGAACCCTGATTTTCAACTTCCTAAGCTGCCCATGAAATCATGGGAATCTCAGACATGAAACTCGGGGTCCTACATGGATAGGTGATGGAGTTGAAGCCCTCAGTAATCATCCTATGATAGGTCAATAACACATTCTGTGACCAATCTCACAAGCTGCTATCATCTTTGAGATATCCAACACTGCCAGAAGTCCTTCCAGCCTAAGCCCTCTTAAATGAAAGTGCTGAACCATCACCAAAAGGAGAGGACTATGGGAGGGGGGAGCCCTGAAGGATAACTTCACTGTGCAATGTTCCAACCAACTGATTGGGTCACTCTAAGTTCCTCACCTCCAGCCCCAGGGAGAAAACCAAGTCTAAAGTGTGTCCATTTTGGTGAGTTGCAGAAGTAATAACTTGTGTGAGGCCCAGTGATTCCAGCAACTGTAGGAAGTCCCTTCCAAAATGCTAGAATTTATTATCAACCTAGGCATTGAAATCACCCAGGATAATCTATCTTGACAACTCCAAGACCCTGTCAGTGATGAACTCCATGATTTCCCACAGAAAATGTCCCACTAAATGTCTCAGAGGTTGGTACACTAGGAGGATCTTTCAACCTGCACCTAAAGTCCCATGCATGGACACAAATTCAAATGGTGAGGCTTCCCCCACTGGGTTCAATGTCAAGTTCAACATACATCTAAAACAAATAACCACCCCTCCTTATGATTACTCTGTGGGAAGTGCACCATGTAGAACCTGGCTTTGACTGACACCTGCAAGACTGGGCTGGCATTGTCACACAGCCAGGTCACCATTATGCAAACCAGCTCAGCCAGCAAACTCTAAATTAAATCTACCATAATGGCAGTCTCTGTTCCTTATTGATCTCACATTGCAAAGCACCAACTGAAGGGTACACGGTAAAGCAGCTGGCCCTATGGCTACCTGCCCACTCGGTCCAGTGGGATCCCTGGGTATGAGAAGCAAACATGTCTCAGTTCTCTTTAGGTCCCATTTCACCCAGTGCATCTTTTTGTTATAACCATCCTAATAATGCCCCCCACCCATTAACACCCCCTACATCAAGCTGATGACCACATCTCCTTCTCTCAGCCCCCACTTCCCTGCATTTACAATAGGCAGTTTTATAGAGGGGGGCCCTATAAAGGGCACAGATCATGCAGCTGTGATGAGAAGTAACCGAATATAGGGGGTACAAGATCATATATTGTACCTCTCTATAGATTAAAGAAGGCACAGGAGACTTTTTATCCCAATGTTTTATTTATTTATTTACTATGTGTGCTTTGTGCTGGAACCCAAATGTGATGTAGTTGCATGCAATACATTTCCTTACCTTGGAAAAAGATACGCTGTTTTCAGTATGTCACCCCTCACACTGTTCAGTGTCTATAGTGGCATAACAAAACACCAACCCATCCAACAATTTTCCATTTCTATAGTATGCTTTGTGAATGATACACACAAATCTTTTGTCTGCTCTACAGCAGGAATGGTGTGTGGATCCATATGGCCACCAGCCCTGGCTACACTTACAGGATCACAGATGGAGCAACACTCACTGAACTCTTGCTGTAAAGATGATTTATTTATTTATTTTTTTGATTACCAGGTAAGTGCACTAGACAGAAGCATTGCCTATTTTCAGGCACAACTGGGAGAGTTACAGACAAAGAAACAGCAATTACAAGTGATACCGTAGTACAAAACATCAAACAATGAATTGCATACAACAATGCAGAGTACAAAGCATTTCAGAAAATCATAAATAAGTGCATAAATGACTCATGGAAGAAAAACTATGATAAGCATATGTATTTTAGAATTATTTACATGTCCTCTTATCTGAGCCCATAAGGAAAATACAAAGTTCCTTCTTAAAAGCCTGGTGTGATTGGGAGTGCCTAAAAGATATTGGCAGGGAGTTCCAGAATTTATGAGAAGATGCTGATAAAGCATGCTCACTCATTTTTGAAGCACATGTTGGTATGTCTAGAAGAGACCTATCAGCAGTCCTCAAGGGATAGACCTGTGTGGCTTGCCTTAACATGATGGCCAGTGTCACTGGTGTACCAGTTCTCATGATAGTCCCTGTAGTACAACCATTGGTGTAACAATGGTAGGATGAGGGGGAGAGCCAGCTGAGACTCGAGTAGAGTATGCAATGATGGTCAAGTCTGGGTATGGATAGGGCAAAACGGCAGATGCTATTGTAACATGTGTACCATTTTTTTAAGACCCCTTTGTTGTTATCCAGATATGTCATTAGGCTATAGGTTTGACTCGGCTGAAGGACCCCCTCAGCAATAGCTAGTCTAGCAGCAGGGGTAAGAGTATGTCTGATTTTATAGGCAAGCCCCAACTTCGTGTTTAGTGATTCACATATACAGTAGTTGACAGATGCAGATTAAAATCATGTGTAGGGTCTAGAGTTACTCCAAGATACTTGAAAGAGTCTACTACCTCCAGAAGGGAACCATCTGGACTGGGGATAGTTAGTGCAGAGGGACTGGCATTTATTCTGGGTGCTAAGGCAAATACCATGGCAACTGTCTTTTTGGTATTCAGTAGGAGTTTGTTTTGTTCTAACAAAGTTTGTAGGAGATCAAAATCCATCTTCAGGATTGAATTGATAGTGGATATGTCCTTGGTACTGGTGCATAGCACCATGCCATCTGCATACTGCAGTTTTGAGCAGGGACCAGCCATAGTGGGCAAATTGTTGAGAAACAGACAGAAAAGTAATGGACTGAGTATTGATCCTTGAGGGACACCAACACAATTGGGGGATAGGTTAGAATTAATTTGATCAATTTGGATGAATTTTTGTCATCCTGTGAAGTAGCTGGCAAACCAGGAAATGGTATTGGGAGAGAAACCCAGGGTAGACAGCTTGGAAAATGACAAGGGGTGATCCATAAGGTCAAACACCTTGGTTAGGTCAATGAAAACTGCCCCAGTATGCATGCCTTGCTTGATGTTATTGGTAAATTTAATTTGTTCAGTAGATGCAATGGTGCAGCAGATGTGCTGTTTGCTTGCCTAAAACTATGTTGTGCTGGGGCTAGTAAGTTTTCTATTATAGGTGTTCAGTTTCATGTTTGGCCACACATTTTCAAGCAATTTGTTTAGCACCAACAGAATGGCTATGAGGAGATAATTATCCATGTTCTTGGTATCACCTTTTTTATGGATGGATATCACACATGCAATTTTTTAGAGTGAAAGGACTGACCCTGAGTGATAGAATGAAAAACCTAGTAACTAGAGCAGCTATGAAAGGGATGAATACATGATGTGGTAGTAATAAAAAGAGCCACCAGCTTACCAGAACGGGATGTCCAGAATCCACCACGGCTTCACTCATGACAGTTTTGTCAGGCAGCCCCCTGTTACTTACCACATTGTGTATTTGAAAATAAATCATCTATACAGCAAGTGTTCAATGAGTGCTGCTCCATCTGTGATCCTGCTTTGTGAAATGTCTGCATGGCCTTTCCCAAAGCACCTGACCCAGCACATATTGGCCAACACATGTATCTTGCTTTGTGAATGGCCACCTAAACAGTCACAAAGTGGACCTAGTCTATAATGTGCTTTGCTGATCACACTGTGGGTCATTTACAAACCACCTGACCTGTCACATAGTGGCCCAGCCTATAGCATGTTTGACAAAAGCTTGTACACTATTTGATAAAATTGTTTTTTTTCTCTTCCATTGTGACAACAGTGTCACAAAGGTGTACATCCTTCCTCTAGAAAACAGTTTTTGAATCATGGAAACAGCATGCAAACAAACCCCATTTTTTTGAAAAACAAACATTTCTTTTCATTAATATTTCAAACAATTCAGTTTTATAAACCACAAAACTAAAGTAGAAGCAACACCCTCGATCCATGCTCTCTCAGCCGTGTCATTTACTCAGTTGAGCTTAAATCTGTTTTTTTAGCAAACACTGAGCAAAAATTACCCAGTCTGAATTCTGTTTTTCTCTATGTATTAGCCTCATACAGTACATGTATGAAAATTGACCTTTCATCTTACAAAAATGGACACTTAGCCATGGAAATGGGCAACGCCACATTAACAAAAAATTACCCTATGGAAATTTGGTGAAAACTGGAACAGTGCACATGCAAAGACACAATCATTATTTTGCTAATATATCTAATTCTACTTATTTTCCAGCTAAACCTAAAAATGGTGAAAGCAACACTTCTGTCCCTGCATCTAACAAACCAGAGGTACAGCTTTTCAAAGGCTGGTGCAGGGCTTGCATCAAGCTCTACATCAAACTTTATTCATGTGCCATAGCCATTTGCCACAAGTGCACCTGATTTAAGAATCTCGGGTGCAGTTATAACAGTTTATCCACTTTACGGCAGCTTGCAACCACATCTCGGGTGCAAGCTCCATGAAAACAATCCTTGGTACTGACACACTCTAGAACACAAAAAGAGGGCCTAGCCAGTGTCAATTACCACAAGGGACAGAAAATCCATTTAGATTGCCACAAGCCCCATGCAATATATCTTTGGTGCACCTGGGGCTTGCAGCAATCTCTGGCTCTCGAAAATCCAGCCCAAAATGTGTTGCGTTTTAACTTTGAGCCATTCAATAATTATTAGAGAGCAATGAAAAGCTTTTGACAGCTTTTTTTTTCACATTTTTAACCTTCTCAAACTTTTAAACTGCTGATTTGATCATTACTAAATATTCAGAATCCAGACATCCTGAGCCTGTAATTACACATTTTAAATGTCAGGTTATTTCATTCAAGGTTGGCTGAGTTGTTAACATGCAAATATTGGGATTTAGCTTACAGTAGAAGCATCTTCTCAACCCTAACTATAGTGGTGATACAACACCACTATAATAACATTATCTTGCAACTGTTCTACAACTGTTGTGATTACTGAAGGAAACTTATTCATGGGCTAGTGTTACAAAGTTGAACTATACTGTATGTCATTGTGATATAATTACAGTAACTTCTGAAGCTTTGTAAGCAAAGAGAAACTTGAGAAATCAAGGACAACAACTTTGCTTTTCAGGAGAACTGTATGATATGTACCTGACACTGTACCAAGAGGCTAGGTTTTCTTTTTCTTGCCATGCCCGCATTCAGACTTTGCACTCTGAGTTCAGAATACCATAGTGGGCTTTTAGGAGGTTTGAACATTCCACATGATGCTCCCCTCTTTCAAGTAGGGCAAGTAAGAACCTTTGCCATGAAACTACACCTTGAGTGCAACAGGGAGCATTGTGCACTCAGAGTCTGTGGGCAAATGGGACTTGGCTCTACCTGAGGATGTTTATTGCTGGGGGAAAGTATTTGTGTCAAAAATAGTATGCCCAACTTTAGATGACACTTCTGCAACTCCCATATCTGCAACTTTACAATCTCAAGTTAAAGGTTATCTGTCCACTCCCATAACAGGTTCTTGCCCTAAACCTGAGCCAGTTTAGCCACACCTCAGAGGGGAAGTCCGAAGAGATTTAAAGGTTAGAAAGCAGAAGTCTCTCAAAGCCAGAGTGGGTTACCCAGTATATGAGAGGACATGGACAGACTGAAAGAGAATATGGGGCATCCACATCAAAGGAACAGAGTACCACGGATAGAGTTAGG
Organism: Neoceratodus forsteri; assembly: GCA_016271365.2. Taxonomy (NCBI): domain Eukaryota; kingdom Metazoa; phylum Chordata; order Ceratodontiformes; family Ceratodontidae; genus Neoceratodus; species Neoceratodus forsteri. The sequence continues at coordinate 1,244,755,350 of CM057458.1, read as the reverse complement.
AGATTTGAGTGACACAATTAGAGGCATATAATTGTTTAGTATTATGTTATAAATATCCAATAACACTATTGTATATGTTAAACTAGAAATAGAAACTAGAAACTAGAAATAACTAATTATGTAAAATGTGTTTTGTGATTTTAAAGATGTCTGGTGTCCCTCAATGGCAGAATATATAAGGGTCATTTTAATGTTTTAATTAGTATTTATTTTTAACATTTTTGTTAGAGAGGGAACATTAGTCTTAGTTCTTGGAAGTCCATTGTTGCAGCACTTAGATTAATCATTTGTTTCATTTTAAATCCAGAGGTCAGATCCAGCTATATTACATGACCAGACATATAGCTGAGCTTCATTATCTGTCACATTTTAAATGCAGGGGTCCAAAACCTCCTGAAATGATCCAGTGATCTACTTTTGTGGGTTAGAATGATACAAATTTATTTTTATCTTTTTAAATGTATCTGTCCACTTTTTTGTTCATGTGTTTTAAATGCATCAACACATTGTGTTAAGGCATTTTCAGTTTGGTCACATACTATCTTAATGTACTTAAAATCTAAATTGATGCATTTAAATTGTATAACAACAATTTGATATCCATCAACACATTCTTCACTGATTTTAAACTGTCAACAGTATTTTTATTCTGACATTTTATAATTATGTCAGCATCGGCAGTGCATGTATGAAAGTGTTTTAAAGAGCTGCCCTTCATTTCAGTATGCACTTATATAAACAGAATGTTTTAGCTATTAGCAATTTACAAACAAGATATAATTTCATATTCAGATTTTTTTTATTTGCAGGGTATATAACATATTGGTGGTGTATCCTAAAACGACTGTGTGGAAAGAAGTCATCAATCTTCAGCTGACCTCAAAGTGTTTTTGTTTATGGCACCAAACTTTTTAATTTATGTTATGTATTTGTAAACTGGTAACCAGGAGAGACCCAGTTGAGCCAAGGCTTATTTCCATGTGCAACATGGGAGACAGAAAACAATCGGACAAAATCCAACAGTACAGTCAACCACTTAAAAATAGCACAAAGGGACACCTGCTTACAAAATCCCACTACACTGCAAAAAGCTTGAAAGAGCAGACAAATAAAACAAACTAGATATGGTATATATGTTTATACAAAACAATAACTTTTACTATTGTATGTGTAATATACAATGAGTGTAAGTAGAATAAAATGTCATTATATAAAAAGTTGTGCACATCATTTTAAAGAGTTAAATGAAGTATACACACAGTAGGGTGTGGTGACATTGTATGAGTGTGAACTGACAGTATTGTCAATCGAAACAAACAGGCCAATCTACTGAGATCTAGGGAATAGGAATTGAGAATTCACACAACAAAAATAACAGAAATGGTGCCAGAAAGAAGATAGGAGGGTTAAAAGGGAGTGAGGAGAGTAGGAATCTCAAAAGAAACCAAAGAGTTATATAATGAGAGGTGGATGGTAGGCAAAGGAAAGGCCAAAATGGGAACTAAGGAGTGGCCTGGTGGGGGGGAGAGACAGAGAGAGAGAGAGAGAGTTGAGGAAGAAAATCAAATAGGCAAGTGTAGGCAGTTCCAGAGGTAGACAGAGAAGGCAGATGTACTAGCAAAGCTTTTGCAGTGGTAGATGAAAGAGGAGCGATAGTAAGGCAAGCAGAAGGAGAATGAGGAAGGGCTACATGGGATTAGGAGTGATGAAAGGTTCATTAATTAGAAAAAGGAGAGAACCAGAATTTTGAGAGTAAGGACTAGTAGTGGAAGAGCCAATGAAACTCAAGGGTGTGTGGACTGAGGCTGAGGAAGAGGCAGCAGTGATTAATAAGAGGCTGGGTATTGAGGACAAGCAACATAAAGAGGGGAAAGGGGAGTCAATTCAACAGTACACTGTGCATTAAGCTGTTATGCCCATGAGTTTTTTGCATTGATTTAAAGGTTGCCAATATACTGGCAAAATGGATTTTGTTGTTTGTCAGTACTTAACCAGCTCAGAAGCAATTTTTGTAAAATAATTTTGCATCTGAAATAAAATGCACCTGCAGTTCTGTCACAATACAATGCACAACTGGATTGCATCCTTTAGATAACAGTTTTCACAAACCTTTTTGCAGGATGCAGCAGCACTTAGGCAACTTGATATATGCTACAGCAACTCATAGGTGAGACAGTTAATGCGGATTATTCTGTAGCTAAGATGAATTTAGGGGCACCTGTTTTAACCACATCTGTGAAGGCAAACATCAAAAAGGCAACATCCTCAAAAGGATAATCTTGTGGTGGATGGGAAGTAGGAGAAAGGACTTGGTTCAGTACTAGGCACTTGGCTTAGAGCAGAGTTTAGTGTGTATAGTGTTAATATGCATCTACAAATCAAGGCATTAATCCAGCAACACAACTAAGTACTTGAAATGGGGGACTTCTTTAGTGGGAAGAAATCAGGGTCTTGAAGATGAGGAGTGTCTTGAGTGAAGCATGTCTCCGCTTTCTGCCAACAGTCTTGGACACAGATTTGCTTGGCATTGTGAGAGAGCTACTTTGAGTTAATGCTCACAATGACATTTGACTGTGATACCACAAAAATCAATTTTATAAGTCATTTGGAAAAGTTAGATGATTGTGAGTTACTCAGTGAAATTCATACCGAATTATATGAAATATTTAGTAGAACAAGAAAAATCAAAACAAACTATAAAACACTAAAGCTGAATTTAATTGCTGCAATGTTGCAAATGAAATGATTTTAAGCCATTTTAATTTAGAAGAGAGTTGCCCTTTAATTGTGGAAACACATTCAGTGCTATAATTTTAGCATGCCTGCACATTTTTGACAATTAAATGTGTCATAATGGCATAGATATGTCAAAATAAGTTAAATTAATCTATTGACATGGGTTTAGAAAAATCAGTAAATGTTTATGAGGGGACTAGGGATGTGCTCGTGATGAATAGTTGGATTCAGATTTAGGGGCCCTGACAAAAATACTGAAAACAATAATTCAGGTTGGGTCATTGAAAAGGGTTTAACATGCCCACTTTTTACATGCCCCATCTCCAGGAGTCCCCAGTCTGTGCCCCATGCACATACAAAAAAAATGTACCTAAGCCCCAGTCAATAATTCCATCACACATAAAGTCACTAAAAGATTACAAAAAATATTGTATGGCTCACTAATGCAGAAAAAAAGAAAGGAAAAACGAAACAAACAAGAACCCACATGTGTATCTAAATTCTCTCTCATCCACAAAATTTATAAAGCTAATCATTTAGCAAGGTAAAAAGAAAAGAATATGCCAGAGAAGGGCAACAAAAATGGTGCAGGCTCTGCACCAAAAGTCATATGAAGAGAGATTGGAGGACCTCAATATGTATACCCTGGAGGATAGGAAAGTGAGGGGGATATGACAGAGACCTTCAAATATCTCAAAGCCATACATAAGGTGCAGGATGGTAGCATCTTTCAGAAAAAGGGATGTTCTAGAACAAGGGGTCATGCCATGAGACTGGACAGAGGGTAGACTAAGGGATAACAAGAGGAAGTATTTCTTTACAGAAAGGGTTATGGATGCATGGAACAGCCTCTCAGCAGAGGAGGTGGGGGTAGATTTGGTAGGGGAATTCAATAATGCATGGAATAGGCATGGGGAACCCTAGTAGTAGGAGAGAAAACAAAACTGGAGCTCTAGTAGAGTCTGTGGTCTTTGCAGCAGGTAGAGAAAATGGTCATACTGGGTGGGCTTAGAGGTCCTTAACTGCTGTCAATTTCTATGTTTCTGTATGACAGTGTACAGTATATTCCCTTCTTTATGGTTCTCTAACACCAAGGGTAACCACCAGGGAGGGAGCAAACAGACATGCATGGATGACACATGCACATTTATCAACTGAAGTTTTTTGCCTTAAAGGAGATAGGAAACATTTTACTGTTGTTTGTAACTGCTTAATAAATCATAAACAGCAAACAGTGGCCTCCCTGTGTCTTTGTCATTACTGCAGATTATTTAAATGTATATTTACATGCTGCTCCTTTAGGTTAAAACCTCCGTCCATTTTTGACAGCCTTTTTTTAATCAGAGTCAACAAGTACCAAGCTGAGAAAGGCTGTCATCACTGACTCCAATTTTAAACTTCTGAAGCCTGTGCACTGGAATGCCATTCCTTTAAACAGTAGTTTCACCTAAGGATAATGCCACACTGCTCCTGGGATATGCTAATAAGACAGGGCACACGGCTCACAATGATTATTTTCTCAGCAACTGCTCCTTCCCGCCATCCCACAAATACCCACACTGCACACTTGCCCATGCCCATAACTCGTAACTGAACACAGACACTAGACAACTTTCTCAGTGCAGTAAAGCCACTGCGAGTCAATGTTAAATCATGATGGAAATGTGAAAGGAAAAGTGTGACTCCAAATGAGACTTGAATCCAGGCCCCTCGCTTTCTGTGCTAGTACTTTAACCTGTGAGCTATGGGAGACTGAAATGATTAGCAGATTTCTGGGTTTCCCCTTGAGGTACACACATTGCTTTCTATATGTTGCGTAACCAGCAACCAAAGCATATGTCAGAGACACCAGACAAGTTTCTAGGGGAACCCAGAAGCCTGGTAATCACTGAGTCTTCCATAGTTCACAGGGGAGAGTACTCACACAGAATGCTAGGATCCTGGGTTCAAGTCACAGTGGGAGTCACACTTTTCCTTTCATAAGTCCATTATGACTTAAAATTGTCTTGCAGACACTTTACTGCATTGAAAAAGTTGTCTGGTGTCTCTGATGTATGCCAAGTCTGCTGGTTACGCAACATATTGAAAGGAATGTGTGTGCCTGAAGGGGATGCCCAGAAGCCTGCTAATCACTGAGTCGCCCATAGCTCAGAGGTTAAAGTACTAGCACAGAATTGTAGAGGACTGGGTTCAAGTCACAGTGGGAGTCACACTTTTCCCTTCACATTTCCATCATGATTTAAAAGTGTCTTGCAGATGCTTTACTGCACTAAGAAAGTTGTCTGGTGTCTCTGACATATGCCTAGGTTGCTGTTTACACAACATATAGAAAGGAATGTGTCTGCCTCAAGGGGAATCTCAGAGGCCTGCTAATCACGGAGTCTCCCATAGCTCAGAGGTTAGAATACTAGCACAGAATGCTAGCAGCCTGGGTTCAAGTCCCAGTGGGACTCACACTTTTTCTTTCACATTTCCATTATGATTTAATATTGCCTCGCAGTGACTTTGCTGCACTGAGAAAGTTGTCTGGTGTCTCTGACATATGCCTAGGTTGCTAGTTATGCAACATATAGAAATCAATTAGTGTGCCTGAAGGGGAAGCCCAGAAGCTTGCTAATCACTGAGTCTCCCATAACTCAGAGGTTAGAGTACTAGCAGGGAATGCTATTGGCCTGGTTTCTAGTCACAGTGGAAGTCACACTTTTCCTTTCACATTTCTATCATGATCATAAATAAACAGAATATGTAGAGCAGCAGGCTGAAAATACTGATAAACAGCTAGCGTTTCCTGTGAACAGCTCACGCAGCAACTCCCCCCTACCCCAACACACTTACCCAGTTCCATTTCGCGTAATAGAACAGTTAGGATATGTATAGTGGCAGGCTGAAAATACTGATAAACAGCTAGCGTTTTTCTGTAAGCAGCTCACACAGCAACTCTCCCCTACCCCAACACACTTACTCAGTCACCATAATAATAGCAGAATAGGCAGGATATTAGTAAACCTCCAATCCTGTTTTGTGGTGTCCTCTATGTCTGATTCCCTTCCCCAGGGCAGGAGCTTAGTCTTCCTTGACCTTTCCTGTTCATATGGCCCAATGGAGTGGGGAGCGAGAAAACATGAGACCTTTCTGGATGCAAAAAAAAAAAAGATGTAGCATGTGGTTGCATTTCAGCCCAATTTTCTGAGTTTGGCAGAGGGGGGAGGAGGGAGCAAGAGATCAATCTCCTTTAATGGCACCCGCACCGCTGATGAAATATGTGCCTGTGTACATTTCAAGTGCTTCCTGGCAATGATGTCTCTCAAAAGAGCGCTGGAGGAGTGAAGACACAAGCATTTGTGAGGGCCTACTCTGGGAAGGGGTAACAGACCTATAGGACACAACAAAACAGGATAGGAGGTTTATTAATATCCTGTCTTTTCTGTTATTATTATGGCAACTGGGTAAGTGTGTTGGGGCTGGGTGGAGTTGCTGCATGAGTCACTCACAGAAAAACGCTAGCAATTTATCAGTATTTTCAGTCTGCCACTATACATATCCTAATTGTTCTGTAATGAGTAATGGGACCGGGCAAGTGTGCGGTGTGTGTATTGGGAGGGAAGAAGTGGTCACTGAGAAAATAATAATTGTTCTAAGCATGGCACCCTGTCTTATTTGGATATGCCAAGAGGAGTGTGTTACCATCCTTTGGTGAAACTACTGTTCAAAAGGAATCGTATTCCAGTGCACAGGCTTCAGAAGTTTAAAATCAGAGTCATTGATGACAACCTTTCTCAGCTTGGCATGCGCTGACTCTGATTAAAAAAAAGGCTGTCAAAACAGACGGAGGTTTCAGCCTGAAGCAGCAGCATGAAAATATGCATTTAAATAATCTCCAGTAATGACAAAGATACAGGAAGGCCACTGCTTGTTGTTTATGATTTATTAAGTAGTTACAAACAACAATCAATCATTTCCTATCTCCTTTAGTGACATATTTATCAGAGTATATCCTTGTGCTATATACTTCCTGGTTACCCAGCAGTTAGGAAACCATAAAGAAAGGAAGGTACTATGAGGTATTACATGGACGTGTCTACAATGAACATGTGGTGGATTTCTGTAATGAAGTAAGGTCCTGTCTGCTTCTGTCAATTTTTTGAAACACCAATGTTTTAGTAAAGTTGTTATTGCATTTGAATAAAAATGACTGAATTATGTTAAATTGCCTTATCGGTTCATTTGCTGTCTGGATATCTGACTTGTGGGATTTGTGCTTTAGTGTGACTGGGATGTACCATGTCTCTTCGACAACTATGTTGTTGAAGTGCAGCACATCGACGCTCTCAATATCAAAAGGCAAAAGTTTGCCTTTCAATATTGAGTGTTTTTCTGCTGGAGCCTTCGCCCCTACACCCCCCCATGCAGAGGGTATCACCCCCCACACCCCCACTATGTTTAGATACAAACTCTGAGTCTGAGTTTGTTCATGGGGGGGGGGGCAACATGGAGAAACAGCAAAAATTTTGCCTTGAAGTGCATTACAGTGACAACATTGAAGTTGTCACTGTAATGGACTTCATTGTGAAAATTTCGATGTGCGGTTGGTGTGCGGTGTGACTGTTCACTGGTGCACACATTAAAAATTAGTTTTTATGTATTTTTCCTCATCTACTGAGCACTCTTTGTGGCAGATTGAAAAGTTTATTTGCAACTAAGTACATTGTGTTATGACTATGCTTCTCAGTTATTAAAGTATCTTACAATAATTTCATAAATTGCTAATTCTAAATAATAATAATACAAATAAATGTGTTAGTAACAAATGTTTATATTCACCAGAATTAGGAGCAGCCGCAGCTGTAGTGGAAGCCTGGCATAGCACTCAGCATGAGAAAAGGAAATATAAATGTTGTCAGAATGCAAATAAAGTGGATTGCTTTTTCATACGTAAGTTTTTATTGCAAATATAATATTTATTAAGAAATTAATAAAAAAAGCTACCTCAGCTGATTGATCAGTAATAGAATAGTTCAGTATAAGGGATTTGGATGGGTAGCAGTAATGTACTGTGACAGTAGTGTGTGTGTGTGTGGAGGGGATTGTGGTTCCTCAACTGCTTACTCTGGTTGTATGGCTTATGGCTATAATTTTTTGGGACATCTTCAACTTACTGGTTTTCCCTACTATTGGGTGTTAGTGTTTCAAAGTCCTACATAAATAACAGATTGCTATCTCACGGGTTTGCTAACCATATCTCTATTGGTGTTTCACAGCCCTGTGTAAATAATAAACTGCTGTCTCTCACACACCAAATAAACAAAACCAAAAATACATATATATGTTTCCTGTAATATTTATTACTTGAATAAAAAGAAACCCACTTCCATTAACACAGATATGGCTTCCAGTGGCTGACATACCCATCAGCTCCATGCCCCACAAATCAGAGATATGTTTAAAAAAATCAGGGACAAAGGACTAAAATCAGGAACTCACCTTAAAAATGGTAATATCAGTTCAGCAAGTAAATACAGTACATGTGGCTTTTTAATAAAAGCTTGTTTTCTGCAGGGGGAACTAGATAGTAATACTTCCAGTAAGTCTTGTATGGTTGTATATCAGATCCCTTCTTTTTTTTGTGAAAGAAATGAGTAATTTAGGAGACATCACAGAAATCTTTTAGTCACAGGGATATTCCTGATAATCAGAGACTGTTGAGAGTTACAGTGCCCAGTTACAATGAGTAGTCAGCACAGTTGATTATAACAAAAAGTATACCATTATGTGGGTGATGCAATCAGTGCACTGCAATTATGGTGTTGCAACCAGTTTGCATGTCATGCTGGCGAACTGGATTTTGTGGTGCTTGGCAGGGATGGCACCGCTCGGGTGTTGCTCCCCTTGCCCCATACACCCCTGACCTGGAGGTGATTATATTGAAGTACTGGGGGTGCGGGTGGCATAGCCCCATGCAGACAGCCAGAACATGCCCTGGGGCATTGGGCTTGATGGAGGTCGGGTGGCACAATTGTCAGGCACAATGTTTGCCATTGGCATTGTGTTGGTGCCTTAATGACAGTCGTGTTTTTTCTTATTGACATAACATGGGTGAATGTAACAAAAAGCTGCTCTGGTAAACAAAAAAAAGTTTAAAACACTGAGTAAAATAACAATGAAAGTGGAAGCTGCTCAGCTCAGATGCAAAGTGCTGCACTCTAAAAAGAACAGGTAAATTAAAACATCAGCTATAAAGTTTTCTCTCTAAATTAAATCTAGTTGTATTGCTTCAACAAACTCTCAGCACTTTAAATAAGCAAATATTTCATCACAGATTATCATTTATTTTGACCTAAGACTGTTTTTGTCCCTCATTTAGAGACACAACTTACAACCTTTGCTCCCACTTGTTTCATGTGGTGACATGGTTAACTTCCTGCTGCAGCATGTCCCATATTATTATCCTTTTGGGAAGGAATTAAGTCATCTTGAGAGTACCACAAACTGGCAGCAAACAACAGAGAATACAGTACAAACATAACTTTATTACCTAAGGTGCATGCTCAGAACTATAGTCGTAAAAACAGAGTACACTGCTTGTACAGTGGAAGCTATTTACCATCTGTTTTTACAGATGCAGTTTTTAGCTTGTATCTCAGGCAATGCCGTTCATTTTTTACTTTATTCTTGGTTTTTGTTGTCAGTTTCTGGTTAACTCTTTTGTGATTTTGAACTGAGGTACATATGAGAAGTGAAGCTGGGTCTCTTTTGATCTCAATATGACATGCTGCCTGCTCTCTGGTGTACACATCGTGAAGTATGATGGACTTCACTAGTGAAGTTTCACCATCATGGCACTACATGAAGGCTTACCTCCTCTGCTTCATTGAGAAGACTTATGAAAAATGTATATTTTCTTACATCGCAGCAAAGACTATGCAAAGCATAATAGATAGGATGGGCAAAGTTAATCAGAACTAACCAATTATAATGAATGTCACTACTCAGCATTCATGTACTGTAAGCTACAGTGCAAGTCACATTAAACTGTTCCACCAATGAGTTGATTTAGCATTGTTTTTCACAGTTGGCAATGCACTAGCAACTCATACTGCATTATTTTTCAATGCTTAATCAGCTCAATGTTTATAAAATGTTTTTGCAACTCATTTGGAATGTATTTACAGTACAGTACAGTCACAGTGCAATGCAAATCTGAGTTTTAACTTTTGAGAAACTGTTTTTGCAGAGCTTTGTGCTGGATCCAGCAACAGTTATGCAACTCAATAAGAAATGCTACAACAACTCATTGAAGGAAAATTTTAATGTGACTTGTACTGTATATATTTAACTTTTGACTTAACCTTCAACTTCTCAAGGCTATATATTATAACAAATAACATAATCCTAAATTAATCATCCCAAAGTATAATTCATCTCATTGTTTATGGTGATAAATATGATGCACTCAAACATTGTTGTTATGTTTTATAAATCTTTCCATTAGCCCCTTGATAACTAGATCCTTATAATGTACTGTTGGGTATACATTACCTGTAAACTGTATTAGAAAACACGTTGTTCTGTAGTCCCATTGCCGATGTCCACATTGCACTGCTGAAACAAGTTAATCTAAGGTAACCAGTATAACAATGCTTTTAATGGTTAGCCTCTAAATTGCAGACCTGGTTGATCAGATTTTGAAAATATTTTATGAAATCACACTTGGAAGTAGTCTCAAAAAGGTATAAGCTGTATTATAAATCAAAGTAAACATTCATGAGCACAGTGAGGCTCCTGATTTGCTTCTGGATCAGTCAATAATGGCTTAGAGATGTCCAATCCAGCTGCCTACTGACTCTGTGTGGCACGCACAGCTCACACTACTCTGCTCAAAACCTTAAAGGTAAGTAAAAAAAAGGTAAAAATGAATGATGTTATGGTGATTAGACTTATAATCATAATAACAACCTGGAAGGCAGTTACATCCTTGAAATAGCAACTGGCGGGGGGGGGTGGCACTTGGTTGTGACTCATGTCACCCGTTCCCCCCAAACTGTTGTTAGTCCCTTGGAAATGAATGGCTTCTCAGTCATTATAGCATAAAGACATTCTCTAGTGTTTCAAATTCCTATTTTTATGATGCACTGAAAAAGTTTTCAAGACAGTTTATTGGCACAAATACATTCTTTAATATATGGAAGCATTATTAAAATAAAGATTCATCCTATTATGTTATGTCCAGCTAAGAATATATACAGGATGGCAGCAAGGAAATTAGCTCCCTCAATTGCAGCTGTTGGCAGAATTCAATGCACTTTATGTACATGTCTGTCTGATTGTCTGTGGGTACTCCTTTTTATATTAATCTCCTTGTCATTCCACAAGTACTTTTGAATTCTTCGAACAGCTTTCTGGCAAGTTTTATTTTATTGGGATTTTCCATTTAATATTGTGCAGAGCCAACCAACTTTAAAACTGCAATTTTGAAGGAAGATATAATCAAAAGAAGCAAAGTACCCTCTAAATTTTTTCTTTTCTTATATTCACAACCATTTTCTACATCTGGGAAGTATTACCAGTCCCTAGTGACAGCACTATCAGACAGCAGAAGACTGTGGACTTCAACTATTGGCTAAGGGAATGGTACACTAAGAAGGGGATTGAATGCATTGGGGACTGAGGGGACAGGTGGAAAGATGAATGATTATATTCAAAGGATAGGTTACATCTGAATGAAGCAGGGTCCAGGGTACTGAAGAAAAAACTGCAAGAAGACATAGCCAGTGCCATGAATTTAAACTGAGAAGGGGGGAGTATGAGGCTAGGGAATAAAGAGTGGACACAAACAGGGGTCATTACCTGACTTGCACTCCCCTACAAGTGGTGGCAGGGGTTAAGAAAAGAGAAGGCAGTGAGGAGGAGAAACACTGGTTGGGGACAATGTACACTATTACAAGGAGCCTGAACAATTAGCTAGTGGACCTAGAGGCCACAATAATGGAGGAAGAGGAGGAGGTAGACCTTGTAATCAACATGGAGACCTCGTGTACTGATAACTAGGACTGGGAGATGGCCATACCAGGCCTTAATCTTTTTAGGAAGGACAGTGTGGAAAGGAAGAGGGGAGAGGTGGTCATATATGTGAGGGACAGCATACAAGAGTTAGCAGGGCAGGAGTAGCAGGGGGAAGTGGAGGTACTATGGGTCACTCTGAAGAAAACATCAGGGGCTGTTATGAGAATAGGAGTAATTTATAGGTGTAGGAGGATGAAGAAGATAGGGAACTAGTGCAGGCAGTGCAATGGATGGCCAAGAAGGGGGAGTTGCTGCTGGTGGGAGACTTCAATCTCTTGGATGTGGACTGGATGCTCCCAACATCAGCAACAACCAGGAGAAAGAAAATTATGGAGCATTCCTATGGCTGCTTGTATGAGAACTTACTAGAGGGCGACAATACTGGACTTTGTGTCAAATAATGGGGACAGTGTTACCGATGTCACATTTGGGGATGGTCTGGGTAACAGTGACCACCACATGTTGAAATTCAAGGTAAGAGTGGGGGCAGAAATGACTCACACAACGACAAAGATCATGGACTTCTGGCAAAAGACTTAAATAAAATGAGATAAATCCTGAAGGACAACCTGGTAGACAAGAAAAGAAAAAGGGTGAGTTAAGGAGCAGTGGGCAGCTATCAAGGGGGCATTGTAAGAGCTACAGGACAATGCATAAGACAAATCAGGAAGGGTAAAAAAAAAAGAGGCCACTTTGAAACTCCAGAGAGGTAGCGAGAGTGATTAGGGATAAGAAACAAGCCTTTAGGAGGTAAAAGGATACACAAAAGGAGGAGAATAAACTAAAGTACAGGAAAAAACTAAGGGTAGCAGGGCAGGTAGTTAGAAGTGAGAAGGCAGAGATGGAGGAAAGGGAGGCAAAATTGGTTAAGAAAGGTGAGAAAACATTCTTCAGATACATCAGTGAAAAACAATAGTCCAAGACAGGGATAGTGAGACTATTGGTGGTGGGGGGTTCAGGTGGAGAGGGTAGACCTACTGAATCATTTCTTCTCTTTGATTTTCACAAGGGGAGAGGGAAGGCAAGGGTCCGGTATTACATAACAGGGACATACATGGTCAGGAGGAGGAGGAGGAGGAGGAGGATATGAGCCCATTGGCAGAAGAAAGGGTCCTCAAAGAGTTGTCCTGCTTAGGAGTAGACAAGGCAATGGGTCCAGATGGAGTACACCCTTGCGTCCTGAGAGAGCTAAAGGAGGTGCTGGCAGCACTCTTCAGCCTATCACTTGACACATTGGAGGTTCTGGGGGACTGGAAGAGGGCAGACATAGTACCCCTACACAACAGTGGTAGCAAGAAAGATCCTATTAATTATCAACTGCTCAGCTTAACCTCAGTGGTAGCAAAGGTAATGGAGACATTATTGAATGAAAGAATTGTTGAATACCTAGCAATCAATGATCTCCAAGATCACAGGCAGCATGGTTTCACCGAAGTGAGGTCCTGCCAGATGAGCCTTATCAATTATTTTGATTAGGTGATGAGAATGGTGGACAAGGGAGGGCCAGTGGACATAGTGTATCTGGACCTCAGCAAAGCATTTGACACCGTCCCTCACAGAAGGCTAGTGAACAAACTGGGCAGAATGGTGGTGGGCCATGAGTTATTAAAATGTGTGGAAAACTGGCTTAGTGGGAGGAGCCAGAGGGTGGTAGCAAATTGGGTTCGATCAGGGGAGGGCAGGGTAATAGGTGGGGTGCCACAGGGGGTTTGTATTAGGTCCAGTCCTCTTTAATATCTACATCAAAGATATTGCGATTGGCTGAAAAGGAAGATTTGCTTATTGGCAGACAACACAAAGATCTACAATAGGGTAGACACACCACGGGGAGGGGGGTTAGAAATAATGAAGGAGGACCTGGGGAGGTTGGAGAACTGGTCAGAAACCTGGCATTTGAAGTTTAATGCAAAGAAGTATAGAACCATGTACATAGGACACAAAAACCTAAGAGCCACATACAAACTGGCGAGGAAGCAGTCATGACAGCAAGGCAGGAGATGGACCTGGGGATTATCATATTGGATGATTTGAAGGTGGCAAAACAATGTGACAGTGCAGTAGGCAGGGCAAATCACATGCTGGGCTGTATAGTGAGGGGCATAGCCAGCAAGATGGAGAGAAGTGATAATACCACTGTATAAATCACTGGTCAGAGCCCATGTAGAGTGCAGTGTGCAGTTCTGGAGGTCTCATCTATGAACAGTTATTGACAGGATTGAGAGCTTACAAGGAAGGGCAACCAAAATGGTGCAGGGCCTGTATTACAAGCCCTAGGGGGAAAGGCTAAGGCATCTTGATCTCTACTCCCTGATGATCAGAAGGGAGAGGGGGGTATAATTGATGCATTTAAATACCAAAGAGGGATAAACAAGATACAGAAAGAGAGCATCTTTCAACAAAAAAGATGTTCAAGGACTAGAGGACATACTATGAAATTGTAGGGGGTAGGTTCAAATGGAACAGGAGGAAGTATTTCTTCACCAAAAGGGTGGTGGACTCTTGGAACAGACTCACAGAGGAAGTGGTGGGTGCAAGGTCAGTTACTAGATTTAAAAGAGTATGGGATAGACACATGGGCATCATCAGCAAAAGCAGGGAAGAATACCCAGAGCCAGAACAAGAGCTAGAGGCACCACTGGTGGGGGGGGGGGGGGTGTCTGTAGGCTAATTTTAGGTATGGATAACTAGGTCTGACTGGATGGCCAAATGGTCTTTTTCTGCCATCAATGTCTATTTATCTATGTATCTATCTTACATGTTTTATGACAATGACATGGGATTGAGATGGTTTTATGCATAAAAACATAGAACTATTGCCCCATGTTTGGAAATATTAGTTCAAGAGGGTGTAATAGTATTGGCAATTTACTCTTTATTTTTGTATTTGTGGAAACAATTATGCAAACACCGTGACAAACGATGTGTCCTTGTTTCATTTTTGCTTTCACACTCATGCTGGCATGCAAAACATTTAAGTTAAAATTACATAAAACAATCTGACCCCTTAAAGATTTTTTCTTAAAGAGGGATTAAGTCTCACAATGTAGCTTAAAAACAAACATGGCAACTCATGATTTTTCTTGGGGATTTTAAATGTTAAGATGACCACCTGGGCAAAAAAGTATGAATTTGTCATGGGTTTGCTGAAACACCAGAGAATGCCCTCAAATGTTTAACTAAACCAGTACTAGCAGTGTATACAGACAAGCATCATTCTGTTTCAATGGCCTACACAGCCAGTATGATGTGATGCTTGTACAAGTGTGTTACTTGGTTTTTGCCATTCACACTCTCTATTCCAGAGGAATTACCACCCTGTAGGGGCACCAAAGGCAAGGAAACACTCAAAGAGGGTTCCACCCCTAGGAGTGTAGTGGGATGATTCCCTTGGCTAACGATACCTTGGGAAGAATCCCAAGGAGAAAGGCAATGCTGTTGGAGGAGAAAGGGAGGATGGTGGGTCAAAGAAAAAGTGCTTGAGAGAGATGCTCAGATGAGCTGCTTACATAGTACAAGAAGGGGGAGTGGCTGGCTGCTTATCCATTGAATCTCAGGCATACCCTTCCAACTCAATGGCCTATGCAGCCAGTATGGTGTAATACTTGTGCAACTGTGTTACTTGGTTTTGGCTGTTCGTGCTCTCTATTCCAGGGGAATTATCACCCTGCAGGGGTACCAAAAGCAAGGAACCGTTGAAGAGGGTTCCATCCCTAGATATGCCGTGGGATGATTCCCTTGGCTAAAGGTACCTTAGGAAGCATCCCCAAAGTAGTAGTACAAAAGCACATTAGCAATCAGTAGCTGTTTGGCATAGTAGTAGATTAGGCCCCAGGTAGCTTGATAACATGATGAGATGTGCAGGTTAGCAATGGCATAAGTACAATGGGGTTGCACAGGAGATCGAGGGAGCCTCCTGAGGAGAGATTTAACGGCAAGAAGGGACACCATCCACCTCCATCCAACAGTAGAATCTACCTAAAGGAAGTAGGGAACACTAACTATGGCTAACATTTATGACCTGAGGCACAGAGGAGAGAAAAAACACCCTTTGAGGAGGAAATCTCTCGGGATCCAAGGCCTAGTTCACCTTCCCTCCAGGCTCAGGATGTTTTGTTTAGTGACAGCTCTGCTGCTGCTAGAAACCCAATTAAACAAGGATGGAAAATATTCCAATTTGTAGGAAAGCTGTGGCTTGATCCCCCTAATGGGAACACCATGGAAGGTTTTGAGAGTGCTCTGTAACATTGGAGGCAACCGAAGTGAGAGGAGGAGAGCAACGACTGCTGAGGCACTCACCTGGCCTACTCACCCTAGAAACAAATCAGGTGAATCACAGGCAGTTGTGGGGATAATGCAGTGAAAATGCCTTGCTAGTAGAACACTAGAGCCAAAGGAGATTGCTGTAATCACCCTTCATGGGTAGTCTTAAATTCTACACCAGAAGCTGCCATCGAGTCTTGAATGGCTAAAGCCATGCCCGGAGTGATTACATTCCCAGCTATGGGACAGGTGAGAAGGACCCTGCCCCAAGTCAGACATGCTCAAGATGTAGATTTCATAAGTGCAGAGAGAGGCTGTCCACTACAGGGGCTCTGCGCCATGGAATGATTATGGCTGGCATGCCCCAGAAAATGATTGAGGAGGAGTTGAATGAAGTGTTGAGTGCTGGGACCTTCATGTAGGTCAGACATAGCAGTAGCAAGCATTGAGCAAATAAATTGCATAAGCAGTGAGTGGACCAGCACATAGGTCAGTAAGCAGAGTAAGCAAATGGTCAGACCTGCAAGGAGGCTGAAGGAGCAGTAAATATGAATAGTGGGGCTAGCCAGCCAGGCAATCAAGGAAGCCAATGAAGGTGACAAAATACTCAGGATTTTAGTAGTGAAGCAGGATTTGAACATGAGTTAGTATGCCACACAGGGCCACGGCTCCTCAACAACACCTCCAGTTCCCTGCCATAGGAAAAACAAGAAGCAATGGGAAGGTGCCGTGGCCCACATGCAGGTATTAAAACTGGTTTGCAGCATCAGTGGTAGCTTAGCTGACCTCCAGAATATAATAGTAGTGTGCAAACATAATATAGCAGACTCAGTATAAAGTAATTATGAGTTATAGTGTTAGCAATTCAAATGAACACAGACTATAGAGAGGCAATGCTCTGAAAGCAGCAAATTGGCTAGGCAATGCAATGAAAACAGCAGCAATGAGGTACATGGTATGAGTTCAGAAAGCAGGATTGAGCTGCATGGGTTGGTGTTCAGAGTGAGCCTGAACCAGGTAAAAACAATTAAGGTACATAGCATGGAGAGCAGCAGCAGGGAAACAGCTTGAGCTGAAACACACAGATAATGATTGCAGTTGCAGTGTGAGTAAATGGGAGCAAGCAGCATGAACCCTGGAGTAGCAAAAAACAAGAAGTTTAAAAAGAAACCCCCAAAAGAAAGCAAAAGAAAAGACACACAAACACAGCAGAACAGGGAACAAGCAACACAAAGAAACATACATCCAAAGGCAAGCAATACAAACCAAATGCAGGAGAACAGACAACAGAAGGCCAGCAGAAACAAGGTGAGCCAAAGCACAGCAAGGCGGGGGGCAGACCCCAGCAGGCTGCAAAGGACAGACTGACAGAACCTCCAGCTGCAAAGAAAAAGTGCTTGAGAGAGAGGGAGGCTCAGAGGAGCTGCTTATGTAGCACAGGAAAGGGAAGTGGCTGGCTGCTTGTCCACTGAATCACATGCATAGCCTTCCAAGTGTTAGAACTTGGAAGAAAATGGTAACAGAGAGAGTAGGATAAATATCAGAAATGTGAAAATGCTAAAATGTTATCAGAAATGGTTACTGCATACTGTAGTGTGGATACTCTGATCCTGTTTTAACCAGTTTTGAAAAAGTTGTTTTTTTTAATCTGTAATGTGGATAGGGCACAATGTGCATCACATTCTCTATGGAATTAATAGATCTTTGTTCACCATGCCCCACCTTTACTTCTTTCTCTTCCTCTGTCAAAGGGACTTTTATTTTCCTCTTTGGTTTATCTCCTTGTATACTGCTTGTTGGATTCCATCTGACTGGCCCTCCTTTGCCTAGTCACCCATCATCTCTGGGACTTACCCAAGCAATCCATGACTTGCCCCTGGTGGGAGGGTTGGGGGAACTTGCCTTTAACCCTTGAGGAGGATCCAGTGGTGCCATCTTTGCTACCAGCTGCCAGGCCTGCTGGAGGGCCATTCATCATCTTGGTTTGGCAGGTTGTCTTTCCTCCCTTTTCTAATGCAACCCAGGGATGTATGGGTGCAATAATAAGTATTGTCTGTCAGTGTCCCTCACCTTTCTGGGCCTTATGGCTAGCAAGACATCTGTATTCCATTAGATGTCAGACACACTGTGGGAGGCACAACCCTCCCACCTTGTGGCAGGAGAGCAAGCATCTTAATGCTCCATCCTCTCCACCCTCGGCTGATCCCCAAGCAACCCATGGTCACCTCCCAACCCAGGTCCCATGCATGGAAAGCAGTAGCGCTACTGCTGTGCTGTTGGCTAGCTGGAAGGTGTTTTTTTGGTTTTTTAAACTTAATTCTTGTGATACTTTTCTTTGTTGCAGTAGTAAGTTATATAAAATAGATACTTTTAGTTACATGATGGTCGCAGCTCAATTGTACAGATTTCAGCTCGCACACCCACTCAGTCATTGGTCTACCTGATCACAGGGTACAAAAATGGCCAAAAAAAGAAAAAAGACATTTAAATAAATACAGCTTCCCAGCATTTTATTTTCTCTTCTCTTCTGTTTCTTCTCCAGTTTTGCAGATTTTGGCCCACCTGCCCACTAGGCAGTCACTCCCACTTGCCCACTAGGCACTCCATCCCTCCCATCTGCTACATGCTTGTTGTCATGCCAGCCCACATGAATGTCTGGTCAGCCATTCAATCACATGCACTATTCACTGCCAAGCTTACTGCTTAGTTTCTAACATATTTGAACTGCTCACCATTTTTCAAAGACTCTGGGGGAAAAAAGGAAGTTTTTATTTTACAGCAACCACTGTCATTTCCTTGCTCTAGTGCTCATGGCTTCAAATGATAGCCAATGCCCTTTACTTAAGTTTCCTTTGTGGCATTCCATAAAACAAAAACAAAAGATTATTTAGAAACTTTTTCAGCAAAACTTGCAAACAACACACTTGCTGTCTTAGTTTCTCCAAAATAACTGAACTGTTGAACTACAACTATTTAAACTACACCTGCTGAAGCTTACCAAGGACAAAAATCCTGAACTAATTAAAAAAAAACACCATGTTCATGCAGGCAGAGAGAATATTTTATTTATAATTTAGACAAAGATTTAATTTTTTAGCATTTAAGCATGTAACATTTAATTCTGACATGCAGATAAAAATACAAAGTTCCATTTTATAAGTGAATAAGGCACTCCAGTGGTTTGCAGTATACCATTCTACTGCAGGGCCAGAGCTACAGGCACTCAACACTTACTACACCTCTGCCTATGAGTTAAAACTGCCTACTGTACACCCCATTGTTCCTTGTTGCTTACATATAGCATCTCTAATTTAATAAAACCAAGTATAGCAACTTTCTCAGCAAACTATCCGCAGGCTACTCAGTTTGCGGTGTGATAAACATTAGTTCAAATACATTTCTACAGTTTATGGGGAAGAAGTTTATTAAACTTTCATCACCATTTATGTAAGATAACTATTTTATTAGCAAAGGCAAAGATATTTGGAACAATATAAAGTATGACGCACAAAATGGAAAATATCACTCCAATGTATCTGCACACTCTAGAGCCATACACAAAGCCCCTGCATCATCAAAAAGGGATTCCTACCCCCTGCCTTCTAAGTCACATTGCAAATTGGGCCACCAGGCGTTAGTAGATATAAATGGGGTTTGTGCCCACTGATATTCAGGTTAATGACAGCTATAGAGATCCTAGCATGGCATGACACCAGTTGTATTGGTATTATGCAAGGCCTTCTCCTTTGCCTCCCTTTGACTTTGGAATGGATTGCCTGCCTCACTTCATTCCCTGAACACTTCCCCCCACTTCAAGTCACATTTTAAAAATGTCATTTTTACCACCACTGTATGTAAATACCACACCTGACCTGGAAGCAGGGTATTCCTTCACCTTGCCTCAGTCTGCTGGTCATATTTCCAAATCATTTGTCTGTTTAGTTGCTTCATTGTTTTGTCACTGGACTACACTGATATACATTATCTGGTGTCAGCCTCCTGATGAGCCAGCCTAAAACTGTTCTATATTTTTGCCCCTGTTCTATGTCTGGTCTGGCTTTCAAACTGCAGGCTCAGCTGTAGCATTGTAGCTTTTTGTATTAATGGCCTGAGTCTATTACTGGAGTGCTAATCTGTTATTTGTCACTTACTGCATTCTTTTAATGACTATATTGCTTCTACCTGTACAGAATGTAATGTATAATTCTCTCCCTGTGCTGAATGTGCCTTCTTGATTTGTATGTTGATTTGACTGTACTGTCCTGAAAACTGTCCTTCAAAGCATTGCGCCTACCTGGTTATCAAATGACAGAAAGAAAGAAAGAAAGAAAGAAAGAAAGAAAGAAAGAAAGAAAGAAAGAAAGAAAGAAAGAAACCATGCTGAGAGCTTGTGTGAACTCCCCTGCCACTGGATGTTCCCTCTCATCCTGCTCCACTTTACCTGCAGGCTAATGTTTGAGCTGATGTTTCATTGATTTTTCTCAGTAAGGACTTTTCAGTCCCTGGGTGGTTGAGTGGCCCCCTCTCCCTCTCCACTCCCTTATCACTTACTGGCATGCTGTGGACCCCCTCCACTCCGCACTACTCCTACTGCAATGGCTTTTCTGAGTATGTCACACAACTATCTCTATCCACAGCCAGCTTCACACCAACCAGTCATAACTTAGAAACCCCTCACTACCTGCCTGTAGAAGTTCTACACAGAGATGTTGTCACTGAAGTTTATGACTAGGTTTATGGGGAACCAGTGACTGCAGGATAAAGCTCACAACCCATGGCTCTGGGAATGTTGGGAGAACAACTACATGTCAAGCAGCAGCAGTGGCCATGCCTTCCAGTGGTGACCACTGAAAGAGAGCTTAGAGGGAGGGAAGAAGCACTTCGAGGAGGAGGCAGAGAGATAACAGAGCAAATAGTGGAGGAAGGAGAACTCAAACTGAACAGCTGAAGGGGACACAAGCAGCACAAAGTCATACACTATGGAGAGCCACATGCAAGGCCCAAATTCATCAATCTGCAATATGCACCGAGAACAGGCCACTGATTGAGACAAGAATGTGATTGCAAGAAAAACAACGGGCACATTCCTTAGAAAAAAATAAATAAATACATAAAAGCAAGCCTCCCACAGTAGAAAATCCTTGGCTATTAAGAGTACATGAGGTGCCCCTCCACCACTGCTTAGCGAAGTGGTTCAAATGATTACATTCAGCAGACTCTGAGGTTACAAACAGTAGTAGCCTAAGGTCTATGGAAGTCATACATTTGCAAGAAATCAAGCAATCATTTAAATTAAAATATTTTCACTGCAGAACATGGAAATCATAATGTGGCATGCATTTTGGATGGATTTTTCATTTTTATTTTTAATGCTGTAATTGTATTTTACCTATAGTATAACGAGCTCCCATTTACCTCTGCAGCGAGCCAAAATATATTTATAGGAAAGCATTGATTTTTTCAAAAGAACAATCCAAATCATCTTCAAAACCCAGTTTCTTTGCTGGAGATAAACATGTGGGCTAACATAGTTGCTCTGTGTGCTACTGTGTTGGTATGTTGAACCAACCCCTAGCATCTCTGATCAGGACTGGACTTCAAATTACAGCAGGACTGTGGTTTTAGCAATCTTGATGTGTAAGGCAATGGAGGTTACTGGTTTTGAGCAACTGCCTTCCAGGAAGTAGGGAATCAAATGAAAAGTGTGTCTGTACAGCACTGACCTGGGCACTCAGCTGGGATTGTAGGTGGCACTGGCATGGCACTGCTGTTAGGAAATCTTCAAGCAGTGCAGTAGTCATGCAATTACCAGTGGGAGATGCTCAGACTTCCAGAACATGAGGGCCACGGAAGAGGAGAAATATAAAAGGATTATGAAAAATAATCAAATTAAACTATAATTAAAAGCCAGGGGTGTGCAAATCCTATTGTCCCCATCTGAGACAAGTACATTTTCATGAAGGAGAAGTTGAACAAGAGAACCGATTTCACTATAAAGAATTAGGACCAAATACAAATTCAGCTACAGTCATGACTGGACAAGTCCTAAAAGTTTTAATTGCAACAGCCCTGAGTAAAAGGTTTTTAGTTGATTTAGGAAGGAAAAACTGATTTATGATGTACATAGTTCCTTGTGATTGTCTGTAATCACCAGTTCCAGTAACATGATTGGCAAATGAGTCCACAGTAGTTCTAAATGCAGTGGGCCAAAAGAAGGCACTTCAGATTAAAAGCTAGGTATTTCCAGTGTGTCAATTTAGTTTAAACAAAAAGGCAAACAAGGCACATTGAGATACACCAGCTGTGCCGCATTATGCTGATGAAGTGCAAATTAAATGGCACAGTGTGATTGAGATACATCAAGCTGGTTGAATTATGTTGATTTAGTGTAAACAAAAAGGCACATTGGTTATGAAATGCTCCATCATGATTTAAATGTGCTGAAGCATAACAATAAACACTTAGCTGCACTTCACGGCTAGCTGTCTAGTAACTTGACAGAAATGAGATCATGAAATCACTAGTAAATTCACTAGTGCCATGGGGGGCACTGCTTATGTTGAATCATCAGGTATGTGCCTCGTTTCTATCCCTGGATAGATCATGCAGGACTTTGTGATTAGGCGGCTAGCTAGTTGCTAAAGGAAACTATTTCTGTTGTGGTGGAATGGAATCAGTCTATTCTGACTACACTGGTCATACTATCCTTTGTGGGAATCTTGAGAAATACCTATGAGTTTTTGGAGGGGACTCCTTTAAATAATGATTTAGTGGGATTACACAATTTAGTGTGTAGATATACTTGTGCAGCTGTTGATAAACTTTTGGCCATTCACAATCTTTGTTCCATGGGGAACTACCATCTTGTCGGGGTACTGAAAAGCAAGGAACCCTGGAGGAAGGTTTCACACCTAGAGGTGCTATGGGAAGGATTCCTTTAGATTAAAGGTACCTTAGGAAGGAGTCCCAAAAAAGAAGTACTGACTACTAAGTGGAGACAATGGAGGCTGATGTATGAGAGATACCCCTGAGGTTTTACACAGATAACAAAGATAATTTAGCATTCATGAGAGACCTGCACATAAGTCAACAAAGACAAAGGTAGTTTGCATGCATGAGAGACCCCCAGATAGTTGCAGGTCTATACAAAGTGTAGACTGTCATGTAGGTCCACATTTGCATTCATGAGAGACCTCCTTGTAGGTCAAGCAAAGCTTAAAGCTATCAAAACTGAAACAGAGGGGCAAGACTTCCAAAGGAGAGAGAGAATGGCAAAAAAGGACAGCCACCATGCAACTTCATCCATCAGCGGAAACCTACCTGGTTAACTAAAAGGAATATATTATGATATAGACAACCTAACTATCACGACCTTCAGCATGGAGAAGAGGAAAAAATACCCATGAGGAGGAAACTTCTGGTAATCCATGGCATAGGTCACCTACCCCTCAAGCTTGGGATACATTTTGTGATGGCTCAATTACTGAAATTTAGAAACCCAGATCAGGGGAGGTTTAATTTAGAGCAAGGGCTCTCAATCCCTCTAACAGGAATGCTGGGAGGGGGCTGTGAGCAACTCTGCAGCAAAGGGAGATTCCTCACCAAGGAAGCGTTCCCCCAAAGACACTCATTAGAGACAGTACCACAAGCCATGATCCTGGTAGGGCAAGGATATTGGGCGGAGTTTAGGAGGTTTTGCACTCCTGTGGGGAGTAAGTCCCCAAAGAGCTTTTATACCCAGCAAACAGGTCTGGAATTTGTACATGTCCTGCAGTGTGAGTAATTTTGTTTGTGTGCAGAGTGTGCAGGTATATTTGGTTCTATCTAAAGTAAAGGAGGAATGCCTGCTAACCAGTTCCATGAAGGAGGATAATGTTAATTGCTAATGCATCGAATTCAGCAGGCTGAGGCAATATATAAATGAATTAAACTGCTAGGGAAGCTCTAGTATATGGGGACAAACTAGCCATCAGAGCTGCTGCAGAGAAAAAAGAACAAGGAAGTGTCTGCCTTGCTAGGAGCAGGTGTAGACAATTATTGAGCAGATTGACTGAGGGTTTGGTAAAGCACAGAACACAGCAAAATATGAGTCTGACTAGCACGAATAAAAGAATGGGGATGCAGAACACTAGAAAGACCAAAGAGAAACAAATGGAAGAAACACAAAGGACAGGAGAATGGAGTGCAGCAAAACAAATAACAGAGAGAAGCACAAACAGAAACCAGAGGCAAAAGCAAAATACTGACCTAGAAAAGTGGGAAAAACACTAATCAGCAGAAAGTCAAGCACAATGCTTGTCTGGTGGCACCGAGGGTTGAGGTGCTGGATGCCACACCTCGCACCATGCCGGCAACCCAGGTTCGGGAATGCACTTGGGTTGTTCGGGGGCTGGCAGGGCTGAGAAAGGATCAAGCATCTGTAGACAGCTCTCCTTCCTCAGAGAGGGGAGACAGTGCAGCATGCTATTTGACTGACATCCAGGGGTTGCTGGGTGTCAGTGTATATGTGCTATGAGAATGGGGAGGGACCCACATCCAAGGTGCAATGCTGCCTCCATTGAGGCAGAGCCTAGCTGCTCCTCCCATTGCATGCTTGTGGGGCTCATGGACAAAATGCAAAAATAATGGAGCTGGCAGGCTCCATGATGGCCTGGGTGCAGGGACCAGAGAGCAAGCACTCATAGAAGGGCAGGAGCTGCCTACTCACTCTGAAAGAAAATGTAAATTAAAAAAAGAAAGTCCAGCACAAACCAAGCAGAAAATCCAAAAGCATGACAGGAAGGAGACAAGCATGCTTAAAGGGGAGCTCTAGCAGAGCCTCTGGCAGAGATGAAGAAAAATTGCTTCTGAGTGAGGCTGGAATGACCTGACTTATATAGCTCAGGTAGGGGATGTGTCTGCTTGCTCCAGCCCATTCAACTGCAGGCATAGCCTTTCAAATGTTGCCTACCTGGGGCTGGCTGTGTTTATTTGATCATATAATTTAATTCTTATAGTCTTTGTGGCAATTTACAATTTTTAGGAAAGTTTAATGTCCTCACCTTCTACAATCATGTGGTGGATAGACACAGGGGTATATTAGAAAACAATCAGGGAAGAGGGAGGGTTGGTGGAAATTAGTTAGGGCCTGCAGTGACAGAATAGGCATAGAACATCATAACAGACTTGGTGAGCCAAGCAGTCCTTTTCTGCTGAAAAATCCTAAGTTTGTTATAAAGCAAAATACTTTTTTGAATGATCATATGGTCCATTTGCTTGTCAAACCACAGCACAAACAAAATGTGTCTTGTGACCACACACTGTTGAGGGCAGTGAATCATATTCTGCAGCATACAATGACATAGCTGCACTGCAACTGTGGCTTAATAGTCTTGTGACTAGAGTACATAGCAACAGTCCCTTAATAAATGTGAATTGGGAACATTTTACCTTGCAAATTTCTATTTGATTTTTTTCTTTTCATGCTCAGTATCTCAGAAGATATTTTTAATCTGGAAATATTTATGTCAACTCTCTATTGTAAGTAACAGTCTTTAGTCAGAGTTTTCCTTTTTTTTTTTATGTACACTGTTTTTGCCAGTTAGAAACAGCAAACATCCGATTGTCCTTCCCACTTTTGGAAATCATGGGCACTCTGCACATATACAATGATTGGCGCAAGTTGTTGTTGTGACATCTTTGTGCCAGTCACAGTGTTTTAACCATATTTGTAGCTCTTCCATGAATGGTCAACAGATTGCAACAATGCAGAGAAAGGGGTGGGACCACCACAGGAATGGCCCACATTGTTTTGTTAGAAGCATGACCATGGTGGTCCATGCTAACCCTATCACTGCCTCTTTCAACCTTTTCCTGTAGAACTCCAAAAGGATGGGAGCTGAGGGGAAGTCAGTGCTGTCACAAGTATGAAAGTAGTAATTATGGTAAAGAGGTTAGCATAGCATTCAGCAAGCAAGTTACATATGTGCTAGATCTTGATTAGAAAGGGGGAAATCCACTGTCTACCAGGGATAAATATACATATTTAGAGTTGAAGGCAGAACTGCTGAGCCTCAAGGCACACAACCATAGGGGCACAGAAAATGTAACAACTGGCACAGAGGAAGCACCAAGGAAAGGGTCACCATGTGTTGGGGAAACAATCTGGATAGAACCATTCATGCATGCAAGACTCAGCATGTCATTCACTATGTCACCGATGCTGTGCCATATTGAGACTGTGTGAGTTGCATTCCAGCATATTGGAGCATGGAAACCCTATTTGTACTTTCTAACATCTGGCAAAGTAATTTAAATTATAACTTCACTGGCGGGAGCACTCATCCCCTCTGTAATTAATAGATGTTTCTTTTTAGGAATAGCTGCATGAAAAAAAAGTGAAGCACCCACTAACCAATAAGCTCCTTCTGGTATGCCCCCTGTACAGTAACACCAACACAACAACCTACATTGCTGTCAACAAAATTGACAGTTCGCCGACAGGTCACTGTGTTGGTGCACCTGATACAGGGACACACTGTCTCCTGGTCCTGCATCCCCTCCCCAAATCAACCCTAACTTGGAGTTGATTATAAATAGTACAAGAGGTGTGGGGGCATGGGGGGTTTGGGGGTGAAGCCCCCCAATAGAAAAAAGGACTGGGAGACATTCAGGATTTATGTTGACTGCAACTTCCAGTTGACATAAATCCTGTCGCTATGATGCCAGTCAACAAAAGTGTTGCTGAATCCACATCATAGAGCAGCACCTGCTTACATCAGGTGCTTTATGGCTAGCTGGTGCTCTGTTTCTTTTTCATTCTTAGTTTAGGTTAGTTTAATTTATTATATTCAGAAAACGTTTGAGCATAAAGAGCCCTTTTTCAAAGGTGCTCACATCATTTACAAACAATGCAAACAGTCCAAAACCATATAATGAAACAATTTCATTTACAGTACAATTACAAACCAGCTTATTTAAAAACAAAGTTACTACATGTTTTTAAAAAGCATTAAAAGCATTTAAACAACAAGTCTCAGATGGAAGCAAAGGCCAGACCTTTGCTGCTATAATAAAAAAGACCTTTGTCATAAGTTAATTTTCCTGTAGGGATCTTGAAGTCTTTGACATACCATGTTCCCATTAAGGAATGAAATAAAGACTACATTAAACAGTGATTGGCCCCAGTTGGGTTATGACCCAGAAGTGACTTTTTACACATAATAATGAGATTGTAATCCATTCAAAAATGAAGTGGTAGCCAACTTAGAGCTTTATAGAAATGACACCCTTGAATATCCCTTTTACAATTTAAAACAAATCTACAGGCATCATTTACGGCAACATTAATTTTCTCCAAGATAGTATTATAAGCTGCTGAATGGACAACTAATCCATAATCAACAGCTGAAATAATCAAGTTACTCACCAGTAACTTTTAACTTCACCAGTAAAATTATTTCAATTTCAATAAAGAAGACCAATTTGTTTAGTAAAACTATTTGCATCATAGTCAACATGGCACATAAAGACAATGACAGATCTAAAAAGACCACTAAATATTTAAGCAATTGAATCTACTCTATAACTTCACCACTTGGAGTAGTAATAGTCAAACAGTCAAAATTGAGCCTTTACCAGGATGATGCTTACTTCCAAATAACATAGTCTTGTTTTCTTTGCATTAGTAACCAACATATTTCACTCAAACCAATCCTGGATTATCTTAAAATCAGATTGCAAACACTTTTTTCATCTTATCAAAATTTACCCCAGAAGTAAAAAGAACAATATCATTAGCATTTAAAAATTGTCCAGGAGTACTTGGCATTATTAGATACTGCATTAATAAAAAGACTGAACAACAGGGGTCCCAAAACATACCCCCTGTGGAACCCCTGTTTCCAAAGGCAAGATGGAGGAAAACAAGTTATTACATTTTACTCTTTGGGTTTGATTAGTAAAATAGTCAGAAAACCATTCCAGTCCCATCTCCTTGAGTTTTATTACCAATAATTTATGATCAACAAGATCTAAGGCCTTTGATAGATTCAGGAGGAATGCTCCAGCATATTCACCCCTGTCCAAGGCTCCATGAAGATTCTCAGTTAACATAATTAAAGCAGTAGTCATATTATACATCTTTTAAAAGTCACAATGTTCTTTTGCAGGAAGATTGTACTTAGAGATGTAGTCCTGCAATTGCTCACTGACATCCTTCTCCAGGGTATTGGAGAGGGGGACAAAATGATGATAGGCCTGTCATTTGAAAAGATGGCATGGACCAAGAATAAAAAAACTGGCATAGCATTAGCTTGTTTCCAGATATCAGGCAATAAACCAAATGCAATGAAAAATTTGAACATTTTTGTACAGGTAATACTAATTCATCAATAGCCAATTTAAAAAAAAACTTCATATCCAGTTTATCTGGTCCAAATCTAGTTTTGGGGGATGACTTAAGTATTTCTTAACAAACTGATGTGTCAAATATTTAAAGTAGAACTTAGGCCTATCAAAATCGCCCTTAATATCCAAGTCAGATAAGGTCTTTCTCAAAGGCATGTTCTTACCAACATTAACAAAAAATTATTAAAACAGTGAACAATTGCCTCCAAATCAGTAATGTTCTGAGCATCAATACTCAATACAGAGGGAATAAAGTTATTATTACTTCCCAAAATGTCATTTAAATTGGCCCACAATTTCTTTGAATCATTATGAATATCCCTTCGCTGTGCCTTAAAATAGTAATTCTTAGCTTTTTTCACTAATCTCTTACATTTATTTCTCATTTCTTTATACTTACTAGTATTTCTGAAGATTTGATTTCAATCCACTGTTTTTATATTTAGCCCAAGCTATATCTCTTTTATTAAAAACATTAAATAATCCTTTGGTCAACCACATATTATTTTTCCCACTCTCTCTTTTTTCTTATGGGCACAAAAAAATCACAAGCTTTCTTAAAATATACAACATAGAAATCAAAAGCCAAACTGATATCTGGAATACAATCTAAATAAATCCAATTAACCTGTGCTAAATATTCTTTAAAAGTTAGTACTTAAGTTCCATTAAGGTTCTGGATATAAACAAGTCTAGGACAGGGTCTTTTCTTCTTAAATGATCAAATACAATAAACAGATGAATGGTCGCTTATTGAATCAGGAAATATCTCAACCTTCATAAACCTGTCCTTATGTGCCACTAGTACCTAATCAATCAATCAATGATGCAGTGCGACCCTTATAGTTAAAGGGACACCGTCAACTACCTTAGGCCTCAAAGTGGCCTTGGTTTAAAAAATGCATGTTATGATTGTTCACATTCTATAGAGACTGTTAATACAGCTGGTAGTTTCATTTGAATCCTTTTTTTACTTTTAAAGAGTGAAAAACTGACTGCCCACCATATTGGCATTACCACATCAACACATGTTTGTTTACATTTCTTGACCAACTCCCACTGCATCTCTCATGGACTTGGGAACACCCCCAACACACTCTAGCACCCCCAACACACTCTAGCACACTCATTATACAGTGGGAGTAGAAGAGACTGTTGTATCATGAGTGGCTTCACTGTTTGAGAGTATTTCTAATGCTCAGGAAGTGTGCACTAAAAGTAGTTCAGTGATATGAAGCAAAACAAAGATGAGCATAGGTATACATTAGCATGCAATTCAGTTCTAATAAGCAAGGAGGCAGATAAAGCAACCAGCAACATCAACAAATTTTAGAGGAAGTAAGCAATCATAGAACATGTTTTTTACCTAAAATTAATATAATTCAAAAAAGGTTGACAGTGTCCCTTTAATTTGGGTAGAGGAACTAAATATTTGATTCAAAAAGAGACCAGCTGTCCTATTTATATATGATAAAGATTTCTTAGACAACCAGTTTATATTAAAATCCCCAAGTATAATTTTCTCATGGTTCCTATTTAAAAGTTGAACCTGATTCAAAAACAGATGAAATCACAAAATTAACTAAATCAGGCAGGATTTAAACAGAAGTCACTATAAGATTATTTTTCCCCCATCCCTAAGCTAATGTTAACTGTGAGAAACTCAAAAGGTTGTTGGCTATCACTCACAGAAAGCAGTGTTGTCTGTAGATCTTTTTTAACATAAAGCGGATATCCACCAGCCCTTTTACCAACCCTATCTCTCCAAATAAAGATTATATGAGGGCAACATAACCTCAGAATCACAAACTCTATCATTCAACCAGGGTTAAATGACCGTCACCATATCAGGGTCTCTCTCGAGGACCAGTGCAACAAACTCATCAAAAGTAGGCATTAAACTCCCCACACGGATGTGAAAGCAGTCAATGAATCCCCTAAAAGTATCAAAAGCAGCATTTGGTGGACCACGGTTGGTGTGAACTGATCCCTTTAAAAGCAGCAGATCAATTGTATAATGTTTCATCATATGCAAAGACAACCTCTATTGACATTTACCCAGTTGATACCTTTTAGCACTAGTTATCTTTTCCAAGCCTTTAGAATAATTTAAACAAAGTATTACTAATAAAAACATCACAAAAGGGGTCCCTATGCAAGTGAATCTCATTATCTGTAACCAAAGACATTGCAAACAATAAATTAAATGTGATTTATGCTGCTCAATAGTTCCTCTCCTGACAACAGGATTCATTTCAGCAAAAACAAACTGTTGTGTATCAGGCAGCTCCAGCCAACCCACAACCCATAGCATTAAGCAATTACACCATAATAATTGTATCATTTTATATCCAGGTGTCACAATTAAAATTGGCCCAAAAATACAGATTTACAAAATTTTGAAAATAGCCTCCTGCTGTGCCTCCTGCCTGCGACTTTCGCTGAGGTCTCTTGCCACTCCTGCGAGGGCCAGTCACACGGAGAGTCGCTCCACGGAGAACTGCTTGCAGTGGCTCACTTTTGAAATTAAATCACCCAGCCTCCCTCTGTCCATGTCACAGCATTTGTTTCAGGTGCCGATGTTGAGTGCTGCAACCAGGTCAGTCTGGATAGTGATGTTCAGTCATACAATGGCTGAGGCAGGTGGGGGAGGCGATGAAGTGGTCAGACAGTTGCAGGCATAGGGAAATAATAGACGGAGCAGCTAACAGTCACAGAGCTGTTAGAGAACAGACTGCAGCTGTTCCCTGTTGAACTTGAAGCACTCCACCTTCTTGTCCATATCACAGCACTTGTTTCAGGTATCAGTACCAACTTCTGCCACCAGGTGGGTCTGGGCAGGGATGTTCCATTGTAAAATGGCTGAAGCAGGTAGGGTAGGAGATGAATTGGTCAGAGGGCTGCAGGCAGATGGAAATAACAGGTGTAGCAGCCAACAGTGACAGAGCCATAGGAGAACAGTTTGCACTGACTTCCCTTTGAACCTGAAGCACCCCGCCCCCTTGTCCACATCACAGCACCTGTTGCAGGTATCTGTAGTGACCACTGCCACAAGGCAATTCTGGTCTTATCCTTACGTGAAGCACAGCTGCAACCCCTAAGCAGAGCAGCAATTTTTCTTTTTTGCTGTTTTTTGCCATTTTTGTGAATAGTTCAGATTAGTGGTGGTGCTACAATGGGTCAGTCTGCCTCCTGTTTTGCATTGCCAGCCATCATGATTGAGAATCAGACCCTACAGGTTTTAAACAACCTTCGTCCATATTCCATGTAATTGAAATTTTGGATCCCTACTGTTTTTATATCTTAACATTTCAGACTACTATTGTCCATAACATGCAACTGTCTAATGTTATATGGAATATCCCAATTTTTGTACCAAAAATTCAACATATCAGTCTAGCAACTGATGTCTTTTCTTAGTTATCATTAGGGGGTATGACACAGTATATACATAATGCCATTAAGCAATATTTTTTCTTTAACTGACATCTCCTCTGATATATTTTAATTTCATGCATAGTTTATGTTAGAGATTTCTGACTCATATCTGGTTATTTATGCTGTTTTTTTGTCCTTTAATTATGTGCCAAGGGCTTAAAAGAGATGTCACAGCTCTCTTCCAAGGCAGCTTTGCTACCAATGTAGCAGGTGTTTGCTTGCACTAGATTATTCATTTGTGCTTCTAGTTTGTGCATATGGCTAATCCCTACTATATGCAGCTTAATACCAGTGGATCAAAAGGTTAGTGAAATAACCTTTTCCTTTCCACCAAGATTAAAAAATAGCCATAGCCTAAATTACTCAAAGCAAGCGTGTTGAACATTTTAAGTGACATGACTCTTGATAATTCCTAATTGTGTTTCAGTTCAACCTTTGCACTCTAATTCTCTAAGTGCAATGCAAAGTTAAGGAATAGTGGAAATGCAGAGTACTTTGAAAACAATCTTATGCAGCTTCTCTGCTCTGAAGATCCCTGCAGTGTGTGAAAGGATGTAGGCCATATATAAACTTGTTAGTTCCTCATTACTGAAAGAGTCTCATACTCTTTATACTGGTAAAATGCCCCATTTTCCATAGAAAAGGTTTGTCTGTGAGCTGCACTGGTATTCTCGAATATGATGGAATCAGTAAATAAGAGATGAAAGCTGGATTTATCAACTAGATCTGCCTGCCCATATTTACAAAGGTGAATTTGCAGAAACTTAGGACCCTTTGATAACTGTGATGTACTGATAGGGTGCAATCAGGTAGATGCATGCCAAGGCACAATATGCATCTGAGTCTGCATCTGCCTCTTTTGGAAATCCTTATTACTGTAGATGAAACAGAAATGATGCAGAGATTTTCATAATGGGCAGACACAAATGCATTTTCTGCATCTGACAGTTTATGCCAAAACCCTGGAACCCTATTTTTCAATGGATCCTAGTTTCTGTGACAGTTTCCATGCTTTATGGCAGACTGTGTCACACAAATAATGCATGCATTACATAAAACAGTGCATGTATCAAAAAACATGAGGCAGGGGTCATATTTTGGATGCAACCACTATGTTTTGTATCCAAACTGCTATACCCTGTACTGGATGGTCTAACATTGCAGACAGATGCCTGCTTTGAAAATATGGTGTATGGATCTGGTTTGAAACTCCTGCTCAAAATCTTTATTAAGGTATTACAAAATATCCAAAATGATCCAACCAATAAGGGCTGAAGATCTGGCTGCATGTGAGTAAATCTTATCATGAGAGGTTGGCGAAAAAAAAATTCTGCAGGTGGAATTTATGCGAATGTCTGACTTTCACTTCTAAGAAAGTTCAGAAATCCATTTCTGAAGATTCATAGAAATTATGCCTGCCATGCACCCTACTTTATCCCTGGAATCTAGTGCCCCCACCAGTTGCTAATCACCCCCCTATAGCCCCAAATAAATAAAATAAATCCTTGGTTGGTAGCTGTCCCTCCTCCCACCCAATCACCCACCCATGTCCAGTAGTATTAGTCAAGTTGAAACCCCCCAGTCCCTATCACTTATATAGTAAAATATTTTTTCCTTGGGGTCTAGTGACTGGGCATCAAAACTATCCCCGATCTCTGGTATGCTTATTTTTAACTTATTCCTGGTAGTCTAGTGGTCCTGACCCTCCCACCCCACCCAGCAGGTAGTGTCCACCACACTTCCTCCATCCTGAAATGGAAGTGGGCCACTGGCATAGCCCTCTGCTCTCCTCCTGGCCAGCAGCCCACTCAGATGTCAATAAATGAGCGTGTGCTGTATGCACATATGCTTATTCATTGACATCTCAGTGGGCTGCTGGCCATGGAGGAGAGTGGAGGGCTGTGCCAGTGCCCTTCTCCATTATGGGATAGGGGTGTGAGGTGGGACACTACCTGCCAGGGTGGGGTGCAGGGGGCAACTAGACCACCAGGGAATAAGTTAAAAAAAAATACATACTAGGAATCAGTGATCGAGAGGGAGGGAAGGTTCACTAGACCACCAGGGAAAAATAATTTAACTATATGGGGACAGAGATGGGGGTTACAACTGACTAGTACTACTGGATATGGGTGGGTGATTGGGTGGAGGGAAGGACTGCTATTCACCAGGGTTTTTTTTTTAAATACACTTTGGGCGGGCAGGTGATTGGGTAGGGGGATGGATCACTAGCCACTGGGGAGATATTGGCATCAGGCAGGTAATCAGGTCAGGGGATGGACTGCTAGCCACTAGGAGGGTATTGACATTGGGTGGGAGTTCAGGAAGGGGGAGGGACTGCTAGCCATTGGGGGGTATTGACATCAGGAGGGTGGTAGGGTGGGGAGAGGAACCACTAGCTTTGGAGGAGGAGTTTATTTAACACTTCAGGCAGGATGGAACAAGGCAAAATTTTGCCCCAAACATTAGGAAGTTTTCTGCTCCACAAAAATTTCCAAATTTCATGAAAGTTCCGCTAAAGTGGAAATGCCAACTTTTGCACACCCCTGTTTATCACCATATGAGAGCCTCATTACAGTGTTTGGAATAGTGGATGGTTCTGCTTTCAAAATTGGGGGTCCATTTTATGTTTTCTTTTTTTAGAAATTTCTTAAACCTAAACTTAATTTGATTATTTATTGTACGTGTCTCAGTGGGGTTATCCTTGAGAATTAAATTTTTAAATAATAAAATGTTGCAGGATACATGAGGTGTGGGGGAACAGCTTTAAACTTGAAACACACAGTTCTTTTTGATCTGCTCTTCCTGACAGTGTCATAGTAGTTGTGTGCATCATTTTAAGTTAGAGTCTTCTTGTTGGCAATTGGCACAAGGAGATTTAAATCAATACAGCTTGCATGATATAGGGATAGAAATAAAGGTTAGTATGATATTTTCCATAATATAGTACATTATTCACAGTTCATTATTTGTCAAACTATAGTATCTGTTTACTACTTAAATACAGATATTGGGCTGGATATTCAAAAGGATTGCGCCATTTGTGTAATAGGGTTGTGCCTGCACAAGTCCAAAATTGCGCCATTCTGTGATATTCAGCAGGAGGCAGTTGCGCCCCCCAAGTCATGCTGAGCAACAGCACAATGCTAATGAAGGCATGCTCAACCGGAGGGGGAGGAACCATGCATAAACTGCACAGCCCAATATTCAGCGGGCTGTGCAGAGTTGTGCAGGCACAACCCCTAACCTGCGCCTGCACAACTTTGAGCCAAAAAAAAAGATTAAGTTGAGGCCACCCACAGGTGAGCTGCCACATTGCTGGGTGCAACACAGCAGCTGCCACCTGTGGGTGGCCCTCCCCTCTTCCCTGTGCCCCCCCGCAGCCCGATCACTGGCATAATAGTAACCCCCCCATAGCCCGATCGTGGGCAAACACACTCCCCACTAGCTCGATAACGGGCAGATCTCACTCCTCCCCGACTGGCCCGGTAGCGCAGGCATAGCATGATAGACAACCTCCCCCACTGGCCCGATCGCGGGCATAACAGAAATCCCCCACTATAGCCCGATCGCGGGCAGAATGGAGTTCAAACCCCCGACTAGCCCGATCGCGGGCAGAATGGAGTTAACCCCCAAGACCAATATCCCTGGTGGTCCAGTGGACTCACAAGAACGATCGTGGGCATTAAAGGCCCCAGTCAATTTCCTGGTGATGTTTCCCATGGGCCCCACCACCTCCCCGTCAGCGGGGCAGGCCACCTGCCACCCACCATCGCTGACAGCTGCTCGAGAAGGCCGCCCGTGGTTCAGGCAAGGCCAACGGGCACAGCCATACCATCTAAGCAGTCAGATATGTGAATGAGAGGAATTCATTCCACATGTCTGGACTGCCATGCTAGATATCGGCTGCATGGCTCTTGCTCTAAACCAATGGGCGCGAGCCCCACCGGCAGTCAGTCAGCGCGGGGCGGGTGGCAGGCGGTGTAGTGCTGCCACCCGCCGGGTGATGGGGTGGGAAGTGGGGTGATGCTCGTGGTGGGTGGTGAGATACTAGATCACCAGGGAAATTGGACCTGGGGTTGATTCTAATGCCCGGATCGGGCTTCGCCGTCCACTGGACCACCAGGATATTGGTATTTGGGGGTTGAACTCCGTTCTGCCCGCGATCGGGCTGGAGGGGTTGAACTCTGTTCTGCCCATGATCGGGCTAGTGGGGGGAGTCATTTCTGCTATGCCTGCGATCGGGCCAGTCGGGAGAGTGGGGTTCAGTTCTGTTATGCCCGCGATCGGGCCAGTGGGGGGGTTAATACTGTTATGCCCATGATCGGGCCAGTCGGGGGAGGGAGATTTACATCATGCCCACGATTGGGCTGCAGGGGGCGTCAGTCCCCAATGGCTGCTGCCTGGCAGGGCGCCAGGCGCAAGTTGTCAGGGATCAGCACACTTGCATGCTAACGGCATGCAAATGGGGCCGTAAGTAGATGCAAATGGCCCCCCCTGTGCCTTGCATAACTTATGGCCCCATTTGCATGTCACCTTTTGAATATCGGAAATTTGCACATGACGCAATGGAACTTGCGCCACCGCATCTTGAATGCTCCACTCTGACCACTTGCGGTGGCGCAAGTTCCACTGCGCCATGCACAGAGGCTGTGGCCGGGGGGCGATATTCAAAGGAGTTGCTCAATAGCGCAACTCCGTTGAATATCTCCCCAGGCACACCCCAGCGCAACTTTTTTGAGCAGCGCAAGGGCTTGCACCACAGAATGGTGCAGTTTGAATATCCAGTCCATTGTATTTACAGGGTTCATTGGTATTGTGCATGTGTGGAGGCGACACAGAAAACTTTGACATGGACTCTGGTGTTAAATTAACTGCACTTGGTTCAGTGTATGATAGGAGGTGGAAGTCTCATTTGTTATTTAAAGATACAAGTGCATAATAGGATGAAGTTTTTGAAGAATTTGTGTTACCTGGCTCATTTGGTAGAGTACTGCTTACTGAATGTCTACTGGTATTGTATGTATGAGACACATTGGTTGCTGGAAGGTGATGACAATTATTTTTCAAGTCAGTCATCTGACCATACAGATTATGACACACACTCTGGCTCTGGACATATTGAGACAGTCCTGGACATAGTCTGATAGGTATGTGATGTAGTTGGGATTATGCAATAATGAGTATTTAGTAAGCTCAATCTTTAAATTGTGCAGAGGTACCACTACTGCGTGGCCAGAATCAGAATAATCTATAGCACCAATCCCCCCCCCCAAAAAAAAAGGTGCGTTAAAGCCCCCAAGTCACTTAAGTCAATTGCATTGTTTTACTTTCTATCTTCATTCCGACACATTAAAGGGACAATTGGTCTCATCATTTGGGTGAATCATGATTAGCCTGACCACCAATGACAGGGCATGACAGCAGATTAGCAGGGACTCACAGATCCTGAAAAACAGAATCAGCAATGGGAACACCCACTCAAAAAAGATGAAAGAGTTACTGTGACAATGCAAACACAGGAAAGCAGAGGGAAGTCACAGGGTGAACAACAACTGAGCAGGCAGAAAACAAGTCAGCAAGGAAATGGGACATCAAGGAAATGCAAGTGCAAAACAAACAAAACAAAAAAAAGACAAGGAACCCCAGGAGAATGATGGAGGGCAGCCAAAGGAGTCAGAAAGGAACCAATCAACTGCAGCTAAAATGTGCAGTGCAGCCACCCAGGCGGCAGCAAAAGAATGCAAGTCTGAGGGTCATTGGAACATTGTCTTTCACTAGTGCTAGTACTAGAACTCACAAAAAGTATCAAATGCATTGGTTTTAGCTAATTAGATCACCTTGACTCATTCTGTCCTCATACTTTTTATGAACTATGTGCACACAGGTACTTAGGACTTCTAGTGCTTGCTTCTGATTATGCTCCCCTGGAACTGCTGTTTTCTAGTTATTCTACCTTTCATATGTTCTGTTGACAATGCTCTACGTGAGCTGTTGGTTTCTAGTTATTCTACCTTTCATAGGTTCTGTTGACAATGCTCTACGTGAGCTGTTGGTTTCTAGCTATTCTACCTTTCATATGTTCTGTTGACAATGCTCTACATGAGCTGTTGGTTTCTACTGCAAATTATGCTCCATGTGAGCTGCCACTACTTTATTACTAACTGTAATGAACTTGAGATTACTGTTCTATGAATCATCTTCTTGACTCAGCCGTGGAACCTCTGCAAATGAGCACTTGTGCGCAAAGGTGTAATTTGAATGATAAAATCTATAAAATAAATAAACAGTGTTCAAAAGAGGCAGGGCATGTTGGACACTGCCCAACCGAGCCATTGGCATATCCTGCTAATAATGATTTCATGGGAAAGTACAATATAATCAATATGATCTGCAGAGAGAGATCCAGTTTTACTGTAAATGTATTCATCAATAAAAAATAGCATGTATTAGAATTTAGATTTTTGTGGAATTGTCATTCAATTATTGCAGCAACAAAAGATCTGGATCTGGAGACCTGGGTTTGAATCCCACAGCCACCTAGGTGCATACTGTGTGATCCTGAGCAAGTCACCTAACTTCCTTGTGCTCCCAGGTCACATCTAGAAACAAGCTTCAACTTAGTGTGCTACTGCTGGTTAAACAAAAGACAGAAATAGAATCTCACTATAAGTAAGGGGCATCTTGTTTGGGTGAGAGTGGTGGACAAATGGAACTACCAGCCTATGTCAGATGGTAGATGTTTTCAAGTATGGATAGACCGATCTATGGGCCTTGGGATAATGTGTGCAAAGGGTGGTGGGAGAACGTGGGTGCAGACACTGAGGTGGAAGGCATTATTTAAACAGTTAATGGACAGGCCAGTATTAGACTGTCATACGGACCAAGGAAGGGACCAGTTTGAATGGATGGACCTATTGTTTTTATCTCACCATAATATTCTATGTTTCTGTGTTTCACTTGGACTATGCTGGGTAAGTTTTTTTTTTTTAAGGGGATACAAACCTTTTCTTATTTGTATTCTTTGTAGGGCAGGATTCCAGTTTGTGCAGTAATTTCATAAATTTATACAATGTGGCTATTACTGTTTACTAGAAGTACTTTTTAAAATTTCACTTGTTTTGTAGTACTGTACACTTTTGCCACCTTATCCATGAACTTTGTACAAATAAGTTTTGCCAGAAATTTCTGCATTCATAATATGCATCTTTTGGCATCATGGTACTCTCCACAGCAATGGATTGTGATTTCACTAACACCTTAGTTTTGAGGTTAGTTGGGGAGATTCACCTGTTTTTGAAAAAAAAGACAATGGGAAAAGTAGATAGTTACACAGACACATAGATGTTTATGGACAGAAAAAAGACTTGTGATCTATCTAGCCTGTCTGGTTTCTACTTAGACCTTGTACTTGTACAGTTAAAGGCCAAGAGCATGTTAGCTTCTGTGAATGTTTCTCCTAATAGGACCTCCTTCCTTAGTTCCCCAGCTGAAGTTGGCTCACAATGTTCTTCCACTTCTAACTACTTGCTTCTGTAGTCCCCCTGCTTGCCCTGTCCCACCCCTTCCTCCCTCTCCCCTCTTTTACCTCCTCCCCCCAACATGCTTACCCACACCCCCACCATGGCTGTCTCTGACCCCTGTCCACGTTTCACTACCTGACACTTCTCCCTCCCTCCTCATGCTCTGACACTGGCCCTACAACCTGCCTCTTCCTCCTGGGTCTTCCCCATACTGGTCCTCTCACTACCTGTGCTCTAATGAAAAAATTACCTTAGAACTTTGCCTAGCTCTATTGAAATAGGCTGTTCGCTCCTTTTGAAGCATTGAAAACAGTAATTGTGTCTGCCCTATTTGTGTTATTTAGATTCTGTGTAATTTTGTTGACCTTTGTATGTTTGTTACCCTCCCTTCTGGTGTAGAACCTTTGTAAATGAGCTGTTCTTGCTCAAAGGTAATGTAATCTGAGAACTAATAAATAAATAAATAAAGATTCTGCCAGGAGCTGACACCCAGTAGATCACATCATGACATAGCACATGTAATGGAACAAAAGGCTATTTTGTTTTCCTTTTGCTCTGTTATATTGTCCATGAAGTGAACTGCCATTTGGACCTACAGCAGAATCAAACTTTTCATTGGCCTTAACTGTACTATGTGAAATATTTAAATGACTAATAATGGGATGGAACCGAAAACTTAGAAAACATCAACGTTAAATTTAATTACTGTAATCATCAGAGTGCCTTGATAATGCTGTTGTTTTCCTGTCCAATATTCATTGTTATTGGTGCTGTAGTTACTTATACAGTAAGTTCTAGAACTCTGTGACGTCAGTTGGGTGGAATCCTACTGTGGAGCTTTCCCTACAGGCTTCCATGCAGCTGATCTCACTAGGTTCTCAAATTGATAAGTAATTAAATATTAATATTAAGCAGCAAAACAGCAGCACAAACTAAGTGACCCTAATAAAGGAATAATAAGATGATTTCAAAACAATCACATAAAACAAGTGTTATACCTAAAATGAGTAGACACTGGTATCATCTGGCAGTTTTCTGACATTCTTTTTAGAAGGCATTCTACATCGTAATTAGTCACTGGTGCAGTATTACACACTGTTAAACAATTGCAACACAAATTGTAATGAGAAAAAAATATTAATTTATGTTAAGGCAATTCATCACATACACATTGATAACTGTTTGTATATCAAAATAGCTTACTGCACCTAATCGTTTATCTTTCTGTGTATACATGACCTTTTCCTACTCAGCAAATATGTAATTATTTCTGAATCACTATTCATAACTACTTTATATTAACAAGTTTGCAAAAATTCAATTGTTTCAGTGTTTTTGTTTTCTCTCAGTATCCATCTCTTTGATGCTGCCATGCCACAGTAAAATATTTTATAGAGCATTGCTGTGATGCTTGAAGTTTGACAAACATTTTATTTAAAATGCATAGTTAAATTTGTATTGCTTTATTTAACCATGTCCTGTAACTTTTTCAACCTCAAGCCACTATTCATAGGTTTCATAGGTTTATTGAGCCAAGTAGTAGAGCTCGCTCCTTATAAAGAATAACCCTTAATATTTCTTGTGTTACAGTATTAGTCAATATTTGTCTGGTCCTCTCTTGAATGTTTCCATGCTTCCACTGCCTACCACCTCTGCTGGCAGTGAGTTCTAGAGACTGACCACCCTTTGATTGAACAACGATGCCCTTCTCCTAGTATGGCAAGTTCATGGTTGAAACATTTCATATTGAATTATCTACTCCTTCACAGCTCTCAATGTTGATCCTGGTTCATTTTTGTACTAAATTAGTCTAGATAGTACAGCAGTGTGTCAGCTAATGTAGGTGCAATTGTTATGCTTAGTTACCTCTGTAAGATTTTATTTATTAACAGAGGTGGGCAAAGTTGAAAAAATTCTCTACGTGAATTATTTCACGTATTGCACTCAATTCACGGAGTGCAATTTGCGAAATTCGCCATTTCTTGCAGTGTTCATCAAAGGCAAAATTGTGGAATTTCGTATGTGAAATTCCACATTTTCCCCCACACCACCAACAACAATATGAAAAAATTATGGAAATCCTTGGTGTCTAGTGGAACCCCTCACCCCATCCCACCCCACCGATCATCGGCCCCAATAGCAAAAGTCCCTGGTGTCTAGTGGACCGCCTCCCTGCCAATCTCCAGACTTAGTAATAAAAAATCCTTGGTGTTTACTGGAACCCCCCACCCCACAGATCTCTGGACCCAGTAATAAAAAAAAAACTGCTGTCTAGTGGAACCCCCACCCTGCTAATTGCTACCAGACTACTTCCACTCCAGCCCAATAATAAAATTCCCTGATGTCTAGTGGAACTCCCTGCACCCCAACTCATCAAATAGCACCCTCCAACCACCACTCTACTCCCCCCACCCCATCCCCAACCCCAAGCAGGACACCGGCACAGCACTCCACTCACCTCTGCAACCAGCCGCCCGTCTGATGTGCTCTCTGATTCTGAATGAATGAGCACATGCTTGTACAAGCACATGGTCATTCATTCAGTCAGTCAGCCAGCTCATCCATTTTTCTGGGTGCTAGAGAAGGGAAGGGGGGGTGCTCTGGCCTTTGGCAAGGGGGTACATGATGGGGGAAATGGTGTTGTGGACCCCTCCATGGTCTGCAATGCCATTCCCCCATCCTGCACCCCTTGCAGAAGCCCAGAGCAGCCCCTCACCCTTTTCTAGCATCTGGCAAAATGGAGGAGCTGCCTGACTGAATGAATTAATGATCGCGTGCTTGTACAAGAATGCACTCATTTATTCAGAATCAGAGAGTGCGTCAGTCAGGCTGCTGGCCATGGGGTGAGTGGAAAGCTGTGCTGGTAGCCCACTCGGGGTCTGGAACAGTGTGGGGTGGAGCAGAGTGGTGGCTGGGGGGAAGTACTTGACAGGTTGGGGGAGCGGGTGGTTCCATTAGACACCAGGGATTGTTATTATATATATATATATATGTATGTATAATTTTTTTTTTAAACTGATGCTGATGATGAGTGGGAGGCCACTAGACACCAGAGATAGATGGGGGAGGAGTGATGTTGGGGTGATTCACCATTGTAACCTCTGCTTTCTTTGTTTTTTGTTAAATGCATTTTGCATTTAAAAAAACCCCAAAGCAAGGCAATGTCACAATGGTGAATTCTGGATAATTTTCAAGCATTACGTGAACTGTTCCATGGGGCAAAATGTTCGACTTCGTGCCATATTCGCCCTCGGAGTAAAACTTTGCTGCTTCTTTATTTATTAATACAATGTCCCAAGTCTATTATTTTGTCTGTATGATTTTTAATTTATTAAGTATAATGTCATAGCTGGTGAACGTATTATGTTCAGTATTGCTATAATTTTT
This sequence comes from Neoceratodus forsteri, assembly GCA_016271365.2. Taxonomy (NCBI): domain Eukaryota; kingdom Metazoa; phylum Chordata; order Ceratodontiformes; family Ceratodontidae; genus Neoceratodus; species Neoceratodus forsteri. The sequence continues at coordinate 1,244,712,562 of CM057458.1, read as the reverse complement.
GACTGCGCCGTCTACCTCAGCCTCCCCCCAGGACACATCTGGAAGCAAGAGTTTAGCTTAGTTTGTTCTTCCTGGTGAAAAGTTTGAAATAAACAAAATGTTCACAATCTCAAAGCTTGTGTTCTATGGCCTGGAGTTATCCCTGATGTCCTAATGCTCATGTGGTCTTTGAACCTGGGTCTGTTACATATGTGCCCATTCCAGTCATTACAAAACTGATAAACTATGACTTTTCAAATACAACTAGGAATATCGAGAACAAATGCTTGTATCAACAATATTTAATGGTGTTTGCCATTATTTTGTTTTGTTTATGTATTTAAAAGTTTAGATCATGAAGGCACATGGAACTACAATCAGCTCATTTCCAGGTGCATCCTTGTGTGTGGGGGGGGGGATGGTGACAGCAGTACATCATCAGTTACACTATAGTAGTAATAGTACAAGGCCAAAATTCTGTAAATAAATAGGAAAAAAAAGCATACCATTGCAACCATTTCAAACATGACAGATGACTGTAGAAACGTGGAAGAAATCAGGAGATTTTTAGAAAATTATTTTTTATCACAAACATATTTACAGTCCTATTTAGACCACCCTTTTCAATTAAACTCTTCTCCTTTCTGCCATATGTGTATGTATGAATAAACAGGCTTGCAAGTGGATTTAGTAGCAGCAAATGAGGAACATAATTATTCTCAGTGTATGCTCAGCAATGATATTTACATTTATTCCACCATTGTCATGTGAGGGACATGATAGTTAGGACCATGGGTGGGCAAACTCACCAGTATTATGTATTCTAGAATGGTTACATGTCAATACTATTAAAAATTAAGCAGACCAGAAAACAACAGAGCAGACAAAAATGTGCAAGGTAAAACCATGTCCCTACACAACAACTATGGGGAAAACCTTGCACACTACCCACCCATACAGCATCTTGTTTTTCTCACATATTCTGTTTTCTTACAAGTAAGTTGCTTCCTGTACAGATTTACTATTCTAACATCAAGCCACCAAGGACCACCACTGAAGTGAATTTGCCCCCAGACAACACAGACAACACAACAGCACGTTCCTTTTCACAGATATTCCCTCTTCACAACTAAGTCCCTTCTCATATAGATTTACTGTTCTAACACCATGCCCCATGGACCACCACTCATGAGAAATTCACCCTCAGGCAGAACTCTGACACTGTATGGTTCCAGCATCCCATAACTAAGTAGCCTCACACAAACAATATTTTCCATGCATTGCTCTTCCGTCTTTCACCTACACCTACATGAAAACATCATACTCTTTTCCCCCTTTTTAGCACCTACACCCCACCAATTTAGGAAACCCATTGTTAGTGATACCAGAGCCAATGTATCAGTTATTGGTCATGGCAAATGGGTGTTGCTATAACAGTGGATTAATATGTGGGGATCTTCCTAAGGCTGAGAGTATCGAATGCAATGCCTGTTTTGCACCTGCAACTGGGAAATCTTGGGCTTGGGAAGGGAACTGTAGTCTCCAGTATGATAGCACATCATACCACCATTTACATTACAAACTTACACACACACTGCTTTTTATATACTGAATATAACACCTGCTTCTCCTTGCCGAGAGCAGAGCGTCACCCCATGTTCATTTCTGACATGAAGGACAAAAACAGAGATGCCTTGACTTTTAAGATTTCATTTAGTCATTTGATTTACAGTAGTATCACATGCTGAAATCCATTTCCTTCTGGCTAACAAATCTGGTACAGTACATATGCAGGGCAAATACACTCTCAAACCTTGCCCATTCACATAAATAACACTGTGCAAGATTATCCACTTTTATTCAAGTTCCCAGCTTTCCTCACCAGTATACTACAGACTGCCTTTAAAAGCATACAAAAGAAGATGGATGCAAATGAACTAATTTGCAACAGCACCAAAATGAAAGTAATACATTTAGTAGCAAGGCTGCTGCCCCCAACTCGCTACAGATCCTGCAATGTTCATTGTTGCCATTAGAGATAGACCAAGCCATTAGTAATTTAGCCTTTGGTTGATCCTTAGATAAACTTCACTTAGCACATAATTAGAACTGTATGGAGCTCACACCAGAAGCTTGGGGCCTCACCTTGTACATCAGGTGATGGACTTCCAGCCATTCTGGGACTAAGTCGTACTCCACAGCCACTGATGTGGTAACTAATCTCTTCACTTGCAGCCATTCCAATCTTTATTCCAAGATTTGCACTGGTGACAGGCACAGCTGCACAAGATGTTACACCTGGTCCACTAATGCATGGTGTTTTGGCACAGCTGGGGCACAACATTTCCACAAGCTGCCATAAATTGCGGATCCAGCTGTAAAATAGCTCCATTATTGTAAATCTGGTGCATGTTGCAAAAACTGCCATTCTGCAAGTGAAGACCCACTTGTGCCAGTTTTCCCACACCTGTGCCAATTTCTGGGGGGGTTGAAAACTCTGCCCCAGGTGTTTAATTATATGACAATCCTTCCTGCATGCTCTTTATTATGGCAGTGATACTTAATTATCAGCACCCAACATATTACTGCACAAAGCAACAGTGGCAAACAACAATATATGCAGGTGTGCCCTGCAGTGTGATAAGAGAACTCACCACTGCCTGATATACAGTGATCTCAGACTTTTACAACCACGATTTGATTGTATTTCATGAAATTTCTTACTAGGCAAGTTGATGTTATTTGTTTCAGGCACATACTGTGTAGAGCAATTTTCTTTTACTCAGAGATTCTCTGGAGGGAGTTCAGTATTGAAGCTGCCAGTGTGGAGATTAAGTTGTGGAAGTCGGAAACAGTATGACAGATTAAATCACAGATGCTATGGTAAGGGAGAACTTGATGCTGTCTACACATTTCCTAAGGCAGTCAGGGATTTTTCTATATCTTTTAAGGAATGTTTCAGTTAACATCATAGTTATATTGTTTTATGCCTCAGCAATTTATGACTAAGGATTCTAAGGTAATTAATTGTAAGCTAACTGGGGTGGAGCCAGGGGTTTTATGATGATGTTCTAGATTTAGATATGTTGGCACCTAGTAAGTGAGCTTGTTTAACTCAGCAGTAAAAGAATGGCCAGTGATGAGTTACAATATGACTAGAAAGTAACAGTGGAAAACAACAATATATGCAGGTTTACTCCATGGTGTGATGAAAGAACTCACTATTGCCTGATGTACAGTGACCTTTCACTTTTACAGCCAACATTTTGATTGGATTTCATGACATGTCTTACCAGACAAGTTTATATTATTTGTTTCTGGTGCGCATTTTTTATTACATTGTTCTTTTATTCAGGTGTTCTCAGGAGGGGGTTTGGTATTGAAGCTGCCAGTGCACAGATTAAGTTGGTTTACTTCTAGTGTATAGGGAGAGGCAGCTTCATAACTGGTATAATTCCCCAAGCTTCTAGTGTGAGTCCCTTACACATCTAATAATGTGTGCAATGAAGTTTAACTGAGTGTCCAACCAAAAGCCAAGGTACAATAAGACTGGAGACAAGGAGACTGGTCAAGAAACTAAAAGACAATGGGTGGAATATGCAACATTGCTAGAAAGATGGCTGATGGGGTGAACATAGAGGGTACTGGTAAATGGGGAGTTCTCCGATGCTGAAGAGGTAACAAGTGGGGAACTGCAGGGCTCAGTACTGGGCCCATCCTCTTTAATGTAGAAACATAGAAAACATAGAAACATAGACTTTGATGGCAGATAAGGACCACTTGGCCCACCCAGTCTGCCCATTTCCCTACCTACTGGATAAGCTGCAGATTCTAGTTAACCAAACGCCTAATTCCTGCCACCCCCCACTACAATTGCCTTGTGTCTGTCCCATGCATATTTGAATTCCCCCACTGTTTTAGCCCCAACAACCTCCCCAGGAAGGCAGTTCCATGCATCCACCACTCTCTCCGTGAAAAAAGATTTCCTCACATTACCCCTGAGCCATCCCCCCTCTATCTTTAAATTGTGTCCCCTTGTTCTTACACATCTCTTTTTCTGAAAGATGTTACCCTCCTGGACTTTGTTGATTCCCTTGAGGTACTTGAATGTTTCTATCATGTCCCCCCATCCCTCCTTTCATCAAGGGTATAGATATTAAGCTCTCTCAGTCTCTCTTCATATGATTTCTGATGCAGACCCTGCACCATTTTAGTTGCCCTCCTCTGGACTGCTTCCATATTGTCTATGTCCTTACATAGATGAGGTCTCCAAAACTGCACACAGTACTCCAGATGGGTTCTCACCAACTGTCTGTACAGAGGGATAACCACTTCCCTTTTTCTACTTGTGATGCCCCTTCCTATGCATCCCAGTATCCTCCTGGCTCTCCTTACTGACTTCTCATATTGCTTACCAACCTTTAGATCATCTTATATGACTACCCCCAAGTCCCGTTCCATTTTTGTTGTTGTTAGTACCTCCCCTGCTATTGTGTACTCTTCTCCTGGGTTTTTGTTTCCCAGGTGCATTACTTTGCACTTCTTTGCATTGAATCTAAGTTGCCATATGTCTGACCATTCCTCCAACCTTGCCAAGTCCCTTCTCATCCTTTCTACCCCTCCTTGTGTATCAACTTTGTTACAGATCTTTGCATCATCTGCAAAAAGGCATACCTTTCCTTCCAGACCCTCTGCAATGTCACCTATAAAGATGTTAAAGAGGACTGGACCCAGCACTGAGCCCTGAGGTACTCCACTAGTGACCCCCCTTTCTTCGGAATGTGTTCCACTCACTATTACCTTCTGTGTCCTGTTGTGCAGCCAGTTTGCAACCCGGGCTACCAGCCTGGGACCCACTCCCAAACTGGCTAACTTGATTATTAATCTTTTGTGCGGGACTGTGTCAAATGCCTTGCTAAAGTCTAGGTAGGCCATATCCACAGCCCCTCCCTGGTCTATTTCTTTGGTCACCCAGTCAAAGAAATCTATTAGATTCATCTGACATGACATTCCTGCTGTAAATCCATGCTGCTTTGGGTCCTGTGCCTCGCTGGCCTCTAGGTACTCAGCAATTCTCTTTTTCAGAAGTGATTCCATCATTTTCCCTACCACTGAGGTCAAACTTATAGGTCTGTAGTTTCCTGCTTCTGCCTTGCTCCCACTTTTGTGAAGGGGAATCACATCTGCCCTCCTCCAGTCCTCAGGTACCACCCCATCCTCCCATGATTTATTAAAAGGTGTGGTCAGTGGTGTCACTAGGTCCTTCCTTAGTTCTTTTAGGATTCTGGGGTGAATCTCATCAGGCCCCATTGCTTTGTCCACCTTGAGTTTTAGGAGTTATTTCTGGACTCCTTCTTCTGTAAATGGACTGGTGTCAACCCCCCTACCCAGAGTGCTTCTATTGTTTGGTTTAGGTAACTCCTCCTCATCTTCTTTTGTGAATACTGAGCAAAAGTATTCGTTCAGTATCTCTGCCTTTTCACTGTCTCCCTCTGCCCACCTCCCCTCTCCCTTATTAATCTTCACTATTCCTCCCTTAACCTTTCTATGCTCCCTAATGTACCTATAAAAGGTTTTATCCCCCTTCTTAACTGACTTGGCTATTTTTTCCTCAGTTTGGGCTTTTGCTATTCTGACTGCCGTCCCCACTTCTTTCTGCTTTAATTGATACAGTTCCCTGTTGTGTTCCTTCTGTGATGCCTTATACTTTTGAATGCAGCCTTTTCTCCTTAACCTTCCTGCCACCTCTTTTGAGAACCATAGTGTTTTTTACTCTGCTTTGTTTTCTTTATCTGTTTCACACAAAGGCTTGTTGCCTCTATGATGGCAGTTTTGATTTTTCTCCATTGTTCTTCCACCCCTCCTTTTTGGCCATTTGCTAGTGTATTCCTTAGGTATTCACCCATTTTGCCAAAGTCAGCCCTTCTAAAGTCCACTATGCTTGTTTTGTATGGCTTGTCTCCATGGTTGTGCTTATTGAGAAACACACTTTGTAGTTATCTGTGACATAGAGGGTGGGCATACAGGGCGAGATATGCCTCTCCACAGATGACAGTGAAATTTGTGAATGGGTAGAGAGTGACAATGGGATTAGGGCAATAAGGGAGGATCTGAGAAGGCAGAAAAATGGTTCAAGATCTGGCAGCTGAGTTTTATTGTGAAAAAAATGTGAGGTAATACGTATCAGGAATAAACACACCAAAAAACTCAATTTCTGATGGGGGAGTAGTGTTTAAATGCACAGCAGAGGAAATGACCCTCAGGGTGATAATATCAAACAATTTGAAATTCTCAGCATAGTGCAGCAAGGCAGTAAGGAAGACAGGCAGGATACTGGATTGCATAGAGAGGCAACCAGAAACATGATTCAGGAGGTGATCTTTCCAATGTACAGATTCCTGGTGTGCCCCATCCTTGGAGTACTGTGCAAGGTTCTGGAGCACATACATACAGAAGGACTGTGAGATGTTGGAGTCAGTACAGAGAAGGGTGACCAAAATGGTCCAGCAGAATGGGGAGAAGACATAAGTAGAAGTAATGCAGGACCTCAAGATGTACACACCCTCTGAGGAAGGCTGGGATAGCCGAAGTGCTCGGGCAAGTTGGTAGCCGCTTGAATAGCCAGTATCATTATCTGCATTTAGAGAGTCAAATAAAGCACTTACTCTGCACATTTGATTTAAAGACCTCCTAGTTTTTGTTCTGAGTTCTATTACCTTTTGGAAGCATTCCTCAAGATGTACACCCTGGAAACTAGAAGGGAGAGGAGAGGCATGATACAGAGATACTGTACAAATATGTACATGGGGTAAAAAGTGTAGTATACAAATACATATTTGTCCTTTGCATGAGCACAAGGGCATGGGTAATTCACTAAAACTGGCTGGGGTTGGGGGGGATCAGGACAGATGTCAATAAGCACTTTTTCACAGAAAGAGTGGTCTAAATTGGAACACGCTGCCAGATGAACTGATAATAGCCAAACAGTGGATGGTTAGAAATTAAAGTAGGACAGCACAGACCATAGAAAGGTAGCAGTGGGCAAAGGTTGAAGGAAAGGGTTGACCACTAGGGCCAACATAGGACAAAACAGTAGAGTGAGCAGACTGGAATGATCGCTATGCCTTTTCTGCCATCATAATCAGTTTTTCCATGTTAATGTTAGAAAGACTAGAAAAAGAAATGGTGATATGTCTGATATAATGTCTTTTTTATTGCAAAAGCAAACCTTTGTGTAGTGTTCTGAAATCCCATAGACACTAGTATAACTAGAAAATTCACAACTGAAGTGACTAAGCTAATATGCAGTAAGAGGCCAGATTTTTTTTTCATTCATTTTGCAATGTATTGATCAAAACATGATTGCCTCATGGTGAAAGGAACATAGAGTATATGAAATGCACAGCAAAAATCTGATGTTTTACAGCAAAGATAGCCATTTCATGAAACCCAGAGCCAAACATGTCTGAATACCATTGGAACAAAACAAGAAGCATAGCTCATTGCAGAAAAAGGGGTTATTAGGGTAAATATAGGTACCCACACTGAAAGTGTGATGAATCCAGGAGGACACTTAAATCATTGATTTTATTTTCCATCACACAGGAACACAGAAACGTGCTGTTTTTGTGTTCAAATAAACTTTTTAACCCTATATTTATCCCAATGTCAGCAGGCATCTAAAAGCAGATCATGCAAAGCTCACAGTTACAGTACAGTTTAGAAATAGTTCCAGTCAATAGAAAAAAGTGTGTATGTGCTGCTGATTACCAATTCAAATACTATCTAGCTGTTTTATGAGACTGTTCCTCTTTTATTTATTTTTGGGATGCCAACTGGCATTGATGTTAAAACATAAATGGAGCCATTTTAGTTTGCAACAAATGATAAAAGCACTTCTACTTACTGTAAACAGAGATGTGCAAAGTTGACAAACTTTGCTCCATGCAGTTATTTGGAAAGTTTGCCAAATTTGGGAAGTGTGAGGTGTGAACCTTGTGAAGTTTTTGCCACATAAAGTGGCACTTTTTCAGGCAAAGTTAGGCAAATGTGTGGGTGAAGTTGCAATTTTGTGTTGACTTTGCTTGTCCTTGCCTGAAAAAGTGCCATTTCACCTGAATAAAACTCAATGTGAAGTAATAAATTGGTGAAGTGTGCAATTCATGAAGTTACCCATGAAAGTGAATTTCACAACTTTGCCAGAACATTGCCAGCAAAATAAAACTTCACAACATCTCTGAACTTAACCTTTAGGCAGTCAAAAGAATTAGAACGTATACAAATTCTGGACTGATATATCAGTCTGCGGCACAGAAAGGGTTACATAGTCACTGATTAGCATTGCTGCAGTGCAGAACATGCTGTCATTTCTAAATAACAGTTCTACTTCATACATTTTCAGACAAACAACTCTCTTATTAGTAATATATCAATAGACAGAGTTCTGATCTGGCCTCAGAAAAATCTAAATCTGCCAAAGTATACAGTACAGCTATTTAAAACAAAGAATAGAGATAATTCTTTGCTGTATGAGTATAGAGGTATAAAGCTTTTTACAGATGATTAAATGGAAACAGTTACGAAGATAGTTCATCATAATCATCTGAAAGTCCATGAGAAGCCATTTTAATTGAGGTATAGGGCTTAACAGCAGATAGCAGCAGTCCACAGATATTGATGATTAAGTCTTCCTCTATTGACTTCCCATACATCGCTACCATGGTTAGTATCTTGAGACATCATGCAGGATGAAGCAGTACCCATATTGCTATCAGATACACAAGGGCCAAATGCTTTATTTAAAACAGAGTTTCATAGATCTGCAGATTATAATGGGCACTGCTCATTCCCCTTTAAGCAATAAGACATGGCAGGGTGGGGGCTGTTGTGGGATAACAGTATGCCTAAGACATAACCGTGTTCATTGTGTGGAATAACACCACACCTCATGAGCATTCTGAATGCAAAACATCACTAAGTATCTGCCTTGTAACAATTCACGTTATGTGGTGTCTTACTGTGATTACTATATGGATCCCAAGTTTCTGGGGTGGTTGTAAATACACAAAAGTAAAATAATTTCCAATATATTTAATGATTTTAAATGAATGTTCATTCACCCTCTCAAATAATTCCAGCACATCCCATTATTTGCATGTCATCCCAATAAAAATTATTATCAGTAAAATGTATATACAGTGCATCTGACTTAAACACATACCTGGTAAATGCATAGCCCGCATAAATGCATAGAATTTCCAAGTCTCAATTTTTTGTCTGTACTTCCTGTGTAAAACAGACCTATTAAATGAATAAAGGATCCATTTGAAATGTATACTTTTTCCCCTTAGTTTTGCTGTTCAAGTGTAGGCTGACTGGCCCAGTTTTACTGACACAGCCTGTAGCTGCCTTACTAATTAGTTCCTAATTGTCCGTTAATGGGCTGCCCTACTTAAACTGAAGTGTTAATCACCTACTTCAACCTTTTAACCATCTAACCCAAGTCTCAAAAACACCCCCACACTGAAATCAAAGCAAAGAACCCAAAAGAATGTCATAGAAGCACTTTATCAGAATCACAGAAGCACCCTTGCTGACACAGGCATCAAACCAAAGAATGTAACAGAATGCCACAAAGCACTTTACAGGAATCACATAACCACCCTTCCTCACAAAGGACTCAGACCAAAAAATGCCACAGCATGCCCCAAATCATTTTATACCAATCAAACAAACACTTACAGTAAGTGCTACTGGCATTTAATTCCCCTATCCAACTCACTGTACATACTGCAAGGTGCACTTACCATTAAAATAATACAAGCTCTGATAAATGCACAGCCCCTTAAATGCATATATTTTAGCACTCCCAAGTGTATGTGTTTTATAGGCTGCCTCCATATATAAATATATATATATATATATATATATATATATACATATATATATACACATATACATATATATATATATATATAGAGAGAGAGAGAGAGAGAGAAGCGAGAAAGAATAAATGTTTGGAAAGTGTTGCATATGAGGATATAATGCCTTTGAGGGGACTAAGTAGCCAATAACCCATGAGCTAGAAGGGTGAGTGGGTTTATTGAGCTACATAGCCCCGAGATGGCATTATATCCTCATATATGACACTTTCCTAGCATTTGTTTTATATAATGCATTAGGATGTTTGACATGTAAGGCACTTTTACACACAGGTTTCTCTGCCAAAAGGATCATTACCTGTGTAGTGCTGTTACAGTCTGTTGCATTGTGCTTTCAGTTTACATGCACAGCAACATGTCGGCACACCCTGTCCCATGATTCCTATCAGAGCAGTATCTTGCATGAGAGCTAGCTGCCGGAATGGCCATTTCACACTGTGGAATGCATTGGAAGTTAGCGGCACAAACCATGCCAACCATGGAATGTGGTTTGGGTGAGCGTTCACTTTGAATCGGAAGGAGTGCAATTTACACGACAGTGGATGGAACGGTAAACTAGTTCTGTAATGGTCACTCCGTTACACAACTGGTAGTGTAAAAGCACCTATAGAGACAGACATATGTGCAGTGCACAAGCAGGTTACACACATTAACCTCCCTTTAGTTTTGATGGAATTTATACTAATATAGAAACAGCTAGAAAAGCACAAAGTTAATATGTTTTATTATATGCTGTTAGCTCACACTTGAAGCAAATGAATAGTCTAGTTCCCCTGAGACACAAAATGGAAGGGGTTAACTAAAAGGTAAATGAAATGTGAGACCGATTCAGTGCATGGCCTCTGCAATTCCAGTTCACTCACCTGCAGCTAGTGCTGTTTCCATGGTGATGGTCAGTCACAGACTTGGTATAATTGAAGGCTGATTTAGGGAAGGTACAGAGGTGTGAGGAGCTCAAAACTAAGATCGGCCCCCTCATAGAAACATATTTGTAAATAGATCAGAGATGAACAAAGATAGCAGCTGAAAGCAGCTGGAATGTGAACGGGTTGGGGGGTGGAGCAGCAAGATGGCTGTGGCTCTGCTCCATTCCCCACCACTCCGTGCTCTGTATGGTTTAGTTTGGTGTTTGAACGTTTGAACATTTTATTGAAAAAAACATTTTTAGCTTTTTTCAGTTCAAGTTTTAATGACTGAAAAGTGTGTTATTTCTGTTCTTTATTTGTAGAAATGGGCTATTAGTTACAAAATGAAATGTTAAAGAGCTGTGCTGTGATCACTGCCAGGTGGCAGTGTTTTCCGCCTGTTAAGTTTCTTTGCTGGTGTCTTTTGGTCCAAATGTTGGACTAGAATGAGAGAGAAAAGATATACAGAGATTAAGGAAAGTTGGGAGTATAGTGTCGACATGTGTCTGTACCATCAGGTGCAGTCATGAGTGTCCACCTGGATGGATCTTTTGGAGCATCCTTTTGGCAAAATGAGTCAGGAGACCCTGAGAGGAGGAGAAAAGACTGTGATAGCATTTTAATACAGACAGGCTTGATTTGGCCTGCTAAAATGTATGCCAACATTACCTTGGTGGGGGTAGGGTTATTATTGTTGATTTGCCCACCCTGAGGTTATTACACTCAGTGGAGCGTTTCTTTTTTGTTTAATTTGCAGGTGTCATTGCTCCCACTGCTGTAGAATGGATAAGAAGAAGGAAGCAGGGAGACTAAAGGAGGTAACTCACCAAGGATGAGTGGAACCATTGAAAATTAAGGAGTTCTGGAATAAGGAGCCAGTGTACAGCTAAGAGACCTGAAGGGGATTATAGAGTACTTCACTTTACCCATATAAATTTTAAGAGAAATCCCTGTGAAAAGGACAAATATTTATACAAAGGGTAAGCTTTGAAATTCTTTATGGATACTAGTGAAGAATAATGGCACCCTGCCTGGCTTGGGAAAGCAACAGGTAGGCAAGCTGCCTCTCAATGCTCTTATATGTTTGAAACAATGGGTAGAGTCATTGAAAAGATCACATTGTTTATGTTTTATTTTATTTAAAGTCTCTCTCGCTTGGACAATGATTCAGGACTCATAATGAAAGATAATTATTGCCCTGATTGGACTCCTAGTTTCAGGAGCCAAATGAAATAATGTTTAAATGTCCCAGTTTTTGAACACCTGCAAATGGCAATTAATATCCAATTGCTTGTTGCCCCATGGCCAAGTGGTATAAGTACTGACCTCCTGTATTTGATGAATTCCTATATTGGGACGCCATATGAGATTTCTGATTTAAAATTCATCTGGCTACAAAGAGCACTGCATTTTCTTATATAGAATTAGCAGAATATGTAGGTGCATGGACTCCAGTATTTTAAAGGAGCCTTAATTTTATTTAATTCTTATTATTTAAAATCTGATCAAAGTTGTACAAAGGTGGATAAATCAGTCTGTTTTGGGTAGGCATTTAGTAAAACTGTGGTACAACTTTATAAGCATCAGCATTTCAAATATATGGCAGCTGGACTCCATTGTCTGAGGAGCAGTGCTGCTGTCATTTTCAAAGTTATATTCTGAGAGTGAAACTGGGGCTCCTGTGTTTTTCATGGAACTTTAATGACAACAAAACCAATACCACATAAAAGATGGACTGTGGTGTTAAATAGGAACCACTTGTTTTTGCCCATTAGTTATTTGTATTGGATTTATGTACATTGATCCAGGGTGGGTCTAATGGATTAGGGCTACAAGTCTATTTGTGTGGACATGCAGACACGTGAACCCTGTTAGGGCTAAAAACTGAAGCATGCAAATTGTTTAAGAGCCCTCAGTCAATAAATATCCCTGAAGATCAGTTATGTAAGCATTAAACAATAACAGACCATGATTCTACTGTGCAATTAATCCATGTTTTTTTTTGGGGTGTCACGATGCAGCAGGATGTGTGCTTCCAACCACCTAACCATGGATGAATTCCACAGTAGAACCATGGTCTGGAGTGGTTTAATGCACTTGTAGCATGGCAAGCAATATTGTAGTTTGATAGTGTTTGCTATTATTAAATAAAAACAATACAAACAAGACACAGTTATTGAAAATATACTTTTTTTATGTCTCACTAAGATGTCTGTAACATTCTACAGACTTTAAAATGTGCTCATGCGTGTTCAACATTTCACATCTATTATTACACTGATTCAGTATTTCAGTAATATACAAGAAGTGGTAAAAATTATACAGCACAAATATACATACTAAATAGTGTAGGTTATTCTGGTTTCCATGCCTGTTTCTGTTCCTTTTCACCTCCGTTCTTATCGCTCCATTCGGTATTTTGCTGTTGCACTCTGAGTTTGTCTGTGCATTTCCATAATCAGTTAACAATTACTTTTAAAAAACATTAACATGGTTATATTACAGTAATACTAACATGGCCCACCATCATAAGAACTTCTTGTCATGTCCTACACTACTTTTAAACAATATAGGGTTATTTTCCCGAATACATCATTTGCATATAACTGCAGCACGCCACAGAGACATCCGATGATGGCTAGTGGATTACAAAAATGACAGACAGTCAGCTTCACATAACACTACTGTATCTGGCAACATTTGAGGTAACCAGAAACACTGTGCCATTAGCTTTATTTTTGCCATTTCTATTTCTTTCTACTTCTGCTGCCATTTGAATTATGTGTACAACAGTATGAGGTCCCCTGGGTGGGTCGGTGGGTAAGATGAAACAATATTCATGCTATTCAAGGTTTATGAGTGGCAGACTTACATGAAAATAAACGCATACATCAGTGTGGTTCTTTCTCTCTTTTTGTACAGGTTCATTGGGTGGGTCAGAGGAAAACAGGTAAATCATGGAATACAGCAGGGCACAGAATGAGTATGAAGGGGCTTGGTTGGATCGCTCATAATCGCAACTCTGTGGCACGAGTACGATAGGAACCGTGATCTAATTCTTTGCTTGGCACGCTTCTGATGGCAAACATGGATTAATAAGGGAAATTAATCCATGATTGCTTCTCCATCACATGTTGTTGTTCCTCCAGACATAAAGGGACACCGTCAACCTGTTTTTCATCATATTATTTCTAGTTGAAACCCCACATTTTATGATTGCTTACCCTCTCTAAAATTCACTGATGTTGCTGTTTGTTTTGTCTGTCTCCTTGTTTAGTAGAACTGAAATGCATGGCAATGTATATTTATAAACAACCTTTGTTTTTGTTTACAATCCTGGCTCTGTTCTTACTGCATACTTCCTAAGCATTAGAAACACACCCAAACAGTGCAGTCACTGATAAGGCAGCAGCATTCTAAACTCCCACTGCATCATGAGGGGCTAGACTGTTTTGCAGGTGTTCCCAAGTCCAGGAAAGATGTGGCTGGAGTTGTTCAAGGAATGTAAACAAACCTGTTTTGGTGTGATAACACCAGTATGTTGGGCAGTCTGTTTTTTTTTTACTTTTTTAAAGAAAATAAGAGTCAGAGTCAAACTATCAGCTACATCAACAATCTTTACAGAATGATGGCAATCATAAAAAATGTTTTTTAAACTAGGGACACTTTGAGACCTAAGGGGGATGACAGTGTCCCTTTATTGTTGTATTTCACTATTGATATTTGAGCCATGTTACAATTAAAATTATGAAAGGTTTAGGATCTTACTATTTCATCAATTCAAATTTTACTGTGTATTACAAATAGTGGTTGTGTGATTTCACCTGTGAAATGCCTGTTGTTCTTTGCTGCATTGCAATTAAGTAGAATTGCTGAGTCTAAGAATTAGCCTCTACTAAATACTGAGAAAGTGTACATTCCTTATACTCTTGTTGATATGAAACTCTTTAGGATAGGATAAGCAGGTACTGGAATTTAATAATCAGTATCTAGAAAATACTTATTAATATAACTGCTACTCTATTACTATAGATTTTGTTTTTAGGAAATATTTCATGTTCCGTATTTTACATTTTAACAGGCACAGATAAGAGAGCCAGATCATAAATTGGTCTCTGTCTGTTGGTAATTGAACATGTGTGTATATAATGTGTGTAACTGTGATATTTAAATGTTTTTATGCTGTGCATTTGTATGGTTTGTCATGAATTTGTTAGTTTTTAGCATATTGTAATGGCTCATTTGCCGAACAATAAAAGCAAACTTGAAACTTGAATTTGTAAATAAATATCATAACACCAGTGATAGTGAAGATGATTTAAAGTGTGTACATGTGTGATTTTACTGTTGCTCATGCATTAAAGTTTCATGTCTGTTTAAGAGAACACCTTCAAAGAAATGATGAAATGTACTAATGATGTTAATGAGGTACAGCGAGGCAGATCACCTGACCCCTGGGGATGTATAAAAAGGTAGCCCTAGAGAGAGAGAGAGTTAGAGAGAGTGTGAAGTTGCTGTGTGAAGCAGGTGGTTCTCCAGCCTGAGCGCTGAATTGGAGGAGGGAAAGCTGAGTGAAACCCACTGGAGAGTATACAACAACCAAGGAAATGGTTCTTAGCCTAAAAGAGCCAGACAGACACTACAAGTAAGATGGAAATCTTCCTTGTTGTCTTTTCAAGGGGGTTTTATTTTACAAAAATACTTCACCCTGACAAGAAATGCTAAAACAATTCATTGGAGAAACAGTTTAATGTGACTTGTACTGTATCTGGCATTGCATAGAGGAGAGGACATACCTCTCAACTGTCCCTGGTTTTCAGGGACATCCCTGATTTTGCCTCAGAATTTTCCTCTGTCCCTCATAAAATTTGTGCTTTTGTGACAGAACAGTGGGGATTAAAAGCACAAAATAATGTCAGACATTAAAGTTACAGACTTCTTCTTCTTCAGAAAATGCATCTTAACACAAATCCTTTCATTCTATCAACTTTCTGAGTGAATAATACCAATTTTTAAGATGTGTCCCTCATTTGGGGTCTTTGTCCCTGATTTTTTTAAGCCTTGTCCCTGATTCATGAGGTAAGAGGTTGTGACATATGGAAGAGGAAGCAAACACTCGAGCGAGTAAGTGGACTTCCATTAAGCACTTTGAAGTGGATGTCACAAAAATGTTTTGCTAGAACTTTTTGTACCTCAGCACTTTAAAGTGAATACTACAGAAAAGTTCTCTTTGTGCAATAATGTGTTTTGACACCAGTACCACTGTACAGTAGGAACTATATATGTTTTCCTCAGGTATTTAAAGATGAATACTTTCAATATGTGAAATATGAGGTTTAAATGTATTTAAATAAATGTATGATTTTCAAGGGTATCTTTCTCCCCGAGGAGTGCCGTTTGTTATTTCTTTAGATCTTTTGTCACTCAAGATGTATAGCAACTTTTAGTTGTTATTTAGATAGGAGACCTTTTGCAGGAGTGCTGACCTCCCTCAGTTCCTTTGGGACCTGTGCTCTATAGAAGCTGTATTTATTATTTCATTTGTAGAGCAATTATTTTCATTGATAGCTGCTTAGGTAGTTAGTTGTAATCATTAACATGTTGTATTGATTATTCATTTACTTTCAGTTAATAAGATTTTTTTTATTTTGCTTAATCACTGTAATTCATTTTTGTTTCAGTCATGTAAGTGTTTTGTATTTTGTGTGTGGGATTTTTGTGTTTTTGGTGAGGTTTTTGGTTGTAGTGTTTGAGTTTAATTGCTGTGATATTTGAGTTTAATTGCTATTTCACATTGCTTATTTCATGACAGACATGATAGAAACTTTCAAGTAATTCAAGGGAATCAACAAAGTCCAAGAGAGTAATATCTTTCAGAAAAAAGAGATGTGTAAGGACAAGGGGACACAATTTGAAGATAGAGGGAGACAACTCAGGAGCAATGTGAGGAAGTATTTTTTCACAGAGAGGGTGGTGAACATGTTTAACGGCTGTCCTAAGGAGGTTATGGGGTCAAAAACAGTGGACGAATTGAAGAGTGCATGGGGACAGACATAAGGCAATTCTGGTGGGGGTTAGGAAGAAGGCTATTAGTTAACTAGGATCTGAAGCTTATCCGATAGGTAGAGAAATGGGCAGACTAGGTGGGCCAAGCAGTCTTTATCTGCCATCAAAGTCTATGGGCAGTATATTCAAACTGCACCCGGAAAGGGCGCATGCGACTGCTCTGCATAACTGAGATGCGCCGGAGCACAACAAGGTTACATTCATATGGGATTCACAATAACGCATCCCATCTGAATATATCAAGATATGTGTGCAGCACAAATGGGCCTGCCAGTGATGCAATGGCGCATCCCCTTGCCAGGACTGAATACCTAGAATGGGATTGCGCAGCGCACCTTGAGGATGCGTTGAACGTACATTCCAGATATTCAGCCAGAAACATGTAAATGGGGTCATTAGCCATGCAAGGTGAAAATGCAGCCATTTATATGTCATTATGGCCCCATTTCTATGTCTAGGGCATGGTTGACCTTGGCAGAATACGCTGAGCACCCTGCAACACTCATGGTGCACATCAGCATCAAACGGCATACCCTGAATGTCTAGTGCCCCCCCACCTATCCCGATCATGAAATGAAAGATATCCCCCATCCCTGGTAGTCTAGTGGCCCCCTCCCTTCCCCAACCCATGCCTGAAAAAAAAATAGTCCCCAAACACCCTGTGGTCCAGTGGTACCCCCATCCTGTATCCAAATCATGTCCCAATGATGATAATTCTTTGTAACACCCTGGTAGTCAAGTGCCCCCTTACCAATTGTTAAGTGGCATCCTGTCCCCAGGTATCCCTGGTGGTCCAGTGGACCCACCCACCCACTGAAGAACCCTGCTTCCCCCTTCCCAGCATGCCTGAATGGTCAGTGGGCAGCACAAACCATCTGCACACTGCCATGGCTACCCACCAATTGAGTTATCATTGAATGACAGTGTACAGTACCCCTGTAAGGCCATAGGTAGACACTGTCGACCAATGGGCTTGCAGTGTGTACTGTACACTTTCATTTACAACTTCATGTCATTCACAAAGTTGGGAATGAAAGTGTACAGTACACACTGCAAGCCTACTGGTGTGTTTTTTTTAAATGCAAAGTTTATTGAGTTTTTAAATATAAACAGCAGTATTCCATAGCAACAGACAGAACAGACAATCCTGGCTGAGGCAAGCTCCATGGCGTTACCATACTGAATTCTTCCATTACAGATTTAACATTAATAAACAGTTCTAGTGTTTTAATTACATTAATGTTACACTAGAAAGCTAGAAAGAGATTCAATTAGAAGTGTGTCAGCCAACACTAATGATCAGACAGTAAAGGCATCAATCCAAGTTGTATTGATTACACCATTGTGTTGGGGGGATGTAAGGAGCCTGTATGGTTCATGTCACCCTAGTATTAATGTGGATACTGGATCCTGACACTACTCCTACTATGTGTGTGTGTGTGTGTGTGCGTGGGGGGGGAGGATGACGGTGGACTAAATAAATGAGTTAGGCATATAGTGGCCTTGTAGGATTTGGCAGTACTTTAAATACGAGTATGGACTCCATGTATCTAAAAAGTCAATCATTCTTTCAATGACTATGTAGTGCACCAGCTCAAATCTGGCCATTCTTCTCACATTCTTTAGCCATTCTGAAAGTTCAAGGGAGTTTGCTCGCACCAGTGCCTAAGTGGGATGGGCTTGGCCATGATTAAGGCTCCAGCAAGCCATTTATGGCATGAGCACCACACTTGTGCCATCCTTGTCCATGATTTATTACTTTCTGAGGGGTGAAGAGGGTCTAGATTCTTAGGATATGGGCTCAGGCAGCCAGGATATCATCCCAATAGAACTTCATTGCTTGGTATTCCCATTGTATGTGAGTAACTTTGACTGTGCAGCCTAGGGGTAGGTCCTAAGGTGGTAATCTGGGAAAGAAATTGGTTGGTGGATAGGCGGCAGAGGATGTTGGTAAATGGAGTTCACTCCGAGGAAGGGGGTGACCAGTGGGGTGCCACAAGAATCAGTACAGGGAACAGTCCTCCTTAATGTCTTTATTAGTGACATTACAGATGGGTTAGAACAGAAGATATGCCTTTTTGCAGATGACAGAAAAATGTGCAACAGGGTAGACAGTATGGGTGGGTGGAGAAAATAAAGAGGGATCTGAGAAAGCTTTAGGAGTGGTCAAGAGCATGGCAACTAAATTTCAGTGCAAAGAAGGGCAAAATCATGCACTTGGGACACAAGAACCAAGGGGCAGAGTACAAGATGTGGTAGTGGTACTGGTGACCACCAAACAGGAAAGAGATCTGGGGTAATCATATCTGATGACCTAAAGGTGGCAAAACAGTGTGACAAGACAGTGGGGAGAGCCATTGGGATGCTGGGTACATATGGAGGGGTATCACCTGCAGAAAGAAGGAGGTGATGTTACCTCTGTACAAATCAATGGTTAGACTTCATCTAGAGTACTGTGTCCAGTTCTGGAGATCACATCTCTGGAAGGACATGAATGGAGCAGAGGCAGTCCAGAGGATGGCAACTAAAATGGTGTAGTGTTTGCACCAAAAGCCCTATGATGAGAGACTAAAGGACCTTAATATGTACACCCTGGAGGAAAGAATGGGGGGGATATGACAGAGACTATCAAATGCCTTATAGGTAGAAATAAGAAACAAGAGGGTAACCTTTTTCAGAGAAAAAGATATTTAAGAACAAGGGGTCATGCTATGAAGCTGGGGGTGGGGGGGGTAGACTCCGAGGAAATGTGACAAAATACTTCTTCAAAGAAAGTGTGGTGAATGCATGGAACAGCCTCCCAGAGGTTGTGGTGGGCCAAAAACTGTGACATAATTCAAGAATGCATAGGATATGCACAAAGAAACCTTAGTGAGTAGGAAAGGGAGGGTAAAAGCCTGAGATCAAGTACAGTGTGCAGTATTACAGTAGGTAGCGAAAATGGGCATACTAGGTGGGTCAAGCGGTCCTTATCTGCCATCAGATTCTATGTTTCTATGTTTCTAGGGATTTGCAGTAGTGGGGCTTATTCAGGAATAATGTACTGAACCACCATTTTCTGTTAGTTGTCAGTACAACATTAGTGGCTAGCCATCTGAAGGATATTCAGACACGGCCTGAGATAACCACCCTGCCAATCCATGCATCCACTACATCTGGTATCAGCTGTACTGAGACTTGCCACACATCAGTTCTAGAGTATTTGTGTGGTGCAGATTTGAATTAAAAGAAACATTCTGCCCAATAGCGTAGACTAGTCACCATACAATAACCATGCCCAGATCAATAGTCAGAGCCAGCTGAGTAGTCCTGTCCATCAGGTCCCATAAGGCTGGTGTTTGAGGGCCACTCAGGAGGCTACTCCTGTTGGTGAAGTCATTGAAGACTGTGTTGGTGTCTCCACCCAGAATTACTGTAGGTGGTTCCACAATGTTGCGGTGACAGGAAAAACCATGACTGTCATTAGGGCACAAGCACAATGCCAATGGTGAACATTGCACCCAGCAATTGTGCCGCCCAACCACCAGTGTGCCCAACACCCCAGGGCATATTCACCCCCGCAACCCCATACTAAAATATAATCACCTCCAGGTCAGAGGTGTATGGGATAGGGGTGCAACACCTAGACAGTGCTGTCCTTGCTGACCACTGCAAAATCAAGTTTGCCTGCATGACTGTCGAACTGTTTGTGGCACCTAATTGAGTTGCCCAAATTGCAGCACCCTTATAATGGTATACTGAATTAGTTAACTTTTTTTGTGATGCATAAGGGTCTGGAATAAAGTATTGAAAAAACTTAGCATCAATCTGGTTTTAACATACATGTTACATAGAGAAACATAGAAATGCAGAAATTGACCATAGATAAGTATCGCTTGGCCCACACAGTCTGTTCATTTTTCCCCTACCTATGTTATCACCACTGACCCTTCTTGATCTACAGCTCTTTCTCCCTCTCCCTCTTCCTTTCCACTATGATTTTCTTGTGCCTATGCCATGCATTCTTGAACCCCATGATGGTTTCTGCCCCCATCACCTCAACTGGAATGTAGTTCCCGGAATCCACTACTCCTTCAGTGAAGAAGTACTTCCTCACAACTCTCCTGAATCTATCCTCTTCCAGCTTCATAGCATGTCCTCTTGCTCTTGACCACCTGTTGCCTGAAAAATACTTCCTTCCTGTACCTTATTTACCCCTGCGAGGTATTTAAAGGTCTCTGTCATATCTTATGACCAGAGTGACCTCTTGGTTGTCCAGAGCACCCGGGATAATAATACAGTATATTGACCATCTGGGTCTGAGATAACTGACCTTGCCACCAGTGGTGTGTTCCTGTGGATGAGGATGGCTACCCCTCTGCTCCTTGAATTTTAGGTGCTGCCAAACACCCATGAGACCCACCTGGTTTTATGTTTGAATGTTTTGGCTTGGCTAAGATTGGTCTCTTGTACAAATGCAATTCCCACTCCCTCCCATTTGAGGTGATCCAGAATTTTCCTGCATTTGACCAGGGTGTGAATACCTTTAACATTCCATGATGTCCACTTTATGGGGTAGTGAGCCATACTGATAATGCTGTAAAAGAGCAGAAAGGTATTGTCCTAAGTAATACCTGTTCATAGTAAAGGTAGCAATAAGTCATTTTTTAGTTTTGCTTTGGTCTGAGTCTCACTGAGGGGGCATCACGCAGGAGAGATCCATTTAGACATCTTCTCCCACACTGGCAACCCATAATCAAAAAAGAATATGTAAATATAATGAACACTTTATCAAACTGTAATTTGAAAAGTGTCCACAATTGAAAACCATGTGAACAGTAAACTGCTGCAACACTAAAAACATATAATTAATTTAATTATTCAAGTCTCGGATTACAGTACCTTTGAGTTAAGCATTCTTCTACATAGGTCCCACATCAGAGTAAAGACAATACAACAAAGAATTAAATACAAGACACGTGGAATACATGATACATGGAGTTGGGTACAATCATTCATAAAAGTTAAAGGCAGGTAAAAAGTTAACAGTTCAGGTTACAGCAAGAGTTACAATCTGGTTAAACTTTTACATTCACATCTCAGTAAAAAGTGCAGTAGGTTTCAGGACTTAAGGAGGTACACAGGAGAGGGGTGGAGAGGGATGCTTTTAGGAATCTGACATTGTCATAGGTGTGCAGAGGGGAGAGAGAAGAGATGGATGCTGTCAGGATTTGACATTGTCAAATGGAGAATTGGGAGATGAGAGGGAGGACAGAGGGTTGGGAGGGAGTGTAGTGGGTGATTGGGGGACGGGGTGGGAGTAGAGCAGTGGGGTAGGGGAGAAAGGACAGGATGGGGTCTGTGAGCAGTGTTTGGAGTGGAACTGCAAAGAAAGGAGGGAGCACCAGAAGGGAGAAGGGAAGGAGAGTCAGGGAGGGGAAGAGAGAGGAGGGACAAGTAGCAGGAACAGAGAAACGGAGGGGGGGAGAAGGGGTGGGACAATTGATGGGGGAGGTCAAGATGGTGAGGTTGCAGGAAGAAGGCAACATGTGAAGCTGAAAAGGGCCTAAGTCTGGCAATCACAGCTGCTGATAGCAATGAGGTGTTGTCTAAGTTTCTCTTTGAATGGGCTCAGTTTGGGTTTAAAACAATATCAAGTAAACACAATCGGCCACACTACCAGATAGGTACCAGATAGGTAGCAGGGTCAGATGAGAAAGCTCTCTGGATGCATGGGCTCTGCCTGAGTGCAGATGGCAATCCTAATATCAGCCACCCACTGAATCTGTATCATCCACATATGCTGTGGATTTACACACACAGTCCAGATGTGGAGGTAGTGCCACCCAGCACAGTTGTTTTCCAGCCCTGACACTGGTAGATTAGGTTGGGGGGAGGGGAGAGGGACAGATGTTAGTTATTATGTGAGTATGCACAATGTTTTTGAGGGGACCACTGTAGCCATGGCAGCCATGCAGACTATTGGGCTTATATTCACTAGTGCCATAGCGAGGATCATCTACTTTGTCATTACGGATCCTTGAGCCTGGTGTTCAGTAGCATTAGGAAAGGGTGTCTCAGCTTCTTACCATGGAAGACATGGGCTAAGCTGTGAATCTTGCACCTGTGAGGGCATGTGCAGGCTGAATGATTAGGGGACCCTTTTTATTGTGGCTCTGCTGTTGTCATAGAAGTGGCACTACTGTCATGCATGGGTGCGCTCCATTCCATAATCTCCAACAGTCATACCCCCATGCTGGAACATTTGAGCAGGATAAAGCAGGTGCTGTGTGGTGGTACCTGCTGCTTGAGTGTGAGACAGACAGGCCCCTGCACTGAAGAATTGGAACCCCTGTGTACAGAAGAGCATGTACTAAAATAGGCTCCCATTGTGTGAACTGAATGTTGGTCATCCAAGCTACAGAGCAGCTTCATTCCCTCAACAAAAGGAAACGTGATCCAATCAGAATGAACAGTTATTCGAAGGTACAATATAGTGTTAGCCACTGTTTGCAAACCTTCCCCTTCCCTTCTACTGCAGATCATTTACACCTCTGACATCAAACCAGGTGAGTACTATCAGTTAGTTGAGGTTCAGAAGTGCCATATGAATGTATAGGAGGGATAAAGTGATATGGAGAACATGCATGCAAGCTTTGTCTGTGGACTGAGCCTCTCTTGTAGCTATCAGTAGTTCTCAATTGATAACTCCTCTTCCTCCCTTGCAAGGAGGGGGAGGGTCAGAGTGTAGTTGCCTCAGCATCCCTTGCAGAGATGTAGAAACTACTGGCTGAGTGGGGGAGGGGGGAGTAATAGATCACAACCCACCTCAGAACTGTCGAGACAGCAGGAACTCCACTATAATTGGTGTCATGCCATCAAAGGGATGCTGTGGAATGGGGTGGTAAATACTGCAAGGGATGACCTGACATAATTCCCACCATCTGCCCCCATCCCCATCTCCAAACCCCTGGACAAGAGGTATTTAGGAGAAAGCTCACATTCACATCTCAAAATGTTCAAGTGAGAGTTTGTCTTTGTCAAATGGTGTGAAGATAGTGCAGGTAGAGAAGACAGTAGTGGGATAGAAAGGGACCTTCACTTGGTGAAAGAACATTAATGGTGAGGACTGTTATGTAACAGGAGGGCCTTCATTGGGGGGGGGGGAGCTGAACAGGAGTGTTTAAACTAGAATTTTTATTTAAGAATATCAAAAAGCCTGGAAAGGCATATTTGCAAAGGATACAGATTTTGCATTCTTAACTAGCAGAAAAGCACAAAAAACTGTCCACTCAGGTTTTGGGCTTCACTCCGGAGTTTGCCCTTCTGCAGATCCATATATTGGAACCATGCAAATAAATAACACATCTAGAACAGAAATAACAGAGGATGACAAAACAAATAAAATAAATAAGCTTAAAAAGACACACTCGGCAGGACCAGATAATATATCCCCAATATTGCTGAAACTATTAGCACAGCACATATATAAACCCTTAAAAACGTTATCAGCATTACAAAATAATGAAATCCTATCTGATTGGCTATCAGTTTCTGTGGTGCTGGTGCATAAAAAGGGATGCAAGGCAAACTATACAAACTATAGACATATTAGTCTAACATCCCTACCTGGGAAAATCTTGGAGTCTATATTAAAAGATATGATTGAAGACCATCAAATGAAACATGGAACCTGGGATGAAGAGCAGTATGGTTTTACCACAAACAGATCATGTATAACAAATCTCTTGTGCTTTTATGAAAAGATATCAGCAGCGTTGGATAGGGGCCTACCAGTAGATTGCATTATCTACTGCTTTTGAGGAATTTTAATACAGTACCACATAAAGCATTAATTCAGAACTAATAAATCTAAAGCTGTATTATAGAATTGTACAGTGGATACAAATGTGGCTGAGCAATAGAACTCAGAGGGTGTGTATCAGTGGATATTATTCTGATCTGAGGGATGTGGCTAGTGGGATGCCACAGGGCTCCGTCCTGGGGCCTGTGTTGTTTCAAATATTTATAGCAGATATGGTGAAGCATATAACCAGCTGGGTTAGCAAATACTCAGATGATGCTAAACTTGCTAATACTGTAAACACTGATGAAGATAAAGCTGCATTGCGAAGTAATCTAAACAATATATTCTCATGAGCTAAGACATGGGGAATGAGTTTGAACAAGGAGAAATGTTGTGCCATGCATCTGGGTAAACAGTACGGAAAGGCCACATACTTTCTAGATGGATCCCTTCTGTGAGAATCACAGGAGGAAAGAGATTTAGGAATAATAATTAACCAAAACCTGACTTGTACATCACATTGTGACAGATAGATTGCTAAAGCTAAGAGATAGCTTTGGACAATAAAAATGAATGTCAGGAGTAGAAAGGAACAGATGATAATGCTATAATACGGGTCATAGATTAGACCAATACTGGACTATGGGAGCCCTGTGTAGGGCCCCATCACTAGAGGGACTATTGATAAGATTGAGAGAGTTCAAAGACAAGCTGTTAAATTAACACATCATATGATGATATTACCCTACAGAGAACAGTTACTAAAGCTCAAATTGATGTCACTGGAGACTAGAAGAACATATGGGACCTACTTCTGTGTTATGACATCATATAGGATGATTATTTATTAAGTGAGCTGAGTTTGGAATTCAAAAATGACCAAATGGGAACTAGAGGACACCCATTACAGTTAAGACCCAGGACATTTAATACTAATAAAAGAAAGGCATTGTATACTCAAAGAATAGTCAACCCATGGAATAAACTCTCATTAGAAATCACAATTAGTAAAGATAAACAACAATTCAAAAGAGATCAGACTCTTACATTTTAGAGAGAAATACATTGTTTTATTATGGATAGATGGATAGGAGCAAGAGTGGACCAACCACCTTCTTAGCTCCTTGCACCTTAGTATGAGTATGAACCTTAGTATCCCACTCAGCCATAGATTCGTCTCCCTGTGTGCCAGCTGCCATCGTCCCAGCAGCCCTTTCTAACCATGAATTTGCCTCATTACCTTCATGTGTCTGTGTGGGGACCTTCACTGGAGATTTTGGGAGAAGGGTGTTGTGGGGCTAAGCATCTGTCTTGCCAGTTAATTTGGGAGCTGGTGCTCCCATGGAGTAGGAGCTTGCCACCAAGGTCCCAGAGTCTATTCTGCCATCTCTAACCAGGGGCATTCTGCCCTGCCACCCAGACCTCTGCTTGTCTCTGCCCTGCCATTTGGATTGCTTGGCCTTTGCTGTCTTCCAGTCTATCTGGTCACTAGCATTATTGATCTTGGTCGGAGATGGATAATGCAAATTACAAGATGCTGTGGATGTGGTTCCTGGCTCATTAAATACTGTGGGTACCAGATTGCTGTAGAGCTTAATTCTTTCCCAGTCAGTTCTTGGAGATATATTGAGCAGCCTTCTCAGACATAGCAAAAGTATGAGGGATACATTTATAACTGATGCAGAATGTGGCAGGGTATTGAAGTTTACATGGCATTCCTAGGTCCTCCAACACTCTTTTACATTCCATAAATCCTTTCCATCTCTTTGCCAGCTCTGCAAGTAATCCACAAAGTAATAAATTCATGGTTCTTGCCAGGTGAGAGGGCCACAATCCCTTGCCAGAGGCAGAATTCTCTCATTGTATGCATATCTCAGGAATTTCTTCAGGATGGGACAGGGTCTATCCCCAGGCTTTGGAGGAAGGCCAATGGCCCTGTGAGCCCACCTGAGTGCAAACACTGGTTTCCAAGTGTGCTTTAAGAGCTGCTGATGCCTCAAAGAAAATTTTGAAAAACAATATTTAGGTATAATTCAACTTGCATTCCATATATGTTCTATATAGTTATCCTCTCCAATACTTATTAATAAAGAAATTTGCATGAACACATGATCTTCATCCCTTAGCAGTCATCTGCCTCTATAGCTTACTCCCTACTTCAAGCCACAGTCCTCTGTTGTGACATCATGCTCTGTTGCCATGGTAGTGACTTTGCTGTCACAAGCTGTGCATTATGACCTCAGGTTGGGAGAAAGCAACAAGAATACATGAACTTTTCAGGAGCAGATATCCTGTTTTATTTCTGTTGGTCCTTTTTCTCTCCTGGCCCCTGTCTGCCTACCTTGATGTCTTGGCATCCCTTCGGTCATCCAGCCACTGTCCCGAAGATCCCCCAGCTCCCATTCAGGTCCCGCAGCTTCTACCCCCATGGCTTGCCCTCAACAGTGGGGCAGTGGAGAGCCCCCCCATGCCCGTCCACCATACCAGGATCCAGTATGCACTGTGCACCTTCAGAGCTGAGTGGTCCACCCATAAAGACGGCCGTCATGCCACCATGACTGGAGCCATTTTCCACTTTTTTTTTGTAGCTTGATGTGGGCTGGGGCGTGGAGTGACACCAATGGAGGGAGCATGCATGTGTCCACACATGCTCCCTCCCTGTGCCATGCCCCAAGCCCACCCCCTTCTGTGCAGTGCCAGCGCACTGCCCCCCCAACCTCCACCAGAGGTTGCTAGTGTCCCGACAACTGGTGACCCCCCTTTCCAGGAGAGGGAGAGCAGTCCACAGACACTCAATCCTTCTCCTCCCCTGCCGACCCCTGGTGACCCGAGTCTGTTCTCGAACCTGAGTCACCAGCGTGGAGTGAGGTGTGGCATCCAGTGCCTCAACTCTCGGTGCCACCGGGCCCAGATAGTCTGTTTTCATGTAAATTACCTCAGTAATAAATAATGAGAGGGAGAAATACAGAACTAATGTGAAATACAAGCTGAAGTGTGTTGACATATTATGTTTTGTTACAGTGCTCCTGAAAGTGTCAGCTGCTCTTTAAGAAGCTGAGAGATTTCTCACTGCAGGAATCCGACAACATCCCTATTCTCATCACCTTCAGGGAACCCAACAAAGTGCAGGTTATTCTGTGATTCCTGTTCTCTGAGTCCTTCACCCTGTCCTACAGTAGTGCCTTGAGGCATTCTAGTTCTTGAATCCATGCTTCATATCTGGTGGCTTTGTCGCTGACATATGTCAAAAGAGTTTCTGTGTCTCTTGCCTTGTTCTGTAACTCATGCACTTTCTCCTCCACGACTGCAATGGAAATTTTGAAAATGAAGATTTCTTTTGGAACTTGGTGAAGCATCCCTTTGATCTTCTGGGTGTCTGAGATCTGAGCTTCTGTACACTCAGCCATCTTCCAACCTCACAGTTTACTAGCTACTGATGGTTTTGACCGATTTCTCCACCAGTACTTTGAATTTCAAGGCAAGGCTTACAAATTAATTTTAGTTGACTTTTCCCTATTGAATTAGTGCAAGTTCATCCAATTTGCTTGAGATTTAGCTGAATTATAAACGAATGTAATGCTGGGTGGCACTGAGCAGTTGTCTAAGGCTAAGGTCCCATTCTGCAGCTTGTGTGTGTGCCCCCAGGTGGCAGTCTTGCACTGGAATTGGCTGCCTTCCCTCCCTAGAAGAGAAGAGCATCCTCTGGGATGCTCAGTCCTTCTCTTCCCAGCCTGCCCCAACAAATCAGACTGGCTTCTGAACCTGAGTTGCTGGCATCGCATGCAGTGGAAGTACAATTCTGTTGATTGGCTGGCACATTTAAGTATTGTTTTAATTTGGGGAAGATTTATTTTTTGGGCCTAGTTTAGGGGTTTTAATGTGTAAAAGTGGTGGCCATCTTTGTAATGGCAATTGGGGATAAGCAAAGTTTCCAAAGAGTATTGATATAATTGTGAAGAAGCTGCTAAATATTTACTCAAGCTGTTTCAATTGATATACTGTAGCAAAAGGATAAAGATCGTGCTTAGCCCATTCACTTTCACCAGCTCTGAGACCCATTTTTTACCTCACAATGAATGCCCTAATTGTTTGGAAACTTAGAAACATAAAATTTGTTGACATGGTCCAACCAATTTGCTGAGATGCTCCTTGTCTAATCTGTCTCTGCAGACCTTCACTGGTCTCCAGAGACCCTCCCACATCCCTGCCTGTTTTCTCATACACCTCAATGTCTTTCTCCCAAATGCTTGAAGCCCCCACTGTTTTTGCCTCCATCATGTCCTCTGATAGCCTGTTCCAGGCATCTACCACACTTTCAGTAATTAAATATTGCCTCACATCTCTCTTAAACTCCCCCTCAGATTCAGCCCATTCTGAGGTGAAGCTTACAAAACTGGACACAGAACTCCAGGTGGGTTCTCACCAGCAAGCAATATAGAGGCAACACCACCATCCTCTTCTTTCTTTGTATACCTCTCCCTATGTACCCCAGCATCCCAGTAGTCCTACCCACTGCTTTGTTACACTGCCCTGCAATCTTGAATTCATCCGATATGATAGTCCCAAAGTCTCTTTCCTGTTTAGTGACTGGCAGTACCTACCCCCATCTTATGCTCAGTGCCTAGGTTCCTATGCCCTAGGTGCTTGATCTTGCACCATTTGGCTTTGACTCCAAGTGACATGATTTAGACCACTCATCTAGTTTCCCAGAATCACTGCTCATTCTCTCCACCCACTCCTGAGTATCCACCCTGTTGCAGATATTGGTACCATCTGCAAAAAGGCATAACTTCCCTTCAATTTTCTCAACAATGTCATTTATGAAGACACTGAGGAAGACCAGTCCCAGTACCTAGTCTTGCGGCACGCTGCTGCTTATTCTGCCATCATTCTAGTGAGTCTTGTTTACCACCATCTTCTGTCTCCTATATGTCAACCAGTTTCTAACACAATTCATCACTTAGGGTACTGCCCCAGCCTGCTCAGTTTCTTTAATAATTTATTGTTTATTCATATCTGTACCGTATGTGTTGCTTATAGTTTGACTTCTCTACATTATACTTCTTTTATCGTTCTGTACAGCACTCTGATACTTAAGTGAATTGAGGTTTAAAATAACAGTAATAAAACATAATAATCATTAATATTATTGTAAAACCCAGAGGAGTCAAGATGATATGATGTAGCTGATCCTTTATAAGTCCACAAGTTACAAAAAAAAAAACAACTAAATATCTGTATAAAAAGGGTGATTCAGTTCAAGCTAAAGTTTCAATAGTTTTAAATATGAAACAGTAGAAAATAAAATCTGATAGCTTTGCTAGCCCAGTTAATGATGCTAGCCCCATAAAAAATGATGCTAATATTTTGCAATTTATTGGGTCAATATAAAAACTGCTTAGAAAAATAGCTTTTAAGATTCAAACTCTCCTTATCAGGAGGGGGGGATAAAGCACTGTATCTGATCCAAGATGACAGTTCAGATGTTTATAAGGATTACAATGTTATTACTACCAACTTTTTGTTGTCTTTTGTCTGCAATATAGCCAACACTATATTCAAGTCTTGTTTCATAGAGAACGTACAGCCACTGTATAATGTGGAATGTAACTATATTTTTCAAGTTAACTCATATCTGAAAGTGGAAGACAGTGTTCAAAAATCTCCCCAAACCATTAAAACTCTTCTGTAGTACCTTTGTATCTTCCAACTTGCAGTCTACAGTACCTAAACTATGGGAGAAATGATAGCACTCATTTTAAAAAGTTTTCCAAATTATAACCACAATTTAACTTTCATTCATTTCACATCCTATATTGCTGTTACGTAATTGGGAGCGTGTAGAAAAAGAGAGATAAGAAGAAACATTTTGATAATTTTTAAAAGAATACCTTGGAAATGCAAATCATGATCAGATGACTAAAACAAGACTTGTCATCTGATCCCCTTCTGGAAACGAAACTCTCTCCACACCTGCTAGTTTGGATACTCGTTGGCAACAGTTTATTTTAGGCACTAAGTTAATATTTATATTCCATTTTCATTTCACCTTTAAACATTACATTCCACCAACAGTAACTACAACAGTCCATTATTTCTTCCAGAACTTTTTTCCTTCCTGGTCCTCTTCTTCTTGTGTTATTCAACTCAGGGTCCGGACACAAGATCCAACCACTCCCCCCTACTTTCACAGTGTCAGGAGGTCTAAACCTCACTCTCAGGTTCTTGGCAATATTGGGAATGCAAGCAATCACAGAAACGTTGCATTGGAGTAATAAACTTGTTTATTACTACCAAAAAGGATAAAATCACAGTTGCCCTAAGCAGTTCTTACCAATATGAAATGGGAGCCAGTGCTAAGTGCTCCCTATACCTCAAGGTTTCGTTGTGTCTCTTGGGATCTCCGAGGTACAAGACTTAGTGTCTCACATTATATACCTATGATAATCACTATGGTTACTGTAAGATAGAAACATTTCTAGTCACAGAGATGAGCCCTATTGCCTAAATTAAAAAAGGCTCCACGGTCCAAGATAACATTATACAATTTTGTAGTAGTCATCAGTTTGTGAAACAAAAGAGTTCTTATACAGAGTCTTACATAACTCAGTGTAGTAGTACAAATCACTAAAACCTGGCAATGCCAACTTATATATCATTTATTCCAAGGACACAGGTGTCCTAACATCTTATAAGTAAGAAATACACAGAAAATACATAGAAGAATATATATGTATTAGCAAGCAAAGTGTATTACAATAACATGCATACATATCCTGACGTCTACTCTTATATGGCAGATGCCCTTAGCCCTATATGTTAGTACAACATATACCTAAGCACTAGCTGTCTACAGTGTACCTCTGAGGGTACCAATTAGGGTGGAGGGACCTTGTGTAACAATAGGTATCAGGTACCAACTTACCAGGACCTCCCCAAGGTCCGGACACTAAGATCCAACCCCAAGTCTATACCTTTCCCCCTCCCTCTTTACTTCAACACCTGGGTGCCATTTGCCCCCAGCCCATGTTGCCTGCCCCTTCCTCCTTCCTGCATACCCCTGTTTCTCCCCACTCTTATGCCCCCCTTTCTCCCCACCCTTTTGACTCCCACCATCAGGGCCACTTGCTGCCTGCCTGGCTCTGGCAGCTCCTCCAAACCTGCTGCCCTTCTGCAGCTGCCTAGGCCACTGTTGTGCCCCGGACACCAAAACACCCGGCCCTTGTTGCCCCTATCCTGTCTTCCCACTTACCTAGTCCTCAATGGTGGGTGGGTGAAAATTCACAGCAAAAGAGGGCTGCTGGGGGGGTGAATGTTCTCTTATACCCCTCCAGACCCCCAAGCTGGGACCCCTCCTGGCCCCTCCCCCTGGCCAATGGGCTCCAGCTCCAGCCCTTGTGTCAAATAACATGCCTGTGACCTCACTAAGCCCAACCCCCCCACCTTTGCTAATTTTCCTTTGGGGCCATCTGACAAATTTGGGCTGCCTGTTATTGACAACCCTATTTGTCATCTGATCCCCTTCTGGAAATGAAACTCTCTCTGCACCTGCTAGTTTGGATGCTCGTTGGCAACAGTTAATTTTAGGCGCAATGTTAATATTTACATTCCATTTTCATTTCACCTTTAAATGTCACATTCCACCAACAGTAAATACAACAGTCCAGTATTTCTTCCAGAACTTTCTTCCTTCCTGGTCCTCTTTTTCTTGTATTATTCACCTTCTGGATCTGGACACTCAGATCTGACGCCCCACACCATCACCAGTACCAGGTACCAACTTACCAGGACCTCCTCCCTCTAGGTCTGGACACTAAGATCCGACCCTTATTCTATAGTCTTCCCCCTCCCCCTTTACTTCTACACCTGGGTGCCATTTGCCCCCAGCCTGTGTTGCCCTGCCCACTCCCCCTTCCTGCCAACCTTCCCATTTCCCCTCTCTTGCTCCCCTCTTTTCTTCTACTGACCCATCTCCCACTAGAGATTGAAGTTGCCCCCCTGTGGGCTAGTTCCTAGGACTCCTTTTCTCAATCTTCCCCACCAGGTTTATTACTGTTCTTAGGAATAAGCACATATCAAACTCCAATAGGTGGACCCCGTCCAACCTATAGACCTCTGACATCTCAAAAGAGATGTCCCTGTGCTGTATGTGTACTCCCCCCATCTCAGTCACCACTTTTGCCACCTTCCTATTGAGCTACTTCCTCCCCTTCTCCAATGCCCTAATTTCTCTAACCCTTCTCCATACCCTACAGGATGTGATCTCAGACCAACCGATCACCACTCCTGGCCACCAACCCTTCACCCATTCAAAATCGGCAGTTATGGCCTGCACCAATACATCCCATGGGGTCTCTCTCAGGTCACCCACCCCAAGTGTATGATGAGCAGGTCTGGTCTGCTCAACCGGACCTGGAGTTTCTCCAACAATGGCATCAGTTGGGCCCATATCGTGCCCCTTAGACCCTTCCACAGCACCCTTGTGTGCTCCACATCCATCTGCAACTGTGTTCCACCACTGCTGGATGCTGCAAATCTCTTGGCCCAATATATAATTATTAGAATGTTTACTATGAAATATTGTACTATAACTGCCCTGTATGTAGCCCATCAGGCATTCAGTTTCATGCACTACTTGTCAAATATGTTGTCAATTGCTTGTGTACTTGAAAACATTGTGTCTTGACATGTACTTTGCCTAATGCCATCCGTGTACCATGAGAACTTAATTGCTTGTTGCACTTATACTTTCGTGGTTGATTCTCGACCCGAAGTCAACCCTGAAAAGGGGGCTGTAATTGTCTCAGTGGACTTACTCGGTTACCAAAACTCAAATAAATAAATAAAGGAGCTCCCCACCATCCAGACCTGTCACTTTGTTCCTGCTGGGGAAAAAGAACAAGACAGGGTGAACATCCATACTGTCAACACCTTACATACTTCTTATAGTAGCAGATCTCCAGTGCCCCACCTGCTTCACCTCTTCCTCAGACCAGCCCCGGGATGCAGCTTCTGATGTTGCCCCAATGTGTAAAGAATGGGAGGTGAAACTATCCGGATCTTCCCCGACAAACGCTAGTGCCTTCTTAAGGACACCCTGACCTGAAAACCCTTCACTGGGTTCCCATCCCTGTGGCATAACCAAATCACTCCTCCTGTCCCCAGCATTTGCCCATACTCCTCCAACTCTTTAATGGTGCACACCTCACCAGATCCTTGCCTGGCCAGTACTATGGTCTCACCTCTTCCTCCCTTATCTGTTTTTGACCATGACAAATGAATGACCACCCTATCCTGCCCAAACTCGACTTCTCCAGCTTGAAGCCCCCTTGTTGTCTCAGACTTCCTTGGGGCCACTACCTCCCTGATCCTCAAAGCCCCCTTTGCTATGACTGCAAACACTGCTCGAAACAAGCAAGCCTCTTTTGCTGTTATGCACACATGCTGCTGAGCCCCCATCACCCTTCTGAGCAGCTGTCCCATGATGGGTCTCCTCATGTCCAGTCTCGCCCCATGTCCTCTCTGCCATCCTGAGACCATGAGCCTCATGGCCTTCCCCCCTTGCAGACCCATCCTATCCCAGCCAGCTGCAACCCCATGGTGGTGTGGGCCATCCCCTCTTCCCACTTTTTTATTATGCATTGCTTCACCTGGTCCTCGGAAACTGACTCCTCCGTATCCAAACCTGTCCTGGCCAGGAACTCCTGAAATGCCCCCATGGCCCTTCATACACCCTCAGTGTGTTGGGTGCCCAATAGTTCTGGTACAACAATCTGGCCTTTTCCCTCCAATCTCCCATAGATGATCCAGGACCCTGGTCCTGTGTACTGCTGCCTTTGGAGCACAGTCCTGAAACCTGTCCAACTGCAAATGGGAAACAATGTCAGCAATGTCATTCTGAATACCTTCAATATGTTGTCCTTAAATGACAGTTCAGCTGAAGCCCCATCAACCAGCAGTCCATAACTCCTTGTCTATTTATCTATTTATCACTTCCACCACTCTTTTATTGTTGCACCAAAACAATATGCGCTTCCCCCTCATCCTATCCCCCCAACCTCCAGGGCCATGAGAATGGGAAAGATTTCCAAGAAGGTGATATTCTTCAGTGACCCTACCTCTTCCCATGAGCTCGGCCACGCCTCTGGATCCACTCACCTCTGAAGTAGGCCCCCATTCCCAGGGCCCCTGAAACATTGGTGTATAGCTCAAGGTCCATGTTGTAAGCCCATTCCTCCTGCCAGAATGTGACCCCATTATAACAGTGGAGGAACTCCTCCCACACTCCCAGATCCACCCGTTTCACTTTTGTGTTAGCCACCTAGTGATGCAGCTGTTTTGCCTTCCCTGTGGACCTCGCCAGTCTCCTGCTAAATGCCCTGGCTGGGCTTATGGCCTTACAAATGAAATTAAGGTGCCCCAGCAGCTGCTGTACCAATACCAGTGGCACCCTCCTCCTCCTCCTCCCTTTTACTTGGGCCTACAAACCCCTAAGCCGGACCACTTTGTCTCATGGCAGGTGGAAGCATTCTTACACCATGTTCTCCTCAATCCCCAGGAATTCCAGCTGGCAGGCTGGGACCTTCATTTTCCCATTGCCAGTGGAATGTCTATGCGTCCACACATCTCCTTAAAATCAGCCAACATCCCCCCTGCCTCAACCTTCCACCCCACCATAAGGAGAAATTCATCCAAATAGTGTATCACCCACCTATGCCCATAGCTCTACCCAAACACCCATTGCACCCAGGAATTAAAGGCCTCAAAGGTCAAACAGGCCACCGAGCAGCCCATGGGTATGGCTTTGTCTAAATATGGCCTGCCCTCAAATTGAAAACCCAAGAGATCTCAATCTTTGGTCCTCATGGGCAGCAACTGGAGGCAGATTCAATGTCCGTCTTTGCCAACCACGGCCCTGCACCGCCCTGATGAGCACCACCGCCTGATCCAGTATAGTGTATGAGACTGCCTGTAGGTCATCAGGAATCCCCTTGTTCACCGAGGCCCCTCTGGGTAGGAGAGGTGGTGTATGAGTCAAAATTCCCCCTCCTGTTTCTTTAGTACTATGCCTAGGGGTGATACTCAGAAGTTGGGGCAAGGAGAATCAGTAAAAGTGAACTCCAACCTCCCAGCTATGACCTCCTTCCGGATTTTTGCATGGACTATGTCCTCCTTCCCCTTGATGGACCCCAACTTTTTTTGTCCTCATCACCCTTTACACCCCGTTCAAAACCCAAATGAAAACCCACTCTGAAATCCTTTCTCAAGAAATCCACCTTCACTGCATCTGGGTATTCCTGTGTCCAGGCCTCGACCACTCTTCGGCCTATGGGAGTGTGTGCCAAGGGAAAGCCCCAGCACCCCTCCCCCACCGACCCTTCAGTTCTACTCATAATTGGAGTTGTACCTTCCGTTGCTGTGGCCCCCCTGCCCCTCCCAGCTCCACCGCCCTGGCCTCTCCGAATGGACTGCTCCTGGTACTGCTCCCCTTGCAGTGTACCCTTCCCCCCTGCATGGCAGCTTGCCACTGGATGCCGGCCCAAGCAGCGGGAGCAAACATCTGAGTTTACAGTTTTCCCAATTGCATGAGACACTGTTGTACCCCCAGCATGTATTCACCACCATTGAGGGGGCACCTTTCTTACTGTGTTCCACCCCTGGGCCTCCCAGATGGGATCAACAGTGTTCTTACCCACGGCTCTGAATGTGTTCTCTTTATTCACCATCCATTTTCTGAATGCCTCATCACACTTCAGCCATCCATACCCTAGTTTTGACTTGCACACATCCCTAATGATGGCTGGGTATGTCAGGAGGGGAATTGCTAACTCTGTTTGCTTTTCCAGGACCAAGGCATTGTATATCAGGAGCCCCGCCTGCCATGTGTCTATATTTTTTCCCTTGTATTTGGCTTCCTCCTCCTCATGCCCCACTACAGCCAGCACCACTGCCAATTCCGATTTCCCTACCGATTATTTCTGCTCATAATTTTTGGCAGTATCCTCATCTACCAGACCAAAAATATCCATATTTTCCCCCCCCCTTCCAGTTCATGTCTTTGAGCAAGGATGGTACGTGGTCTCCTAAAGTAAAACCTGGAGACCCTTCATATAGCTTCTTCCCCCCGTCCGATTTCCTGCGTGCCCATCTCCCACTTGCCACCGCAGTTTATCACTTGCAGTGCCCACTCCATCTTCTCTACCACCTTGTCTCCCATATCACCTATTAGACCTTCCAGGTACTCCTTCAGGTCACCCTCATTTGTGACATCCACGTCGCTCATAACCCTTTTCGGGCCTGGTCAAGTTGGCTCTGGTGCGGGCTCAGCGGTCTGATAGGTAAAGGGCTGGGCACAGCTCCTTATGGCCTCTTCCCTGCCCTGCACCCACCCACCTGCTCTTCCCTCTCCCTCTCCTTCCTTTTCTTAGATGCCTCCTCTTCCTTCTCCTGCAGTTGGGCAGCCTCAACCAACTCTGTCATCTTGTTCATTAGCTTGGATGCTTCTTCCATCCACTTGGCACTGGAAACTGGTGCTTTCTTTGGAGCCATCTTTCCACTGCTGTGATATAGGGAAGGAAATAACAAACCATGAGTGCCACACACCCTCCATCTCTAGTTTCCCCCCTTTTGTCCCCCTCAGCCACTTCCAGGCCGCTGTTCCTCTTGTGTGCCCATCCAGCACCCACTGTGCACCTGACACCCACCCTCTTCCACATGCCCTCACCACAGTGAGTATTTTCTGGATGCTGTTCAGCCCCAGGTTCCTTGGCCTGCCCCCCCCTACCCTCCCACTGGTGCTCTTCCCTCATTTTCCTTATCCCCCATTATTTTTCTTATTACCATTTTTCTCACATACTTTCAATTTGTTGTTATATATATATTTGCTTTTTATATAACTCCATCCCCAACAGTTTCCCCCAACCTCTACCATGTGGTCCACCTCTTCAACAAAGGAGCCTCTACCCCGCCATGCAGCCATTGTGACCACCAAGCCCTTGATCACAATACTCCATCCCTTGGCCCCCTTCGCTTTGCTGCCAGCACCTCCTGCATGATTGGATCCTGAAACACCACCACCCCAAACCATGGGATAATATCCTACCCCCCTGCTGGCCCATTTCTCCAGTCACCTCCTTTCCACACCCTGGCAGCAAAATAGGTTGTTCCACAGAGCCTGTGTGCCTCTACCCCCTCTTGTTCCTGTCAGCCTCTGTAAGCATCACTGCCTCTACCCCGCACCCCTCTTGCCAAAAACAGATTGTCACCAGTGCCCCACACCTAGCACCAGTGCAAGACCTGCCCCTGTTTCTGACCCATGACCCCTTTGGGCCACTTCCATGCTTTGCCCCTCTCTCTCCTTCTGCTCATGCCAGTACTCAAAAAAGGATTCTTCCCTCCTTTTATTATTAAATATATATTTCCTTTTGCCTGTTGGAGTTTTCCGCCTCCGCCCCATGCAGGCTCAAAAAAGGCACCCACTGCACCCAGTTCACCTACTCCCAGCTGGCTTTGCACTCCCTAAGAATCCCCCCCATTGGTGCAAATGCACCGAGTGGCCCAAGGGGGAGGGTGGGTGTGCCGACTTCCACCTATTTGGCCTGGCCCAGTAGGGCCACTACAGAAACAGCCCCACATTGTTTGCTTGCCTATTCATTCTTTCCTTTCCTTCAGCATCCTGACCTCTTTTCTCCTCTCGGGCACCAGGCACCACAGTGCACA
The DNA here is from genome assembly GCA_016271365.2 of Neoceratodus forsteri. Lineage (NCBI taxonomy): Eukaryota > Metazoa > Chordata > Ceratodontiformes > Ceratodontidae > Neoceratodus > Neoceratodus forsteri. The sequence goes on along the minus strand of CM057458.1, from coordinate 1,244,674,166 downwards.
CTGCTGTCGGTTGCTTTCCCTCCACCCCCCATTCCCACAATGAGTGGACACTAAGGGCCTGCGCTGGTTGCCCAAGTCCCCTTGCAAAAACACTCCCAGTCTGTTGCATGTGTGGCAAGAACCATCATTGTGACCTGTCCGCTCCTAGTACCCTGTCCAGCCATGACATTCTCCTGCTCGTAAAACCTTTTTTTTTTTTAAACCACCCGCAGCTCTGCGGATTAAAGACTCACTGCTGACATGAAGAACACAATAATCACTGTGCTGTCCCCATGGACCAGTGTTCTCCCAAACTTATGCAAACTCTTATGGCCTTTCAGGCCTAGCCCTGCTTCACGCGGCCCAAGGCCCAATACTTATGTGTAGAGTCCTAATCAACAAACCGCCAACTAGGGTTACCACCTTTTAAAAAGCCCAAAGTGGGACATTTCTTACTGAAACACAATTTTTTGCAGGACAGTACATAACACCGACTAATGCAACAGACTTGTTTTCTCTAAATGATCAGAATTAAGGCTGAATATTGTAGTTTCTTAGTTGCTTCTATTGTTCTTGTCGTTTTAAGGTATTTTAGTTGAGGTGCTGTTGTTTTCTGCAACATTTACTGGAAGGCTAGAAAATATTTCCTTTACTATAAAATCAGGACATGTAGTATTTTTCATGTTTTTTTGCAGGACACAGCTGCCCAAATCAGGACTGTCCTGTGAATATCAGGACAGGTGGTAACCCTACCACCAGCAGCGCTGCCAATTAAAACTGCCTGCCCTCACACAATAGCCCCAATTAGAGCTGTGGCTAGAGCCTGTCCAACCAACTTACCAAACTATACATGGCCTTTCCAGGCCCAGCCAGGCTCCATGTGGCCCGAGGCCCAATTATATCCATAAATTCTTAACAAAACTGCCAGCAGCACTGCGGATTAAACCGCCTTAACATCGAGAAAGCCGTTTAGCGCTATGGAGCCGGAACTACACTAACCTAAAAAAAGAAATTACAAAAATGACCTTTCCAGGCCCAGCTGGGCGCCATGTGGCCAGAGGCCCCATGAAGTCCTCAGCCCTGTGCCCTACCTGAGAGTGTCACCAACGAAGGTGCTAAGAATCTTCCTACAAAAAATTCCCAGCAAAAGAGGGCTGCTGGAGGAGTGCATGTTCTTTTATACCCCTCTAGGCTCCCAAGCTAGAACCCCTCCCGACCCTTCCCTCTGGCCATTGGGCCCCAGCCCTGGCCCCTGCATAAAATGACACACCTATGACCTCACTAAGCCCTGCACCTTCCCTCCTCTCCCTACCTTTGCTTATTTTCCTTTGGGGCCATCTGACAACTTGGGCTGCCTGTTATTGGCAACCCTATTTGTCAGCAAAGCAAGAGAATGAAAAAGAGCAAGTAAACTTTTCTGTTTTACTTTGGTGCTGGATTCAGCATAATATTCATCGTGTATATTATGTTTTACAGAACTGTGTGTAGCCATCTCAGTCCTTGATAAACAGACGAAGAAACAGGTGACTTAATACATTTATTGGCCCAATGAGACATTTTCAGTACACAAGTTTTCAGACCCACAGGTTGTGTACTAAAGATTTCTTTTTTGCTCAATGACAGATACCATATCATCTACTTTGTTTAACTTGCTTTTTACAAGTGGCAATCAATTGAAAATGTATTTTTCTCAAAATGTAACTCGATAACCAATGAAGCTATTTCACTTTTTTTTTTCTTACTGATGTTTTAGCATCAAGACAGTGCATGAGGGGTTGCCTGAGTTTTTTATTTTTTTATTTTTTTGGTTTCAGCTTGTCACAAGTCATTTTAAATCAACCAGCTCATGTCAATGACATTTTATGTTAAGTAATTGCCATAGCAATGTAATCTCCACATCTTCATTACTGCAATATTGACAGTTCTTGACAAACAAAAGAGTTACTCATACTCATGTAGTATTGCCATAGAAACACAACCTTCACAGCAGTCTCACTCATATTATAGTCAATAATATTGAGAACTTCAAGATAATTGGACTGTTGCACTCATGTTACTACAGTAACGTGGCTTCCCTATTAAATTCAGTGACTTAGTTTTGAAATGTCATGATATGGTTCTTGAGATGGGTAAACACTGCACTAGGTCTTATTATTTGAATCCAATAACAATTACCCTAGGTTGTGTGGGGAGGATGGGAAGTTTATGATAATACTGTGTTAGCCAGTTCCGTCAGTGGTTGTGTGTGGCTGTCGAACTAGGGTCAGCTCAGTCTGCTTTGCACCAGCATGTATAACTTTTTCATTGACTTTTCCTATTATTTTCCCCCCACTGTCCTTCCAAGAAAATAAGAGCTGCCATGGCCAGCACAAGGTAGCTGCCTACTGACACTCCTTGATGTACGGAGGGTGTCTCCAAACAACTGGGAGGGTGAGTAGGCAGCTACCTTGCAAGCCAATGACAGTGTCACTCCTTAATTCTGTAGCAGGAGTTCACAAATGAAGAGTCACCCATACTCTCCTTCCTCATGATTCAGCCCCCTCACCTCCTAATGTAAAATACACTCCACTCTCAGCTTGTCCCAGAGTGCAATTCTACAGCTAATAGTTGAACCCAAGACTCCAATTAATGGCACAAAACACTGCTGCTGCTGCTGCTGCTGTACCACTTGGGCACTTTACAGTTTCCATATTTCATTTTAGTAAACATTTGCTAATTTTTGGTTAAACATAACATTGTAAATAGATTACATGCCAAAGTGAAGTTCTTGTAGGCAGATATTAGTCATATCATGCAGGTTTCCACCATTCCCCCATCATCATATGTATTCCTCATTTTTGTAGATTTTGCTTGAAAAAGATCCAGATAATAATCACCACTATCATCATGATAATAATATAATTACTGGTGACCCTATTTATCAACCTGATTACTAGTACAGTCACATGCCGTAACAACCCGAAATCTGATTATTATGGTATTTTCAAAAGTTTGCCTTTCACTAGTGTGTCCTCCAGCATCAGTCACTACAAGCGAACCACCTCACTGTATCTTCGGCTGTGCATGGGTGGGCCAAACGCCTGAAAAAAACATGGCAGCTCCGTTTTACCGCTCTCGAGGACTCATGCTGAAAGATTTACCATCACTCTCTTTTGAGGTAACTTGAATTCTTTTTACTATTCATGTGGTTGATCCTGCATTTACAACTCCCCCTCCCCCCAAAAAAACTATCTAATTGATCCTGCTCATAAAATACTTCTTGTGGGTGGCGCTTTGGTGGACTGAAAATCAGATCAGGAATGAACCACACTGACTTCTGTCTACCTATTGCTCTTTCGGTGCTGGTTTCACAGAGTACACCTTAAAAAAAAAAAAGAGCACAAAAAAGAAAAAAAAATGTCTCTAGAAAGAGGCAGACAGAGAGTGTGTGTGTGTGTGTGTGTGTGTGTGTATGTGTGTGTGCCTTCACAGAACTGCTTCACATCTGTCTGTCTCTTTCATGTCAAGTGTTAACAGAGAAAAACCTCCGTGCACCAGTTGTTATGAAAAAATAATAGACAACTGTGCTGTTATGGGTTTTTTTACACCTCCTCACTTTGTGATGACCTTATAAACCTCTCAAGCATTTATAGGTCATACTAGTGTTTGCCATCCCAGTCTGCCAAGGAGTTCACACCTTTGTGTTCTGCAGGGGGCATCCAGAATGAAGTGGGCGAATCTGCCATACGTTGTGTCTAGCTTTTCCAACTCCAGGCTGGATGCTCCCTAGAAGAACAGGTCCCCATAGTTGAAGATTGGTTTGATCATGGGCATAACTTCTACAATTTTTATTTTGGTCTGCGTGTCTGTTGAGTGTTTAATTTTGTAATGGGCTTCTAGGCACTTCTTCAGGTTCTGTGCTTGGTAGTCTGTGTGGGCATTCCATTTGATTTTCTTGTCTAGTCAAACACCCAAGTAGTAGTAATGCTGGACCGGCTGCAGGCTGACTTGGTCTTATGTTTTGATGTGTAAATTGATTTTGGCCATGTCCTGACCCTTAGCTCTGTGGATAAATTACTTGGGTTGTTTTCACATTCAGCGCTGATTTTGAGTGTGAAAAGAAGTCCTGGAGTTCATCAAGTGCTGATTGTAGTTTGCGTTCAGTTTCTGAGTGGTGTTTGCCTGTTTTGTAGAGTATTGTATCATCTGCATAAAGATGAAATGTGATGGGATCTGTCATGGCAAGGGTGTTCATGTATATACTGTATTAAATAATATTGGTCTTAAGGAAGAGCCCTGGGGAACCCTTGACACTATAGGGGCAAAGGAAGGATTGAATCAGTTTAGTGATACCATTTGTTTACTCCCTTTTATGTTTGAGTCAAACCAGTACACTGCTCCACCAGTCACTTTCACACACTTTAGTCTGGACAGGAGGATGTTGTGGTCCAAGGTATGGAATGCTTTTGATAGATCTACAAAGGTGGCTTCCACTGCCCTCCTCCCATCCAGTGCCTCCTGGAAGTCCACAGTGATCTTTTATTAGGGCTGAGGTGGTGCTTCAGAGTGGTCTGAAACCAGGCTGGCATTCTCTCAGTATGTTCTCAGATGCAAAGAAGTACTTCAGTTTCACACATACCAACATCTCAAAGGCTTTTGAGACCACGGACAGCATGGAAATGGGGCAGTAGTTTTCTATTTTGTTTTTCTGTCCTGCTTTGTATATGGGGACCAACAGTGCTTCCTTCCATTTTGAGGGATAGACTCCAGTAGCCATAGATATGCTAAATAGTTCTGTCAGTGGAGTTGCTGTTATTGGGGCCATGTATTTCAAAGGTATGGTGGGAATACCATCCAACTCTCCTGATGTTTTTATGTTTATTTTTAGTAATTCTTGCAGACATGCTTTTGTCTGATACTGCAAAATGTAAAGGTAATTTTGGGTGTGGATATATCCTGGTGCTTTTGCTAGTATGAATGTTTATTATTTTGTTTTACGGAGTCTATACTTATGTTGATGAAGTCTTTATTAAATTGATTTGCAATGTGCTCAGTTAGCAGGATCTGTTCCCCATTTATTTCATAGGAGTTAGGAGCTTCTGTCTTTTGCCCTCCCTGTAGTTTCATCATTATTTTCCAGAATACCCTCGGGTCTGCTCTTACACTATTTGCCAGGGCTGTTTTGAAGAAATCCTGTTTTTTGGATTCTCACTGCTTTAGTGTATTCATTTCATAACTGTTTCTATCTATCCCATGCCTTGGCTTTGGTTGTTTGTTTGTTTTGTTTTGTTTTTATCCAGGAGTTGTCTCTTTGTTTCTTTAGTTTGTGGAGATAGAAATTGCACCAAGGGGAGCTTTTGTGCTTTATCTTTTTAGTTCTTAAAGGGGCAAATTTGCTGCAGCTGGCCATGAATTCTTGGTAAATGAAATCCCATGCCTCATCTACTGTTGGGATTAGCTCAACCCTATGCCAGTCTTTAGATTCCAGGTCAATCATGACATTTTTACGCAGTCAAAGATTTTGTAAGATTTGTAATGTACTGATCCACCATAAACTATTACAATGGTGACTCTTTGATGGCGCAGAGTCAAAACAGTAGCAGATTATGGTGACTGACACAATCAGTGAACTCTGTACTCCCCTCCCTGAGGTTTGATCCTCTCCTGGAGTTGGTATATTTAGTAAGGGGTGGGGGTGAGGGGCACACTAGTTGCCTGAGAGTTTGCTGATTGTGTCAGTCACCATAATCTGGTGCTGTTTTGACTCCACACCATAAAGGTGTCACTGTTACGTCGTGGAATTCTGCTTTGTTAGGGCCATTGTATGTAGCTGTTTTTCCGATGCAACAAGTTATTTGGTGGTCTGAGAAGAAGTCTGGCAGTACTCCAGAAGACAATAAAACGGACTGGGTTATTAGTTAATATTAGATGTAGAAGAGCTGAGGCCATGTGGTCCTTATCATTTAGCCTAGTGAACTCAGTTATGAGCTGTGTCATTTCCTGGTTACATGTTAGTTCCATTAATTCATGACTAATGCCAATTTTAATCCATTCCATGTTTAGGTCACCTAGGATCAGCAGCTTGTGGCTCTGCGTGTAGTGGCTTAATAGGTCCTGTAGTGAATTAAGTATTTCTACACTTGCCTTTGAGGTGTGGTATATACCCACCAGTAAGATGGGTCTCAGGAAGGGTAGTTTTAATTCCAGTAGCAACACTTCAGAGCCCATCCAGTCTTGCTAGATGCACATTTCTTTGAATTCTAGGTTAGTTTTCCCATAGATTATTACCCCCCCCCCTTGGTCCTGTCTTTCCACCACAGGTTGTATCCAGGAATGCTGATTTGTAAGTCACTAGTTTTGCTGGATAGCCATGATTAAGTAATAACAAGGCATCTGGACAGTGTTGAATGGTCCATTCTGTTATGTGATTGATTTTATTAACTATACTTTGGGTGTTGAAGTGAATTATACTTAGACCTTCTTCCCTCAGGACATGGGCTTGTGTTTCATGGTTTAGTGCAGCTGGACCCTGGTTGGGTGTATGTCCACGCACACCAGTAGGTATGCAGTGAGTGTGGGAGCATAGTGTATAAGCCTCAGTAGGCGACTTCAGTGTTTTATACCATTTCTGTTGTTGGTGCTTATTACGCAACCAGTACTATAGCAGTTAACTTTTTTTGTGTCTGTTGTCTAGGAAGGCCTTTAGTTAAAACATGTGTCCTTCCATGGTTGGGTGCAGCATATTGGCCAAGATTGCCCCTGGCCATGGTTTAGTTGTGCAGTTGCCTGGGGCAGCGTTCCACTTCTATGCTCACAGACCACCTGTAGAGGAATCAGAGAGTAGTTTTGTGTGTTTGCTTTATTGTGCATTAAGCTCAACAGATACCTGCATAGCATGTATGCCCAGAGCCAAGGCATTGTCACTTGTGACCTGATTAGGTGCATGACCTGGGAATCCGATGGGGGACAGGACAGAACCAAATGGAATATTGTGTGTGTGGGGTGGTGACAGGTTGTTGGAGTATACCAGCCTTAACAGCACTGAGGGGTGCAGAAGTGAGCTGATTGGTTCTATTGATAAAGAAAAATGTGTAAAGCAACAATTTAAATAAGTACCTTAATAATGTAATGATTTACTGTATTTCACAAGTATTGCCTAGCACATAAGGCATTAATCAACATCTAAGAAGTTATAACAGAAAATAAATGGTTATGTAATCCAAGCAAATATTATTTAGTGCAGGGTTTTTAAGCATAGTCCCATACTACAGTATGTGCTTAAAGGACTCAGTAGAAGCAGAGAAACAGTTGGCTAATTGGTCACTGCACGTTAGGGATTTCAGTTCTCCCACTAAACCCACCATCGTATAACCTACACCAACTGTATGGCAACACATGCTGCACAACTAGATCAAAAGGACCCTTGCACAAAAGCCCCACTTGAGCTAATGAAATGTATGAATAAAACTAACTAAACTCAGTATTTTAAGTCTCTGACTCATATATACAAGCAATCAGATTAAAGTGACAAATGTCCTAGTAGAACACCACCATGCATTCTGTTCAAAGGCATTACGTTTTAGACTTTGCAACAGTTGCTTTATGATTATGTTTTATTTTACATGTTTTTTTATTTATTCATAAAAAAAGACTTTGTGGTAGTTTCTTGACAAATAACATGGTACTTCTGGTAATATTTTCTTATATGATGAATCATGGACTGAACTCAAGCTTTAAGATAACAGGAGCTCTATAAATTACTTTTTGTATATATATGTTGCAGAAATGGGATATGTTTTATGATTGTGATGAGTAGATCAAGCAGAAATATTTATAAACTGAAAATCTAAAGAAAGTATTTGAGAACTACTACAATGCTATCCCATCAATGAACTGTTTTGTACCAGCAAGGTTGGTTGCCTGGTGAAGATAATTTTAAACCTACATTAGCTTGTTTTGTTTTTAAACTATTAAAATCTAAAACACCAAATTGTCTGGTGGAATAGATAGTATCATATACTAGTAATTATGTTTCATGATCCTCCACTCATATTAATCTAATGGTACTTTCTGTCCATATAGTGGCACAGAAATATTCTCTTGCATTCTGAGCCTCCTCAGTATGGAATGCTATTCCATGCAATTCAAAATTATCAGATAATACTAAAACCTTCTTTGTAGCCGTCAAAACTTATTCGTGCAATCACTTTACTTGAGAAATATTTGGGCTCCAGCAATCACATATAAATATTGTTCGCAGTCAACAGATAAGAAGTCATCAGCTACACTACACTAAAAATCCTCAACTTCAAAAATGAAAACTTCAAGAAGAAGAAGTCAGCCTTTTCAAGCCTGTATGGAAACATAAAAGATGTAAACATCAAGGAGAGATGGACAGCATTGAAGACTTTATTAAAAATTATCACAGTAAAATACTCTAAAGTAATCAGCAAAACCACAAGAAGGAGAAAACCTCTCTGGTTTATGAAAGATGTGGCAATGAAAATAAAAGAAAAGAAAAAAGCCTTCAAACAGTACAAAGAAACAAAGAAATACTGCGATATGGAAGAATACAGGACTCAGCTCAAACAGGCTGGGAAGGCAGTCAGGGTAACCAAAGCACAAACTGAAGAAAAAATTGCAGCAGAATTTAAAATGGGTGACAAAACCTTCTATAGGTATATCTGGGAAAAAAGAATGACTGGGGGGGAATAGTCAGACTAAGAAACAAGGAAGGATAGCAGGTGGAGGATGATGTACAGAAAGCAGAAGTATTAAACAAATACTTCTGCTCCATTTTTACAAGAGAACAGACGGGTAATGGTCCAACACTAGCTATGGGTCTCAACATCCAGGAAGCAGACACAAGCTCCTTTACAAAAGAGAGGGTCCTAGAACAATTAAATAAATTGAAGACAGACAAAGCTATAGGACCAGATGGAATTCATCCTCAGGTATTGAAAGAGCTTAGGGAGGAACATTCCGCTCCATTGGCCAAACTCTTTAATAAATCACTGGAGAGTGTACAGATACCAGAGGACTGGAAAATGGCCACTGTGGTACCCCTACACAAGAGCGGAAGCAAGGAAGAGGCAGGGAAGTACTACCCTGTCAGCCTCACCTTAATTGTGGGGAGAATTATGGAATCATTACTAAAGGAAAGGATGGTGGCACACCTGAAAACCAGTGGGAGGCTAGAACCTAAGCAGCATTGCTTCACAACTGGTAAGTCATGTCAGACAAACATGATAGAATTCTTTGACTGGGTGACAAATGTAGTAGACAAAGGTGGGGCAGTAGATGTTGTATATCTAGACTTTGGTAAGCCTTTGACTCTGTCCCCCACAGGAGGCTTATAAACAAACTGGGAAATGCAGATGTAGGAGGGGAAAAAGTGAGAAACTGGCTTCAGGGAAGGTCCCAGAATGTTGCAATGAATGGCACCCTGTCAAACGAGGGGATGGAGACCAGTGGGGTTTCGCAGGTTTCGGTGCTTGGACCAATCCTCTTCAACATATTCATCAGCAACATCACAGATGGATTGGATGGGAAAGTGTGCCTGTTTGCAGATGACACTAAGCTCTGCAATGGGGTGGACACACAGAAAGGGAACATAGTGATGGAATTGAACCTATCAAAACTGGAAGAATGGTCCAGAACTTGGCAGTTGAAGTTCAATACCAAGAAGTGTAAGGTCATGCACCTAGGGAAAAGAAACCCAGGAAAAAATTACTGTCTGAGGGTGAACAATTAGCCATCAAGAACAAAGAACCTGATCTATGGGTCATGGTATCCAATAACCTAAAGGTAGGGAGACAATGTGAGAAGGCTGCGCAGAAATCCAGTAGCATCCCCAGTTGCATTGGAAGAGGGATCACAAGCAGAAAGCATGAAGTGATAACTCATTTTACAGATCCTTGTTGAGGCCACACCTGGAATACTGTGTCCAGTTCTAGAGACCCCACCTTAAAAAGGATATAGACCGCTAACAACTGTGCAAAGAAGAGCTACAAAGATGGTTCAGGGCCTCCACCACAAATCCTATGAGACATGGCTTAAATAATTAAATACGTACTGCTTGGAACAGAGGCAAAACAGAGGAGACATGATAAAAAACTTTAAATACCTAAAGAGTATCATCTCAGTGCAGAGTCAGAACCTCTTCCAAGAAAATAACAAGGCATCTACTAGAGGCCACAACAGATGTGTAACAGGAGGGAGATTTTGGAGCAACATTAGGAAGTTTTTCTTCACCAAAAGGGTGGTGGGGCTGTGGAATAGGCTGCCACAGGAGGTTGTGGCTGCAAGAGAGTTAAGGAGTTCAAAATATCTTGGGACAGAGATAGCGGAAAATTGAAATAAAGGAATATACTTGGGGGGTGGGTCAAATAACAAGCAGACTAGATGGCTCACATGGTCCCCATCTGCTGTCATTATTATTTTATTTCGTTTTTGTTGAATGGGTAAGTGCACTAGACAAATCCTGCCTATTTTCAGGCACGACCCGGTGGAGGGGGATACAGATGAATGCCAACTGAACTTGAACCAGATTAAGCTGTTGGTGGTATTTTTCGTGAATGAGGGAAATTTAGCCAGGACACCGGGGAAATTCCCCTACTCTTTTCGATAAGTGCCATGGGATCTTTAACATCCACCTGAACTACCACCAATCCAGGCAGATGGGACCTCGGTTTAACGTCTCATCCGAAAGATGGCACCACAGAAGTGCAGCACCCCTCTCATGCTGCACTACAGTGTCAGTACTAGGATATTAACCCAAGTGGCAGATGTGGGAACTGAACCCACAGCCCTCTGATCTCCCGGCCTCAGAGGCGAGTGTGCTACCTGCTGAGCCACTGACACTAAGTCATGTTCTTATGTTCTTATGTGCCTTGTTTATGTAAAACACTAATAGTTCTATAATGTGAATTGAATTAATGTTGTAGTTTTATACTTACCCCAGATAGCTTCTGAAAAGTGAATGTGAGTTCCAGCATGCTTACCTGGTTATCAAAATTAAAAACAAAATAAGGCTTTTTATAAATGGGCATGGGTTGAAGATTTAAGTACAGTAAATAGTGACAGACATAGAGTGTCTGCAGTAGTGTTTGAAAGTTTTCTGAAGAGCACATGTGCCTAAAGGAGATAGTGATCAACTTTCTCAAGTACATTGACTGGTCTATAGACAGCACATTCCATAAATCTCAATTTGCAATAATTACTCAGCAATTAAACTTTCAGTTTATCATAATTATTCAGAAATAAGTTCTAACAGTTTTTAGATGGACCCCAATACATCTCTTTCATTGCATGGTGGCTTCTTTTAACCACATTATGTCTATATGGGTACTTTCAGAACCTGCTAGTTGAATTCAATTCAGACCCATGTCTGACTGCATTGGGAAGTCACTTTAGCTGCTGTGGCCCTTTAAACAGCAGGTGTTCACTTTTAATAAATAGACAGCAGACTATTTTATTTATTGTGTTTTGATGTGTTAGTAATTACTTTCTGTTTTTATAACAAAATATGTGTTTGTGCATTGAAAAAGTGGGTTTTCACATTTGCCTTTTACACTGCTAGTGAAAAGAATTCAAAAGTATACAATGGTGTGTGAAAATCATGTAACCTCATTGGTCAAAACATGTCACATGACCGTGGGTAAATCCTGCATAATCTACTTCTGAGGAATGGCATTTATAAAAAACAAGCACATTTTAAATTTATTTTACAGATGGCTCCATTGTATAATCACAGTACGGCTCTCCAGGGTGTAAAGTATTGGGTGATTTACCTAATGTACTTCTTGTGTGGTTAAGTCACTCAGCTGCACCTCGTGACACACCACACAAGGTGTGGGTAGATCTCAGTAACCCACACCCTGTTGTGCCTTATTGCTTAAGAATTCTGTATTGTGATGCCAGAATGACCAGCTTCTTAGGAACTCAATATATTCCAATGAGAAACTAATACATTATCTATTTTTTTTTCTGCAAAAGAAATAAAGACTTCTTTCAGCAATGAATCTTTCTTTTTATATGTTTGCAGTATTGTGGTCCATTTGTATGATTCTATTCATAGCTTAGAAAAAACAAACAAAAAAAACAGTAATCGACTTTTCTTTTCCTCATAAATAATATCTGGTTAGGATAACATGTCACCTTCTAAATTATAACAAATTATCACAGGTTAGGATAAAAATCACATATTTCTAATAAATATAGAATAGTCTGGTGGTAGAAAGAATTAATCCGCTATAAAAAGAAATCTAAAAAAAACAGATGTGCAGTTTCCCATTTCAATACCCTGCCAGCCTTGCCAGTAAAGATTTTCTGACTTCATAATAATAGGATTCAGTTGGATTCTTTTTTACTAATAGTTGTCAGAATACAAATAAAATGATGAAAAGGTAAGTAAAGAAACACATAAAAGCAAGCAAAATGAATACAGGGGCATCTAAGGGCTCCAAACCTTCATTTTTTAAGATATATAGTGCATCCTTGCTAAGCATTTGCTCTTTAATGGCATAATCTGCAATTCTGGGTCACTGGCTCTGAAAAACCTTTTATCTCATCGCTTCAGCTTATTCCTGGTCTCCTTTCACATTGTTTCCACTTCCCCAGCCTGCTCAGGCAGCCTTTCATCTGAACCTGAGCTGAGGAAAACAGTGCTACCTCACTTTAGAAGCCTTTGTTACCCAACCTTAGAAAAGAGTGGAACCAGCCAGAGTCAGCGTGCATAACACCACCAGCTCTGTGACACACAAATTCCAGCCATCTGAGCTTGTCCAATAATTTGGACACCCTCCCCCTCCCCAGCTATTATGGCTTAAATCACCCTTTCTCCACTTACTGGAACAAACAATGGAAATGTAATTCAAAACTCTCTGCTCCGTTCAGAATTATCTACCCCTCCACCACAAAAAAAGATGGACTTCCAGCTGTCATTCTGGAGAGGGTAGACAGGAAGAGAAACCAAAAGCTAATTTCAGTCATGGACAACCTGACTTCTATCTTGTAATAATAATAATGTTGGGAACTCAGGAAATGGGAAGCCGGTTTCTTGTGGCTCCTTGAACTATTATATTTATAAACATGTTGCATGCTGCAAGTTGCCAGTACTGTAGTGCACACCATAATTTATGTAGGTTTAAAAAAAATGGCCTGCTTAGAAACTTGAACAATTTTCATAAACCTGTTTATTTCTGGTGTGGCTGTTCTCATATAAATGATTTAAGAAATTACAGCCTTAATATATATGAATATTTTTTTTTATTCCACTCGCTATACAAATTGGAAAGGAAAGGCAAAGTATTACTTTCTATTATGAAGTGATCTCCTTTATTCTTTTATGTTTGTTTGTATTTACTACACCAGCCAAAATCCCCCTTCCTCACTGTAGCCAGTTGTCAGTATTTTTATGTTTGCTTGCATGCGTGGGCAAGAAACATAGTGCCATTATCTGAGTTTTTGTAGGTGTGGCACCCTGTCTTCCAATTCAGTCAGTGTGTTTGCAGGCGCGGCCACAGTTCACCAATGAATGTTGCAGCTGTCTATGACAGCAGTTGAAAATGCAGTGGCGTACAGTCGAAAGGATGAGACTGCTTCAATGAGCAGCTATAATATAGTGTTGATTAGCATACTGCCGGCAATCCTGCTTGTATATATTTCTGCTTTCTCTTCCTAGAACATAAATTCAGTATGAAGTGAACTTTTCCTAGGACTATCTTTCCAGGAGGAGGCAAGTGACTAAAATGACATCCTTGGAATGTTTCCAAAAAACATAGAAACATATAAAAGCAGGAAAACAGTACCGCAAAGAGACTGAAAAAGTAGATGCAGTTGTCATCTGTAGGCATTAGTATTGTAATAATATTCCCCAATCCTCTGAGTGTCTCTGAATAGTGCTGTCCCACCCACCACACACAGTATGGCTGATGGGAGTACCCAATCCCCTGTCAGCTCTGCGCTCCCTCCCCCAGAGTTCTTGGTGCTATGCTGGGAGCCCACCCCAGCATGGTATAAGTGAGAATGGCAACAGGGGTGCCCAATCCCCCATTGGCTCCACTGATCCCCCCAAAAATCTTCCAGCTGCCATGCTGGGAGCCCATCCCCAGTGTGGCACAAGTTCCACGTTGTCTTCCTAAAAAGAAAATAAACACCTCAAAAGAAAAAAATGGTCCCTCGTTGATTGTCTTGCCCCCAACCCGCACCCACCCTCTGCGCATCCATGTCCCCACACCCCCACCTCTCCCCATACTTACCTCTGGAGGCTGGCAAGATGATCTTCAGTGGACCGGGAACACGTCTGCACTCTTCAAAGCCGACCACGAACTGAAGAAATGCCGGTAAGCTGTATAATGGAATAAATAGGGTTTTTTCAACTTTGATAAATCTCTCAGTCATTTTTTTGAGTTCTGGCACCAAAAGTTCAACATGGGGTTTTTGGGACCCCTCCTTATGAATTCTGGCAGTGTCATGGCATTAATCAGCCCCGAAAGGTAATTTTGCAGTCACTGCGCAGAACCACCTTTTGGGACTGATTTATGAAATGACAATGTCACAGTTCATGAGGTAGGCCCCCAAAACCTCTATGTTAAAAATTTGGTGAAAAAATTCCCAAAAATGACTGCTTTACGAGTGTGCATTGCGCAGTTACTACGCACGCTCATAAGTTTGTGAATTTTTAATATTTTCACTCCAGATTTTCAACATTGCCATTTTACCACACCTCCTTATGAGTAGCACAGCTGTTATTTTTCACATCTCACCCAAAATGTTTTTCCATGCATGTAGCACACAATGGTGTAGCTGGTGTGCGAAATCAATGTTTGGGACAGATTAAAAAATCACAGTGACACTGTTTATGAGCAGAGGTCTTAAAATGGCTATGTTAAAAATTTGGTGACAAAAGTCCATAAAATGACTGTGTTACGAGCGAGCATTGCGCAGTTTCCATGCACCCTCATAAGTTCATGAATTTGTAATATTTTCTGTCCAGATTTTCACCACTGGCATTTTTTCACACTTCCTTATGAACAGTACAGCTGTCATTTTTCACACCATGGCCAAAATGTGTTTTCGCACTTCCAGCACAGAAATGCGTGGTTGCTGTGGGAAATCAGTATTCGGGACAGATTAAGACGATCACAGTGACACTGTTCATGAGCAGAGGTCCCAAAATGCCTGTGTTGACAATGTGCTATAAAAAATCCCCAAACTAATTACATTAGGGGTGTTCGTTGCACAGTTTCTATGCACGGTCATGACTTCACCAGTTTTTTTAATATTTTCACTGCAGATTTTCAACATTGCCATTTTTTACACTGCTTCATGAACAGTACAGCTGTCATTTTTCACATCCTGTTCGAAATGTGTTTTCACACCTGTGGTGCCAAATGGCGTAAATCGCTGTCAAAATCTGCTTCAGGCTAATGAACTGATATTGCCACTGTTCATGAGGTGGGGGTCACAAAAATCATGTTGAACATTTGGAGTGAAAATACCAATGAACGCCTAAGGCGTTAGGGTTTCTGACCATAATACCCCACCCTGTAGAGACTGACAGGCATTAGGGGTGTGACTTGGGATTGTCGCCTGTAATGCTCATACCATTCCACCCCCACCCACACCCTGCAGCCAGTGAGATGCATCGAGGTGTGCCTTGGACTCTTTGGCCCCAAAGTTCACCCCATTCTCCTATACAGCATCCATTTCACCATATTTCCTGATGGAATGGAGTGAACATAAGGGCCAAAGACCCCAAGGCACACCGTGACACTTGTCAGTGTCTGCAGGGTAGGGTGTGGTGAAATGGTGTAGCCATTATGCCTGATGACCCAAAGGCACACCCCAATGCCTGTCAGTAGCTGCAGGGTGGTGGTGGGGTTGGCTTCAGTTCAGTACTTCACTGCCATTCCTATTATGCAGCTCTGTAACTACTACACTACCAATGCCAATGCTAGCAAGCAAACATTCGGCATTGACAAATGCTTGTTCTTCTAGTCAGGCAGATAAGTCAACTAGCCTTCTTCATTGTTGATAATAGTGATGTTACATATCTAAATGGTGGCAAGTGCTCACATTCTGGGTGACAGGTCAGTGCTCATTCCTCAGACACTGACCATACCACCTTCAATATTCAGTCAGTGTACTTCCTAACAAGTGCTCTTAAATAGCACCTTTCCCAATTGGCGAAATCCACCATGAAAACTTACTTTAACATGTGTAATGGTGTTCAAACCAAAGTGAATGTGCTGATTTTTTTAAACTGTGTCCCATTTCTGAGAAGTTCATCATTTTACATGTACTGTGCTTGTGTCTCCCCTGGCAGACTTTCTCTGTGTTTGCATGCCTCAGAAGTGCTCTAGTAACATCGTTATATGGATCGATTTGCAGCTTCCCAGTGTGAGTGCTTTTATTGCATTCACCACTCCTTTTCCACAGGGGCTCTGACTCCTTTAGCAGGGACTCTGACATAATTTCCTCAAAACTGCTAACAACATACACCTGTTCATATCCTTAAAGGCACAGCACACTGAATAGGGGGTAGAGATACTCACAAGCTTGCACACACTAAAACAAGAACAAAAACCAAAAAAGCATCTGTAATTGGAAGGGACCCAGACATGTGGGTAGTGGTGCAATGCACTGGCTGTAGAGCAGCAGTCTTTCAGGAAACATTCTGGAAACTGCGTTGCTACCCTATTTGCAGGCACCTCTATGGTCTGAGGGAGGAGGTTGTTCATCTCCATGCTGACCTTGCAAGGATTCGGGAAACCTGCTCTGCCACCCAGGGACCACCCAGGTCACCGCCACCACCTCAGAGGTTGCCAAGAAAGAGGAGTGGTTGGACCACAGTGGGCTCAGGGAGGGTGAGGGTGGTGGAACAGAGGTGCGTCCCTCCAGTTGTGCCTCTCCACAATTCATTCTCCACTCTGGCAAAGCATGGCTCCTTTATGGAGGCACCTGCAGTAGAGACCAAGGAGGATGCTGGGAACCTCCACCATGGAGACCCACAGGAGGGTGGCCCAGGACCCCACAGGGGAAGGAAACAACTCCTGGTGGGGGACTCAATTGTTAGGGGGGTAGAACTGGGGGAGGGAGAGAGGGGAAAGGGAGGTAAGGTGCCTGCCTGGTGCCAAGGCTTGGAAGGACAGGAAATGAATCCTCAGGATCATGGGAGCAGTGGCAAAGGGAAGGGAGCTGGATGCCGTTATCCACCCAGGGATGAATGACCTGGCTGAGAATGGGATCAGAGCAGTACAACAGGAGTTTGTGGAGTTGGGGATTGGCCTTAGACAAGTAGCACACACAGTAACTTTCTTGGAAGTGCTACCTGTCTATGGCATGGATGAGGCTAGGGGCACTCCACACCATGGGATTCAATGACTGGTTGAAAAGCTGGTGCAGAGCTCATGGATTTGGCTTCACTGGGGACTGGGGCTCCACCTGGAGGAATGCAGGCCTATACAGGAGTGATGGTCTGCATCTATCCTGGAGGGGAACCAGGATCCTAGGTGATAGGTTTAAATGCTTCAGGGGCAAGCATTTAAACTAGCTAAGGGGGGGCACTGAAGAGAAGAAGGGAAATCGTAGCCCCCCCAAAAAAAATTCAAGGTAATTAGTGAGGTAAACACCGAAATAGAGCAGTCGATAGGGAGAAGGGCAGGGGTAAATGGAGAAAAAGACAAAGGCAGTAGGGATAGGGATTGGGCAAAAAGAAATAAAGCCATAACAAAATGGAGGGTAATGAGTACCAATGCCCATAGTCTATTTAAAAAAGCTCCCTGAAATGGTGGCCTTAATGGAAGAAGGATGCCTGGATATTGTGGCAGTCACAGAAACATGGTACACAGAGAATCATGACTGGGATGTCAACATACCAGGGTACACAATCTACAGGAGGGTCAGGGAGGGAAGAAGAGGAGGAGGAGTAGCTCTCTATGTAAGGGAAGGGATAAAAGCAACAGAACTAAAGGGGAAATAGGGAGGAGAGAAGGCACTGTGGGTCACCCTGGAGACTGGAAATGGCTCCACAATCCACACAGGGGTTGTATACAGACCCCCATCTCAGGGGGAGGAAATGGACAAAGAAATGATAGAAGGCATCCTTGGGATGGCAGAGAAAGGGGAGATATTGCTGACAGGGAACCTGAATATGCCAGATGTTGACTGGAGCACCTTTGCTGCAGCCACGTCCAAGAGCAGGGCCATTCTCGATGCTCTACAGGGGGGCATGCCTCAGGCAGCTAGCATTAGAACCCACTCGGGAGAGAGCAATCTTAGACCTGGTACTCTGAAATGGGGATGGAGAGAGAGTATCTCTGATCTTGAAGTGGGTAGCCGTCTGGGAACAAGCAACTGCCAAACACTGTGGTTCACGATAAACTTAGCTTTAGAGTCAAGCCACACAAAAGTGAAGGTACTGGACTTCAAGAGGGATGATTTTGTCAAAATGGGAGAGTGCCTCAGAAAAGCAGTAGCAAACAGGCAAGAAGGTGGGGTGGAGCAACAACAGGGAAACATCAAAACCGTCATCACAAAGGCAACAAGTCTTTGTGTGAAGCAAATAAACAAATCAAAACAAAAGAAAAAAACACTATGGTTCTCAAAAGAAGTGGCAGGGAAGGTAAGGGAAAAAAGATAGCATTCGAGAAGTATAAGGAAACACAGAAGGAGCAGGACAGAGAACTGTACCAGTTAAAGCAGAAGGAAGTGGGTAAGGCAGTCAGAATAGCAAAGGTCCAAACCAAGGAAAAGATAGCCAACTCGGTTAAGAAGGGGAATAAAACCTTTTCTAGGTACATTAGGGAGCAAAGAAAGACTAAGGCAGGGATACTGTGGCTGAACAAAGAGGAAGGTGATTGGGCAGAGAGAGACAGTGAAAAATCAGGAATACTGAATGAATACTTCTGCTCAGTATTCACAATGGAAAAGCAGGTGGAAATACTTAATCCGGTCAACAGAAGCACTCTGGATAGGGGGGTTGATATTAATCCTTTCACAGATGAAAGGGTTGTGAAAGAACTCTTAAAACTGAAAGTCAATAAAGCAATGGGGCCGGATGGGATTCACCCAAGAATTTTAAAAGAACTAAGGGAAGAACTAGTAACACCACTGACTTCCCTTTTTAATAAATCATGGGAGGATGGGATGGTACCTGAGGACTGGAGGAGAGCGGATGTGATTCCCTTTCACAAAAGTGGGAGCAAGACAGAGGCAGGAAACTACAGACCTGTCAGTGGTAGGGAAAATGATGGAATCACTTCTGAAGGAAAGAATTGTTGAGTACCTAGAGGCCGGGGAGGGCACAGGGCCCAAGGCAGCATGGATTCACAGTGGGAAGGTCATGTCAGACAAATCTAATTTATTTCTTTGACTGGGTAACCAAAGCAGTAGATGAGGGAGGGGCTGTGGACATGGCCTACCTAGACTTTAGCAAGACATTTGACACAGTCCCACACAAAAGATTAATAAACAAATTAGCCAACCTGGGAGTGGGTCCTAGGGTGGTAGCCTTGGTAAAACATTAGTTGGACAACAGGACACAGCAGGTAATAGTAAATGGAGGCCACAGTGAAAAAAGGAGGGTTACTAGTGGGGTACCGCAGGGTTCAATACTGGGGCCGATCCTTTTTAATGTCTTTATAAGTGACATTGCAGAGGGACTGGAAGGGAAAGTATGTCTCTTTGCAGATGACACAAAGATCTGCAACAGAGTTGATACACAAGGTGGGGTGGAAAGGATGAAAAGGGACTTGGCAAGGTTGGAGGAATGGTCAAATGTATGGCAGCTTAATTCAAAGCAAAGAAGTGCAAAGTAATGCACCTGGGAAACAAAAACCCAGAGGAAGAGTACACAATGGGGGTGAGATACTGACAACAACAAAATGGAAAGGTACCGGGGTAGTCATATCAGACGACCTAAAGGTGGGCAAGCAATGTGAGAAGGCAGTAAGGAGGGCTGGGCGGATACTGGGATGCATAGGGGAGGCATCACCAGTAGAAAACAGGAAGTTGTTGGCCCTCTGTACAGACAGTTGGTAAGACCACATCTGGAGTACTGTGTACAGTTCTGGAGACCCCATCTCCACAAAGACATAGACAGGCAGGAGGCTGTCCAGACGAGGGCAACCAAAATGATGCAGGGTCTGCATCAGAAGACATTTGAAGAAAGACTAAAGGTACTAAAGATGTATAGCCTCGAGGGAAGAAGGGAGAGGGAGGACATGATAGAAACTTTCAAATACCTCAAGGGAATCAACAAAGTCCAAGAGGGTGGCATCTTTCAGAAAAAGAGATGTGCAAAAACAAGGGGCACAATTTGAAGATGGGGGGGATGGCTCAAAGGTAATGTGTGGAAGTATTTCTTCACAGAGAGGGTTGTGGATACATGGAACAGCCTTCCTGAGGAGGTCGTACAGTCAAAAACAGTGGGAGAATTCAAGAATGAATGGAACAGACATAAGGCAATTCTAGTGGGGGGTAGGATGAAGTAGGCTGTTGGTTAACTAGGATCTGCAGCTTATCTGTTAGGTAGGGAAATGGGCAGACTTGGTGGGCCAAGAGGTCCATATCTGCCATCAAATTCTACGTTTCTGTTTCTATGTTTCTACAGTAGTGCTGCTCATTGATTTTGCTGCTAATTTGTTTATGAAATGACTCTTTCAATAATGTTGTGCTGTGATAACTGTGTGGTACTGCATCTATTTTTAATTCAGTTGTCAATATAAATTGTGTCCCATTCCTATCAGCCCCCCCCATTGACTTGAATATCAGGAAACCATTTTTGTTTTTTAATTCTCTGCGTGTAACTTTATTGCTGTAAGTTAACCTGTTGTTTCTTAGTTCTCTTAGCTTGAAACAATGTATTAACCTCATGTGTTACAATTTTCTCAAACACTAGTATACTGTATTAGGATTTATCGTTTGAGGGCAGAATGACAATTTTAACTTGAATGCATTTTTCTCTCATCCCAAATATTGTTTTCTTCCACAGCCAACAAATCACCAACATCACTTTCTCCCTGGTCCCCATTTAATTGATAAAACATCAATTCATCATCTGTATTACCATGAATTTCCAAAAGCAATTCATTTAAATTAAATGTTATTGCAGTTTTCTCTGCAGCCACAGAGCTATGCATCCTACACTCCCACAGACGCCATACAATGACATCATGTGCAACAGCAACACTCAACAGAGTGGGACATTACTGGCACTGTTTGCTGCAAGGCAAAACAATGAAATCTGTATTTTTGTTGTAAAAATATTCAAAATGGATTAATGTACCTGAACAATAGAACACACAGGGAAACATTGTGCAGGAAGATGGATTTTATGCACGAGGTGCGTACCGTGAGACGAGCATTGTTGCTCAGTGTAACCTTCCTGGTGAAACATTTCAATCAACAAATAAAAGGTAGGGAGGATGTGGGAAAGGTGTCCTTTAAGCCTGACCTTTATAGAAACATAGAAACAGAATCTGTCAGCAGAAAAGGGCTACTTGGCCCAACCAGTCTGCCCATATGGTTCCTGACTAGTCTGTCTCTACAGACACTAACTGGCCTCCGGTGACCCTCATTCCTTCCTGCCTATTTACTAATATTCTCCTATGTCTATCTCATGCGTACTTGAAGCTCCCTAGTGTTTCTGCCTCCACCACATCTGCTGGCAGTCTGTTTCAGGCATCCACCCAAACATTTAGTGAAGCAGCAGTTCCTCACATCCCTCTTAACCATCCCCAACCAGTCCATCACATAAACTCTAGTGATCTATCCCATCTGAAACACAATCCCCTCCTGCACACCACCCTGTTCACCCCAGTGTGGTACTTGCAGGTCTCTATCGTACCCCATCTCATTTTTCTTTCTCTCCCATGAAGTACATGTTGTATCTGTAGGGCTTTTGATGCAACCCTTGCACCATTTTAGTTGCTCTCCTTTGGATTGCCTTCAGCTTATCTGTGTTCTTTCGGAGGTGTGGCCTCCAGAACTGGACACAATACTCCAGGTATGTCTCACAAGTCAATGACTGAGTGGTACCACCTTCACCTGCTGGAGATACCTCTCTCTAAGTTTCTCAGCATCCCATTGGCCCTGTCCACTTCTTTGTCATACTGCTGTGCCACTTTCAGATCTTCAGATATGATAACTGCAAGGTGTCTTTCCTGCTTACTGACTGTCAGTACTCCCCCCCCCTCCCCTCAATTCTATATTCTGATCCTGGTTTCCTATGCTGTAGGTGTGTGATTTTGCACTTTTTGGTATTGAATCCCAGCTGCTATGCTGTTGACCACTCCTCAAGATTTCCAAGGTTCCTATTGATTCTCTCCACCCCCTCATGAGTATCCACCCTATTACATAGTTTGCTGTCATCTGCAAAAAGGCATACCTTAACAAAGAAAGAAAAAGAATTTGATGGCAGATGAGAACAGCTTGGCCCACCCAGTCTGCCCATTTTCTTCTGCATATGATATTACCACTAGAGATGCAACAAAGTTTTACTTTGCTTGTGAATGATCCCCAAAGTCACCAAATTCACCATTGTGGATCAATTCATGAAGTTGTTCCATTAAGTGACAATTTGCCATTTGTAACTTTGCCTGGCTTTTGGGATTTTTTAAGTGCAAATTGCACTTAAATAAACCTCAAAGCAAGGAGAAGTTACAAATTCCAATCCTTAGTGTCTAGTGCCTCCCACCCCCATTGTTTGTCCGTTATAAAATATATTTTAAATTCCTATGTCAAATGGTGCTCATGTTAATTGCTGGCCAAAATGTTAAACATATTTTAAATCCCTGGTGTCTAGTGCCCCCCGGCAGTTCACTACCAAAATGTAAAAAGCATAGTTTAAATCCCTCAGGTGTCAGTGGTCTCACCTCCCTCCCAGGCAATCCTGGCTGCAATATAAAACAACCAAAAAAAATCATCAATGAAATCCCTGGTGTCAAGTGACTCACCACCTATTCAATCATTCAGGCAGTGCTCTACCACCCCGCTCCCCCATCCCCAACCCCAAGCAGGTGACCAGCAAAGCCCTCTACTCTCTACCATGGCTGGCCACCTGACTGAGCAGGACTGAATCTGTGTGTACTTGCACAAGCACGTGCTCATTCATTCCAGGTCACTGAGGCAGTTGGCCATGGTGGATAGTGGAGGGTTGTGCTGGTTGCTTGCTCAGGGTTGGGGTGGTGGAGGGAGCGGGGGTGGTTGGACACTACCTGATGGGGTGAGGATGTGGGGGTCCACTAAACACCAGGGATTTCATTGATGATAAATATTTTTTTTTTTTAGATTGGGGCCTGTGATTGGTTGGGGGGGGTCAATAGACAACATGGATTTAAAATATATTTTTTAAATGAGGCCAGCAATCGGCAGGAAGGGGGACCACTTGACAACAAGGATTTAAAATCTACTTGTTTATATTTTGGCCCATAATTGGTGGTGGGGGACCACTAGACAGCAGGAATTTAAAATATATATTTTTTTATTTTGGCCGGTCGTCGGCGGTGGGGGAGGTCCACTAGACACCGAGGATTTAAAATATTTTTTTTACATTTTGGCCAGTGATCATGGGGGCACTAGACACCAGGGATTTAATATATACTTTTATATTGGTGTCTGTGATCGGTAGGTGGCACCCACTCCTAGTAAACAATAGACAACCCTTTTCTCACAGTATCTCAAATTTATTTATTTATTTAAGAGATTTACCAGGAAGGCATACTGAGCAGAGTACCGCTCGATTCTAGATGCGCCCTGGGGTAGGGGGTTACAAGAGTGCAGCACATAATACAAAAACAGTACATACATAATTTGCAGATAACAAGCAGTGGCCCAGTAGGATGGGTGCAGTAACTGAGATGCATAATGGTTTATACAAAGTGAAGAGTATTACAGGCAGTGATGTAGTAGCATGGAAGAATTTCCAACAATTACATAGTGTGATTAGATTACATATTATATGGGTAGGCGTGCGTATCTACAGCATCAGAGGAAGGATTCAGTGGCATATGGTACTGATTAGAAATGGAGCCCAGAATAGCTGATAAGAGTTGAGCAGGGAATTCAGCGATGGGGAAAGCATGTACAGTTGGTAGCAAAATGAGTTTTGAGGAGGGCATTTCGTTGGGGAGTACTTGTAGTGAGTCTGATGTCGGCTGCCAGTGAGTTCCATAATTTTGGCAGTCTGAAACTGAAAGCTACCTGACCTGATTGGGTGGATCTAAGGGGAATGTGAAGGAGCCTGGAGTCAGTGTTCCTGAGATCGTAGGTAGGTGGGGGGACGGCGGTTAGAGATGTTGATAGGTAGGAGGGCAGCGTATGTGACCAGAACTTAGCAGTAATTCTAGTACAGTGCAGCAATTGCCGGTTTTGGAGTAATGGGAGGTCAAGGGACTGGTAGAGGTCACAGTGGTGGGTGTTGGGAGGACGGTCCAAGGTGAACCGGCAGAAGGAGTTGAAGATGGGGTCGAGCCTGGCTAAGGATGCAACTGATCATAGCATTAATCCCAGACTTTTATTACTCTGAAAACCCACTCCCTCCTACAGCACCACCCTTGGTATGTAAATACCATATCAAGTCATGTCACTGAGAGGGAAGCCAGTGCAGTTGGAAACAGTGCAGTCAAACCCTCGAAACACGTAACTGCACATGCAGAATACAGACAGGGAAGGAAAAAACAGTACGTTACTAAATTTCACTAGAGTGGTGGTTCATGGTGGCATGGTGCTGTAATAGCAAATCTTACCTTCCCCTAAATCCATGCAGGTATTCTGGATGTGCAGTTTCGTGTTTTGAGGCTCTGCTTGTGCTGCTTGTGCCAGGCTGGATTTGCCTTCCATGAAATGATGTGGATCCTGTAACTACATAGTTTGCCTTCCTGCTCACTCTGACTCGATGGACCCAATTCTTCGACCTATGCATAACTATGGAAATCTCATGTCTGGTATTATGCATGTTGGCTCTGTTTTTATGCATTTGCCTTTCCTAATGTTGATGTTGAGTATCATGTTTTGTGATTTATTAACTGACTTGGACACCTTGGAAAAAGGGCTGTTGAACTCAAAGGTCTTCTAAGCACAAATAAATAAAATAAATAAACAAACAACTAAATAAAAAATGTGTTATGTCAAACAGTGACAGATTCAAATAGTATGTTGTGTAACAGTTATGTCTATATGGTATATAGTTAGGTCTTATTGTCGATGGAAATCTGTGGCTTCCTAAATCTTGTTGTAGGACAGCTGAAATATCAAAAAAAGTTGTTGTACTATCATTCTGATGTCATATTGATAGTACAACAACTATTCAGCCATTGTCCTGCTTCTGTTTGGCTCACTTGACTGGCTATAACAGAAAAAAAAATGTAAACATGGCAGCGCAAATAAGCGAGTGCCAATCACAGATGATCCTACTTTTGACGCAAAGAGCCTCAAACAGCTCATGTCACAAAAGTTAGTTATTTTTTTATATTATTTAAACAAAAAGAAACACTACAGCTAACAGAGAGTGAGTGGGAGCAGGGAAAACCCAGTGCCAGTGGGAGTAGTGAGAAGTCGGAGCGAGTGGTAGCAGGGAGAACTGGGAGGAGGAAAACTAGATATCACAAAGGTAAACAGCGACCTGTAGGTATATAGGAGTTGCACTCGACCGACCTCTGGATTTTAACCTGCACATTGCTGCCACCTGTAAGGCGGTAAACACCAAACTAGGACTTGCTTATAAAATCAGGTCCTCCCTCAATGACGCTGCTAGGCTTGTTATTGTGCAAGGATTTCTCCTTCCCTGTCTTACATATTGTTCCTGGCTTACCTTGATACCAGCAAAGGGGCATTCCAGAAGAAGAGCACCTGCTATAACAGCATATGCAGATTTGCCCTCTCCACTCACAGGCTAACTCATCATTGTCAGCTCTACTCCAAATGGGGCTGCCTGTCCCCTCAGTCTCA
Organism: Neoceratodus forsteri; assembly: GCA_016271365.2. Lineage (NCBI taxonomy): Eukaryota > Metazoa > Chordata > Ceratodontiformes > Ceratodontidae > Neoceratodus > Neoceratodus forsteri. Next base: position 1,244,648,255 of record CM057458.1, on the reverse strand, counting down.
TAGACTCTATTCTGCTGGCTGCCTGATTGATAATATAGTCAGAACAGGGACCTCTGCAGGGGCGTCACCAGAGGTATGATGTTGGGGGGGCTAATGCCTCACTGTCAAAAACCTAACAAAGCTAGGGGGAGTCTGAGGACATGCCACCCCGGAAAACTTTGAGATTTTTACCTTCAAATGGTGGCTTTTCCTGCATTTTAATGTTGAAATATATGTTTGAGAAGCCTGGTTATCATGATATCTATTAAGTGGTGCATGTGCAAAAATTTGGTTACTGGACCAGTGAGAACAACAGAGAGACACCATTATCCCATCAGATCAGCTGGGAAGGTTACAGTTCCCCACAGCAAATAAGAGACCATTCAGACACCATTATCCCACCAGATCTGCTGGGAAGGTTACAGTCCCCAACAGCAAATAACAGACCATTCAGACACCATTATCCTGGCAGATCTACTGGGAAGGTTACTGGTCCCCAGAGCAAGTAAGAGACCAGCCAGACACCATTATCCCAGCAGATCTGCTGGTAAGGTTACAGCATACCTCTCAACCTCCTGCATCATAAATCAGGGACAAGGCTTAAAAAAATCAGGGACAAAGGACCAAAATCAGGGACACTTCCTCAAAATTGGAGATATCCACTCAGGAAGCTGGTAGAATAAAGGGCTTAGTGTAAAATGCATTTTTTAAAGAAGAACAAGTTTGTAACTTTAATGTTTGACATTAGTTTGTGCTTATAACCCCCACTCTTTGGTCACGGAAACACAATTTTTAGGAGGAACAGAGTAAAATTTTGAGGCAAAATCAGGGACGTCCCTGAAAATCAGGGACAGTTGAGAGGTATGGGTTACAGGACCCCAGAGCAAACAGCCACCACTTCCACACTGCGTAATTCTGAACAAATCTCTTAACATTCCTGCCCTTAATCTCTCTGAATGCCCTCTATCTCTCTCACTTGTCAATTTCTGTAGTCTTTGCATCTCCCTTTGTGCTGCAAACTATCCCTCCCTTCCCCCTCTTCCTGGATTCTAAGGAGTTTGGGGATGAGTTGTATGACTGTGTCTGTGTAGGTTGCCATATAAAAAGGCAGCAACATTTTCTCCCTCCCTCTTTGGATTATAAAGCACTCAGGAATACAGTCTGTATGAAAGGTGCTCTATAAATCAAAATTTATTTTCACACAAGCTACAGGCACAGCTCTTCCTTCTCTAAACTGCCAAACAACTGTGTAAAGACTCATGCTGCACAGTCTTTTAGATGTGTACCACATCTGTGCCTGTCTTAAAAATATACCTGCTGTGCAAGCAATGCTGACTGTGGTGTTGGCATAGCAGTTACTAAAAGGTGGTCACCAGTCCCAATCCCAATTTATGTCAGTCGCTCCCAGTCCTGTCCAGGTGTTCCCTCCTAGAAAGCAAGGCATGCCAAACCTCTCATGCTTCTGAACCCACTGAACAGAGTCCAAGAGACTAGCGGAGGCAGTGGACATTTGTTGTAACCCCCCCAGCACTCCCTGTCAGATTGGGATCCAACTAACCTGGGAGTGATGATGACAAATCCCTGCCCCAAGCTCTGAGCTCTCCCATGGTGACGTCCTGACTCCTGTCCCAATGGTCTCTTTGTCGACAGCACAGTATACAGCAGCCAGCCACCAGTGCACTCAGTCCGCTCACAAGACTTACTTTCTCTTTTCTTCATTAGACTTGTGAGTGGACGAGTGTAGTGTCCCAAAGTTTGCCAGGCAAGCAGACCAAAGAGGACTCAGGGAGGTAAAGGGTTAATCCCCACCCACCTCATGCACAGCCAGCTGGCTTATTGACCAAACTGGCTGGCTGACCATTTCCTGTCTCTATCCCCTTCCCCTTCTGGAGCCTTCTGGTGCTGGATCCTTTGTCTTGGCCAGGCCAGGTCTCCAGACAGTGCCTAAAGGGGACATAAATCAACCAAACGGACTGATCTTAGCCCCAGCTACCCTATCATCTGTCCAAAAGCCAGGTCCACCTCTAGGCTAGAAAGGGTCTTCCCTGCTAGCCAGTGGCAGTTCTGGACTGGGTGACTGACAGAGTAGAGTACAGGAGTACGGATGGCTGGAGGCTTACCTGAAGCTCAGGTTCGTAGCTCCTGGGTGGCTGCTCCACTATAGCCAGTGGTCCTTGGAGGTCTCCAGCAGCAGCAGTCACACCTTAGCTCTGGAAAAGGAACAGCAGTCCTCCTGATGGCCAGCAGCAGCCAGTTCCATAGGGTGAGATCCCTTTAGTTGTCTGCTCCCTCGGTTTGCAGTTTTTGTATTGGGGTTTTCTGGGGTGTCCAGACACTGGGTCCCTAGTAGTGCATATAGCACAAGCATCACATTTCAGATGAAAAGTGATGAGGGTAATGCTCACTCAGGTTCTCTTTTGTTCGAATAAAAATATGGCTTGCCAAGTCTGTTAGTTTGTTTCCTGTTATTTTGCAGAATAAGTGTGGCATGATTTGTGTTTTTTGGGGGGCTGCCATTGCAGTTCCTCCGTCTCCTCTCTCCAGTATGCTGACTGTTTTTTTTATTTTTTTCTGGCATTGACATTGGGTGTTGCCACACATGGGGCTGCCATTGCAGTCCCCTGTCATTCCCCCTTTGTTTACTGCCTCTAGTGCCTCTTGCTGGTAGGCAGGCTGTTGCCCTGCCCAGCTTTGCTGGAGTGGTTATTTTTTTTTTCCTCTTCTTTGTTTTGTTAAATTTTTTTCTCTTCCCCTTTGTGGGGACTCTAGGTTACTTCCCATCCCTTTGCCTGGCCTTCTTTGCTGGTTGCGGGGTGTGGTACCCTTTTGGGGAGCCTCTTTATTTTCTGCCTTCAGTTTTGCCACTTTTCTGTTTTTATGTTTATCTATTTTGTGGGCTCCTCCAACCCCTTTCTTGCTCCAGTCCCCGGAGATGACCCCCGACTGTGGTCCTTTTCCTGTGGTCCCCCCCTCCAAATGAAGCAATGGTGCCAATTTTGATGGTCATTGGTGGTGGAGTTCCCCTGCTCAGCTCTCTTCCCCACCTCCCTTCCACAATAAATTAGTGCCATTGCAGTCGCAGACTTGGGTGCCCAGCTGATCGAGGTCCATGCAGCATTCACCAAGAGGGGACAAGTTTGGGCAGACGGACCACGAGGTGCAGTAGCAAAGTGTGTATGGGAAGAAACCAGCACCCAAACCACTAAAGTTCCACCGTTCCACTGTTCAGGGGCAACCAAAGCATTGGGTCAGAGCACAGCTCCCCAACCTCCACCACTAGCACCACCAATGATCGCAGCAGGATCCAGAGGACCAGGACCAGGCAAAGAAAAAGGAAAGTGCACTCCATGTGGTAGAGCAATAAAGTGCTGACTCTAAACCATGGCTTCTTTTTTTCCTCAGCAAGCAGTAAAGTTGTGAGTCTTTAAATTTTTCAGGGAAAATGATTGGGGGGGGCTTGAGCTTACATTGGGGGGGGCTTCAGCCTTCCCAAAAACAGCTGGTGATGCCACTGGACCTCTATATACCTATCTAGGCTGCTTAGCCATTCTACCCATGCCTATCCCCTTAGGTTGTCAGTACAAACTCCTTTGGAAATTCCTAGGTGTCTCACCAAAAAGGGTCAACTCTCCTTTGCAACATCTGCCCCTCACCTTTGGAACTGTCTTCCCCAACAGGTCAAACTCTCCAAATCCCACCTGGCCTTTGTGCCTACCTACTTGATTCTAACATCTGTTCTTGCTCTCAATCTTGAGACTTCTCCTGGTTAGTTTCCTCATCATTATGGCACTTACTGTCTCTACATTTCTGTTACTCACCAGTCTTACTTTCCTCACTTATCCTATTGTTAGAACAGATTATTTATTTTTTCAATAACTGTTGCCTGATTACTGTTAGTATTTTCGTTATGTCTAGTGCAAGCAGTTAGTGTAACTTATCTGTTTGTTTGGCCCTGTAGAACTGGCTTGCTCTTAGTCTGTTTTTTTGTGCTGCTCCCTCATGAACAATGTCACTCCTGTTTGTACCTGTTTCTCTGTTGTGTAACTCTCCGGGGTAGTGCCAGAATATAGGCAATACTCTTGTCTAGTGCACTTACCCAGTAAGCAAAATCTAAATAAATAAATAAAAAAAATACACAACAAAACTGTCAATAAGACTCAACCATATATGTTATAAAACAGTGGATGGGTGACCATCCACAACTAAGGCTGTGTTTACATTTCAGTAGTTGATGACATCAGTGAGGCCTCTCAAGCTAGTCTCTAGGTCTCTGTGATGTCATCAACTGCCTTGATGGAAACACAGCCTTGTTGTGGATGGTCACCTTCCACTATTCTGTATATTTTTTTATATTTTTACATATGTATGTCTAAATATTACTCATACCAAACCAGAAGTGTCAATAAATGGATCATCAATCTAGTTTACTTTTTAAATAAACAAATAAAACAAAAAAATATTTAACCATGTTTCTGCCCCTGTAGGAGCTCTGTGGAATCTGTTTTTTTCTGGGGTTGGCTCTGCTGGTAGTCATGGTGACCATGCAAGCGGAAGTGCTATGGTGCATGCGTGGCCGAACCTTAAAGGAGCTGTGGCTCTATAAAATGGTTTGCTGCAGCAGCTATAAATTAAGGGCATTCCTAGCTCCAGGGCAGGCAGCGAAGCTGGTGTTTAAACTGTAAGTGCCATTGGGTGCAACACTGGAAAATTCCCAGTTACCAAACAGCCATTGCAACCTGGAGCCATTATATGGGAGTGTGCATATGTGCCTGCATCCATGAGAATGGTGTGAATGGCTGTCTCCTCTTTTGAGAGCCCATTGGGGCAAATGGGGCTCCCTATAGCGTACTATAAACAAATATGGCAGCCCCTAGGGATCTTCCCACCACCAGGGCTACTAGGAATGGTTATAGGTCAGCTACTATTTGGCAGGGAATGGGCTAGCCAATTATAATGGGAGATGGGGGCTAACATTCTTTCTATCATAGAATATTCTGCATTATCCTTCTGCCCCTCCCTCTCCATCATCGCATTATGTCTTCACTAGTCCCTCTCTGTTTTGGTCTACTCTCCCCCTTAATTGCACTATCACTCCTCCCTTCCCTCCTCCCCTCTTGTCCTCCTCTCCTCTCCAAGCCTCCCTCACTCCCACGCACCTTCCCCTCCACACACCCACCACACCATCCCTTATCACTCCCCCTCATACACCAGGGAGTAATGTGCTCCCCTTTGCTAGACCTGAAAGCTTTCAGCTGCATCTGTTGCCCCACCCTTCTCTCCTGCTGCCCCCACACCCAATTTCATAAAGGATGAAAAAAAAAACTCTCTTCTCCCCTTACTAAAGTTCTTATTGCTCCTGTCAGGAGACAAATCGCGGACTCCTTGCTTTCTTAGCATTTGGCTGTGCTGACTCATTCTTTTTTATTTTTTTTTATTTTCTGTACCTGTGACTTTTCTTATGTTTTGTTTTGACATAGAACCCAACCCTGGGTTGCCTTCCAAATCCTCCCCTCCCGCTCTACCGAAAAGTCTTAACATTTTCCACTTCAGTGCTAGGAGCCTTCTCCCCAAATAAGAGGACCTGAAAGTTTGAACTACCCAACACTCCCCCGGCATACTTTGCATCTCTGAATACCTGGCTGTCCTGCAAAGTACTTGATTTCCACCTCATCCTTATGGATTACAACCTTTTCTGCCAGGACAGAGGCAACCATGGAGGCAGGGTAGCCCGCTATATTCATCAATCCCTCTACTGCTCCATCTCCCTGTGCAAGGGAGGAACAGGGTGCAGAAATACACTATTTTTAAGCAAAAAAGATATTCCAGGACTAGAGGGCATGGGATGAAGTTGGAGGGAGGATGAATCAGAGGAAACATGAGGAAGAATTTCTTCACAGAATGGGTGGTGGACTAGGGGAACACCCTGCCAGAGGAAGTGGTGTGGGCTGAAACAATCATGGGATTTAAGAATGCATGAGATAGACATAAAGGAATTCTGGAGGTCAGGGTTAAGGGGCAACAGACTTCTAGGAAAACATAAAGTAAACTTACAAGCTCAAATGGGTAGACTGGGTGGGCCGAAGGCCCTTATCTGTCAACACTGTCTATGTATCTATGAGTCACTCCCCTCCACTCATGAGCTAATTATAGCCAATATCATTGCAGCATGCACCCTCCCAGATATTTTTAGTGACCAGTGTGTGACCTGTTGCATCAGGAAGGCACATCCATCCCACTCAGTCCCTAAATACATATGGCACTGCTTCCACAGGGTGCTTGATACCAATGCCCTTCTACAAGACCTCCTCAGTGCCAACTGGTCCTCCATGCTCTCTGCCACCAATGTCAACTCCGCTCTCAGCTCATTTATCAGCAATTTCACTAGAGTCTGGAACACTCAAGCACCCAAATAAAAGTGTGGGTAAAACATATCCACCACCCCTGGATCAATGCCAACCTAGTTGCCCAGTGCAAACTGTGAGATCATGTATAGGCTACCCGCAAATTCTCCCTGACACATGCCAACCTCAAGGCATACAGGACACTCAGAAACAAGTGCACAAAGGCAGTCTGGACAGACAAAGCAGACTATTTCAAGGGACTTCTCCACTCTAACCACGGATCTCCCTATAATTTCTGGAAAACCATCCACTCTGTCATTGACCCCCCCTTCCCAGTCAATCACTCTGTTCTCTCTTTAGCTGGTTTTCTTGTCTCAGACCCTGCCTCTGTAGATGACTCCCTGAACAAGTACTTTATCCCACGTGTACTTCCTGACCCCCCCAATGGCTAACCCTGACCCACCCCAGTCTGCACTCCCCTAGTGGCTACCATTCCCCCTTCCATCTCCCAACAAGAGGTTTATCATGCTCTGTTGTCATGTAACCCAATTAAAAGTAGCCCTGATGGTACTGACGCCAAGCTCCTTCATATCTCAGTACCTGCCATTGTCCTCCCCTTTACTGACCTGTTCAATATCTCCCTCTCCTCTGGCATAGTCCCTTTGGCCTGGAAAATGCCCAATGTCCTACCTCTCCACAAAAGCCACAACCCTTTCAGCCAGGGAAACTATTTTCCTCCTCCCCTCCATTGCCAAACTCTAGGAGTCCTTAGTCTACACCAGGGTCATTGATTTCCTCACTGACACCAACACTCTATCCTGGCTCCAAGCTGGCTTTAGGTGGAGCCACTCTACTACTTCTTCCTTACTGCAAATCAGATACCATTCTATCAGGTATGGATCTGGGTCACATCATTGCCACTATCTTCATTGACCAGGCAAAGACATTCGACTCGGTGTCCCACCCATGCCTGCTAAGCAAGCTGCACTCACTTGGATTAGTTTCACCAGTAGTGAACTGGTTCAGTTCTTACCTCATGAACAGGAGTCAGTCAGCCCAGGTGGGCTCTGCCTTGTCATGTCCCCTCCCAATCCTTGCTGGAGTCCACCAGTGCTCCATTCTAGGCCCCATCCTGTTCTCCCTCTTCATCAATGACCTCCCCTTAGTTTCCTCACACACACAAATCCACATGTACACTGATGATACAATCATCTATACCTCTGGTCCCTCAATCCCTGACATAGAGGCCCCTCACCAGTGTGATTTTAACAGCATGCTAACCTGGTTCCAGGCTAGCAATCTGAGGGTAAATACAAAGATAACATTCTCTATGACCTTTGGTTCAAGACAAAAATTCTCAACACTCTCATCCTCCCCGTCTTTTCCACTCCAGATGATTCCCCCCTACAAGTTGTCTCTGCCTTCATATGTCTTCAGGTGTGGCTACACAACAAGCTAGATTTCTCAGTCCATATAGACACCTTGAATTCAAAACTCTGCCCAAAACCTGGAATAATGTACCACCATGAAGAATGCCTCTCCCCTTCCATGCATCATGAGCTGGTTACTAAAACTATCCTCCCCATGCTCAGTTATGCGGACATCATCTACAGCAATGCTCCTGTCTCTTCCCTCACCAAACCTGACACCCCCCTAGATGTCTTTTGCTGCTTTGCCACAAACTTCCCTTTCTACACTCACCCCTGTTCCATCTAGTCTTCAATTTCTATCCCTCCCCTCTCCCTCCATTGCCAGGCCCACTCCTTAGCCTTTATTGCCAAATTCTGGTTTGGACTCCTCCCCTCGTATCTCTCCTTCTTCCTATCTCCAGTCAGTCCCTCCCCCTACCCATTCTGTTCAAGGGTGATCTGACCTTTCTCCAACCCCCATCCTCACTCTATGTCTGGACATTCAGCCTTCTCCTTCCATCAACCTCCCACTGGAAACCACTTTCACCTACTTTCCATCAAGCCACCTCTCTTCCAGCATTCAAGCATCTGCTCAGATGCACTCTGACTGCTCCTTGCCTCTGCCCCTAAGTTCTTTACAAACTTGCTCTGACTTATTTGCACTCTGTCTTTTATTTTTATGCTTATACTAATTGTAATTATCCAAATGTGTTTGTATAATTGCACTGAACTATGAAACTAACTGTATCTCATTATATTTTATTTTTATGTCACTTTCCTTTGCATATGTTCTTATTTACCCTATTACCCGGGTCACACCTGGAAATGAGCCCTGGCTCAGTAAACCTTTCCCAATAACCAAAGTTTAAATAAAATAAATAACAAGGGCTGTGCTCAGAGACCTGGAAGGAATCCAGGCAATGCTGAGAGGTGGGAGAGGCATGGATGATGTGTTAAGAGGGCTGCTCAAGCCAGAGGCTAGCTGTGGTGCAGAAAGTCCCCCCAAGAAAGCAAATTTCCAGGGCAGAGAAACCAGCTCTCCTGCTTTCCCAGCCAGGAAGGGTATAACCGGATCTCCTGTTTCACAGCTGGGAAGCATCTTACAGTAACTGATCTGACGTGAGTCTGAAAAGAAACCCACCCTGATTTAAGTTCTAGCATAACCAGTTGACTAAGTAAGACATCCAGGAGAACCATTTGCTTGGGTGGAAACCTGGTCAGGTTGAGCGCTCTGGAGGCAGTGGCTATCCCTCACCTACATCCTGGGGGGGAGGGTCTGATCACTCTGCCAGAGGGGTCTGGAGCACTGTCTCTGTAGTTGAAGCTGATGAAAGGCGTGTTAAGGGTGATGGAACCAACACCTATTTGGAAGTTCTCAGCCTGCATCTCCCATTCTGCAAGAGGCTGCCTACAGTATTTAGAGTGCCACAATTGAGCAGTATCCTTCAAGTGCCCCACCTGACTCTTTAAAACTGTGAGTACATCAGGGCTGCAGCCTTGAGGAGTTTGTTTAAGTTAGTTAGTTAGTTAGTTAGTTAGTCAAGAATCAGGGTGATGTCCTGGGCAGGACTTTGTATTCTTCAGGAAAAGCCCAGGCAGAATATTAAAAAGGTCATCCGGACCACCCTTTGTGGAATGCAAATAGGGGCCCCTTACAATAGTTTTTCTTTTCAAGTTCCAAATTATTGTTTCCACAGTATCTACAAGTGCACCAACCCTGCAACAACTGGTTAGCTACCAGCAACCCCGTGAGGTACCCATTACAACCGACATATATTTCTTTCATGGTCATTGAGGGGGACAAGCTGGGTGCACCAAGGGAGTGGGATGGGGATTGTGTGTGTGGGACAAGTGAAGAGGAAATTGTCAGTGTACTTACCACTGTCTCCCATTTTTTCCAATGCCCTTTGGTTTTCCCTTATCCCTCCCACCTGAGAAATCAGAGGTTAGTGCATTTTACAATTCATGTTCATGGTTATTGCATCATGTGCACTTTTATTGTGTGAGAAGGAGTTAAAGTTGTGTGGGAGGGAAACAGATACTTGTTCCTGAGAGGAGGTTAGGGCCACATTGGGTATTCTTTATATACCCCTGCCCCAGGTGAAGGCACCTAATTCTGCTCTTTGTACCCTGTCTCTTTACTGTACCTGAAAGAACCCAGGCTGATCTCATGGTGTAGATGAGGGGGTGCCAGCCAAGCATGTACAGATCCCCCTTTATATTGGCAATAGTAAAGCATTTCTCTGACATTTGTCTATTTATATTTAGTAACAGTTGGGATCTAGAAAGTCAGCAAATGCAAACATACATCAAACATCCAAAATGCCAGCAAAGAAAACCCAAATGATCTACCAAGTCTGCACATTGTGGAGCTCATGCTATCTTGTTACATGGTGCTCTGCCCCTCCACCCCCACCCCATCCCCATTATCCCAACCTTCCCCATGGCATTATCCCTCTCCCTTTTAAAACTTCCAACTGTTTGTCATTGACTACCACCTCTGGTAGTGCATTCCACTCTGTCATTTTTTCTCTCATCTCTCTCTTTCTCTCTCTCTCTCTCTGAAAAGAGTGCTCCTTCTCCTTCTTCTTGCACCTTCCCCCTCCTATTTGTAGTTGTGCTTTCTGGTTTTCTTATTTTTTTTTTGCTTATTCCAAAAAGAACTCCAACTAAGACTGAACCCGTTTATACTTTTAAGGTATTTGGAAATTTTGATAATGTCCCCCTCTCTCTCCTCTCAACTGAGTACATGTTCAGATTCACTGGTCCTGTTCATACAGGATGCCTTGTTACCGTTGGATCATCTTAGATCATCTTTGTAGACCTTTTCAGCACAACCCAACACTGATTTATATCTCTCCTAAGGTAGGGGCTCTAGTACTACATACAGCACTCCAGATGTAGCCACACCAAGGATCTGTATGCTGGCAGAATGACCAACTTCTTCCTTCTAGTGATTCTCATTGAATGCAACCTTGCATCCTGTTTGCCTTCACCACTGCCTTTTTGCATTGCATAGGAGGTTTCTGTTTGCATGTGATCACTATCTCCAAAGTCTTCTACTGCTCTGAGACTGCGACCATCAAAACACAAGTCTATATGTGGCCCTGGGGTTTTTCAACATATGTGCATTACCTTTCACTTTTCCATATTTGACACTAGTTGCCAGATTTTAGATCACCTTTCAAAACTCACCAGATCCTCTATTAGGTCTCTGATGCCTTCTTCTGTATCCACCCTCTTACAGAGCTTGGTGTCACCTATACAGATATATTTTGCCTTTGATGCTGTCCCCAATGTCTTTACTGAACACATTGAAAAGAACCAAGCACTGATACCTGCAGAACCCCACTGGTAAATTATCTTATCCCTGAGTGCTCCTACCACCACCACCCATTGAGTTCTACCCCTATCCAGTTTGCCACCCAACTGGTCACTTTCTTCCCTGCTCAGAAGTCTGCCCCATGTATGAGATAAGCAATTATCTAGTTACATAACAATGCATTTTCTAGTAAGAAATTATTTTAGAATAAAAACTGCAAAGTTCCTATTATGCATGATTTATCATACTGAAGAATAAGATGTGTTCTGTTTTATTCTTGCATTTTTAAAGAGCAGCTGGTGCCTTTGTGAAAATATTTGAAAACATTCAGTGCATGTATTTAAACACCACAATCCTTCTAGCTTTGAAAGTGTATGTAATTCATTACCACATATTTTGTAATAATGAACTGTTAGCCAAATAAAATGAATTGCCACCTGTTTTTTAGAAACATGAAAACAATGAATGTGCTAGTTAAAAAGATATTTTTTTTTTGCATTTGTTATGCTCTCCGACTAACACAACCCCACAGCAATACAACTTTTAAGTAGACACAACCCAGTTAATATTTATATAGAGCTTTGTGACTCTCCCAAAGTTTGGCCATGCACACATCAAACATTGAACCAGGCAACACAGAACAAAACTTAAAACCAAAGAACTTTAGTGCAAAAGCACAGAAGCAAAGTTTACCTGGAAAGGTAGATGCCATACTGTCGTGTTTCAAAGAAATATCAAATTACATGTACCATACTAATGAAAAGCATTGTGAGAAATATATGGAACTTGAAAATGGATTAGAGAAACCCTACTATTTAATTATTTGAGCACCCTCTACCTAGGTAAGTATTAGGCAACAGAGACCAGTAAGTAACTCGTTCTGTGCCAGCCTGCCTTTTTACAATTAAAACCGATGTGCACCATAGAATGTTGGAAAAGTGAAAAGTAGCCATTTTTGTCTCATCACTTAGCAAGCAACAAGCCCTCATAAACAAAACCCAAACCCAACTGTATTATTAAGAAGTCAATAAAATGATGTCAACTCTCTTTAAAAGTTATATGACTATTGGCACCCAAAGCAATAATTTCTGATTTATTCCTCCCAACAATACACTGAGAATACATGATTACCTTAGTACTGGAGTGACACTCTTGTTAAATTTACAACCACCGGGGTGGTTTCCACTATACACCTCAGCCCATCATTTTCTAATCACTAACTTTGGGTGGGCCGTCTCCTCTTATCTTCCTGATTGCAGTATGACAGTGTACAAACATTAGCCCTCACTTCCTCTCACCTCAGCTTGATTGATCACCAATAACACCTTCCCAGTGGTAAAGGGGCAGGGGGTGGGGAGCAAAACAATTCACATAAGCCCACTCCGCCACGTTAGCGGCATCATTTCTTCTCACATCAGCATGCTAGGATCACCAGTCACTGATAATGCCATCCTGGCAGTAGTGGGATAGGGGGGACCAGATAATTTACATCAGTTGGGGGGATTTCAGGAAGCAGGAAACAAAAGTGACCCAAGAGAGCAGAAAATGAAAGTGACTGAATCAGGTTGTCCTAAACAACAGTGCCCTGTACTGGTAAGTACACCAGTACAGGGACTACTTTTCAAGAAAATGTATTTGCATTCTTGTTTTAACATTTATTTGATTTGTATTTAATCTTTTACTTTATTTTATTAAAAATGTTACCAATAACCCATTCTCTAAGAACAATACCCTCCAGGGTTGGCGATATAGGCTATACTGACCTTCCCAGGGGCTATAAGGCCCTCCACCTGTGGTGTTGGGCCTCATTACTTCTCTGGGAAGTCTGGTATAGCCCAATATTGTCTACCCTGTTGGGTATTATTGCTGATGTAGAGAAAGAACTGGTTGACCCCAAATATGCCATAGTTAGAATAGCTTCACAGTTTGCATGGTGAAGTAACAAGACTAAACAAACATTAAAGTGAAACTTTCCATTCTGGCTGGATAGCCAGAGATTGCCTTATGGTCACCCCATCTCCATCCCCAGGGATTACCCTTCCACCATCTTCCCACATAATGAAGCAAGAGTTGGCAACAACTGACACCAGCTGCTTTTTAATTGTCTTTTTTTCCGTGATATCCTCATTTAGCCTATTTTTTTAAAAATGCATTCTTGAATGACTGCTAAGTTGAGATGTAACTTCTTTTCTTTTTGGGAAGGTCCTGGTTTCATTCATTTCTACAATGCATTTACCCAGGCTCTAGTTGATATGCAATATACTTTTTTTTGTTGTTAAATGCGGTTCTGCTTTTACTCACTGTTATGCTGTATTTGCTCAGGATTTTCAAGCTAAAATGCAATATCTCATTTTTAGTGTGGTCCTGCTTTCACCCATTTACACACTGTGTTTACTCTGGGTAGCCCAGCAAAGATGCAAGACCTATTGTAGTGTTAATGGGGTCCTACTTTTACAGATTGGCATACAGTATTTATCCAGGATTGTCCAACCCAGATATGATGGAATATCTCATTTTAGTGCGATCCTGCTTTCACATATATTTGTAATGCACAGTATTTATCCAGAATAACACAACTGAGATGCCACATCTTATTTTCACTCTGGCCTTACATTCTCCCATTTTACACAACATTTTCCAAGAGTGGATAAACTGACATGTTATATTCCATTTTCAGTGAGGGTCTACCTTTACATATTTTTACACTGTAGCTACACAGGATAACCCAGTAGAGCAACAATATGTCATCTTCAAAGGGTCATGCTGTTACCCATTTATATTCTGTATTTACCAAGGATAGCCAAGTCTAGCTGGGATGCACTACACCAACTCATTTTCAGTGGGTCCTGCTGTTGCCCATTTTTACAATGTGCTGTATTTGCCCAGGGTAGCTTAGCTGTTCTGCAATATCATGTATTTTGTTTTTAGTGGGATCCAGATTTTCCCAGCTCTTCCAGTGCAGTCACACATGATAGCCTAGATAAGATGCAATAACTCATTTTCAGTAGGGTCCTGTTTTATACATTTTTTATGGCTGCAAAGTGAGAGCTATATTGATGTCTTGTGAACAGAGGAGGAGACAAAAAAGGCCAAACACACAACAACCAGCTTCCCTACATGAGTGTAGTTGAAGGACTAACTGTATTCCTGAATCTCTCCATTTCCTGTTTGTCTCTAGCAGTATTTTTCTCTCCTTCCATCCCTTCCCTTACCAGATCTACTTCTACCCCCACTATATCTGAAAAGGTTGCGTCCCCTCACTAGTTCTATCCCGTCATCAGCTTCTACACTCTGATAACTCCTCTTGCAGAGACATTTGGTAACCACTGCCTACAGAAATTCTGTCTTCTTTCTCCACTTGCATGCTTGCCAAGGCAGAATGGGGCAGTTCCTCTCATCCCCAGTAATAATCCCTAATTTGTAAGTGTCCCTTCCCCAATAATTTGTTGCTAGTTTATCCCACACTATCAATATTTGCTGCCTGTTGAAACTCACTATCTTGCAGACTGGTTGGCTTGTGGTTCTCACACTCTGTTTGCAGCAGCACAGACTTGGACAACTCAGCAAAAAGTTTAATGTCAGGACACCTCCCTCCAGCCAAGGACATGTTTAAGTCACTTTCAAAGGTACATTGTCTCTTTGACTCCTTTTGCACTGTTAGTGTTAAGTGGCTCCCACCCTGACAGCCTCTATTGTATGCTCTCTCTTCTCTGTCAGCATGCTGCTGCACTTTGCTTTTCCCCATCAGCTCCCACAGCTGACGTCAAAGCTCTCCTCTTGCACTGCCTTAGGAACTTGCTTTCTTCTAAAATCTTATTTGAGCACAGCAACAGCAAAAATGGTTCTGAACAATCTATATTTGTGACCCCTACTTCCAGCATATAGAAAGACAACACAAAGTGTTATTCACTGCACCTCTGACAATAAACATGAGGACTGCATACCTCCCAGCTTTGCTTTTGTCATGCCAAAATGTGGATGCATGATTTGGGAAAAAAGTGGCAAAATGATGAGCATTGCATGGAATTATAGGGATAGAACTAATCTCAGAAGAATGGAATGGGAATAACTAGTACAGTAGGGTTAGGTATGCAATCCCAACCAATATAATCCCGACATTTGAAATCCCGTCTCCAGAATCCCGAAAACACAGTGCTACCATGGATCTGGCCATGGTGTATCTAATTAAACAATTAATAAATTAAGGTAACTATAGTAATGATAAAGGGGCAGCCCTGGTGTATCTAATTAATCCGTAATCAGCACTGCACCGGCATTCGTGTTTTTGGAAGTATTAACTTCTGTACTTGTTTTACCAGTAACTGGGACCACGCTCTGAACTAAACTATGAATGACCTACTGCTCAGTTCAATTGTAAAAGTATAAAGAGAGTTTTTTTACTGGTAAAGTGTTTTCAGTCATTTCAGTTTTTACAAGTATCACAACTGCTGTCAGGATTTTGTCAGATGGGAAAAAATGCAGTTGAGATGATGTCAATTCAGGATTTTGGTGACGGGAATTTAAATTTTGGGATTTTATATGTCGGGATTTTGTATGGATCCCATACAGTGTATTGTCATTTGTTTGCTGACTGAAACCCTAATATAAGTTTTGTGTCTGCTTTCCAATGTTAGCATAAAACTTACCTCTCAACTGTCCCAGATTTCAAGGGACATCCCTGATTTTGCCTCAGAATTTTCTTCTGTTCCTCCCAAAATGTATGTTTTCATAACTGAACAGTGGGGATTGCAAGCACAAATTAATGTCAAACATTAACTAGAGACTTGTTCTTCAGAAAATGCATTTTACACTAAATCCCTTATACTACTTGTTTCCTGAGTGGATAACACCAATTTTTAAGATGTGTCCCTGTCGTTTGGTAATCTGTCTCTACTTTTTGTGGATTCTGACATCTTGTGAACAGAAGAGGAGACAAAAAAAGGCCAAACACACCACAACCAGTTTCCTTGCTCGAATGAAGTTGAAGCACTAATTGCATTCCTAAATCTCTCTCTCCTTCCCCTGTTTGTCTCTTACCTGTCTTGTTCTCTCCCCCTTTCCCTTGTCAGATCTACTTCTATCCCCCACCACACTATAAAACTCCCTTCCTGGTGCTAGTCCTATGCCCTCTGTCATCTGAGTCGGGCCTGCCCCTCTTCCCCCCCCCCTCCCATTAACAGAGCCACTCAGTGCCACTTGGATCCACTCTTCTACCCCAGCAGCAGAACCACTATACAGCACTTTGTCCTGCTCCCAACCCCCAGTAACAAAGCTTTTTGGTGGCACTCTGCCCCAGGGTTTCCTTAATTTGGGCAGTTACTCTTTTCCCTGCCTTCATCTTCCCATCCAATGCCTTGCTTCAGTCACAACAGGAGAAAAGGAAGCAGGAGCCCAGATATATGTGTATTTTATCACCCTTTGCACAGGCTTTCATGCTGCTGGTCCTGCTGAGTCCCGCTGCCCACTCCACTGGTTGTGATGGTGATGCATGTGTGCCATTAGTCATACTTTGTGTCCCACTTGCCTGCTCTGCGAGCTGTGCTACTTGAGTCTGCTCTTCTCCCATCCCACTCTATCCCAGCAGCAGAGCCACTCAGCAGCACTTTGTCCTGCAGTGCTCCCCCTCCCCCAGCAACAGATCTGCTTGGCAGCACTGTGTCCTAGTTATTGTGCAACAGGATTAACTAAAGTTACTAGAACTTTAAATGAGAAAGTTGCTTCTGGTGCACCTGAGCTCCTCATAGCATGCAACAAAGTAATCTCAGTGGACTAACAGAGTAAAAGGTATGTGGGGGACAATGTTAAACTTTTCTTCTTTTTTGTTATCGGAAATAAACTATTTATTTTCTGGAGGTTTGGGCATTCTAAACTTTAGATAGCAAGCAATTGTTAATATGGTCTACACTTGTGCCCTCTCCATCTTCACCATCATGTAAGCTGCTGTTGGAATGATGCTCATGGTTGTATAAGCCATCAGCTACCAAAATGTCACTTGAGTTAATCTAGGCTGAAGAGTCAAGCCTGATATTCACTGCATGTTTCTAGTCTGAGCAAGGAAAGAAAGAAATAAAGTGGACTAGTATTGTAAATGACATGCAAACCAAAAAAGTACCAGAAACTTGTGAGCATTAAAAAAAAAATAATAAATGGGTGCATTACAGAGAATCGGATCTTCTTTTTGGAAACTTGTTTCCCACAAAGTCATCATTACCAGGCAGCAGCTAATAATAAATTCCAGTTGAGCAACAGTAAGTGATATTTAAGAAACATTTAATTGCTGGCTGTCGTTTGCAGAGGACATCCACAGATGGTGTTCTTTCTCCATGACGTAAGAGCACCAAATGCTCAGAAAGTTCTGGGAGGACACGTTGGGAGGGAAATGCTCAAACATGGTTCTGTGCTTGTTTTCCTCTCGCTGAAACTGACAAAAATGTACAAATTTCCATGCAGGAATGACAGTGCTGGAGTGTGTAGGATCTAATTTTTTATTTATTTTAGTTTGTTTTACCATTTTTGGCTATCACCATTACCTTTTGCAAGAGGTGGATTTAAATAACCCTTTCTGCTCCAGGGGGAGAAATGCATGATAGTCCTTCTGAATTCTGTACTTGTACAGTTAGTTACCTCTCAATTCTTTGTAACTGAGACGTGTGACACGGTTACCAAAGCTCAAAATGTGAAAAATTGTGGGACACAGATCTTAATTATGAGGCACATCATCGCATTCTGAAGGTACCAAGCTTGAAACAATGTTGAGGAAATTAATACCTTTACTTAGAGACACAGATAATTGTATGAAGTACTGTATTAGTTGTTTAAAATGTAAGCTGAGACTTTTACTAAAAGGACAGAACAATTCTGGGTGATAAACTGAGGGGCATTCCTCATATGGTGGGACAGATGAGAGGCAGCTTCCAAGTCTCATCTGCAGTGGTTTACAAGGGGATCTCGATATAAGGGGCTTTATAGCAAACTTCAGTTTTCTTCCCCTTCAAAAGTCCTGACATCTTGTTTGTTAATACTCCAAAAGGGAAATTGCTATCTCTGTGGGGTCACATTTACAGGTAGCATATCTAAAATGAAGTGCATTGTGTTTAGTTTATAAAAATAAGAGTTTACCATCAAATAATAGACACTAGCCATTAATGTTTATTTATTCATTTGCTTGATTTTTGATAACCAGGTAAGTGCACTAGACATTAAATATGCCTATTTTCAGGCATGACCAGGGAGGGTACAAGTCAAAACATTAATTACACAGTGCTACAAAGAAACAAAGTATTACAAAAGTAGTTGAAATGAGTAAATACAAATTAACAAGGAAAAATAAAACAAATCATACTTAAGATTTCAAAATATGAGGGGTGAAGCATTTGCAAAGTTACAAGTTGTGAAAAACAGATGCAGTATAATTGGAATAAAACAGTACAGGAAACTACAGACACAGCAAAGAATAAAGAAGTTGGCTGAAACAGACAAGAAGCAGTAAAAATAAATGCATGTGATTGAAACAGTGAGCACCAGGTTAGTGCAGGGCATCGAGGCAGGGGAGAAGGACTTTTTTAGATATGTCAGGGGAAAGAGGAAGTGCAGAGACCATATAGTAAAGATAAAGTGGAGAGGGGAGTGGGTGGAAAAGGGAGAGGAACAAGCGGAAGTAGTACATGAGTACTTTTGCTCTGTTCTCACAAAGGAGAATGATGGTCCATTACCACCATGAACTGGGAGAGTTGGGGTGGGAGGGGAGGAGATGATGGACAGAATGATCGAGGGGAGTAGAGTACTAGAGGGTCTGAGGACAATAAGGGTGGACAAGGCACCAGGTCCTAATGGCATCCACCCCAGTGTGCTATGGAAGATGGCAGAGGTGTTGGCCGAGCCACTGGTGGACCTGTTCAGCACTTCCCTGGACATAGGATGGGTGCCTCGGGACTCGAGGGTGGCTCATGCGGTGTCCATACACAAAAATGGCCCTAGGGATGAGCCAGGAAATTATTGGCCTGTCAGTCTCACTTCCATAATGGGTAAACATATGGAGAAGATACTGAAGGAGAGGCTGGTGTCATTCCTCTAAGGTAATGACCTCCAGGATGGATGTCAGCATGAGTTTGTCTCAGGCGGTCTTGTCAGACCAATCTAATAGAATATTATGACTGGGTAACAAGACAGCTGGATATGGGTCATGCTGTTGATGTTCTGTACTTGGACTTCAGCAAGGCCTTTGATTTACTGCCTGATGGGAAGCTGGGGGGAAACTGACTGCTGCGGGGATGGGGACCAAGCTGACAAACTGGATGAGGAACTGGCTGCATGGGAGGCTGCAATGGGTGGTAGTTGGGGGGGTACTCTCAACACTTAGACCAGTAATGAGCGATGTGCTGCAGTGCTTGGTGTTAAGCCTAATGCTATTTGGGCTGTTTATCTCAGGGCTAGTCTGTTCGCAGATTATATCAAAAAGGGGGCAGTGGTGGATGAACAGGATGGATGGAAACAACTACAAGGGTACCTAACCAAGCTGGAGGTATGGTCAGAGAAGTGACAGCTGGGATTCAATGCAAAAAAAGTCCTAGGTTATGCACTTCGGGCAAAAGAACCCAAGGAGGGACCACTGGTTGGGAGGGTTGAGGCTGGGGATCACTGAGGATGAGAACAACCTAGGGGTGCTGGTAACAGGGAGCATGAACAACTCTGCCCAGTGCACGAAAGCAACAGCTAAGGTGAATAGGATGCTGGCCTGTATTGCAAGGGGTTTCTCATTCAGTCATAGGAAGGTGATCCTGCCCCTCTACAGATCTTTGATCAGGCTGCACTTGGATTATTGTGTGCAGTACTGGCAGTCGTATCTGAAAAGGGATACTAATTTACTGGAAGGTATGCAATGGAGGGCAACAAAAATGTTACAGGGGATGGAGGGCAAGGCCTATGAGGACAGGCTGAATGAGCTGAATATGTACACGCTGAAGGAGAGGAGGGATATGGGGGATATGATTGAAACATTCAAGCATTTGAGCTGGATAAACAAAGCTAGCACTAAAGGGGTGTTTAAACTGAGGAAGGGTAGGGACATGAGGGGGCACAGACTAATATTGGAGGGCAGACAATTTAGGAGGGAGATGAGGAGGCACTACTTCATGGAGAGGGTGGTGTCTAAATGGAACGCTCTACCAGAGGGAGTGGTATCATGTAAGACAGTAGGAAGTTTTAAGAGGACGTGGGACAGAGCATGAGGGAGGGTCTGGTTGGAGGGGGTCTGAAGTCGTCATGGGAATGACAAATGGGGAGGGGGTTAGAGCAGCTGCAATCTAGGGGGCTAGCTGAACACTCTGGCAGACATCGATAGACCAGGTGGTCTGTTTCTGCTGGCAGATTTGTATGTTTGTATGTTCATTTGACAGACAGTAGTCATGTTAGCAAACTTAATGGTGAATCAAGGAGGAATGAAGCAGGTGCAGGCATCAGAGGCTGAGGCAGTGGTGTAGCTCCAGTTTAAAGCAGGCATGGGTAGAGGAGAGACAGATGGATGCAGGCAAGGAGTTCCAGTAATGCAGGGTAAAGTGGGAGAAAGCCTGGGATCCCATGATTGTTTTGCACTTAGGAACAGATAGTAATATCTGATCACCTGATTGAAGGGGATAGCAGAGGCTCAGAGGAGTCAACAATAAGGCTAGGGAGGAGGGAACACCAGTTCTAACAATGTTATCAATCAGTGTGCCAAGGGCATTGGAGTGATTAACCTCAGGTGATAGCCAGCTTAAACCACTGTAGAGCTGACAGCAATGAGTGAGACGATGTGAAGCCAAGGCAAACTGACAAATATTTTTGTTGCTGGTGTCCCATTTAAGGAGATTAAGTTTGGCAGTACCTACATACAGTAGATGACAGAGCCATAGGTGAGAGCAGGAAGAAGGACCCCTTGCGCAATAACAATTCTGGCAGAGGGTGTAAGGGCATAACTAGTTTGATAGGGCAGGCCAAGCTTGCAGATTGCAGCTCTGCAAGTGGTTGAAATGTGTTGGGAGGAGTCCAGAGATATGTCAAGTGTAATACCGAGGTTTTTAAAATTAGTTGCATTTTTGATGGCCCAGTGGCGCTGAGGGTTGAGATGCTCAACGCCACAGTTTGCACCTCGCTGGTGACCCATAGTTCGGGAATGGACTCGGGATACCAGGGGTTGGCATGGGAAGGAGAGGATTGAGCATCTGGAGGACTACTCTTCTCTCCTACGGTGGGTTGTAGGGGTTGCCTTGCTCTGTAGAGACCCCCAGGGGAGATTGGGGGCACTACAAGGAGTGGTGCTGTAGATGGGGAGAAAACATGCAGAAAATGGCCACTGAGCCAGCTGGATGATGGCTTCCCTGCCACCCCACCATGAAGCCGTGATGAGCCCATGATCTGGTCTCTCACCCAGTGAAGATGCAAGGAAGTGCCTTTGGGCACTTCTATCTCCTCTCCCAGTTGGCCCCATGGGAAAGGGGGTCCCCCCCCAATGAAGTGATACATTGGGTCTGCCAGGTGATAAGGGCAGTAGATGGCAGGAACCAGAAAGTGGTAGAGGTGGATGACAGCTTGAAGGAGTGGACAGCTAGTGGTAGGGGAGGATAAAAAGAACATGCAAAAAACAACCTAAATTAGTTACATTTTCAAGGAGAGATCCATCACAGCAGGAGATAAATAATTGTGTCTTACATTTCTTTAATCTTGGGGCAGAGCCGAACGGCATGGAGTGAGTTATGCTGGAGTTTAGTAATAACTTGTTATGGGAGAGATAGGAATGGATGTTGTGGAAATCAGATGTAAGGGTAGTATTAAGGTCAGTAATGTATTTAGAGCTAGAATAGAGAACTACTGTAGGTCATCAGCATAGAGCAGAGAGGAGCAAGATGTAACATTCAGGGATAGGTCATTAATGAAAATGGTGAAGAGAAGGGGGCCAAGGATAGAGCACTGGGGTAAACCAATGTTGATAGTGGATAAGTCAGATACAGCAGAGTTATATTTAACAACTTGTTGCCTGTCATTAAGGTAGCTGTCATAACAGGTAACCACCTCTGGGGAGAAGCCAAGGGATAGCATTTTAGATTTACGAAGAGAATTGTCTACAAGGTCAAGGGTCTTTGTAAAGTCAATGAAGACAGGATCTGTTAGTAGACCATTCTCCATTCCAACTTGTGTATCATTGGTGAATTTGAGGAGAGCAGTGGTGGTACTATGGCCTTTCCTGAAACCGTGTTGAGTGTCAGAGAGGAGGTTACGGTCATAAAGGTAGTTGATAGTTTGGATGGAGACAAGCTTTTCTAGAAATTTGCTCAGGACAATGAGGATGGCTATGGGGCGGTAATTGAAGATGGATTTAGGGTTACCTTTCTTAGGGACTGGTACAATCTTGAAGGCTTCTTCCCATTTTATACTACACATACAAGTATTGCAAAGACTTGATAAGTAGGCAGATGCTAGAATTCCATGTAAATCAATAAGTAGCTCATGCCGCAGCTTTTGGAATGTAGGAAGGATAGGGATTTGTCGAAGAAGGCCTGTTTGCAGAAGTGGATGCTATCTAGCTAACTGCCTTGACCAATTATAGAGAATAGGAGGCAGTGACATAACGAGGGATGTAAGGCATAAATATAGACTATATAGACATATATATGTGTGTCAGTGGCTCAGCAGGTAGCACACTCGCCTCTGAGACCGGGAGATCAGTAGGCTATGGGTTCTATCCACACACCAGGCACTTGGGTTTATATCCCAATACTGACACTGTAGTGCAGCATGAGGGGGGTGCTTCACTCCTGAGGTGCCATCTTTCAGATGAGACATTAAACCAAGGTCCCATCTGCCTGTTCTGGTGGCAGTTCAGATGGATGTTAAAGATCCCATAGCACTTCTCGAAAAGAGCAGGGGAATTTCCCGGTGCAATGGCCAAATTCCTCCATTCATGAAAAATACTACCAACAGCTTAATCTGGTTCAAGGTCAGTTGGCATTCATCTGTATCCCCTCTCCCAGGTCTTTCCTGAAAATAGGCAAGATTTGTCTAGTGCACTTACCCGGTCAACAAAAACTAAATAAATAAATAAATAAAATAAAAAGAAATAAATAAATAGACAATTGATATTACTACCTCCTCCTTGCCTGATCCTCCAATAACATTATTCCTTGTGTCTACTGGTACACCACCCCGTATCTGTCCCACTGCCAATATCCCTAGTATCCAGTGGTACCCCCAACACCCACTGTATCCTAAACTCCCACCCTGTCCCAGAATACCATTGGCATGCACTGTATTGTCTACTGTCCTCCACACCCTCTGCTGCATTGAAGTCCTGTATTGCTATAAACAACTATTAACCCTTAGGCTGCTGACAGAATTAGAACATTTAGGAATTTTGGACTGATATATCAGTCCACGACCATGCAAGGGTTAATGCCGTGTGTGTGTGTGTGTGTGTGTGTGTGTGTGTGTGTGTGTGTGTATGTGTGTGTGCCTTTCTGTGTCTTTGTGTACACATGCACATTTGGCTGTGTGTGTCCGTGTACACACATGTGACTGTATATGGGGAGGGGGTAGTGTATTGTATGTCCAGAGCCAACAGCACCTGCATCGACATTATCTTGATCTTTAAAGTTTTCTCTTTTGTTGTTTCTATTATAGTGACGTAAGTCTGGAATTTTAATATCACAATAATACAACAAATAAATGACAACCCAGCCCATGTATTAATTCTATATATTTTATCAGGTTATTGCATTAACAGCCATTTTGGCTATGACCGGGGTTTGTTATGCTCTTTTGTTTAGACCACCATTTCACCACACTAGTTTCCAGGTCCTCCCTCTACCTGCCCAAATCCTTCTGCCTGCTGTAGGAGTTCACCAGGACTCCAACCAACCATCGGTCTCTACTTGACAACCTCTCCAGATTCCTGACAATAACCCACAGCTTATTCCCTATGGGTGGGACCCACCAGTTTCTCAAGATTAGAGGAGATTCCACATCCAATGGCTAAGGTACAGTATGAGAGGAGGAGCTGGTGAGGCATGGGAGAAGTCACCAGAGCTCTGCTGTGGTGTGGAAGGGGGGCATGGTGGCTTCATCAGCCTTGGCTGCTAAAATGTTTTAATCCACTTAAGCCCATCGTCATCCCTCCCCAAGGCACAATCCTGAGAAGCAACATAGCAGAGTGCCAGTCTAGGCAGTTAGAATGGTAGCTGAGCCACAGCAACCATATGCAACTCCCCTGCTGGAACTGGTGTGGGTGTATGCCAACTTTGTCAATTTCTAGGTCAGCAGGAACATACTAATGTTAAGGCCAATCCAGTGGGATCGCCTAGTCCTTCTCACATAATACACCCTACCCCTAGTACACTAGAGGTGTTGCACAGCAGAAGGAGCTGTCCTGTCTCCTCAGGCCAGGGGGCCACTGAGACAAATTCCAGACATCCCATCTTACAGGTCAGCACCACACATCTCAGGTTCATGCTGCAGGCCCAGGTTGTCTGGATGGCAAATAGTGGTGCTATTGTTGCACTAGCTGTCTGGCTTTCATCCACTTTTATTGTACACTGTATTTATTCAAGGGTGTCCTACCCAGCTGAGATGCAATATTTATTTTACTGGTTTCTTGTTTATACACAATTTTACATGCTACTTGTTTGGGTTATCTCAGGTAGTGTAAGATGCAATATACTGTAACTATTTCAGTACACAGTGGAGTCAGCCAGAATGCAATGCTCTTATCTGGGTCTATGTGATAACTGTGAATGCCTAAAGGTGATCACCGTTATCGCTCAGTCAGAGTGCCGAACACATTTTCGGCACTCTGACAACCCCCGCATACCAGCACAACAGCACCAGGACATATTTTTACTGCTTTCTGTGGGGGGGGCTGTGCCCCTCCACACCTACCCATCATGGGGGATTCACCCACCACACCCCCCTACTTGAGGTTTCTCGACTCCAGGGGGGTGCATGTTGGGGAGGTGGTGAAAGCAGTAAAAATAAAAAGGTTTGGGCTGGGCGCAATAAAAATCACACTAGTGCCTGGACCCTAACCCGGTACCTCAGCCACCCCTGCCAATAGCCAATCCCTGACACCACGATGCAGCTCAACCGGCAACTGCAGCGCCACTCCCTAGAGCCTCTCCACCCCCTCCCAGCCCATGCTCGCTGTGCTCACTCCCACCCCCTGCGCACGTATGTATAGCGACATCCTGTCGCCTAGTTTGCCCACCCCCTCATCCGGTCACCCTACCTTTCCATCGCCATGAGTGGATTGTGCCGGGAATGTGTCACCATAACGGACGGCGCCCTTCCTCATGTGCCCACTTCATGGGTTGCCCTTTTATCTGGGCTTCTACCAGAGACATGCCACAGAATTCTGTTTAATGTTATCCAATGACAACTACTCCAATTTGTCATGCAGGAAATTGTGTCATTCTTATTACAGAGCATTGCATTCTGGTTGACTCCACTGTATAGAACATAAGCAACTATAGGTAGCCCTCCACCAGACTGGTGCCAAGTCAGTACAGTAACAGAATATTCACCTTACCCCACCCTGTTCCTGTCATTGAATCATAGGACTAGTAATAAAATATCAACCATATGTACCTCCCTGTAGTATCCAGCCTCCCCCAATCCCCAAATTAGCCAAAGCAAACAGGCAAATAAGCAACAGATCCTGTTAAAAAAAGATAACTGTCTTATACTGGAGCAGTGCCCTGCTACAAAATATATGAATAATGAGGTCCTTAGTTCCCCTAAAGTGTAATAACACCTGATCTGATACTTGACAGCCAATAAGATGTTACAATAGGTGAGGAATTTATTGGCCAGTCATTCTACTGCAGGACGAGAGACTATATCTCACTCTGGCATGGAATAGTTTTCCTTTTTTTACAGGTTTTAGGACCTGTGTATACTTTTCCACTAGCTAATCTAGAGCAGGGTGAGGAAGAAGCTTGGGTGTTAAATATTGGCAGTATGGAATGTATCATTGCTATTTCTATGAATTGGGGCGAGTGATGGGGTGGTTGGAGTTGGGTGGTGTGTTACTGTATGGACATGGTGTAGATCGTGGAAAGCTGTCTATATTAACTGCTAATATAATACATATTAAAAACTTTGGAACTGTCAAGGGGGAGGGAGGTAGGGTGCTAGATGGTGGAGGGGTGGGGGTACATAAACATAATGGGTCTGGGCAGTGGGAGGTACAGTACGTCACAGTGAATAGAGGTGGGTTCCATATTTACAAATGTTTAAAAAAAACTGAAACATTTTTGCATAGTTTTGCTGGCAAAATGGTACTTTCCCCAGCAAAGCATATATATAGTGGCACTTCACTGACACTTTCACCAGGAAAGTGTCACTATGTGTTATCTTTGATGGGCAAAGATGGGCACCACACCATGAAACGATGTTGTGAAATGTAGCTTCATGTGAAGCAAGTCCGGGAAACTTCACGAAATTCTCTGCAAAGAAAATATTCAATTTCACCCATCCTTAGTTCTTGATTTGACTCATTCTTCATTATGTTTACCCATGATAACTGAGCAGAAATGCCATATCTTTATTTCAGTGGGGCCCTGTTTTCACCATATTGGTAACCCATGAGGTGGGCACCTCCTTCCCGGTGCAATCCCTCATGGCGATGGGGAGGGTAGAGCAACCGGATGAGGCTGTGGGCAAACTGGGCGATAGGATATCGCTATGCGTACGCGCGTGGGGGTATGTGGGAGTGAGCACGGCGAGCATGGGCTCGGAGGGGGTAGAGAGGATGTAGGGGGTGGTGCTGCATTGGCTGGCTGAACTGCGTCTTGGTGTCAGGGGTTGGCGAGTGGATGCGGTGGGAGAGGTACCGGGTTCAGGTCCGGGCGCTGGTGCGATTTTATTGTGCCCGGCCCAAACCTTTTTTTTTCCTGCTTTCACCCCCCCCGACATGCAACCCCCCTGGAATTGAGAATCCTTAAATAGGGGGTGCCAGGGTGAATCGCCCCTTGTGTGAGTGCAACCCCTACAGAAAGCAGTAAAATGCTGTCCTGGCGCCGTTGTCCTGATGGCGCCAGGGTATCAGAGTGGCGAAAATGTTCTGGCATTTCTGACTGAGTGATAACGGTAATTGCCTTTAGACATTCACCATTATCATAAACCCCACCATGTTTTATTTAATCTTCAGAATGGGAAGGGCACACTGAATGCCAGGATTCATATCCAGGTCTGACACTAAAGGTGTGTGAGTGTGTGTGTGTGTGTGTGTGGGGGGGGGGGGAGTTACAGGGGAGGAGACAACAAAAACTTGCAAATATAAATACAAGTACAAGAAACTGAAACAGTACTGTATATACATCATTCAAAAATTTGCTAAAGTATTTCCTGTGGGTAGCCCAGTTGAGATAAAACAACTTTTTTTTCAGTGGGGTCCTGCTTTTATCCTTTTGAATTGTATTTACTGTGGACAGCCCATATGAGATACAGTTTCTCAAGTTCTGTGGGGTTCAGCATTTTCCCCAAATAAAACATGATTTATCCAGGATATCCCAGCCTTGGTGAGCTAGAAATGTGAATATATATATACTGTAGAACTTGACAGCAGAAAAAGACACCGATGACCTGTCTAGTTTATCCATATATGTACCTGAAGCCTACACAGGGCCAAAATTATTATCCAACAGCCCTAGCAATTTTTTGACATCCCCTTCCCCAGATTACCCTGTCTCATTATACCATATTTTGTGCTGTCCCCTTGTGTGTGTTGCATCTGTGTTTAAACCTAGTCATAGACTTGGAATGGACCATCTCCTTGGGCAATCTATTCCATTCAAATACTACCCATCCACAAAAAAATGCTTCCTTACATCCTTCTGAAACCTTCCACCATTACTTTCCAGACTGAAGTTCTTGTCATATTGTCCTCTTTCCTCAATAATAGTTCACCGCAGTCACCCTGCTGATGCCCTGTAAGTATCTTTAAGTCTCAGTCATGTCCCTCCCTTTCACTAACCTCTCATAGAATCTAATCTGCTGCCCCTGGATCATTTTATTGCCCTTCTCTGGACAGGCACGAGGTGGTCCTTCTCCATCTTTAGGTGTTGATCATGAAAATATACACAGTATTCCAGGTATGGTCTCACCAGAGGTCTACAAGCAATATTTTGTGCTTTTACCCATTTTTAGCAATGTATTTAATCAGGATAACTCAGCAGACATGCATCATCTTGGTTTCAATGGGGCACTGCTTTTACACAATTTTATTTATTTATGTACATTTGTTTTACCAATGATGGCTAAGCTGAAAACAGTGGGGGCCCCAATTTTACCTTTATTTATGCCATGTTCCCTAAAGATAGCCCAGACCAGCTTTGATGCTACAGGACATAGCTGTAAAAAAGTTATATCTTACCCCTAATGATTTTAATAGAAACATGAGTCCATTCTATTCTATGCTTACTGCTGGCAGCAGTACTGCAGACATAGTTTACTCTGAATACAATGTCTGATTTAAAGTGTTTTGGAGCCTGATAGATAACAAGTCTACTGAGATTATTATTGCTTGCACAGACAACAAACAGTCGATTATACCCCTT
Organism: Neoceratodus forsteri; assembly: GCA_016271365.2. Lineage (NCBI taxonomy): Eukaryota > Metazoa > Chordata > Ceratodontiformes > Ceratodontidae > Neoceratodus > Neoceratodus forsteri. The sequence goes on along the minus strand of CM057458.1, from coordinate 1,244,619,622 downwards.
TGCACATAAAGTACTACAGGGAAAAAATACATGCAGCCTTTGCATTCACAAGTTTACTACTATTGTATTCATTTTATACAAAGTAATACCAAAACAAAAACACTTTTTATTCAAAAAAATGAAGTTATTTTTTGTTAGTAATGACAAAAATGTTTTATTTTTGTTTTCGTTTCCTTTTTTGTTTTTTGTTACACAGCTGTAGTGTCTGGCACCAGCTAAATACCAGAAGTGCTTTAACTGCTAACCCTGCTAACTTTACTAAATTTCTTTACTGTTCTCCACCTCCTGTTTCCTCACCATACCACTCTCTTCTACCTCAGTCACTTGACCTCCAAGCCCCATCACTCCAAATCCACAAAGCAACACTTCCTCATCCTAGCTCTACTGTTACACACCTCAGGGGACATCTACTCCAACCCCTGTCCTGTTACTTCCTTCACCCCTGCCATCTCCCCCACTGCCACTGCCCATACCCCATCCCAACAGCCATCATAAAGGGTTTCAAAATATTACTCTTAAACATTCATAGCCTATTTCAAAAATTAGACCTCCTGCAAGCCATGGTTGCTGCCCTGAAAACAAACATTCTATTTATAACAGAAACTTGGCTAAAGAGCATGATTCCTGACCACTCAGTCTCCATCCTCGGTTACTCCATCCTAAGGATAGACAGAGCAGGCAGGGGTAGTGGAGTGGCCATGTATATCCGTACCACCCTACAATACTTCTGAGTATTCTCCTCCTCCTCCAACACAGCAACCCATGATGCCTTACCCATCAATGTATCCCTCCATTTCTCACTCCCTATCTTTGTAGACAGTATCTATTACCGTCCAAATGTCCAGCCCACTTCTACTATTTCTCACTCTTTTCCTTTAACCTCAAGGTAAGTATGTTTGTTTATTGTTTGTTTATTAATATTTCGGAAACATTTTGAGTTAAAGACTCATTTACAAAGTATCCACATCTCAGAAAATAAGGTATAGACAGACATAGCTAACAACAGGTCAGTATATAAGGTTCAGGTTACTTACAGTGAGAAGTAGGCAAGTATGCGGCCCCGTGGTGCTGAGGGTTGAGGCACTGGACACCACAATTCGTGCTACGCCGGCGACCCAGCTTTGGGAACGAGCCCTGGTAGTCGGGGGTCAGCACGGGAGGACTGGGACTGAGCATCTGTAGACTGCTCTCCTGGTCTTGGGTGGGTTGGGGAATCCTGCAGTGCTGTAGCAGCCCCTAGGGATGCTCAGGGGCACTACTGGAGCAGGGGATACTGGAGGGGGAACGTGGCAGACATTGGCACCCTGTGTCTGGACATCATTGCACACCCACATTCTGGGGGACCAATCAGGAGGAAAATGGCTGGGCACAACCATGCAGCTTGGTGGCCGTGCTCCGAGCCACCTGGAGGACTCTGTCAGAGTCCTGTCGGGGAGGGTCTTGGGCTATTCTGGCTGGCTGAGGCAGAGGGAGACCCTCCAGCAGGATGGCAAGACAGCAGTCCCAGATCCTCCTAGGTGCAGATTGAGCTACCCAGTTCTCTGGATGGGTGGAGATGGCAGCTGGATGACCTAAGCTGGAGTGTACCGCATTGGGCAACAAAATGTTAAATGATAAAAAAAAAAATAAGTAGGCAAGTATACAATGAGAATTAACACATGTGATTGATTAACATGAATATCTATGAGCCTTTGTAATGAACTGACTTACCACACACTCGATACTACACCCCTGAGGAAGACTTGCAAGGAGTCAAAATGCTGGGTGGTCACAGGAAGCACAGTTGTATTTAGTCTACAATAAATCTATTTGTTGTATATTTGTTTACTTCTGCCTTATTGCAGCCTTCTTGAAGCACTCAAATGACACCATACTTTGGTTTGTTTGCTTTAGTCTATGAATGAGCTGCCTGCTTGTTTTGGTAAGCACTGAGCACATTGGATTGGGTGTAGCTGGCATTTGGATGTTTTTGCTGTTTGAGCTTACTGCCACAGCTGCAGATGTCCACGCTCTGAATAACACAACATTGCATTTCCTGGAGTGTTCATTTCCAATTTTCTGGGTACAGGGGGACCTCAAATTTAATAAGAGTGGTCTTAAACCTTGGCACAAATTGTAATATGCACCAAGAGGGAGCAGCAAGTGGTGAAATGCCAGAAGGATACGAATGGAAGAGTCTGATTTTTTTATGAAAGGAGACGGAGAGCCAGAGAACACTTGTAGGGCATTGTGGTAACTACAGAGAACAATAATAATGTTAAACTAGCCTTTCTGGAACTTGAACATTTGTTAATTAAAGAAATTGATATTTGCTGCACCATATCAACTCTGGAGGAGTATATAAGCAGGGATCAAGCACCTGGGGGGACTCCGTGTCACAATAGTGCCTGCTAGTGGTTTTGAGGACTTCCAATTTAAAAAGGAATCGTTGGCAGCTGCAGCAGAATGTTCTAAGATCTTTATCAAATTATTAATTAAAAGTGATATTATTAAATATAAGAATTTGCTTAAAGATTTTACTGCTGTGAAAGAAAAAGTGATCTCTTTGAAAAAAGAAGCACAATATAACAAATTTGATTCTCGGTTAAAAGCCAAACGCTCTAAATATGAAATGGACATCATAGAAAGGAAGTCAAACAAGTTACTGAGAGAGTTACTTGACAATGAAAAAGGGAACATTACTAGTTGGGCTAAACCTAAGCTGCATCGGTTCAGCAGCAGAGGACACTCGAGGATCAGGTTTTCAACCAGAGACCCATCGAGGAAAAGAAGTAGTGAGGAATCAGGAGTTTGGGATGGGAACTGAAGGAAGTACCACAGGAACTGCTACAAAAGGTATAACTGCTACACAGGAGACAAAAAACTCAAAAGGAGGAAGACAAGGAAAGAAAAAAAATGCGGGGGCAAGCGGCAAAAGGAACAGAAAGGACCTCTCTGCTTTGAGGGATACGGAAGTTGACAAGCTACAAGTAATTAACCTATCCTCCATTGCTCTCATGGATTCACAACAAAATGTACTAGAGAAAGGTTTGAGTTTTATTCCAATCCCCTAGGTTAACAACTTCCAGATTTTTGTAGATTTACAGAAGTTTTTCTGGAAATTGAAACTGTGACTACATTTCTTGACTCAGAAAGCTCATTCCACGCATCACAACAATATGGGATTCCTATCAGATTCAGGAGAACTAATGACTACATTTGAAGATGCGTTGGATACAAACAATGCTCATATAGAGGTTCTTGAAGATTTGAACTATATAATTAGGGCCATGGAAATACCATCATAGAGTGAGAATCTTGGGGCTGTTGCAGATATGTGGAGGGAACCTGTTGATCAGATGATAGACACCACTGCCACTTTAATATGTGATGGGGGTAGTGAGACCAAAGCTGATATGCAGAGATGGATGTTTAATGAATCTAGAACAGGATCTACTTCCATTCCCTCATCCCTTAATGTTAGTGCTGAGCACCAGCAATTAGCAAATGCCAGCTTACAGTTGGACTTAGAAAATTTGGAAGATTTGCTCAATGAACGTAGCTCAGGAGCAGGAATTGAATTTATAGAAGGGAACACTCAAACTAATATTGGTATCCTCAGAGCAAGGGGCCCATTGCAGGCACTGAGGAAAGCACTATTTAGAAATAAATTATCTTTTATTCCTACTGTTTTCAATACAGCAATCAATACTTATGAGAAAGTGGTTTGCAAACAAGTTAAAATATTACTGGAAACTGACTTTACCCTGAGATATAACATTTCAAGTGCAGAAAGGAAAGCATTAGCAAGCCTGTCAAATAATGAAACTATAGCAATAAAACCAGCAGACAAAGGTGGTAATATAGTGATCTTTAATAGGGACCATTATAGGAATACAGTATTGTCATTATTGAAGGACCAAGACTCCTATATGCACTTAAATTGGGACCCACTTCCATCCCATAGAAAATAACTTCAATACTTGTTAAATTCAGCTTTGGAGAAAGGAGACATCTCAGAGAATGAATTCCAGTTGTTATGGCCAGAATTCCATATAACTCCTAGCCTGTACATCTTAATCAAGATTCATAAGGACAGGGACAACCCCACAGGGAGACCGATAACATCAAGGGTGGGAAATTTTACACAAAACCTCAGGAAATTTGTTGATTTCTTTTTGCAGTCTAGTGTTTTAAATTTGAAATCATACATAAGGGACACTAATGACCTGCTGGGGAAATTGAAACATCTCAAGTGGGAGACAGATTTTGTTTGGTTGAGCATTTATGTATCTTCCTTGTACACTTCCATAGATCATAATCAGGGCTTCTCAGCCATAACGTACTTTTTAGGACAGAATCCCAGTGATGTAGATATACACAAAGAATTGAAAGTGCAGGCCCTTGAGTTCATCTTGAAGCACAACTATCTCAAATTTGAAAATGAATTCTACCTGCAAAAATGTCGCACTATCATGGGGGTAGCAATGGCACCTAGCTACGCCAGTCTATTTATGGGATATTGGGAGCTTATAACCATATATAACCCTATGTGTAACCCCTGTCATGCACACATTAAGTACTGGTATAGATTTATTGACAATATACTATTGTGTATGATAGGGAGATAGTGAGACCATCACAGAGTTTATGCAGTGGTTCAATGTGAATAACTTTAACTTACGATTTACATATGAAGCAAGTACACAAATGTTCATTTTCTTGGCCCTATGACTGATAGTAAGTGACAACAACATAGTTGACACTAGATATTATCGTAAGCCCACTGCCCCCAGTTCCATCCTGCTTGCTAGCAGTGCACATCCTCAGAATTTGAAAGATTCTATTCCTTACAGTCAACTATTGAGAATCAAAAGGAACTGTAAATCAGAGACTGTTTTTAAAGAGCAAGCTGATGAATTGATTGACAGATTCATGGCAAGGGGCTATAAACTGGACATCATACTAAAAATAAGGAACAGAGTTGGTAGCTTAGATAAAGAAAAATTGGTTGAGCACAATATGAACATAACATCACACACATAGCCATGTGCATTCATCACTGAATATAATCATGTAGCAGGGAAGATAGGCAACATCGTACATCAGAATTGGAACATACTCCTATCAGATGATGCAGTGGCTATAGCTGTGTGGGAGAAGTCCAGAGTTTCCTTTGGTAGAGCCAAGAATGTCAAGGATAAGTTAGTAAATCATAGATTAAAATCTTTGCCTAACATTGTCAACCACACCTGGTTACCGCACAGTACTTGTGTTTTTTACAAATGTATGAGGTACAAAATTTGTTGGTTTGGTGTGACTAGCAAGATTTTCCAACACCCAGTGGGACTAGCAAAACCTGTGGAGGTTAGGGAGCTCATTACTTGTGACACTAGCTATGTGATGTATGTACTCTGGTGTGCACGTGACTTGATTTGTGTGGTGAAAAAACAGTTTGGCCTTTAAAACAGAGGATTCAGGACCATGTTAGGAGTATTATCAGTCAGACAAAGGACACACCAATGGGTAAGCATTTTGCAGCATGTCACAGTTCCAAGCCAGATGTACTGAAATGTATGGGTTTAGAGTGTGTACCACGATTGTCAGAAGGAGGGAACAGACCAAATCTATTACTGAAAAAAGAAAGTATGAGGATACATAAGCGTACCAGTGTGAAATTATCAGGACTTAATGAAAGATGGGATTTGAAACCATTTCTCAAAAAATGAGAAGGAAAATGTGGACTGGACAAAAATGGAATAACAAAGGTTTTGATGTAATTAGGATGATGTTTTTTGGATCCCCTGTCTTACAAATGTTTCTCTTTGCTCTCTCTTTTTTTCTTCTAGGGCATCCTGGCCTACCAGTAACCATGGACATGCAGATCACCACTCTGTTTAGAATTTCAATCAATTAATTAAAAATTCACCTAAAGTCCAGAAACTGGTTTGTTTACCTCTTATAGTATATATGATTCATGATATATAAATTAGTGTTGACTTTAAAGAGTGCCATTGACAGCAACTTACATGTTTCATATATTGAAATACAAGAGATGGTTGTCTTAGGTATCTTTACATGTTTGTTTTTAAGAAATAACATGTGTAAATGTAATTTTGTAAAAAATTAGTTGGGTCTAAAAGAAAAAATTACTCACCTTAGTAATGTTGTTTCTTCTAATGGAGTCTTGCTGTATTCTGACATATGCGGTTAGGTCCTGCCTTTCAACTGCCATGGAGAACAAAGAGTTAAACTTTCCATGGCCAGCATGGAATGTTCACCACGAGCTCGGTTGAAGCCCCTGTCTGCTGTTGTTTAAACTGCAACCATCAGATCTTTACGAGCAATACTCACTAGAAGTTCTGTGTGGAAACTGTAAAACTCATACTAGCCAACTGGCAACTGTATCTATATAAAAGAGTTTTTGGTTTCAAAAGGAAGACTCAAGTCAGGAAACCCAAAAACAAAACACATCCAAAACACAGCCACTCACCCAAACTAAAAGAGGGTGAAAAAGGACACCCCTAGGGTGCCAACACTGCTCTTGCCCTCCCACATCCCAAAAAACTAGGTTCTGAGAGGGGCGGCGGGGGGGGAGGTCAGAATACAGAAAGACTCCATTAGAAGAAACAACATTACTAAGGTGAGTAATTTTTTCTTCAAGCAACATGAAGTCTTGCTGTATTCTGACATATGCAGACTACCAAGCAGTACCTCCATGGAGGAGGGACAGAACCTACTTTGGAAACAAGCTTTGAAGTACTGTTGTGCCAAACCGAGCATCACTCCTAGCCTGGATATCCAGAGAGTAATGCTTGGTGAAAGTATGGACTGTTTTCCAGGTGGCTGCTTGACAAATTTCTAAGTGAGGAATATCCCTGGCAGCAGCCAGGGAAGCAGCTGTACCTCTAGTGGAATGAGCCCTCAGGCCTGATGGTGAAGTTCTACCCAGTTTTTCATAGTAGAATTGTATACAAGAAACAATCCACCTGGCAATAGATCTCTTAGTGGCAGGTTTGCCCTTACCAACTTCTCCATACGTAAGGAACAACTGGAGGGATTCAAACCTGTGACCCTTGGTAAGCTCTATGTAGTAGCTAAGGGCTCTTTTAACATCCAAGTTGTGTAGCCCTCCAGAGGAGGAATGGTCAGTGAAGAAAACAGGAGAGATATAGACTGGTTGAGGTGAAATCTGAAACCACTTTAGGTAAAAACTTTCTGTTAGTTCTTAGGACCACTTTATCTCTATGGAAAGAGATGAAATCAGATTCCACTGACAGGGCTTGCAATTCACTGATATGCCTGGCAGAAGTAATGGCTACCAAAAACAGTTTTCCAAGTCAAGTACTTAAGCTCTGCAGAGGACAAAGGCTCAAAGGGGGGTTGCATAAGCTGAGCAATGCAAACATTAAGATCCCAAGCAGGACCAGGATCCCTAAAGGGGGGATTGGTGTGAAGCAATCCCTTGAAAAACTTACAAAACACAGGATGGGATGATAGAGAGAAAGACTTGCCTACTGACAAGAAAGCAGAAACAGCTGCCAAGTGTATTTTAAGGGTAGCTGGTCTGAGGCCTAGGCCATTAAGATGGACCATATGGTCCAGAACCGTAGGCAACTCAGCAGAGTCTGGAGAAATGTTCTTAGAACACCAAATGCTGAATCTTTTCCATTTGGAGTTGTAAGTCTTTCTGGTGGAAGGCTTTCGAGAAGCCTTAGGGATATCCAGAACCCCTTCTGAAAGATGCAGATCTGCAAACTCTAACTCTTCAAGAGCCATGCCTTGAGATTGAGAGACCGAAGATTTGGGTACCAAATCCTCCCCTAAGAGGATGTCAACAGGTTGTAATTCCTGGGAAGAGACAGGGGAAGGTGGACTGCTAGGGACAGCAACAGGGGATACCAGGGCTGTCTGGCCCAGTCTGGAACAATCAGAATCACTTTGCATGGTTGTGATCTTATCTTGACTAACACTTTGAACAGGAGAGGGAAGGGAAAAGCACAGAAATTTCCTTCCAGTTCAGACTCAGAGCATCCAGGGGACTGAGCCCAAGACTGGGGTCTGCAACAAAGAGAGGAAGTTGGTGATTGTCTGAGCTGCAAAAAGATCTATCTCTGGAGTGCCCCATCTCGAGAAAATTACTTTCAAAACTAGAGGATCTAGGGCCCATTCATGATGGCCCTGGGATATTCTGCTCAGAGCATCTGCCAGGACAATGCCCTTCCCTGGGAGGTGAACTGCTATCAGAGAGGTTTGCAGGGAACAGGCCAGGGACCATAACTTCATTGCTTCTGTGCACAAGGCCGTAGACCGATTGCCTCCCTGCTTGTTGATGTACCACATGGTGGTGGTGTTGTCTGTTCTGACCTGGACCACCTTGTTCTGTACAGATTTGGAAAAAGCTTGCAGTGCCAGAAACACTGCTCTAAGTTCCAAGAGATTGATGTGAAGCAGAGATTCCTGAAGTGACCACAGTCCTTGGGTGGTAAGATCCCCCAAATGGGCTCCACAGCCCAGCAGGGAAGCATCTGTGGTTAGTATCACTGAATGAGACTGAGTGACAAGAGGAACCCCTTGTCTCAAATTGTCCTGATCCTGCCACCATTGCAAGGCCTGGATCAGGGTTCAAGTCACTGGGATTAGTTTGGTAAGGGCATCCTTTCTTTGGGACCAGAGGGCTGTTAAGTGGAACTGAATGTCCCTCATCTGGAATCTTGCTCCTTGGACCAATGCTGTGGAAGCTGCCATGTGGCCCAGAAGTTGAAGGAAATGTCTTGCTGGTCAAGACACCTGAAGGGTGAATGAAGAGGCCAGTTCCATGAGGGTTCTTGCCCTTTCCAGGGGAAGGAAGGCTCTTGCCTTTACTGTATCCAGCTCTGCACCTATGAAGGTGAGCAGCTGTGCTGGTTCGAGAACTGACTTTGGAAGGTTGAGAAGGAATCCTAAGGAAGTGAGCACTTGCTGGGTCACTTGCAAATGTGACTTGACTTGGTCTGGAGACTGACCTACTATGAGCCAGTCGTCCAAGTATGGGAAGATGGAGATCTTTTTTCTCCTTAGGAAAGCAACCACTACTGCCAGGCACTTTGTGAAAACCCTTGGGGCTGATGTTAGGCCAAAGGGCATTGCTCTGAATTGATAGTGGCCTGAGGGCAACTCAAACCTGAGGTACTTTCTGTGGAAGCACCTGATGGGAATGTGAAAGTAGGCATCTTTGAGGTCCAGGGAGGCTAGCCAGTCCCCTGGTCTTAGAGAGGGAAGGATAGTTCCAAGAGTCACCATTTTGAACTTTGGTTTTAAAAGATGTTTGTTCATATATCTTAGGTCCAGGATGGGCCACCATTCTCCTGTCTTTTTGGGGGTTAGGATGTACCTGGAGTACAATCCTTTGCCCTTGTGTAGGGTGGGAACCCTCTCTATAGCTCTGAGAGCTAGGAGAGAAGAAACCTCTGCCTCTAGGGCAAGGGTGTCTGAGAGATTTGCAGGTGGAAAGGATCTGGTTCACATCTTGGGAAATTTTTTGAAGCTGAGAACCAGCCCCTGGCTTACTACTTTCAGGACCCACTTATTTGATGTTAGAGACTTCCAGTCCTGGACAAAGTAAGCCAGCCTTCCTCCTACTGGTATGGGAGAATCGGCCTGGGCAGACCCATCAGGGTGTCTGCTTGGCAGGGGCTTTAGGCTGAGGGGTGGATGCAGGACTGCTCATCCTCCGTCTGCCCCTCCCTCTAAAGAACCCCCTCTGAGAGAAAGAAGAGGAGGCCTGAGCTTGGTAAAAAGGTCTTTGGAAAGGCCTGTCCCTGCCCCTGGACTGCTGCCTTTGAGGAGTTCCTTGCCTTTCTTTGGCCTGAGCACTCCTGTCAGTGGTCCTGTACTCATCCATCTTTTTCATGTAGTTCTCTGCATGCTCCCCAAACAGAGAATTACCAATTACAGTAAAATCCATGGCCTTAGCCTGGGTATCCTGTGAGAGGCTAGTACATCTGAGCCAAGCCATCCTCCGAAGAGCCACAGATGTAGCCATGACTCTTGATGAAACATCATTGGAGTCCACAGCAGCATGAAATTGTACTTTAGATGCCTCAATCCCATCTGCAGCCACCTGCTCCAGCTCCTTGGCAAGCTGGTCAGGGGCCTGTTTAGCCAGAGCCAGCACAGTGTCCCACCTGGACTTCTGTTATCTAGCTGTATAGGCCGTACAGTTAGCCTGCCTGAGTTCCAAAGATGCTGCCATGTATTGTTTCTTTGCCATGGCATCAATCTTCCCGGAGTCCTTGTCTGGGGGGGTGTGATGCCAAGGGGATATTTGCCTTATCACAGGCAGCAGCCTGCACTACCCCAACATGGCTGCATTGCTGGAAAAGGTACTCTGTGTCTAAGCCTGAGAGAGTGTACCTCTATCCATTCGTCTGTTCACAGGAGGTATAGAATTAGGAGACTTAAGAATTTTATGTGTCTGTTTCCCAAAGGATTTATGGAGGGGAATAGACAGTCTCTTGGACTCTGGGATGTCCATCATCTCAACAAAATAAGGGTCCTCCTGATCCTCTACTGCTTCCTCCACGGAAAGCTGGAGGGTCTCAGCCACTTTTTTTGTAAAACATATAGGGAGAAGGGGACTCAGAAAGCCTAGGAGGAGAAACACCTGAAGGTCTGTCTGGGGAGATGTCTGGGTCAATAGGCACATCCAAACTTTCATAATCACCATAATCATCCCCATACTCTCCTTCCTTCTCCTCCGGTTCATAAAATTCTTCCAAAGTGTAATCCGGAACCGGGGGAACCGACTGAACCGAACCCCTGCCAGATGGTGCCGGTTCAGTCGGAACTGAAGTAAGCAATTGCACTATCCTTATCGCCTTGGCTATCTCATCGGCGGTCAGAGTATGAATTTCTGGGTCTGAACTGGACGATTTATCTTTTCTCTTCCTTTTCACCGGAACCGACTCCTCAGAATCAGGTCTTCTTTTGCCCGAAGAAGTATCGCCCTGGTCAGAGGGCACTCCTTCTGGTTTGGTCGGAACCGAACCAGGCTGGCCATCCAGGTCAGCGGACTTCTTGGCCTTCCTTTTCCTTAGCCTACCTAATCTCTTTTCCAGGGTAGATTTGGGAAAATTCTTACAAATTTGGCAGTCTGAATCGAGGTGGTCAAACCCCAGACAATAAACACAGGTGGTGTGGGGATCAACCTTGGCAAAGACTTCCCCACACACACTGCAGTGTTGAAACCCAGTGGGCCCTGTTTTTACCTTGGGTTTCTCAGACATGGCCAATCCTATCCAAAACTTACCCTTTTTTTGGCAATCTGCCAGGCAAGACTCCCCTATCGGTTCCTGACCGTGTCACGGGTCTTGGAAAAAAAGTAGTGAAATCTGTTTTTTACAGAACCGATATGGACCGGTTACCACACTCTAAATGAAGCACAAACTTTTTTACCTCAAACTGATTGGTTCAGCTGAACCGATCCACAATTTACAAGTTCCACACAGAAACTAAACAGAAAACCCATCTAGTACTCACAGTACCACAGACAGAGACTTGAACCGACTGAGTGGTAACAGCAATTCGGTAGAAACTGACTAAAAAAACGACACTTCAACCGACTTTTTTGAACTGAGCAAAGGAGAAATCTCCGGAGCGCCTGTTCAGTGAGGCGGAGTAAAGAATCTGGTTGCAGTTTAAACAACAGCAGACAGGGGCTTCAACTGAGCTCATGGTGAACATTCCATGCTGGCCATGGAAAGTTTAACTCTTTGTTCTCTGGGGCAGTTGAAAGGCAGGACCTAACTGCATATGCATACAGCAAGACTTCATGTTGTTTGAAAGGAATATTTTCTATAGGGTAATTTTGATTATGTGATTAAATATGGATTTTGTAACATCTTTTTCCCATTCCCTCCTTCCCTTCCCCCACAACCTTTTTCTGTTCTACTATTTCTCACCCTTTTCCTTTAAGAACTAGGTAATTATGTGATTGATTAACATGAATATGTATGAGCCTTTGTATTTAATTGACTTACCATACACTCAAGACCACACCCTTGAGGAAGAGTTGCAAGGAGTCGAAGCGCTGGGTGGTCACAGGAAGTACAGTTGTGTTTAGTCTTCAATGAATTTATTTGTTGTATATTTGTTTACTACTGCCTTATTGCAGTCTTATTGAAGCACTTGATTGACATCATCCTTTTTTTTTTGTTTGCTTTAGTCTATGAACAAGCTGATGCTCGTTTTTGTGAGCACCAAGCACATTGGATTGGTTGCAGCTGCCGTTTGGATTTTTTTGCTCTTTTAATAATAACAGAAGTATGGCTAAAGAGCACAATTCCTGACCACTCAGTCTCCATCCTCAGTTACTCCATCCTAAGGCTAGACAGAGCAGGCAAGGGTGGTGGAGTGGCTATGTATATCCGTACAGCTCTCCAATACTTCCCAGTCTTCTCCTCCTCCTCCAACACAGCAACCCATGACACCTTAGCCATCAATGTATCCCTCCTTTTCTCACTCCCCATCTTTGTAGCCAGTATCTATTACCATCCAAATGTCCAACCAGCTGTCTCCCTCGACCTCCTAACTTCCATTACTTCCCTCTCTCAATCTGGCAAGCTTTACATCCTTGGCAACCTCAATTTAAATCGGTTGTCCCCAATAACATCTACCACAAGAAATACTATCTGTGCCCTCAATCTCACACAACTAATTACAGAACCCACCGCCCTAATCACAAGACCCAAAACCACTCCCTTCTTGATTAGCCCTAACTTCCCACCCACGTAGAATCATCGCCTCTGCCATCCTTCTGGATGCTCTCAGCAACCACAACCCAGTTTTTCTGGTCAGAAAAGTTCACATCCCTAAATCCCCACATAACACCCTACAAATATAGACCTATAAATCACTAGCATTGGAACCTCTCCTGCATAGCCTTGCCCTCTCCGACTGGTCGACTCTAGCAAGCACATCCTCGGTTGATAAAGCCCTACTCTATTTTAAAGACATCTTCCTAGCAAATTTGAATGCCTTCGTATCCCTAAAACAAACAAGGGTTAGAGGTTATCACTTCCCTGGATTACCCCTGAATTACTAGCCTGCCACAGAGCCAGAGATCTGGCCTGGAAATGGTACAGTCTCCCAGCTTCAAAATTACCTTTTTATTTACCAAAAACTCCATAATGCCTGCACCCGGACTACCAGGTTAGCCAAGACAGAGTACTTCAAATCTACCTTCGCAACAAACATTAACTCCCCCTCCAAGTTCTGGAGAGTTGTCCACAGCCTCTATACCACCCCCATCCTGTCCACCCACCCCTATACTTAAGATAAATGCCACCCTCATTGCCGATCCAGTTGCAGTAGCTACTGAGCTAAACTCATATTACACCAATTGTGCTGATGAGCTACTCCAATCCCTCCCAAACTATTCCCCTCCCTATCACCCTTCTATTGCCTATGAACAACCATCACTCCAATTCCCCCTTCTCCTTCACTACTGTCTCCACAAATGACACCCCAAATGCCCTGCTAGCTATCAACCCTTCAAAAGGCATCTCCCTGGATGGCCTTGACCCTAAACTACAATCCCAATCAGCCCTAGCCATCACCTACCCACTCTCTATTATCCTGAACCTCTCTTTCTCAACTGCCTCAGTACCTTCCTCATGGAGACATGCAATGGTCCTTCCCCTCCCCAAAGCTGGAGACCACACCTCCCCTAGCAACTACCACCCCATCTCTCTTCTTCATACCCTTGCCAAACTTCAGGAACACCTAGCCCTCTCTCAGCTCACCGCTTACCTCAATGAGTCCTCCTTCTCCACCCTTTGTCAATCTGGCTTCAGGACAAATCACTCCACCACCACCTCCCTTCTTCAGCTCACTGATTCTATCCTCCTGAGAATGGACAATGGCCAAATCACCTCAGCCATTTTTGTCAATCTGGCCAAAGGCTTTGACACAGTCTCTCACTCCCTTCTCCTTGACACCTTATCAACAGCTGGGCTATCCCCCTTAGCCACAGACTGGTTCAAGGCATACCTCACTGGCTGAACCCAATCAGTCAAGATCTATGACGCAATTTCCTCACCCCTCCTGATAAGAACTGGCATCCCCAAGGGATCAGTGTTAGGCCACATAGTATTCTCTATTTTTCTAAATGATCTCCCATCCACCTGCTCTCCATTCTTCTCCATTCACATGTGCTCTGATGATACAGTCTTGTATGCATCTGGCTCTTGCCCCACCGAGGTTGCATTCAACTTGCAGCACGACTTTGACAAAGTTCTGCATTGGTTTGCAAACCACTAATTTTCTCTCAACACCAAAAAAAACAGTCTCCATGACCTTCATCACCAGGCAGAGACTTACCAGGTTTCCCTCTCTACCCACCTTCCACACCCTTGATGGAACTTTACTTGAGGACACATCCTCCTTCAGATAATTAGGTGTCTGGCTTGACAACACCTGAACTTCTCTGGTCATAGTGATACTTTCAGAAGAAATTGCATCCCAAGCTCAACACCTTATTCAGGAACTGTGCCTGCATCCCACCCACAGCTAGGCGTGAGATGTCCAGAAGATGATCCTACCTATCTTTGACTACTGTGACTTAGTCTACAGTGCTGCCCCTAAGTCCTTCCTGGCCAGACTAGATACCCTCTTCAACTACTTTTGCCTTTTTGCCCCTGACGCCCCCCTCCACGCTCATCATTGTGATCTCTACCTTGCCCTATCCTTCCCTTTCCTGACAAACCAGCGTCTCTCACTGCACAACAGTCAGCTCCAAGCACTGGTTGGGTGAACTTCCCTCATATCTCTCCCCTGACTTTACAACTGCCCCCTCCTTCCCACTTCCTAAGATCTACCAACTCACAAACCTTGGTGGTCCCATGCTGCTCCACCCTTATTGGCCGATGGGGTTATTCTTATCGCCTCCCAAAAATCTGGAATTCACTTCCCCCTCAAATTTGCCACTCATCCTCTTGCTACTCCATTAACTCTGCCCTCAAGAACTTCCTTGCCTCTTCCTGTGCCTGCCATGTCCCTTCCTAATCCCCCCACCATCTCCCCTAAGCCCATATTACCATATGCCTACCCCCACCATTCCTATTTCCCTCTGATTGTGCTCCTTCTAGTCCCCTACTCTCCCTCCTCCTAAAGTGTTCCTCCCCTTTTTTCTCTACCCTTAATCTATCTCCCTCCAGTGAGCTCAATCACTGCCTTGTGCAGGCAGGATCCATAGTGCACGGTGGGCAACAACTTTACTCACTTTCTCCTATTTCTACTTTTTCTGCACCCCCTTAGTCACTGCTAGGTCACTGCCTTGTGCAGGCAGGGTCACCGAGCATACTGATTGGGTACTACCCCCCATTATAGTTGACCTCTGCTACCCCCTCCCACAACATCCTCCCCAACATCCCCTCTCTCACATTACTATATATAAATAACTCATCACCTATAACCAGTGTCCTACCAGTAGGGCTGTCCACAGCCCTGCCCAGATAGGGATAACAGGACACTACTGAATTTCAACTCCCCCCTTCCTCCTCTTGAATACCCCCCACCTACAGTACCTCTCTCTCATCACCCTGCCACACTCTACCTCTCCTCTCCTCCTCCCCCCTTCTGGTTAACATAGCTCAACACTGGCCTACACCTACACTCAATTAAGTACTTATAACCTACCCCTATAACCCTCTTATATGCACTTTAGTCCACCCTGTCATCTCTGTATGCATTGAAAATCGTGTTCTGTCTGCATCTCTCCGTAAATTTCCTTTCCCTTTTTTCATTCTGCCCTCCTTTATTTTTTGTTCCCTCATTCCATTCTTCCTCTTTTTACTTCAATCATTGTAAATCTTGAATATCTATGTTACACTAATGGCTACCAATTGCTATTGGGTCACCTTACCATCTAGTGCTACATACTGTTGCTAAGTTATTATATGTGTTCCAGTGTTACCAACTGTCACCAACTGTTGCCAATTGGCTATATGTGTCTTCATATCTACTATACGTAACTGTTGCATTGTTAACCAATGTTATCCACCTGTAATCCCTCCTGCTCTCATTGTATGCAAGTAAGCAAATTGTATTCCAACATTGTAACATTTCTCTGTATTCTATCCCATTGTTCCCTACCCCCCAGGTCACACCGAGAGATGAGCAACTTGTTGCTCAGCGTGCCTTCCTGGTGAAACATTTCAGTAAATAAATAAGTCTGTATCTGTTTAAATGTCTGTAGCAAAGAAGATGCTGCACTGCTGTAGTATTCCAGTCAGTGCAATCCTTTATTGAATAGAAATAAGTAGTACTCACGCAGTGTGCTTGAAGTAAAATCAGATCAATCCAATCAGATAAATCCATGTTAGTACAGGCGTAAAACCATTTTTCTAATTATGTAGCTATTTTAAGATTTTTTAACACATGTGAAACAAGTTGCCCTTAGAAATATGGAATTTTTTTTTGAAGTTGCACACTGGTTAATGTTTTTAAGCTATTTAATGAGGTGGCAAATGCACCAGGGTGCTGTCCAGAACTGTTCAAGTTGCGACATAAATGATACTGTCCCTTTAAGAGATAAGGGGATTTAAGAGAGCTACTCTGGTTTCCATGTCAGCCTCTGACAAAGCACATCAGGTGTGAAATGCACCCGGTGACTTGGAACCTTCAGTAACGTCATGGTTGGATGGAGCATGGTTTTATGCCTGTACTAACATGGCTTTATCTGATTGGATTTATCTGATATTATTTCAAGCGCACTGTATGAGTACCACTTATTTTTGCTCAATAAAGGTTTGCACTCTTTGGAATGCTATAGTAGCAAAGCATCTTGTTTGCTACAGACATTTAAACAGATACGGAGTTAGCAGTTCAAGCACTTAGGGCCTTAGCTGGTGCCGGTCAATCTCTTTGCTGTAGTCACTTTTTGTTAATGGAGGCACAGCTAACCCTTGGTGTGGTTGCACCCACATCAATTTTCACAGCTGTATTGTCCCATTTTATAATAACAGTAAGACACTTCATGGTGTGGGTCATTATTCTCGAAATGCACTTCCTGGCAAGTGCTTCGGGCCTCACAACATACATCAGTATGCTGTTCAGGAAAAGTTATCGACATCCTGACATGTTGTTTCTGTTTAATTTGGTTTATCTGGAAAATCTCCACTGAGCAGTGGTCATTTGTAAGGAGGTCATTGATAGGACGGGTCACTACTTAAATCTTCAACATTACATAATTAAACCTTATAAAGTTATACAGTACATGGAATTTACAAGCAACTGGTTCCCATGAAAATGTTAATGTGCTGTACAGTAGGGATAAATAATATATAGAATACTTCATGGGGAGGTGTGTGCAATGAGAATTTTACACTCATCCAAAGTGTGAGATACTATGTAAACCCAGAGAGCGCAACTTGAGGGGCTTATAAAAGTATCTCACACTGAGGGTGTATGTAAAATTGAAGTTTTACACACTCTCCATGATTTGTTTCATTTAATTGCTGAGTAGTGTTTTCTTGCCTTGAAAACAATACGCAGTGATTATAGAAAAACAGTATGGCCAGTAGTTCTGGAAGCACTAGTTCAACATCATAGTTTGGCTGAAGCATTGTGTGGTATTGAGGGAAGCAATGTGGGCATACATGGAGCGACAGAAACACAGTGCATGTTCACAGTTATAACCAGATGCGCAAATTATAGCCAGGTTTTACTATGGAGAGGAAATGCTCCTTAGTTATTATAAAGGTATAAAGTACAATAATAGAAAATAACAAGTCGTATTGCTTACTTAAGAAATACATTAAAAAATCCAGATGAAGAGGAATAATTTACATTTGTACAGTACAGTGCTTTTCATACAACTGGTATCCCAAAGTGCTATACAAGCAATGAGTCTGGCAATGATATAACTGTAAATGTGTAGTGGCAGCCATATTACATAGTAACACCCACACACAATGCTAAACAATTGCCTCCATCAGTATTATAGGAACTGGAATGTTGGCCAGGACACAGGGGTTAAGACTTTAAAATGAAAATTAAGACTCCAACACTTAGTACACCTCAAGTAAATAAATGATGAGAAAAACAATTGATAAACTAATAAAATCGATAAAGGCTGGCAGTATAGCCTAGAGGTTAGAGGAACAAGGTGTGAATGAGCTTGATACGTCCAGCAGACCAGACCTGAGTTTGATTCTCACAACTTCCACTTGCATACTGTGTGACTCTGAGCAAGTCACTTAACCACCCAGTGCTTTCACGTCACACCTGAAACAGGCACTTGTGCCTAATAGACCTTATCCAGTTACCAAAGACTAAAATAAAAAAAATAAAATAAACTATATACTGTAATTGCTTTAGTCTGGATGTTTAGCCAGCTGCAGCATGATTTTACTGCACTTGCAGTACTTGTGACAAGACTGGTAAACCATCAAAAATGCTGTCAAACTTCTCATCACAAGTGGTCTGAGCTGTACATTGAAAAAAGACAAGTGTTCAAATGTGACAAATGCATCATCATGCATCATTTTTTTCTGTAAATTGAGCAAAGTGGCATAAAGGAATCAGGATGCTTGAAAATCGCATTTAAAGATCATTAACAAATATTGTTTGCGGATTGTGGCCAATTACAGTGCAAATCAAGGAACCAAAATAAAATATTAATATTACAAATCTATGTGTCCTTTTGGAGTGTATTTCTTTACTGTTTTTTATTTTCTTTTTTTATTTACATGACATTCAGTTTCCAGGCTTAGTCGTAGCACTTGCAGCCGGTGGGTCCATGGTTGTGCTGCGCAGCTATGTTATTGAGGCTGTGGTGTTTACTTTTCTTTTTTATTGCTATTCAGGAACAGATAGTCTGATTGCAGACACATCCTATACAACACACAACTAATAGGAAAGGTAACAAACTGTGAGCAGATGAGGTATGCAAACTGTTGCTTCTCAAAAACAAAAATGTACTATTACAAGACAGAGCAGTCGATAGGGAGAAAGGCAGGGGTAAATGGAGCAAAAGACAAAGGCAGTAAGGACAGGGATGGGGCAAAAAGAAATAAGGCCATAAAAAATGGAGGGTAATGAGTACCAACGCCCGTAGTCTAGGTAAAAAGCTCCCTGAAATTGTGGCCTTGATGGAAGAGGGATGCCTGGATGTTGTTGCAGTCACAGAAACATGGTACACAGAGAACCATGACTGGGATGTCAACATACCAGGGTACACAATCTACAGGAGGGACAGGGAGGGAAGAAGAGGAGGAGGAGTAGCTCCCTTTGTAATGGAAGGGATCAAAGTAATAGAACTAAAGGGTAAACAGGGAGGAGAGGAGGCACTGTGGGTCACCCTGGAGACTAGAAATGGCACCACAGTCTGCACAGGGGTTGTATACAGACCCCCATCTCAAGGGGAGGAAATGGACAAGGAAATGATAGAAGGCATCCTTAGGATTACAGAGAAAGGGGAGATATTGCTGATGGGGGACCTGAATATGCCAGATGTTAACTGAAGCACCTTTGCTACAGCCAAATCCAAGAGCAGGGCCATTCTTGATGCCCTACAGTGGGCATGCCTCAGACAGCTGGTGCTGGAACACACTCGGGAGGGAGAAATCTTAGACCTGGTACACTCAAATGGGGATGGAGAGAGGATCTCCGATCTTGAAGTGGGTAGCCATCTGTGAACAAGTGACCACCAAACAGTGTGGTTCATGATAAACTTAGCCATAGAGTCAAGCCATACAAAAGTGAGGGTACTGGACTTCAGAAGGGCTGATTTTGTCAAAATGGGAGAGTACCTCAGAAAAGCACTAGCAAACAGGCAAGAAGATGGGGTGGAGCAACAATGGGGAAACATCAAAACCGCCATCACAGAGGCAACAAGTCTTTGTGTGATGCAAATAAACAAAGCAAAATGAAAGAAAAAAACACTATGGTTCTCAAAAGAAGTGGCAGGGAAGGTTAGGAAGAAAAAGCCAGCATTCAAGAAGTATAAATAAACACAGAATGGGCAGGACAGAGAACTGTACCAGTTAAAGCAGAAGGAAGCGGTGAGGGCAGTCAAAATAGCAAAGGCCCAAACCAAGGAAAAGATAGACAACTCAGTTAAGAAGGAGGAAAAAACTGTTATAGGTACATAAGGGAGAAAAGAAAGACTAAAGGCAGGGATATTGAGGCTGAATAACGAGGAAGGTGGTTGGGCAGAGACCAACAGAGAAAAAGCAGGGTTACTGAACAAATACTTCTGCTCAGTATTCACAATGGAAAAGCAGGGGGAGATACCTAATCCAGTCAATAGAAGCACTCTGGATAGGGAGGTTGATATTAGTCCTTTCACAGAAGAAAGGGTTCGGAAAGAACTCTTAAAACTGAAGGTGGATAAAGCAATGGGGCCTGATGGGATTCACTCCCAGAATTCTAAAAGAACTAAGGGAAGAACTAGTAACACCACTGACTACTCTTTTTAATAAATCATGGGAGGATGGTGTGGTAGCGGAGGACCGGAGGAGGGCAGATGTGATTTCCCTTCAAAAAAGTGGGAGCAAGACAGAGGCTGGAAACTACAGACCTGTCAGTTTGACCTCTGTGGTGGGGAAAATGATGGAATCACTTCTGAAGGAAAGAATTGTTGAGTACCTAGAGGCCAGTGGGGCACAGGACCCAAGGCAGCATGGATTCACAGCAAGAAGGTCATGTCAGACAAATCTAATTGATTTCTTTGACTGGATAACCTAAGTAGTAGACCAGGGAGGGGCTGTGGACATGGCCTACCTAGACTTTAGCAAGGCATTTGACACAGTCCCGCACAAAAGATTAATAAACAAATTAGCCAGCCTGGGAGTGGGTCCCAGTGTTGGTAGCCTGAGTAAAACACTGGCTGGACAACAGGACACCACAGGTAATAGTAAATGGAGTCCACAGTGAAGAAAGGGGGGTTACTAGTGGGGTACCGCAGGGTTCAGTACTGGGGCCAATCCTTTTAAATGTCTTTATAAATGACATTGCAAACAGACTAGAAGGGAAAGTATGTCTCTTTTCTGTTGACTCAAAGATCTGCAACAGGGTTGATACACAAGGTGAGGTGGAAAGGATGAAAAGGGACTTGGCAAGGTTGGAAGAATGGTCAAATGTATGGTAGCTTAGATTCAATGCAAAGAAGTGCAAAGTAATGCACCTGGGAAACAAAAACCCAGGGGAAGAGTACACAATGGGTGGTGAGATACTGACGACAACAACAATGGAAAGGGACCTGGGGGTAGTCATATCAGATGACCTAAAGGTGGGCCAGCAATGTGAGAAAGCAGTAAGGAGGGATGGGAGGATATTGGGATGCATAGGGATAGGCATCACCAGTAGAAAACAGGAAGTTGTTGGCCTTCTGTACAGACAGTTGGGAAAACCACATCTGGCATACTGTGTACAGTTCTGGAGACCCCATCTCCACAAAGACATAGAAAGGGTGGAGGCTATCCAGAGGAGGGCACCCAAAATGGTGCAGGGTCTGCACCAGAAGACATATGAAGAAAGAGTAAAGGCGCTTAAGATGTATAGACTCAAGGAATGAAGAGAGAGGGGGGGCATGATAGAAACTTTCAAATACCTCAAGGGAATCAACAAAGTCCAAGAGGGTAGCATCTTTCAGAAAAAGAGATGTGCAAAAACAAGGGGCACAATTTGAAAATAGAGGGGAGATGGCTCAGAGGTAATGTGAGGAGGTATTTCTTCACAAAGCGGGTTGTAGATACATGGAACGGCCTCCCTGAGGAGGTCATAGTGTCAAAAACAGTGGGGGAATTCAAGAATGCATGGGACAGACATAAAGCGATTCTAGTGGGGGGGTAGAAGGAAGTAGGCTGTTAGTTAACTAGGATCTTCAGCTTATCTGTTAGGTAGGGAAATGGGCAGACTAGGTGGGCCAAGCAGTCCTTATCTGCCATCAAACTCTATGTTTCTATTAAAAGTGCGAAAACTAATCTCCTCACCATCCTTGAATAAACTCCCCTTATATTTCCATTCCATTGGGTGAAATAGTCCTTAATTGTATGTTTTTTTTTTACCTTAATCACTTACTAACAGTCTAATAAGAGGTATTTGGCAGCGAGGAGGATTTACTAACTTGGTGCCATTTATTAACTGACAACGGAATATCCATACTCACATAGAGCTCCTAATTTTACTGCCCTCTTGATGTAACCAATGGGTAGTTCTCCTAATTTCAATAATGCTACAGTCAGTACCCTAGTACCCTCAAATGATGCTCACTTTAAACAAATACTTAAAACAAACTCTGTCTTTTCACAAAACAAAACAAAAATTCTCATTCTGCAGTTTGAAATGGCATTTGTGATTAAGAGTGACAGGCATGAATAGTTGTGCCCTATATACTGACACCCACCCATGGCAAATGCTGGGCTTTTATAAAAATGACAGCCTTTAGACAGTGTGGTCCCTTGTACCTATGGAAGTAAAGAAAACTTGGGGAGGAGTGTGTTCCAACAGGGGGCTGATTACTATGGCTAAAGTTTGGAATAATGGCTCACTCATCACCACTTTTTGTTGTCATATATATTTTTTTTATTTTTCAGGTTTTAGCTTCCAGTTAAGCTGTTATAAGTATTTCATGGAGTGAACCCCAATTCATAAAGATAAACTTTGATCCTAAGATAATTAAATCATAAATATATATTAAAAAATGTATTACATACAATCCAGCAGTATAGCAAAGGTTGCCGAACTAAACCTGAGTTTATAAAAATATCATTGATACTAACTTTAAATAATTCTTCAGTATATACCTCTATAAATTTATTTGACTCTATGAGTTAATATAAAGCCCTTGTCACAAAAGTAGATATGTCTTTAAATAGTTGAAATTGTTCCTAAACATTCAAATTTTTCAATATGAATCAGTATAGGAGCAGAGATATCTTTATATATTTCAATGCAGCACTCTATCATTCATTTGCATCATGACCATTTTGAAGTAGTACACTTGTTAGGAGTATAGAAGCCCAGAGTAAGATTCTTTAAATTCTCTGTGAGTCCTGAATCTGAGGGAAAAACCTGGCTCAAGCAGAGTTGTGCGAAATTGAAAAATTTCACCCAGAGAAATAGTTTGTGTAATTTGTGGATTACACAAAATATTTTGCAGAGTGAAATACAAAATTTCAACACCAAAGCAAACAAAATTTCACCTGCAAATCAGCAAAATTTGCCATTCTGAGGGACAAAATGTCACACCTGCGTGCAATATTTCACACCTGTAGCCAAATGAAAGGTTTCCAAAGACCTCCCTGGTGTCTTGTGGTCCCCGCCCCACCCCCTGGCCACTCACAGGCCCAAATTATTCTCCCTAGTGACTAGAGGTCCCCAGCCCTCTGGCTGATTACTGGCCATAATTGAATAAAGCAACCCCCCAGAGTTACCCTGGCCCCCTCATGTCCTTTGTAACAAAAGATTTAATCCACACTCCCTGGTGTCTAGTGGCCCCCAGCCACTCATGGCCCAAACTATTTTCTCTGGTGTCTCAGTTGTCCTCCAGCTGATCATCAGCCATAATTGAATAAAGCCTCTTTCCCTGTTATTTTGGCCTCTCATTTTGTTTTATTTACAAATAAATAAATCAAACACTCAATCCCTGGTGTCTAGTAGATGCGCTGATTCGTTCAAGCACTCAGTCACACTCAGTCAGGCTGCTGGCCATGAAGGTGAGTGGAGGGATGTGCCAGTGGCCCAATGGGGTACTTGGGGGGGGAGTAGGGTAGGTGCTAGCTCATAATGACATGGTGGGGGCGCGGGAGGTCCAATAGACACCAGAGAGTGAGGGTTTGATTTTTTTTTAATAAAACAAAATAAGGTGGACAGGATAACTTTGGTGGGGGGGGCTTTATTTAATTATGGCCAGTGATTGGCTGGGGAACCACTAGACACCAGGGAGAATAATTTGGGCCAATGAACAGCTGAAGGGACCACAAGACACCAGGGAACCAGGGAGTGTGGGACTAATTTTTTTTTTTTTACAAAGGATATGAGGGGGCCAGGGTAACTCTGGGGGGGGGGAGACCACTAGACACCAGGGTGAGTTTTACATAATGGGAATGGGATATGCAGGTGTGAAAGTGCAGTAACATTTTGCCATTTCACCACAAGTTAGCAAAGCATTTCAAGCGGTGAAATTGCCAATTTCATGACAATTTTGCCAGTGAAATTTAATTTCACAAAATCATTAGGTGCAAGTGAGTCTCCACTTACAGAGCCACAGTTTCTCCCTCAGTCACAGTATTTTCAAAGGGGAAACCAGTTTATAATTGGCTCCATGATTTATGGCAGATTGTGGCTGATTTTTTTGGCACAGCTGCAGTGAAAAGTTATGCCTGGTGGAATCTGGCATAACATCTCCCACAGCTGTGACAGTTGAAAATATGGAACAATTCAGGTGTGGAGATTTCAGTCCACAGTGGCCATTGCAGAATGGGACTTAGTTCCAGGACAGACAGAAAATCCTGTCCCCAAACCATAATGACCCCATAAGAACAACAATATTCAATTTTTTTTTTAATAAAACAAAATGAGGTGGGCAGGATAACTGGTATGGGGGGGGGGCTTAATTCAATTATGGTCAGTGATTGGCTGGGGGACCACTAGACACCAGGGAGTGTGGGTTTCTTTTTTTATAATTTTTTTTTTTTTTACAAAGGACATGAGGGGGCCTTGGTAACTCTGGAGGGGGTGGGGCTTTATTCAACTATGGTATGTGAGCAGCCAGGGAGCAGGGGGATCACTAGACACCAGGTTGAGTTTTACATAATGGAAATGGGTGACTGTGAAAAGGCAGAGATACTAAACAAATATTTTTGCTCAGTATTCACAAATGAAGAGGGGGAGGTACCTAAACCAAACAATAGAAATACTCTGGATACAGGAGTTGATGCCAGCCTATTTACAGAAGAAAGGGTTCTGAAAGAGCTCTTAAAACTGAAGGTGAACAAAGCAATTGGGCCTGATGGGATTCATCCCAGATTTGTAAAAGAACTAAGGGTAGAACTAGTGACACCGCTGACTACCATCTTTAACAAATCATGGGAGGATGGGGTGGTACCTGAGAACTGGAGGAGGGCAGATGTGATTCCACTTCACAAATGTGGGATCAGGGCAGAAGCAGGAAACTACAGACCTGTTAGTTTAACCTCAGTGATAGGGAAAATGAAGGAATCACTTCTAAAGGAAAGAATTGTTGAGTACCTAGAGGCCAGAGGGGCACAGGACCCAAGCAGCATGGTTTCACAGCAGGAAGGTCATGTCAGATGAATCTAATAGATTTCTTTAACTGGGTGACCAAAGTAGTAGATCAGGGAGGGGCTGTGGACATGGCCTACCTTGACTTTAGCAAGGTATTTGGCACAGTCCCACACAAAAGATTAATATGCAAGTTAGCCAGCCTGGGAGTGGGTCCCAAGATGATAGCCTGGGAAAAGAATTGGCTGGAGAACAGGACACAGTGGGTAATAGTCAATTCTGATGAAAGAGGGGTTACTAGTGGGGTACCGTAAGGTTCAGTACTAGGACCAGTCTTCTTC
This sequence comes from Neoceratodus forsteri, assembly GCA_016271365.2. Lineage (NCBI taxonomy): Eukaryota > Metazoa > Chordata > Ceratodontiformes > Ceratodontidae > Neoceratodus > Neoceratodus forsteri. Next base: position 1,244,594,072 of record CM057458.1, on the reverse strand, counting down.
AGTGCCTTTATAAGTGACATTGCAGAGGGACTGGAAGAAAAAGTATGTCTCTTTGCAGATGACACAAAGATCTGCAATGGATGAGACCCCATCTGGAGTATGTAATATGGTCATTTCTAACCTATTGGTCATTATTTTTAGAGTTAAAGTGCTTCTATTTTGGAACTGTTAGGAAATTTACCCAAAGAACAGGATTATAAACAGATTATAAATTACAACTCTTAAATAGTTGCTTTTATGTTGTGTGAATAGTAACATGACAAAGGAACACAATAGAGGTCCACACACCATGTTGAGCCATTGATGAAATTTGAGGGTGCTTACCCAATTTGGCTTACAATGCTTCCTAGGTGTGTTCTGTTCTGTAGCCAAAGGGGTTCTACTAGTCAACTTCCTGCCTTTTTTTTAATTCATAGGCACATTTAAAGCAGAAAGAAAGAAAACCCCATAATAAACTCCTTACAGTGCATTATGTCAAACAAATGAACCATAATAAATTAAACTATAAATGAAACAAATAAGTCAAAACATATTTGTCATTAGAAAAGCCAGCCAGATGAATCATGGGCCCATCCTTCCAGACCATTAAAATGCATTTTTTGGGTCATTAAAATCCTCAGAGAAAAAAGTTTTGTTGCTCTTCTAAGTAAAAATAATCTCTCAGTTTTCACCCTAAAAGGACTGAGAGAGAGCTGAGAGTCAATTGAGTTGCAGTAGCTTTCTCTAGTGTCTCAAACACAGAGACCAAGAATTTATTTATTTTTATTTATTTTGTTTTTGCTAACTGGGAGGGTGCACTAGCCATAGAGATGATTATTTTCAGGCATGACCCAGGAGGATTACAAGGTAGTACAACAGAGAAATACAAAACAAGGTATTTACAGCAGAAGTACAAAACAGTGGTATTGTCAGCAAGGTACTCAATAGCATGATTCCTAGCAATGATGAAATAAAATATACAGTAACAGGCAAATACAGTAAGTGCAAGAACAACTAAAACATTAATCAGGGATAATTAATATGGAAGCAAACAACAATACAACAAGTATGAAATAACTTTGTGGCAAGTGATAGCCTCAAAAGGGAACAAATGAAACAGTGAGGATAAAATAAGATACATATTGCAGGCATAGCCCATAAGGAGGACATATCATATCGACAAGAGATAGGTCACAAAACCATTGTGAAAACAGCAAATATGTATTATTATTACAGGGAGATGGAGTTAAACTTTTGGTGTGGTAGGACAGGACATTTAGCAGGTTTCTTACATGTTAAGTACATGTGAATGGAAGATCCTGGATAATTGAGACATTGGGGACTGTTTCCATTCACATTAGGGCTAAATTTACACATTCCAGATGGGTTAGATTAACCCTGTGCAAAATATTAAATTTAATTTATTGTAATTTTGATGAACAGAATTCCTGTAATGGGTAAGCTTGTATTCTAGCCCAGTTTTCATCAGACAATTGTACATGCAAGTGTTGCTCCCATTTAGCTTTAAGTTGATTAAGACTGAATAAATTGTTTTTGTAGTAATTAGTTGACAGCGGTGAACAGTTTAACATCTGTTTTATTAGAGGTTAGTATGTCAAAATTAGAGCAAGGGGCAAGAAAAACCTTTGAAGTGATAAAGGCTCTGAGCTGCAAATATCTAAAAAAAATCTGTTGACTGGGGATATTGTATTTACTGCATAGTTGTTTGAAAGACATAAATATCTGGATCCAATAACAGTTTTGCTATGAGGGTGGTGAAATGTTTGTAGAATTGAGTTTGAAGTTCATCCATACAGGGGGCCTTACCTGATGACATAGTTCTCAATTAGAGAATGGGCAAAAAGAGTGAAATTTGGAGTAATCCACAAAATTTTGCCCATTTCATGGATCAAAATGCAAGGACCAACAAATGTGGCTAAAACAAAAAGAGATTAGTAAAAAAGCTTGGGTAACTGATATTGGGGCCATAAATACTGGCCAATGTAAAATTTCCATCTGGTGTCTTAATTTGAGGAAATTAGGAAACTGACTCTGGGAACTGAGACCTATCTCCCAAAATCTGTAGAGCTGTTTTAGTTCAAAAATATAACCACCTGTCTAGCTGTATTAGCGAATGTGGCTGCTGTACCTTGATCCCATTTCTTTGAGTAGAATTCTACTTCAATATTTGAAAACTGTGTTTCCTGTATTAGTAGAATTATCACATTTTTGCAGTTAGCATAGTTAAAAACTCTACAAGCTTTGTTCCTAGCCCTAAGACCCTTGACATTCCACATTAAGATTTTAATAATCATTAACTTCCTGCCTTTAATAGGTGGATGCTACCAGGACTGGAGATAGTGACACAGTTTCAGTTAATTTGAAAGTGTTTTTTACTGCTAAAATAAAAACAAGTAACAATTTACTAAGGAAAATGGATTAGCTTTGAAACCGAGAACTTGATTTTTAAATATAACAGGATAAAATTGTTTATATTTTTTCAAATGTAATACAACCTTAGGTTATTAAAAGTTCCTTTGTTTTTATATTCCTTTTCAGAACAGAACACATAGTTAAAGGGACAGAATTCTAAAAAGGGTAAGAAAAAAGTTTTAAAAGTATAACATAAACCGTGATTAAACTGATTAATGAAGCAATATGAATAATGGAAATAGCCACCTGAAAACTGTTATGTTTCATTGTCATGCTACTATTTACACAATATAAAAGCCACTATTTTATTTTTGTAATTCATAATATGCTTATAATCTTGTTCTTCAGGGAAATTCTGAACAGTTCCAATACAGAAGCACCCTTACTATAAATATAATGAATAAACCTAGTACCTAGAGGCCAGTGGGGACCTAAGGCAGCATGGTTTCACAGCAGGAAGGTCATGTCAGATGAACTTAATAGATTTCTTTGACTGGGTGACCAAAGTAGTAGACCAGGGAGGGGCTGTGGATATGGCCTACCTAGATTTTAGCAAGGCATTTGACATAGTCTCACACAAAAGATTAACATACAAGTTAGCCAGCCTTGGAGTGGGTCCCAAGGTGGTGGCCTGGATAAAAAACTGGCTGGACAACAAGATGCAAAGGGTAATAGTAGACAGAGTCCACAGTGAAGAAAGGAGGGTAACTAGTGGGGTACCGCAGGGTTCGATACTGGGACCGGTCCTCTTAAATATCTTTATAAGAGACATTGGAGAGCAATTGGAAGGAAAGGTATGTCTCTTTGCAGATGACACAAAGATCTGCAACAGAGTTGATACACAAGGTGGGGTGGAGGAATGAAAAGGGACTTGGCAAGGTTGGAGGAATGGTCAAATATGTGGCAGCTCAGATTCAATGCAAACAAGTGCAAGGTAATGCATCTGGGAAACAAAAACCCAGGGGAATAGTACACAATGGTGGGTGAGTTAATAACAACAACAAAAATCAAAAGAGACCTAGAAGTAATTATATCAGATGACCTAAAGGTGTGCAAACAATGTGAGAAGACAGTAAGGAGGGCTGGGGGATACTGGGATGCATAGGGAGAGGCATCAACAGTAGAAAACAGGAAGTTGTTATCCCTCTGCACAGACAGTTAGTGAGACCCCATCTGGAGTACTGTGTGAAATTCTGGAGACCCCATCTCCGCAAAGACATAGACAGAGTGGAGGCTGTTCAGAGGAGGGCAACCAAAATGGTTCAAGGTCTGCACCAGAAGACATACGAGGAGAGACTAAAGCAGCTTAATATGTATACCCTTGAGGAAAGGAGGGAGAGGGGGGAAATGATAGAAACTTTCAAATATCTCAAGGGAATTAACTAAGTACAAGAGGGTAGTATCTTTCAGAAGAAGAGATGTGCAAGAACAAGGGGGCACAATTTGAAGATAGAGGGGGGATGGCTCAGAGGTAATGCTAGAAAGTATTTTTTCACACAGAGGGTTGTGGTTGCATGGAACAGCCTTCCTGAGGAGGTTGTGGAGTCAGGAACAGTGAGAGAATTCAAGAATGCATGGGACAGGCATAAGGCAATTCTAGTGGGGGGGTAGGAGGAAGTAAGCTGTTGATTAACTAGAATCTGCAGCTTATCCATCAGGTAACATAGAAACATAGAAACTTAGAGGTTGATGGCAGATAAGGACCGCAAGGCCCATCCAATCTGCCCATTTCTTTTTCTACCTTATAATTGTGCCTTTGGCCTCTGCTCTGTCAGTGGCCTATCTATTCATACTCATTTGTATTGCTCCTTTATGCCTATCCCATGCCTGTTTGAAGCCCTGCACTGTATTCATAGCCACCACTTCCTAAGGTAGGCCGTTCCATGCATACACATCTCTTTCTGTGAAAAAGAATTTCCTCACATTCCCCCTTAATCGGCCTCTTCGAATCTCATGCAATGTCCTCTTGCACTGCTATTTTTCTTATATTTAAACATGTTAGACTCTTTCACCTTGTTAATGCCCTTAAGGTTTTTGAATGTTTTGATCATATCATCCCTCTCCCTCCTTTGCTCAAGGGTATACATATTGAGCTCTGTTAATCTGTCCTCATATGTCTTCTGATGCAGTCCCTGCACCATTTTGGTTGCCCTTCTCTGGACTGCCTCAATTTGGTTAATGTCCTTGTGAAGGTGTGGCCTCCAGAACTGCATGCAGTACTCCAGATGGGGCCTAACCAGTGTCTTGTAAAGAGGGATTATTACCTCCCTCTTACAACTTGTGATACCCCTTCTAAAACACCCTAACATCCCCCTAGCCTTACCTACTGCTTTAGAGGTCTGCTTGGATGATTTCAGGTCATCAGTGATGAAGATGCCCAAGTCTCTTTCTTCCTTTGTGACTGCCAGCAACTCCCCTCCCAGCCTATAGTTGGCTTCAGGGTTTCTCTTCCCTACATGCATGATTTTGCACTTCTCTGCATTAAATCCCAGTTGCCACTCTTCTGACCATTTTGCTAGTTTATCCAAATCTCTTCTCATTCTGCCTACCCCATCTAGTTCATCTACTCTGTTGCAGATCTTGGTGTCATCTGCAAACAGACAAGCCTTACCCTCTAGTCCATCTGCAATGTCACTAATGAAGATATTGAAGAGGACTGGCCCCAGGACTGATCCCTGAGGTACCCCAGTTGTGACTTGCATCTCTTCTGACTGTATACCATTTACCACCACTCTCTGTTTTCTGCCCTTCAACCAGTTTGCCACCCAGCTGACCAACTTCTGACCCACCCCAAGCCTACCCAGCTTATTTATCAATCTTCTATGTGGAACAGTATCAAAAGCTTTGCTGAAGTCAAGGTAGGTGACATCAGCTGCTTCCCCTTGGTCCACCACTCTGGTTACCCAGTCAAACAAATATATGAGATTAGTTTGACAGGACCTTCCTTTTGTAAACCCATGCTGTCTTGGATCCTGTGCCCCTATGAATTCCAGGTGTTGCACAATACTTTCCTTAAGGAGTGCCTCCATAATCTTGCTCACTGCTGAGGTAAGACTGACTGGTCTGTAGTTCCCTGCCTCCTCCCTGCTACCACTCTTGTGAAGTGGGTTCACATGAGCCCTTCTCCAATCTTCTGGGACCTGTCCTGTGCTCATAGACTCACTAAACAGTTCCGCTAATGGCTCTGCTAGTTCCACCTAGTTAGGTAGGGAAATGGACAGACTGGGTGGGCCAAGCAGTCCTTATCTGCCACCAAATTCCATGTTTCTATGTAGGTGAGCAGTGACTCTGTTACATATCAAATAATTAAGCAACAACTTGAATAGTATTATTCTTATGGGGTTATTGTGGTTTGGGCCCCTATGCTCCTAACATGTGTACTACTTCAAAGTGATAGTTGTGCAAATGAATGATAGAATGCTAAATAGCAATATATAAAGATATCTGCTCCTATATTGAATTATATTGAAAAATGTGGATGTTTGGGAACAATTTCAGGCTTTTAAAGACATATCTTATTTAGCGACAATGCCTTAATGTTAACTTGTAGAGCTCAATTTTCAAAGCCCTGCGAATGCCACAAGTCAGTGGTGTGCTGATCATTTTGTGCATGGGGCTGGCAGTATTCTCTCAGCTGGCAATCTGTATTTTTGGTCCTGAATGTCAAATGCTGCAAGTTAGACCAGTAGTTTCCTGGTCTAACTTGCACACCATTGGTGGACCCCTTTTACGGGGTTTGTGGCAATTCTTTGGTGCAGGTTGCCATAAATTGAGGAAATTGTCACAACTGCACCTGATGTACTAAAACCGGGTACAGTTGCATCAAAGAAGTTTGGTGCAGCTATACCAAAAGATAGGGGTGATGCAGGGCTTAACAGAAACCCAGCATCACCCCTTGAAAATTAAGCCCCTAGAGGAAGATGGATTTATAGAGTTATATATTGAACAATTATTTAAAGACAGTAGCAGTGGTATTTTAGAAACCTAGATTTATTACCTTATCTTTTGCTATACTGATCGATTATAAGTAATAATTTTGACTATATATTTATGAACTGATTCTCTTGAGCAAAGTTTATCATGAAAATGTGGGGTTCACTCCCCAAGCTTTGATAACAGTTTAACTAGCAGTTAAAAACTGAAAATTAAATAAGAAAAATAATGAGAAAAAGTAGTGGTGATGAGTGAGCCATTATTTCAGTCTCATTATTCCAATCTTTAGCCATTTTATAAAAATGACTCATAGTAAACATTGCACAGACCTGTACATTGGTTACATCAAGAGGGGTGGTAAAATCAGAAAGTGCTGTGTAATTATGGATAGTTTGTTGTCAATCACTAAACCGCACTGAGTCAGTAAAAGCCATCCGCTGCCTAGACCTCATATTAGACTGTTTGTAAGTTATGTAAGTGATTAAAATCATACAATTAAGAACTCACTACTTCACTTAAGAGACTGGAAACATTATGGTGTTTTTTTCCTGGATGGTGAAAGCTTTATTACTAGCTGTTTTAATAGTACACTTTCATTTTTGAGAAACAAAAATTTCAACACATCTGCTGCTCCCATCTTGTCATCTTTTCTTGTAGTTCCATGCTGTATAGGACTTGCTCACAATCAGACTCTCTGCTATTGAATGACAGTAAAAAAAAAAGTTGATTAACAACACAGCCTCATTGATGTAGCTGTTCAGCACTTCTATGGAATTGCTGGCTGAATAACTGCTATGACGATGCATGGAAACTGAAGGTTAGGGTAATAATATATATTTTTTAATTAAAGAAATACACTCAAAAAGGACACATATGTTTATAATGTTGATATACAGTATGTTGGGTCTTTGCTTTACACTGTAATTGGTCTCATTCCCAAAACCATATGCCTGACAAATGCTCATGGCTGCACCACACTTTTTGTGTCCATTTCAAGCCTCTCTCTACCCTGTCCCCTCTGGTACCCACTTTCCCTTAATGCGATGTATTTTAGTTGCTAAAAAATGTCTGTATACCATTTCTGCATTGTTACTCAACTCTACAGTATGCAATGTTTGTATTGCACCTCAGTTGACGTGGAACCTTTGTAAAAGAGCCTTGGCTCAAAGGTACTTGTAATCCTAGCCTCTAAATAAATAAATAAATAAAACATTTCTTAATGATCTTTAAACATTCAGTCACAATTACAGGGATACAGCTGCAGCACTATAATTGCTACGAATACTTTGTTCAAATGTTTGTCCCTTCCTCTTCCTTAACTGGGGCTGCTGCAGAGGTGGGATTGTTGCAGAACACAAATGTGAGTGGAGGGCAGTGAGCCTAAATGTAATAAAAAATGTCAAACCCTATCAGAATGATGGTCACTGGAAATCTCAGGCCTCATGTGCAAACTGTGGAACAGCATTGGGTGTCTAAACTGGATGATCACCAATTGAAGTCTGACAGAGAAGTCATTTGTTGGAGAGAATCAACATTGATTAAAAAAGGAATACCACGTGCAGGTTTGGTCACTACAACATAAAAATAAATGTACATAGACAAGGTTGAGAGGATACAGAAGGTGGATGCAAAAATAATTAGTAGGACTAACTTGTGAGGAGAGATTGGAACATTTAGGTTTGTATACTCTGGAGTAGAAAAGGGTATTGGGACACAATTGTAGTATTTATGATGTTAAAGTAGTTTCACAGAGTGAACCAGATGAAGATTTGTCATCTTGTATAGGATAGTACAACACAGGGAAACAAAATAACATTTTTTTCTCTTTATGGAGGTAGGTCGATGGAATCAGCTGCTAAGAGACAGGGTTAAATTTTCGAAGAGCCCTTAGATCGCTAAAATATTTGATGATCTAGGGCTGCGGCAAACTCCAGATGCATCAGGGACCCTATGCGCAATTTTATAAAAACGGGTCCTTGCCCCAAACACCCAGGAGTTGCCACACCTGCAAGTTAGTGCCAAATAATTGATGTACCTTTGGGAATTACCACAGAGAAATGGCTCCCCCCTGCCTGGCGCAACACTTGAGTGACCGGGATGGTGGTGGGGGTGGAACATGTTTGCCTGGAAAGGTCCGGGGCAGAAAAGGCATGGGGGTGCCATAGCGGAAGTTGAAGAGATGGAGGGCATGTGAGGGGTGATGTGGCACCTGGCGGGGGTGCAATTTATATAATTATTCAGCTAATGGGATGGTACCATGGATGTGTGAAGGGACAGACAGTACCTGAGGCTGGGGCTGCTGCCAGGGCTGTGCCCATGGGGGACCATGGCACTGTTAATCCCTGGAACCCCAGTCCCCAGTACCATGACATTATCTTGATAGTTATATAAACTGCACCCTCTCCAGGTGCCAAATCACCCCCTCTTATGCCCACCATATCCTGAACACCCTCTATTGCAGCTGCCATGCACCTTCTGCCCCCAGATCCCACTTTTAGAGTCCCCACATTCACCTAATTGGTGCACAGCACTTAGGTCACCTCATGGGTAGTCTAAGTCAGCCCCTTGCTGCTCCCAAGGTGGGGCTTACAGAATACAAAAAAGGGGATGTGCTACCCCACCATGGCACAAGCCTCCTCTGGACTTGGTGCATAGGTGCTTTTGCCATAAAGGTGGTGCAAGAGGGCTTTGCTGCATGGCATCCTGATGATGCTAGATGTGAGAATCGGGATCACCACAAACTATGATGCAAGGTGCCACTTGCACCATCCCACTTTGGCACAGGCAGCTTGTGTCATTAGTTTTGCTTTTGAAAATCAGGCCCATAGTTTTTAATGGTGTCATGTCAAAAGAGCGAAACAAAAACAGTGAGTGAAAAACAGTGAGTACAAAAAGAGCCCTTGTCCTTTGAGTGACCTGGTATTTACAGCGCTTGCCATTTCGGTTACCAACAGCTTTCTCCATCTCCCTGAGTTGCCCCCCCCCCCAGGAGTTAGGAATAGTAAATCTACCCCCATCTGTGTCCCCCACACTGATTTCCATCCCCCAACCCCTGTGACAGTGAATCTTATTAGGGGTTTTGCCTTCCTTACTTTGTGCTGTTTTTCTACTTGCAGTTTTCTGTTTCACTGTTTTGCCATCGCTGTTATTAATCAACATGGTTCTGTGGGTGCTATTTTCTCATGGAATTGTTTTTAACATTATGCTTGACACATTTCTGTAAAAAAATAAAATATCTCTACATATACTGCTCAAGAATCAAGGGAGGGCACAAATCTACAATGCAATTTAAAGTGACAGCGTTGCAACTGCCATGAGGGCAAGGGATAAACTAGACAGACCAGTGATGTGATTTCATTTTGCAGATTCTGTGTGTCGCAGAGACATAGGTCAGGAAGCATAGACACACAAGGAGGAGTTATAAATCTGCATGTAGCATTTTATAATTATCAATAACAGTAAAAATAGAAAACAAAATTGTTCAGGACAGCTCTTCTTAAACAGTACAATGAAAAAAAACATGGTCCATCTGAGTCTCTTTAAAATCTCAGTCTCTCTCTGTCTCTAAACAAAACATTGCTCTCTTTTTATAAGATGTGTGTTCCTGGCATTTTAACCTCTGCATCCTGTTCTTGAAAGTTTCATCTCCTTTTTTCGCAAAATGAAACAAGACTTTTTTTTTAATTGACCTTCATATGATCAGCCTGAAGAGTACATTAGTCTTCTCAACAGGTGCAACTAATTCATACTATGGCTCATACTATGGAAGTGATATGATAAAAAAAGGTTACAAGCCCATAAAAGTTCCATGCAGTTCAGTAATGCCTCAATGAAGCACATTCAATTTGTAAGTATCAAGTCTAGACTTAAATTCACTCCAGCTTTTGGCAGTGATAACATTTAAGGGGAGATTATTCCATACATTTACTATTCTAGTAGTATAAAAATATTTTCGGGCATGAGTTCGAAATCTAGCCTCACAAATCTATAGTGGATGACCCCTGATCACTTGATTAGTATTTTTAAAATCAGTATCAAGCTCGCACATAAGCTCAGGATCCTGAATTATGTCATACATCAATAATAAGTCTCCATATACTCTACGTGTTTCTAAAGACATTAAATTAAGTAAAGTGAGTCTATTTCCATATGGTACTTCTTGTAAACCCACAACAGTTTTGGTGTATCTGTGTTGTACTCTCTCCATTATCACAAGCTCTGTAGGGATTCCAGACCTGGGATGCATATTCCAAGTGTGAATGTATATATGATCTTTACAACAGCATCATAAACTTGCTTGATCTCTATATTATATTTTTCCTAATGGATCATGCTACTCTATTTGTTGTGCTAATAGCCTTGGTGTCCTGCTGTTTGGAGCTTAAATTATTTGTTATAGAGATCCCTAAGTCAATCTCACTAATTAAGACATCCTATCCCAGGGCTGATTTCCTGCTGTCAAGTCTGTTAACAGACTTGTGAAATGTCGAAAGGTTTCTCAAGGTCACTCCACTGTATTCCAAACTACTAACTACTCTGACAAACCCTAGCAGCTGTCTGTAATCATTTCAACAATATTCCTGTATACATTTGCAAACTAAGAGATCTCAGTTTCATATCAAGATTCATATATATGTTTTTAATCACAGAGAACCAAGGAAGGGAAGGAAGAAAGAAAGACTAGAAGCAGCATGTGAAGGAAGGTAGAAAATGGGAAAAATCATGGGGTCATTGGAGTGTCCAGTTCCTAGATGCCATAAGGAAAAAAAGGAAAATTTGCAGACAGGCAAGAGACAGACCACTGGCAGAAAAGGACAGGACAAAATAGATCCTTGCTTTTAACTCTCTCTTCATGACAAATGGAAAAGGGTCCTACCTAACTCCATCACATACCCTCTCTTTGAGAGGGAACCACTTTTATTCTAAATAAAGCTTTCCAAAACTTTCCTTTGTTTTCTTTTTTAGCATTATCTTATAGCATTTAAAGTTCTTTGCATATGCGGTGTCCCTTTTTCATAACACCTTTACAGGAAACAAATCAGTTTAAGCACACATTTTCTTTTTCTTTCAGCATTCTGAAGTCTCAATTCCTGAACCATATATTGACAGAAAATCAGTACTGACATTGTCTTTTCTAGATTTGTGCAACTCTTTGAATTTAAATGGCTCTAGTGCCAAGTACCAACTGTTAATTCTGGGATTTTAATCCTTCATTTGATTAACCCAATACAGAGGATTGTAATCTGTTATAAGTGCAATGTCAGCTCTCATCAGATAAAACTTAAGGCACTTTATTGTCCATTTTGCAGCAAAGCATTCTTTTTTAGTATTGGAGTACTTTTTCTCTCTCTGTCATGCAATTTCCTACTCATATACAGAATGTGATGTTTCTTGTCATCTATATTCTGTCTCAGGACAGCACCTAGGCCTACTTCTAATGCAGGTGTCTCTAACAGAAATTGTTTCTCTAAGTCTGAACTTCTTTATAATGCAGCCAAGATGGCTTTCAAATCCTCATCACATTCTGGGGACCATTTGTATTGTTCGGGTACAGTTGCTTCATGAGTTCAGTGAGGGTTGTAACTAATCGGACAAAGTTGGGAACAAATCTCTTGTAGTAACCAATCAGACCTAATTAAGACATTCTAATTAAGACATAAAATGACTTGACATGTTTCTTTGTTTTAGGGAGAGAACTGTTAGCTACAGCTTCTATCTTGGAAATCTCTGGCTTTACTTCTCTGTTTCCCAAATATAACCCAAATATCTGGTTTCCTAAATGCCTAATGCACACTTGTTAGGATTATTGGGCAGACCTGCATATTTGACAGACTGGATAACTGCTTATAGGTGTTCCAGGTGGCTTTTCCAGTCTAGGCTGTACACCACAACATAATCCAGGTAAGCAGCACAATAACCAGCATGAGGGGGAAGAATTACATCCATGTACTGCTGGAATGTAGTGGGTGCACCTTGGCAACTAAGTGGCATGGTGGTGAACTGGTAGAATCCAACTGCAGTGGAAATGCAGTTTTGCCTCTGGATTCCTTAGCTAGAGGAATTAGGCAGTAACCCTTGGTGAGATTGAGGGTACTAATGTACCAAGGGAAAGTTCTTATGTCAGTGATTCTGAGTAGTCTGTACAGCTCCTTCAGCAATACAGCACCAAAATGACTACCCTGTTCAGTAATAATCTTTTTAGGTATGCCCGCTGTGCTGCCACTTTTGGTGCTGTGACAGTATGCATTGGAACTGCCTCAAGGCATCAAGTAGCATAGTCACATAGTATCAAATTGAATCAATTTCCTCTTCTACTTTTGTCAAAGGAGTCAACCACATCAAGTGCAATTCTCTCAAATGGCACATCTATCAAGGGTAGGGGCACCTTCTCCATTTTGATCACTGGGGCTACTTTCTGACATTCAGCACAAGAACTACAATAGGTGGCAACATCTTCTTGAATCCTAGATCCATAAAATCTGTACAACAATCTGGTAAGAGTGAGCTTCCTCCCTGAGAGACCAACCATAGGCCTATCATGTGCTATCTGTAACAACTTAGTTCTATACTTCTTTGGTATGACCAATTGCTCTATCTCTTCCAGCATCTGAGATTTAACCCAAGCTCTGTACAGCAACCCATTACATTTTTTAAACATTGGTTCACCCTGTTTTTGCTTCAACCTCAGCTGCTTATAATAAGCTGGGAAAGAAACATTGCCAGATTGCTCAGAAAAAGAATCACAGTCAGTTATCAGTTTAGCTTCTGCATTTTCATGTATCAACCTTTTATATCCATCAGCTTTTATTGCCAATATTTTTTCAGGCATTTGTTTATTTCCTGGACTTCTGGATCTTGGTGCTGGGCTCAAATATGTCTGAATCAAAGTCATCAAAAGGAAAAGAGTCCCCAACATCTATGATTTTCTTTGCCTTTGATCTTGTTATCACAGCTACTGAGACAAGAGGGTTTACTCCTTCTGTAATTAGCTTAGCAAATTATGGAAAGTCATTTCCAATAATCACAGGTACAAGTATATTTAATAGTACTACCACTTTCATTTGATTCAATACCCCATTAATGCTCAGAGTCACCTGAGAGGTAGGATAGTAATAAGCGTCTATGTGGATGCAGATCACCCCACTACTGTGTCCTCTTGCACAGTTTTTTTCTCAGAACTTCAACATGCACCAGGGGTGTCTGCTTCCAGAATCTATATATCCCTTCACAGTCTTATCTCCCACCTTGACATCTGTTAAATACTTTCCCCAATTTGTTAAGACCAAATTTGCTTCAGTGTTACCCTTCTTATTTTTATGAGAGTTTCTTGCAATATGGTCTGGCATATTACCATTATAGCAAATAAAGACTTTGGGTGCAGTTTTGTACCACATCAGAGTTCTTATCAGATCTGGAATTAAACTGGGAAAGAGGGTCTTACTGATCCTTGCCTGTTACATAGCTGATATGATGTAGGTCTGCCATATGATACTCCTCAGTCAAAGAAAGAGCCTCTTCCCCACTTTCTGGTTGGTGTTATTTTACACAAAGTTGCACTTCTGTAGGGAAGATGTTGATGAATTGCTCCACTGAAAATATCTCAATAATCTGTGTAGCTGTTTTGTCCTCTGGTTGACTCCATTTAATGAGAAGTTCAAAAGTTAAGTATGGTTTGATGTCATCTGAGGGACACAGCTCTGTAAGTTTAATGTCTTCTAAGTTGTTTATGTTTTGTTGATGTGGTGGACCTGTACCAGACTCTCCAGCTTTGATAGCTGGCAAGGCATGCAGCCATCAATCCTTGATGTCTTTTTTTTGCATAGCCCACAATTTGAAGAATGCAGACATGCTTTCAGGTTTTGTCCCTGATTATTCTTCTTCTTTCATCACAGATGCTGGCTGTATAGTCTCACTTTAGACTTTTATATCTGCTTCTAGTTTGTCTGCCATTTTTATGGTAATCAATCATGGGCTTGCTGTTGCAGGATCCATACATTTCCTTTTTGCTTCCCCTGGTACCAAGTCTAGAACCAATGTACTAAACTCCTGGCTTAGAACATGCACAGTATGAATCACACTTTGTCTGACACCAACTATTGTAGAGGCATAGGTCAGGAAACATAGCCATACCAGAAGAAATTTTAACATTTGTAAGTAGAGTTTTATTATTATCAATAACGATAAAATAGAAAAAAAAATAACATTATACTTGATAGCTCTTATTAAAGGCAGTACAATCCAAAAAACATAGACCTTCATATGAGGGTCTCTTTAAAATCTCCAACTCTCTCTATCTCAAAACAAAACATTGCTTTCTTTTTATGAGTTGTCTTTCCTTGGCAATTTAACCTCTTCATTCTGTTCTTGTGTCATCTCCTGATTTTTTTTACAAAATGCAACAGATTTTTTTTCATTGACCTTCCTGTGACCAGACTGAAGAGTACATTAGTCTTCTTAACTGGTGTAACCAAGTAAGACAGCCTGTCCCAAGGCTGATTTCCTTTTAACAAGCTTGTGAAAGGTCAAAAGGTTTCTCAAGGTAACCCCCTGTCTTCCAAACTGCTAACTTCTCTAACAAACCAAAGTATCTGACTGTAATCATTTCAACAATATAACTGCATACATTTGCAAACCATAATATAGCAGTTTCATACAAAGATTCACAGATTTGTTTTAATCAGGGAGAAGGAAAGGAAGAAGGAAAGAATAAAACAGCATGTAAGGGAAGAGAGAAAACAGGGGAAATTGTGGGACCATTGGAGTTGCTATTCTTAGGTGCCACAAGAAAAACTTGATTGTACAATCAGACAGGCAACAGACAGATGAGTAGCAGAAAAGGAAAGAAAACAAAAAAAAATTCTTACTGTTAACTTTATCTGCATAACAAATGAAACAGGATCATACTCAACCCTATCATACTGTACTACATTGTTTCTTTGCTCTGAATTTCTTATATATGACTGTGTATTGACCTTTTCTGGGATCCTTACTATATTAAAAAAGTTTAATAAAATAAACATGTGTATCCTCATTTACTGCAAAATTATACACAACACTTCATGAATCCAACAAACTACATAATGTTTCTGAGAACAGCATCATCACAATAACATTGATTGTTTCAGAGTTAATGCTAGGGATTCAGTTTAGTTGTACTTAAGCTAGAAGCTTTGTCTAGTTTAACACAGTTAATAAATGTTCCAAACAAGCAAGGTCATTTGATTTGAGAGCTACATTGATCATGTGTGAATGCATACACAGAAGAGTATGGATTCCATTTTTCTATGTATTATATTTCTTGCATTTTCCTTTTCATATAGTTTATAACTTTTAGAACTGCTTTACAGTATTTGACACAGCACATTCAGCAACACATGCAGTGCTAATACGAAAAGACTTTGCTATATTATACATTTTTATCCCAGTGATTATACAGACAACAATATCAGGGAGGGTTAATAAGATTCTAAGTGTAACTTTACATTGAAGTTGATGTTAGTCCTTATGACTGGGATGACATGAGGTTATTCAAGATACAACACAGAAAGTCAAATCTTTAATATAACATGTTCACATAATATGTTTGGTAACATAATATTCTCTTCTGTTTGTTAAATATCTCCTACATATTGCATATGCCAGTGACAAGATGCACTATATTTCTGAATATTTTAGAAAATACCATGGAAAGCCAATTGAAATAAGTATGGATTTTAAGTGATAGATTGCAGTACATCTAGATATTTTACATTCCATTGCTGACTACTAGCATGTAAACAATTCTGGGATAATGCTACAGCACTGTCAGGTTATTTTTGCATTAAAATAATAAAAAAAGAAGTTAAAAACAGATACCTTGTGTGTTTAGAATAATGTAAGACCCTCTGTTGTAGTTTAAAAGAATCATGGTATTTCGGGATATGGAGGAGTATAGTCCTTCTAATAATACCACAGTGAATTATCTTTATGTGGTGGGACTGCTTCAATTATCACTAACATTCTCAACTTTACAGAAAATAAAACAGTATGCAGGTAGGTCCTGTGCAAGGATTACATAAGATTCAGTTTGTAGTTCAAATGATATCACTTATGTGTCTAGTTCAAACACTCAGGTATTTAAGTCCTACAGCAGGGGCTTGTACTCATAGCCCTGTGCTGATACTGCAGTATGGGTGAGCTGATGTGGAAAATGGCAGCTTTGGTTCTGCTTTGATTCAGACCCCTATCTTTTGTTCAACTTTGACACTTCAGACACAGACACTTTGGATCTTTTGTGTTGGGTTTCAGCAGGCTACACATAGGTGTAAGTAGCACCCTCTAATGCCCCTTTGTGCACCCCAGTCATTCCAAACTTCTTTCACCGTGCACTAATACTCCAGTCAGATTTTCTTAAAAAATTAAAAAAGTCAGTACCTGGCACAGTACCAAGAACTGGAAATTTAATTTTTGTTATTAAACAAAATCAGGGGGTGAGATGGAGGGTAGAGAATGACTTGGGTAATTAAGGGACTAGTAATGGGATGAACCTTGGCCATCTGATAAGGGTTAAAGTGATTTATTTTTCTCATTAACTACAAAAGTCAGTATGATCAAGAGGCGACATAAAAGTACAGTATGACTCAACCAAAATAAAAGTAAGAGCAGCAAATGTTAGCACATTCACCAAATACAAATTCACCATCAGCTCATCCTTTTTCTGGAGAGCAGTGCATTAGGGTATTGCCCTTTTAGAAGTACCAGCCATGGGACAAGATAATAATCTATGAATCCTCATGCCCATTTCTAGTGGCTTTGCAAAAAGAGGTTAACAATCTCATCACATATTTTAAAAATAGAAGCAGATATCCCCATTATCACAGCCACATTTGTGTCTTAAATAAAATAAATTCTTTGTTGTTAACACTTTTTTTACTTTGTGTTTATTGTATTTTGAATAACAAAATACAAACAAAACAGTACACACAAATGTTAGATATCCAATATCGCAAAGGAGCTATCCAACGGTATAGAAAATCATAATCTAACATTCAGGTTACAGATAGGGGGGAAATTCAAGTATCTTATAATTTATCTCTAACTGCATGTCTATTCAGATAGCTACACCATACACCATTATTTATTTATTTATTGAATTTTGATGACCGGGGTAAGCCCACTGGGCCCCGAAGGTCCCTTTTTCAGGGGCGACCCCGGAATAACAGTAATACATAACATACAGTAGGAAACATATGAGAGTACATGGGTATACAGTATTCAGCTGTTTACACATAGCAGACATGACATAGGTTTGGTATAGCTGATTGGTCGGTGTTGTTCATTACATCATCCATTGGCAGAGACATTGGTGAGACAGTACTCTACATTCCTTAGGAGACACAGTTTAAGGGCAAACCGCATTTGGCTATTTAAACATAGTTGTTAAACAGGATTGATATATCTGCATGGTCAGTGTTGTTCATTACATTATCCATTGACAGAGACATAATTGAGACAGTACTGTCGATTCCCTAGGTAACCTAGTTCAGGAGCTTTAACAGGTTCAGAATTAGGGGGGAGGAAAGAGAGAGTGCAACGTTGTTAGGGGCTAACGCTTATAGTTAGGTGAGCAGTCTGCAGAGGTCCCTGCAGTAGTGTCAAGGGCGGAGGCAATGGCATATGCTTGTTGATAGAAAATGGGTCTTGAGTCTTGTGCAGAAACACGGCATAGATGGGGTGTCTCATATCTCCACAGGGAGGTCATTCCACAAGGAAGGGGCAGTATGAGAAAAAGATTTTTGTCCTGCCTTTGTCCTGACCATGGGGACCTCCAGAAGCATATGGCCTGAGGATCTAAGGCTGCACTGGTTTATTTTTGCTGTGAGGAGTCCCCCAAGACTCAGTGGAGGTGAAGGGCTGATTATCTTCTTCGCCAGGCAGAGTACAGAGTAACTGAGGCGAGATTCGAAAGAAGGCCAGTTAAGCTTTGCCAACGCCCCCCGCAGTGGTGGCTCCTGGCATAGGATGAGGTGGCAAAGTGGGCCACCTTGTTGTATAGGGTCTGTAGTCTACCAAACTCAAGCTTTGCTATACTCTGAATGACCGGGGCAGCATATGTTAGAGTTGGAAGTAAGACACTAGTTGCTATAGCAGTCCTAGCTTCTGGGGTCAGCGATTCCTTGAGCCGATACATTAATCCAAGTTTTGTATGGATTGCTCTCGTGACTTGGTCCACATGTTGTTTGAACGTGAGACCTTGGTCAATAGTAAGGCCAAGGTACTTAGTTGAGGAGACCACTTCGAGCTTGTTACCCTCAAGTGACGAGAGCTGGAGTAGATGTGTTCTATCTAGTCCAAGGGATCTAGGTCCAAACAGCATGGCTTTGGTTTTGCAGGTGTTAAGAACCATTTTATTCTTGATGAGCCACTTCTCCATGATGTGAATATCCTTTTGGAGGGAGGTGGTAAGGTCATCCAAGTTGACCGAGGTTTTGTAGATGACGGCATCATCAGCATCGGCGCGTCACCATAGAAGAATATAGAGGTCAGTCCACATATACCAACGTCATATGATAACATAAAATTCAGCATGTGCAGCTGATATCTCCAAACATTATACTATCCCTATAATGAATAGTGGACCAGCACAGATGCAATAGATAATAACAGACTTCAAGCAAAAATATACTTGCCAAATGTACAGCAACTACAAAAGAAAAAGAAGAAATCCATGGAATGACCCACAGTCTCTGATCATTTCTCAGGGGTAGTGGAGAAGGTGCGGGAAAAGAGGAATGCATTTTGGACCTTCAAGAGATCCAACAGGGCAGAAGACAGAGAAGAATATGTGAAGCAATCCAGAGAAGTGGGCAAAGTGGTAAGGGCAGCAAAGGTGGCTAGGGAACGGAGGTTAGTGCAGGGGAACAAAGAAGGAGAAAAGGATTTCTTCAGATATATCAGAGAGCAGAGCAAGAGCAAGGATCAAATTGTTAGGATCAGGAGGAGAAGTGGCTGGTTAGAAAAGGGGGCTGAGCAGGCAGAAGTACTTAATGAATACTTCTGTTCAGTCTTCACCAAGGAGATGGATGGTCCCGTACCTGAGAGGAAGGGTGAGGTGGGTGAGGGTGGGGGAGAAGTAATCATAGATGTGGCAATCATCTTGGAAAGTGTGAGGGATGGCCTTAAGTACCTGAAAGTGGACAAGGCACCTGACCCAGAAGGAGTCCACCACAGGATGCTGAGAGAGTTGGCAGAGGGCCTGGCAGGGCCATTGGCAGGCCAGTTCAGTACCTTATTGAACTTGGGGTGCATGCCCAGGGACTGAAGGGATGCACATGTGGTACCTCTCCATAAGAGTGGGCCCAAGGATGAGCTGGGGAACTGCAGAATGGTGAGCCTTACTACAATTGTGGGAAAACTGATGGAGACAATCCTCAAGAAAAGACCTGTGGAATTTCTTAAGGATAACAAACTCCAGGACAGCAGGCAGCATGGGGTTGTCTTGAGCAGATCCTGCCAGATGAAACTGGTTGATTTTTATGACTGGGTAATGAGGGTACTGGACAGGGGCATGTGGTGGATGTCCTCTACCTGGATTTCAGCAAGGTCTTTGACTTGGTGCCACACGGTAGGCTGACCTGCAAGTTGAAGAGTCTGGGAGCAGGGAGGAAACTGGTCAGATGAGTCAAGAACTGACTGCAGGGTAGACAGCAGAAGGTAATAGTGTGGGGGGGGGAGGGGCAGCATCTGAACCCAGGTCAGTAACAAGTGGTGTACCACAGTGCTCGGTGCTGGGACCGGTTCGGTTTAACATTTTCGTAGCTGACATTGCAGTAGGGAATAAGAGCAAGATCAGTCTCTTTGCAGATGGCACAAAGATTTGTGCCAAGGTAGATGGGGAGAAGGGAGAGAAAGTAATTCAGGAGGATTTGGCAAAACTGGAGGAATGGTCTCACACTTGGCAGCTTGATTTCAATGCCAATAAGTGCAAAGTGATGCATTTAGGAAGCAAGAACCCAGGACACAGTTACTGGCTGGAGGGTGTCCCGTTAACAATATCCAAGGAGGAGCAGGATCTGGGAGTGCTGGTAACTGGGGACATTAACCACTAAGCTCAGTGCAGGAAGGTAGCAGCAAAGTCAATCAGGATGCTAGGGTGCATAGCAAGGAGGATTACTTCTAGGAGTGGGGAAGTCATCTTGCCCCTGTGCAGGTCCCTGGTAAAACCGCACCTAGAGTACTGAATATAATTCTGGCACCCTACTTGAAAAGGGACATCAAACTACTGGTGGTATTACTCAGGGCAACAAAAATTATCCTTGAGTTGGGAGACAGACCATATGAGGAGAAAGTGAGAGAGCTCAATATGTATACCCTGGAGTAAAGAAGGAAGAGAGGTGACATGATTGAGGCCTTCAAGTACCTGAAGGGTTTGAACAGAATAGACATCAGATGTATTTTCAGTCTGAAAGGCTGAAGGGAAATCAGGGGACTCTCTATAAAGTTGGAAGGGGGCAGGTTCAAGAGGGAACTGAGGAGGCACTATTTTACAGAAAGGGTGGTGGCAGGGTGGAATCTTCTGCCAGAGGAAGTTGTATCACTACAGAGTGTTGGAGGCTTCAAGAGGGTGTGGGACAGATTCAAGGGGAGGGTTCAAACTGGGAAGGGGTGAGAGAAAGGGGGGCATATGAGGGAGGGGGGCAGCTGCAGTCTAATGGACTGAACTGCTGCACACTCAAGCAGGTTAGATAGACCAAATGGCCTGTATCTGCTAGCAATTTTGTATGTTTGTATGTATGTTTATATAATGTGTGCTAGGTAATGCAGCAGTTTAGAGGCCATCACCATTTTCATTGTGGTGATTTTGCAAGCCAAGAAAAATGTAAAAGCTACTACCTATCTCATTGCACTTCCAGGTAATTAAGAAACAGGTAATGGTGGTGGATTTTACAGTAAAGACATCTGGTAAATCCAGATAGCAAGGTACTTAATGCCATTCAGGAGACCATTTCCTACTAAGTAGTGTAAAAAGGTTACTGATACAGGACTTATGTATGTGCACACCTCTGTTTTTCTGGGATTAACATTCAAGCTTGAATTCAATTAGAACTGTTGAAGCATGACCAGTAGTGGAGAAATGGTCTCCAGTGTGTCATCTGACAACATTAACAGGTCATCATCATAGAGAAAAATAGAGTATTCATGACCGTCAATTCGGAAGCCTCTAATATGGGGGTGTGATCTCTGATTGTGACAGCCAATGGCTTAATAGCCAGAACAAATGGGGGGGGGGCATCTCAGACTGGTGCCTTCCTGGAGATAGAGGGAAGCGGAGAGTGTGTTATTTGTAAGAACTCTCACACTCCAGCCAATATACAGAGTTAGAATCTATCTCCTGAAAACATTGCTAAACCCTATGTGGGTAGAGCAGCTCTTGGAGGTAGCCCCACTCCACTGAGTCAAATACTTTTTCAGAATTGACAGCTATCACTGCAGATGGAGTGGGGCTACTTATTGCCCTGACATGCAAAACTGCTACCCTCAGGAAGAGGTCCATGCTCAATCTCCCTTTTACAAATGCAACCTGAGAAGGGTATATTAGGGATGGGGTATGGTTTCAGACAGTTGGCTAGAATCTTTGCCAGAAACTTAGCATCCATGTTGATATGGGTGATAGGTCTATAATGGCCTGGGTTATTGGTGTTGCTTCCTTTCATAGGCAACTTGGAAATGATCACCTCTCCCAGAGTAAGGGGGGCAGTAGAAACCTACTGTGCTTCTAAAAGAGCTCTATGTAGTGTGAGACAGAGTTGCTCCATCAGAAGTTGGAGAAAGTTCACTGGGATAAGCCAGACTTCACCTCCTGCAGGGTGAGGGGAATCTAACATGTGTGCTGGTTCCTGTGTCAGATGCAGTAGCTAAATGCACAATAGAAAGTCTGTTATCTCTGTGTCTGATGGGGTGTAGGAGAGGCATATAACTGCTCACAGAAGTGTCTCATTATGGCATTTTTTTCATCAGGTTTGATGAAAGAGCACCAGTCTGAAACCTCAGCAATGTTATGAAATTCAGTGTATTGCTGTCTCAAATGGTAGGCCAGCACCCTCCCTGCCTTCTCCCCCTTCCCAGTATTTGTGCTGCATTCTAATGATGGCCATTTCAGACTTTTGAGTATACTGTCCCAGAGAGTTGCTTGAGTGACCTCACCAGTATCATTTAGGATAAAATAGCTTGCAGTCTCTTCATTTACCCAAAGATTGATATTTTTGGGTCACTTAGCAGCAGGATATCAAGATGCAATGGGGGTTTCCTGCCCCCATATTAGGGATAAGTATGCAAGAGCATGATTGGAAATATGTATTTCACCTATGTCCACCACTACTACCTGATAGGCAATCTGGGTGGATCCAAGACACAGATCTAAACAGCTGTATGAGTTATTTACCAGGAAGTAGCATGAGTCATCTTTCAGGGTAGGATGGTGTGTTCTCCAGATGCGAATGACAGAATGTTCCGCCACCATATTTGTAAAGCAGCCATTACCCTTGTGCGGGGTTCAATCTTCCCTGAGTTCTGATCTAGCATCAGTTCCCATGTCATGTTGAAATCCCCTCCTAGCAACACTGATAGGGCATCAGGGTTGAGGGTAGTTATTGCCTGGTTGAAGGCATTGACAATCTGAGGCCAGTCCTCATCAGTCACATTCGTGAAACCTAGGCTAATGGGGCAAGATAGGATTTGAATCCTAGCTAGCACCCACCTGCATCAGGTGTGGTTGATTCTATTTACCACAGGAGAGATTTATGCAGAATCAGAGAATCCAACTCCCCTTTTGTTTGCCTTTGCTGGACTGTGGACTTCAGTACCCTCCCTCTCCCTCTTGAGTTTTCAGGCCTCTTCTGAAAACAGCTTTATTTTCTTGGAGGAATGCCACATATTTTCCAGGGGAGATATTTGTGTAGAATCAGAGAACCTCACTCCCCTTTTCTATGCCTTTGCTGGGCTGTGGACTTCTGCATCCACCCTATCACTCCTAAGTTGTCTTGCCTTTTCTGACAACTGCTTTATTTTCTTGAAGGAATGCCATAGAGGTACCTTGATGCAGAAAGGTGAGGATTTTTTTCCTCTTCACTAGGTAGCTAAGCCCTTTTGCATTCCAACACACACATTTAATATCAGTCATGATCTTGGCCCCATCAATATGAATCGAGTATGGCTGAGATAGAGACATTCCCCCGAAACCATTATTAACCACTCTCCCAATATATAGCCTCAGTGCTGGTGCAAGCAGAAAAATTGTAAACAACTTATAACAATGCCCGGTACATAACACAAAACTATTTAAATGCTTTTCACAACTAATGTGGCTACAGCAAACAATCTTTGGTCAGTGGGAGCTGGGGTATGAAAGAGACACTAGTGCTTATTGCAGAAGCATTCAGGGTATGTGGAGTGGGTTAAAGGTGGTAGCAAATGGGTTACCATAGCACAAAGTCATCCCTGTGCGCTCCATTATTCTGTACAGACTTCGAGGGTCAGAGAGGCCAAATAAAAGTACTTGGTTGCAGTCATGAGTTCTCATGGTTGGGCAGGTTCTAGACCATCTTGTGGAAGAAAGGGTTAAAATTCTGCAGCAGGACCATCTCTGAATGAAAAAATGAAAAAAAAATAGTGCCAAGGAAGGGAAGGAAACATCAGATAAGCGGAGGGTGGAAACAGGGGGGTATCTTTGTGTCTACCAATGTGAACACTCTTTCTTTTTGCATTCATAGAGAAGTACATAAAGTCTTCTTTCTGTTTTGTGATCAATGCTTGCTGTGGAGAGCCATGAGCAACTTTCTCTTGCTGTTGCTTTGCCCTTAAAAAAATGATAAAAAAAACTGTGCTTAAATCCTCCACCCAAGCCCCAGGTGAGCAGGGGTAAGTTGGAAAGGAGCTGGAGGGATAGCATGCAGAGTCATATCATATCAGAGATTAGTTTCAGTCTTGTTTCCCATCTTGTGAATCCCATTATGATGCTAGCTGTGCAGCACCCCTGCCCCTCCAAATGTCATTAGGATGTCATCTCCAGGGTGTGAAAGGGGAAGGCTAGAATCAGAAAACTAGAAACTGCTTCTGTGCCAAGCTTGGGAAGTGGAGAGTTATTTATCTGTCTAGGTAGTTACGATTGAGCTGAGGCAGAGGCAGGACATGTCCCTGGATGGAGAAGAAAAATAGAGGGGGGGGCACAAGGGATGCCATTTTACACTGTTTTTGTAAGCTATAAGAGGCAGGTTAAGAAGAGGGAGGAGTTTCATGTGAAGTGCTATACCATTCAGGATGATGTCCGGTACATTTGGGCAGTCCAATGTGTCCAGAAGCCTGAGGTCACTCTGCATTTGGGACTGAGTAATGGCAGGACCATGTCAGACTGCTGTCCCCCTCCTGGCTCTGAATGGATGGGAACACCAATAATAATTAGGGCCTCTGCTTTATTTAACAGTGTCACATCTGCTTGACTGCAGAAAAGGGTGAGGACCCTTCAGTCTTCACAGATCACAGGGAGAAGGGGGGTTGAAAAAACATGGGGAGAGATACAAAAGAGCATTCCAAAACTTGGAGTCACGGACTTATAGAGACAATGGCTGAAAAGGTACTGGCATGTCACCTTCTGTCACCATAAACAGAGGCCCCAGTGTTCCCCCCCTTTACACAAGAGTCCCTCATCCATGAAAAACATCACACAGCATTAGCACATTATTTAGGCTTAACTACAGGTGATGAAACACTGTCTCTTGAAAGGATGGTCCAAAAGAACCTAGAACCCAAATCATCACTCCACAAACTGGACAGCACAGCTCTGTCAAGTCTGGATGGTGGGATGCTCACTGTGGCATTGTGTCCCAGATTGTCATGTTTTTGGAGGAGCTGCCAGTTGGTTGATACAACCTCAGCCTAGACAAGTGGCCTCAGGCCCAGTTCTGCATTTGCCTTGGAATGGACAGGTTGAGAATCTGAAGTTGCTTCTTGAGGGGATCTCTGAGAGGGAGCAAAATAACAGTTAGGTAGGGGTGCAACTTGAGTCGATCTGTGGTTTACAGAGAAGAGTGACTGTTGCTGTTTTTGCTGCAGGACAGGGAATCTTGTGTATCAGCTTTGTGCTTGTGGCAGTTACACTGCCAGGGTCACTCTTGTCCTCTGGTAGTGAGTTGCCAGGGGTCATCATTAGGCAAGAAGGAGACATGAGCTGGATCTATGCTGGGTTCTGTGCCTGCTGTATCCATGTCAAGCTGGCCTTAGTTCTCATTGAGCTTTTCCTGTTGGGATTGCAAAAACAGGGAGTCAAATCTGCAACTTGGCCATGTTTTCTTAATAGTGCCCTTTGCAGCAATATGAGTGTGGAAGACTATGGGGATATCTTTGTCAACCACCTTTAGCTGGGCTGGATATTGATGGGTGGGAGTGATGCCCATTATGTGATAGGCTTTCATAGCCCCATTGAAGACCTTCTGTTTTTAAGAAAGTTCCACTGAATAGTCAGAAAATGTTAATGTTTTACGTCTTTGCCAGGAAAGTGGACCTCTCTCCCTGGCCAGCTGTAATATGCACTCTTTCTCCTTGAAGCATAAGAATCTGATGATCATCAAGTGAGGTTTTCCCCTGGCTTTGGAGCTGCAGCCAGGTACCAGAGCACCCTGTCAATTTTAATCTAGAGATCCCCAGAGATTTTGAAGATAATGGGAATTACCTTTTGAAGAAAAATAACAGGACCAGGGTCCTCCACATGCTTGAGGAAGCCTATAAATTATAGATTTTTTGTCTGTAGCTATTTTCAGGGTTTTCCTCCTAAGCCCAGAGCTGGTGAATGATGTGGGCTTGTGACTGTAGGAGCACTGATGTGGAGGCCTGCTGCACGTCCATCCAGCTGATTTTCCATTCAATGGTACTAACTCAGATCCCCTGGACCCTACAATGCCAGTTCGACAACCCTTTGGTCGACCGGCATCTTGCCAACTGGAATCACGTCGACCACAAACCACCAAGTTGTGGTTTACATGATTCCAGTGTGTCTCCCGGTCCATTTTTTTTATCAGGAGTGCTTCGCCTCCCAAACCCTCCATGTGGGGGGGGGCTCTGCCCTCTGCCCTCTGCCCCCCATCTATAGGATTCTCAACTCCAATCAGAGTTGATTCAGGGTGGGGGTGTAGGGCCAGGGGACAGTGTGCCCCTGTCTCAGGCACACCAACACAGTGACCTGTCAGTAAAGTGTTGATTTTGCTGACAGGGATGTAGCTCGCTGTGTTGGTGTCATCGTACGTGGGGCATACCGATCCCCAGATCCATGATGGCTCACTGTGTTGGGACCTTGGTGGTCATCATGGCCCTCATTTGCAGCATTAACTGGGCATACATCACCTTGATCCTCTTGGTCTTACAGCATTATCACTACCTCTGCTGCTACCCTTTTTTGACCTTTAAATCTCTTTTCGGGGCTGAGTGGTGACAAGAGGATTCTGTCAAAATGTTGAGATGGAGCACACAGATAACAAGGAAAGCTCAATCCACAGTGAGTTCCTTGCAATATTAACCAAAGAACGATGGTTTGAAGTTAATATTTAGGTGATTATGGTGGATCTAAAAAAGGGATGAACAGAGCTGTCCCTCAAAATGACAATCTTTTTCAGTGGTCAGGCCATGCACCCAATAAAATAAGTTCTAATGTAATTGTTCATGTCTTTTTAGAAAATGGGCTCAGAAAATAAACATATCTGATTGGCTGAAATGCCATCTAGGCAGTCATTTATTTTCTGATAGAGGCTGCTCCAAAACTAGTGCAAACTCTGGGTGCCCCATCACTTCAAATATCTTTGGGTACCCCGAATTTTAAAACTGTCAAACCCCCATTTTTTTATCTCCCATTTAGCGGGTGACAGAGTGACCTGTGATCCATTCTTGCTCTCGCAAAATGCATTAGCCAGTAGTGCAGCTCCATGTATGGCACAAATAAAATAAAAAAATCAGCACACTACCTCAGTATTGCAACTTATTACGAGTCAGATGATTCATTTGCAGCTTTGTCTGGGATCTCTGTATGGCTTCCCAGTCACAAAACCTCCCGGTACTGTCAGGCATGCCCTGTCAGGTCTCTCCCTAGCTAACAGTACTGTGGTCCACAAACACTGTGGGATACTGTTACGGATTGTTGTTGGGTCAAAGTTCACAAGGGCCAGTGCTGTGAAGCAGGAGGAAAGCTTCTCAATTTGACTAGATGGCTCTAGAAAGAAATGTCTGTGGCACTGGCTATGTGCATCGATTTCCTTCCGATCTGAATGTGCAGTTTCAGGGAACCTGAGCATGAGCTAGCCACAGTTTCCCATAACAAGTAAGTGATACCAATTAAAAAACACCTGAAGAAATAAATACTCAGCCAGTGAATGTTAAATGTTTCCCCTGTCTCAGTATATGAAGCACTCGACTTCCTGCTTTTACATTGCAGGATAGCTCACTTAACTGTGCATCTTATTCCGACCACAAAACTGACCAAAAAAAAAAGTTTCTTACAACACTAAGGACAAAGAACTGTGTTTTCTTGTTTTTCTTAAACCTCAAAAGGACCACACCAGTGACCCAGGTTTGGGAACGGACTCGGGGCACTGGGGGCTGGCATGGGAAGGAGAGGATTGAGCATCCAGAGGACTGCTCTTCTTTCCTTGGGTGGGTTGGGTGGCAAGCCTCACTCTGTAGTGGCCCCTGGTGCAGACCAGAGACACAACAAGCAGTGGCACAGGAGGGACAAACCAGAAAACTGGAAACCAATCCAATGGGCTGCCAGATGATGACTGTCATTCTCTGCAACCACTGGAGTCCTTCAGGGAACCCTCTCTCAGTCTCAGCAGCACCCCAAACCTACTACACTAAGAGTGCATTGGTATGCCCTCCCTGGTGCTTTCCCCCTCGGAGAAGGGGAACCCACCTGGTGCTGGGTTATGCTGGGATACTTCAGGGTTGGCTGTGATGTGGGACTGAGGAATGGCCTGAGTGGGGACAGATGGGGTAAAGTTGAGGAACATGGCAGCCTGAAGGAGTGGAGGTCATTGGGGCACAAAGAGGGATAAAAATATCACACAAATAAAACCTCAAAATGATGTTAAGTGCTTGCTTATGGAGAATTATATCTTCTTATGGATGTTGTGATGTGGGGGCCTGTGGCATTGGGCCTCATTATACCCCTGAGTGGTCCAGTATTTCCCAATAAAGCCTACCCTGTTGGGTATTACTGCTTACATATGGCATGAGAATGAGTAAATAAAGGTTTCTTTATTTGTCTGTATATGATTACTACTTACTAACAACTTAGTGTTTCATATAGAAATAACAGAGAGACACTATTGCATTCTATACTCAAATCTTATTTTTAGAACTTTATTAAGAGCTTTGACAGTGTTAGAAGAAATGTCATAAGATCAAGGAATATAATAGTTCTAGTGTACAAAACTTTGATAAGGGTACAGCTAGTGTACAGTTGTAGTCACCATACTAAGGAATATAAAGCAAAACTGTCAAAATAAATTAATAGCCACCTACAGTATATATTGACTGAAGACTGCATCTCCCCCATCAACAGTCAATTTCTACAGTCAAGTCATTCTAAGCCCACATGATGTCAGGGTAGCAATCCTAGAAATTCAGCCACACCACTGTATGCTTTGTTGAAGGGGAGTCTAATGAAAACTGGCCAAACATGTTAATCACTAAATTGCTTGTTTATGTGAAAGCAGACATCACACATTTGATGATAATTCGCCCAGATTAGATATATCCTTGGAGGAGACCAGCTGGACACCCTATTGCACTTCAACAGCAAAACTGAAAACAAAAATCGTATGCGTTCTATATAAAAAAAAAAGAAGTATAACAGTTTAGCTGTTATTTAATCCCATTAGCTGTCTGTTAAAACCAATGTTGTGGACACCATTGGTTTAACACTATGAACCCTTTTGATCTTGGAAGGACTGTATAATTTTAAACAAGAAAGAGAGGGAGAATATGGTGACGAATGGTAGCAATTATTGTATTAGGAGAATTCTTGCCCAAGTAAGGGTTTGTTGTAATCAAAGAACATCACTTTGAACAGCTTAAACTCAGAATACTGTAATTGTAATCATTTGTATCTACTTCTCCATCAGTACATATTGCATACCGTCTTTCATACCAGAATGTTGTTTACAAAAACTACTGCTGAAATTATCTGTAATGGTAATTACTGTAATGGTAATTATCCAAAGCTGCTCACGGATAATCCTGTGGATGTTGACTAGAGCCCCTCCCATCCATCTCTTGTCCATGAGTAACATATGGGTTTCAGAAATGCAGCAAGGAAAATATAACCCGTTGTACAAAATCTAATTTATAATTAGACAAGTTTTAAGCCTTGGATCTGATTCTACCAGAAACATGCTTTAGCATACTATACAGTGTATATATTACTGTAATACAAAGTTAGGGATTATTTTCCTGCAAAAAACATCCCACAATTTCTCAGTAATTTAAATAATCTAAAAGCAATAGTACTTACCCACTTATATCATGAACTAATAATTTTACCCTGCCCATGTCACAGCAACATTGATAATACTAACTTGCCTACATTCTACAGTGATGACATGAACCAATCCATGTCACAGCAAAAATGATTATACAGTATTAACCTGCCTACTTCATCTTCCAAGTGAAGCCAGCATTTAGTCATACAAACCTGCTAACTGCACGTGGAATTCTGTCTTGGTGTCACTCAACAAGCTTTAATCCCATTTAAAAAAAAATGTTAAAATGCTGGCAATCTTTTAATTATGGACCTATAGATTATAAGGCTGAACACATGGTCCAGGTGTATTACACTACCTGTGGAAACCTTTGTATCTTTCAGTTCTGATAATGTTTCATGAACATCTTGATGTTCACTCTCACTGTTTACATATGTCATAAGAGCCAGTAGCTCATCAAAACAGTGACTCTTAAATGGCAAGGAGTCAAAACAGCACTGGATTATAGCGAATGCCAATATCGGTGAAACTCAATGTACCCCCTTCCACGAGGTCTGCCCCTCCCTAGTTGATATATTTAGTAAGGGTGTGTGTGGGGGGGCAGTGCCCCACACAAGGTGTGGTACAGGACATGAAGTCTCCCCACCAAACAGAGAATTTTCCAATTTTGGTATTCGCTATTATCTAGTGCTGTTTTGACTCATCAACGTTCAGGAGTTGTTGTTTTGATGTGGAACCATCAGTGCCCCTCTGTACAAAATATCTAACACTATAAATTGGGTTGGGAATTTTCTGCATCCTGAATGGCTGAATGGTACCTGTGGCAATGTTTTTATCAGTGCATCTTGTGCCAACTGATACTTCTTCAACCAACCAGGATGCAATGCAGCCTGAGACCCATGCCTTCCAGATACTTAGAAAAAAAAAATATTGCAGCCATTTTGGTAAGGAAAACAGTAGTAAAACCCATTACTTGCCATAAACCCTGAAATAAAATATCCTACTCATTTTAATAAACACCCATCCCTACTCTACATCTAAAAATGCATAACATGTTCAACAGTAATTTTACAGCATTAACTAACCTGTTTTGATTTTTTTTTCTTTTCTGTTTTGCAGGCCTTTAATCATCAATAGAGATGGACAAAGCTGGGAAACTTCCCTCCACGAATTAATCCATGAAGTTAGTGCAAGCCACTGATTAATTTATGGACACGAATTTGTGAAATTCTGCCCAAGAATAGTGAAATTCTGCAATCATGGGTGAAATTCTGCTATTCATGGGGGAAATTCCTTTGTTTGCAAGTGAAACTTCACACTGCCTGACAAAATTCCACCCCAAAAAAGATGAAGTCAGATAAGCATATTTTAGCCTGGTAGTAAAACTTCATGAATTGTTCTGCAGAGGTGAATTTCCCGACTTCACGGAACTTCACTGGCAAATTCAAACTTTGCTGCATCTCTAAACCTCAGACTCTAATTTTCTCTCATATGATGAATTCAGCCAGCCTGACTGCCCTCCCACCTGCAATATTGTCTGACCACAGAATTGGGAATATGTTTTTTTTTTACTTTAGCACAAAATCATGTTCTGTGACATGCAAGGGGCTTGATCTAGGAAAGTGCTGTAATCAAGAACCGCTCTCCTCTCCTCTGCTCCAGTGCTGCAACTGTGAAACTGCTAGATCATACATCTATGGTGGCTTGTGAGTAACATGCTTGATCTCAGACTGCAAATAGTGCAATTAGTCCCTGCATGCTCCCAAAGGACAGCATGACAGAAATAAACCAACAACAATGGAAAATAAATTATCAAGGGTGTTTGAGTTGGGGAGGGGTGAAAACACCTCTGCCTTCCAGTGGGTGATTTATGTCATTACTTCTCCATTCCATTAGAAAACCATAGGACATTTGGAGTACAAGGACTACTTTTCCATTTTTGTAATTCTTTTAACATATTTTTTAAACTTTTTATGTTTAGTTTTTGTATTATTTTA
This sequence comes from Neoceratodus forsteri, assembly GCA_016271365.2. Taxonomy (NCBI): domain Eukaryota; kingdom Metazoa; phylum Chordata; order Ceratodontiformes; family Ceratodontidae; genus Neoceratodus; species Neoceratodus forsteri. The sequence continues at coordinate 1,244,562,232 of CM057458.1, read as the reverse complement.
TTTTATTTTTTGTTACCAGAAGACCCATTCCAGAACACTATATGACACTATGAGATGTGGGTCATGGGTTGATAAGAGCACTTCCCATGTGCTAAAGGCAAAAATAAAATCATTGTCTGGCAGCTGTCACTGTGCCATGTGCTAATAGGTTTCTCAAAAATGACTGTAGAACCAGTTGAGGATGGAAGAGATTGAGACTGACTGGTTTGAGGGAGGGTAGCTAACTTGTGCCAGTCTACCCATCTTTGTGGTCTGCTGAACCTCATGCCAAGGACCCAAGGATATAAGGGAACACAGCAGGATGAACATAGGGAGGCATACCAAACTTCCCTAAGGGAAGCAGGGAAGGCAGTAAGGCAGGCAAAGGCCCAAACTGAGGAAACACTAGCACAAACAGAAAAAGAAGGTGTCAAGACTTTCAGTATGAAAGAAGAAAGTCCAGAGGGGTATTGCTAAGATCAATGGAGAAAAGGGTGTGTGTGAGGAGGAGGACCATGTAAAAGCATGTATCCTAAATAGATACTTCTGCTCAGTGTTTACTGAAGAGAAGGTAGGTCAGGGCCCACAGCTCAGCACCATGGAAACAGGGGGGAGGGAGGTGTCCACTAGTCCCTTCACAAAAGAAAGGGTCCAACAAGAGCTCAATAAGCTCAGGGTGGACAAGGCAATGGGACCTGATGGCATACATCCCAGGGTATTAAAGGAGCTAAGGGTGGAACTAGCAGAACCATTATCAGAACTGTTTAGTGAGTCTCTGAGCACAGGAGCGGTCCCAGAAGACTGGAGAAGGGCTCATGTGATCCCGCTCCACAAGAGTGGTAGCAGGGAGGAGGCAGGGAATTACAGACCAGTTAGTCTTACCTCAGTAGTAGGCAAGATTATGGAGACACTCTTTAAGGAAAGGATAGTGCAATACCTGGAATCCATAGGAGCTCAGGATCAAAGACAGCATGGGTTTACAAAAGGAAGGTCCTGTCAAACTAATCTCATAGATTTCTTTGACTGGGTAACCAGAGTGGTGGACCAAGGGGGAGCAGTTGATGTTGCCTATCTTGAATTCAGCAAAGCTTTCGATACTGTTCCACATAGAAGATTGATCAATAAGCTGGGTAGGCTTGGGGTGGGTCAGACGTTGGTCAACTGAGTGGCAAACTGGTTGACGGGCAGAAAACAGAGAGTGGTGGTAAATGGTAAACAGTCAGAAGAGATGCAAGTCACAAGTGGGGTACCTCAGGGATCAGTACTGGGGCCAGTTCTCTTCAATATCTTCATCAGTGATATTGCAGATGGACTGGAGGGTAAGGTTTGTCTGTTTGCAGATGACACCAAGATCTGCAACAGAGTAGATGATTCAGATGGGGTGGGTAGAATGAGAAGAGATCTGGTTAAACTAGCAAAATGGTCAGAAGAGTGGCAACTGGGGTTTAATGGAAAGAAGTGCAAGATCATGCACATAGGGAAGAGAAACCCTGAAGCCACCTATAGTCTGGGAGGAGTTGCTGGCAATTACAAGGGAACAAAGAGACTTCGCATCATCATCCCCGATGACCTGAAATCATCCAAACAGACCACTAAAGCAGTAGGTAAGACTAGGGGTGTTGGGGTGTATTAGTAGGGGTATCACAAGTCAAAAGAGGGAGGTAATAATCTCTCTTTACAAGACACTGGATAGGCTCATCTGAGTACTGCATGCAGTACTGGAGGCCACATTCACAAGGACATTAACCAAATTGAGGCAGTCCAGAGAAGGGCAACCAAAATGGTACAGGGACTGCATCAGAAAACATATGAGGACAGATTAACGGAGCTCAATATGTATATCCTAGAGCAAAGGAGGGAGAGAGGTGATATGATCGAAACATTAAAACACCTTAAGGGCATTAACAAGGTGAAAGAGTCAAACATGTTTCAATACAAGAAAAATAGTAGGGCAAGAGGACATAGCATGAGATTAGAGGGAGGACGATTAAGAGGTAATGTGAGGAAGTTCTTTTTCATAGAAAGGGTGGTGGATGCATGGAATGGCCTACCTCAGGAAGTGGTGAATATGAATACATTGCAGGGCTTCAAACAGGCATGGGATAGGCATAAGGGAGCAATACAGATGAGTATGAATAGATAGGCCATTGACAGAGTAAAGGCCGATGGCACATTTATAAGGTAGAAAATGAAATGGGCAGACTGGATGGGCCTTGTGGTCCTTATCTGCCATCAACTTCTATGTTTCTATGACCCAAAGAGTCTTTGGTGGAAGAGCTGAAGACATATTGAAGACAGGGGATCTGAACTGAAGATGGTGGGTGGGCAGAAAGGGACAGTGGAAAAGCAGGAATACTGAATGAATACTTCTGCTCAGTATTCACAAAAGAGGAGGAGGGGGAGGTGTCTAATTCAGTTAACAGAAGCACAACAGATAGGGGGTTGATCCCAGTTCTTTCACAGAAGAAAGAGTTCTGAGTGATCTCCTAAAACTGAAGGTGGACAAAGCAATGGGGCCTGACAGAATTCTCCCCAGAATTCCAAAAGAATTATGGGGAAAACTAGTGACACCATTGACTACACTTTTTAACAAATCATGGGAGGATGGTGTGGTACCTGAGGACTGGAGGAAGGCGGATGTGACTCCCCTTCACAAAAGTGGGAGCAAGACAGAGGCAGGAAACTACATACCTGTCAGTTTGACCTTTATGGTAGGGAAAGTGATGGAATCGCTTCTGAAGGAAAGAATTGTTGAGTACCTAGAGGCCAGTGGGGCATAGGACCCAAGGCAGCATGGGTTCAGAGCGGGAAGGTCATGTCAGACGAATCTAATCGATTTCTTTGACTGGGTGACCAAAGTAGTAGACCGGGGGGTGTGGACATGGCCTACCTAGACTTTAGCAAGACATTTGACACAGTCCCACACAAAAGATTAATGATCAAATTAACCAGCCTGGGAGTGTGTCCCAGAGTGGTATCCTGGGTAAAACATTGGCTGTACAACAGGACACAGAAGGTCATTGTAAATGGAGTCCACTCTGAAGAAAGAGGGATTACTAGTGGGGTACCACAGGGTTCAGTACTGGGTCTAGTCCTTTTTAATGTCTTTATAAGTGACATTGCAGAGTGACTGGAAGGATGACACAAAGATCTGCAACAGGGCTGATGCACAAGGAGGTGTGGAAAGGATACGAAGCAACTTGGCAATGTTGGAGGAATGGTTAGAAGTATGGCAGCTTGGATTCAATGCAAAGAAGTGCAAAATAATGCACCTGGGAAACAAAAACCCAGGGGAAGATTACACAATTGGGGGGGGGGGTCGAAACAACAACAAAAATGGAAAGGGACCTGGAAGTAATCATATCAGATGTCCTTAAGGTTAGCAAGCAATGTGAGAAGGCAGGAGGGAGGGCTGGGGTGATACTGTGATGTATAAAGAGAGACATCACCAGCAGAAAACAGAAAGTTGTGATCCCTCTGTACAGACAGTTGGTGGGACCCCATCTGGAGTATTGCATCCAGTTCTGGAGACACCATCTTTGCAAGGATGTAGACAGGATGGAGGCAGTGGAGAGGAGGGCAACTAAAATGGTGCAGGGTCTGCAAGAGAAGCCATATGAGGAGATACTAAAGGAGCTTAATATGTATACCCTTGAGGAAAGGAGGGAGAAGGGGGGACATGAAAGAAACTTTTAAGTACCTCATTGGAATCAACGAAGTCCAAGAGGGTAGCATCTTTCAGAAAAAGAGATGTACAAGAACAAGGGGACACAATTTGAAGATAGAGGGGAGAAGGCTCAGGGGCAATATGAGGAAGTGTTTTTTTACAGAAAGGGTGGTGGATCATAGAACAGCCTTCCTGAGGAGGTTGTGGGGTCTCAAACTGTGGGAGAATTCAAGAATGAATGGGACAGACCTAATGCAATTCTTATGGGGGGACGGGTAGGAAGAAATAGGCTGTTGGTTAACTAGGATCAGCAGTTTATCCAGTAGGTAGTGAAATGGGCAGACTAGGTGGGCCAAGCGGTCCTTATCTGCCGTCAAAGTCTATGTTTCTATGCCTCTATGTAAGCTGAACTGAAGTTGCCTATTTCCATATTCACTCACCACTACTAGAGACCAATAGGGCACTCTTTGTCCAGTACCTAACCCACCTAGGACCAGTAACACTGAAGCTTATGAGACCTTGGAATTGGAGGACCACAACACAGAAGGATGGTGTTTTCAGGGACATCTGCAGGGATATCCGTAGAACTGAATGGAACTCTGCCCGTTTCATCAACCAAATGTAAGCAACTTCTGAGTCACCCACCAACTGTATAAGCCATGTACTGTCCTTGAGGGGGAGGGTGGTAGTGTGATTCAGGCAACCCTTGGAATGTGACCTATGAGGAATACCATACATCTTTGATTACATATCACCCATGAATATTAGCTACCCTTAGATATAGGCTGAAGGGCATAGTGATATATTGTAATAAAAACTGCCTTCAAATATAAGCCATCGCTTATAATCATGTTAGATAAAGCTCATAATATGGGATTTATGCAGTACAGTGTTGAGGTTTCATACAATTTGCTGTTTAGTTATATCATTGCTCTGTAATTTTTAATTCTTTTAATATGATCATTGTTATAGTTTGTGATCTTTGTTGTATAGATTTATTTTGCATTTAAGACAACCCTTGCATTAATATGTGTCCTGTGTACATGTAGAATGCATGCCACATGCTTAACTGTGCAATGTTTGCATGTGGTTTGCATACACAAAGGGAACCTAAGTGAACCAGGTCTAAAAAGCAAATCAGGTTCACATGCTGCAAGCTTGACATGTGTTTCACAGGTAAGTTGGTATGAACATCTTCTAAAAATCACATCAGGTACATGTGCTGCACGCTTGACATGAGTGCAGCAGTTAAGCTGGTATGAACATCATTTAAAAATCACAACAGGTTCACATGTTGCATGCTTGCCATGTGTGCAACAACTAAGTTGGTGCAAATCTCATCTAAACGAGCATTTGTCAATGCCGAATGTTTGCTTGCTGGCATTGGCATTGGTAGTGTAGGAGTTACAGAGCTGCATAATAGGAATGGCAGTGAAGTATTGAACTGAAGCCAACCCCATCACCACCCTGCAGATAGTGACAGGCATTGGGGTGTGCCTTTGGGTCATCAGGCATAACGGCCATGCCATTTCACCACACCCTACCGTGCAGACACTGACAAGTGTCACGGTGTGCCTTGGGGTCTTTGGCCCTTATGGGCACCCCATTCCATCAGGAAATATTGTGAGATGGGTGCGGTATAGGAGAATGGGGTAAACTTTGAGGCCGAAGAGTCCAAGGCATACCTCGATGCCTCTCACTGGCTGCAGGGTGTGGAATGGTATGAGCATTACAGACAAGAATCCCAAGTCACAGCCCTGATGCCTGTCATTCTCTACAGGGTGGGGTGTTATGGTCGGAAACCCTAACGCCTCAGGCATTCGTTGGTATTTTCACTCCAAATTTTCAACATGGGTTTTTTGTGACCCCCACCTCATGAACAATGGCAATATCAGTTTGTTAGCCAAAAGCTGCTTTTGCACAGCAACTACGGCATTTGTCACCACAGGTGCAAAAACACATTCTGAACAGGATGCGAAAAATGACAGCTGTACTGTTCATGGGGAGGTGTAAAAAATGGCAGTGTTGAAAATCTGCAGTGAAAATATTAAAAAACTGGTGAAGTCACGAGCGTGCGTAGAAACTGTGCAACATGCACCCGTAATGTAATTAGTTTGGGAATTGTTTACAGAAGATTGTCAACACAGGCATTTTGGGACCTCCGGTCATGAACAGTGTCACTGTGATTTTCTTTATCTGTCCCGAACAATGACTTCCCACAGCGACCACGCATTTCTGTGCTGAAAGTGTGAAAACACATTTCGGCCATGTTGTGAAAAATGACAGCTGTACTGTTCATAAGGAAGTGTGGAAAAATGCCACTGGTGAAAATCTGGACTGAAAATATTACAAATTCATGAACTTACGAGGGTGCATGGAAACCGTGCAATGCTCACTCGTAACACAGTCATTTTAGATTTTCACCAAATTTTCAAAATAGCCATTTTAAGACCTCTGCTCATGAACAGAGTCACTGTGATTTTCTTAATGTGTCCCATACATTGATTTCGCACACCAACAGCGCCATTGTGCGCTACATGGGCGGAAACATGTTTTGGGCAAGATGTGAAAAATGACAGCTGTACTGCTTGTAAGGAGGTGTGGTAAAATGGCAATGTTGAAAATCTGGATTCAAAATATTGAAAATTTGCAAACTTATGAGCGTGCGTAGGATCAGCGCAACAAATGCTGGTAAAACAGTCATTTTGGGGAATTTTTTCACCAAATTTTTAATGTAGCCATTTTAACACTTCTGCTCATGAACAGTGTAACTGTGATTTTCTTAATGTGTCCCATACATTGAGTTCGCACACCGACTGCGCCATTGTGCGCTACATGCACGGAAACACATTTTGGGTGAGAAGTGAGAAATGACAGCTATACTGCTCATAAGGAGGTGTGGTAAAATGGCAATGTTGAAAATATGGAGTGAAAATATTGAAAATTCGCGAACTTACGCGCGTACGTACTGTAGGAACAGCGCAATGCATTCTCGTAAAATAGACATTTTTGCGAATTTTTTCACCAAATTTTTAACATAGCCATTTTAACACCTCTGCTCATGAACAGTGTCACTGTGATTTTCTTAATGTGTCCAGAACATTGATTTTGCACACCGACTGTGCCATTGTACGCTACATGGTCGGAAACACATTTTGGGTGAGATGTGAAAAATGACAGCTGTACTACTCATAAGGAAGTGTGGTCAAAAAGCAATGTTGAAAATCTGTAGTAAAAATATTGAAAATTCATGAACCTACGAGCGTGCGTAAGAACAGCGCAACGCACGCTCATAAAACAGTCATTCTTAGGAATTTTTTTACCAAATTTTCAACATAGGCTTTTTGAGAGCCCTCCTTATGCACACTGGCACTGTCATTTCATTAATTAGTCCCGAAAGGTGATTTTGTGCAGTGACCGTGAAATCACCCTTCGGGCCCGATTAATGCCATGACAGTGACAGAATTTATGAGGAGGGGTCCCAAAAACCCCGTGTTGAAAATCTGGTGCCACAATTCCAAAAAATGCCTGAGATATGCAGCAAAGTTGAAAAAACCCTATTCATTACATTATACAGCTTACCGGCATTTCCTCAGTTCGCAGTCGGCTTTGAAGAGTGCAGACGTGTTCCTGGTCCACAGAAGATTGTCATGCCAAGCTCAGAGATAAGTATGGGGTGAGGTGGGGTTATGGGGAGGCAGGGTGCGCAGTGGGTGGGCGCGGGTGGGAGAGGGGTGAAGACAGCAGCGAGGAAGGTTTTCTTTCAGGTTTTTATTTGGACTCAGGCGGATGTTTGCCACACTGGGTGGGCTCAGCATGGCAGCTGGAAGGCTGTTGGGGCAGTGGAGCTGATGGGGATTGGGCACCCCCGTCGGCCATAGGAACTGTTGCCACGCTGAGGTGGGCTCCCAGCATGGCACCCGATAGTCTGGGGGGGAACAGTAGAACCGATGGGGGATTGGGCACCCCAGTTGGCCATGGAGACTGCGGGGGGAGAACAGTAGAGCTGACAGGGGTTGGGCACCCTGTCAGCCATACAGTGTGTGCGTGGGGAGGTAGGAGTGCATGAGCATGCAATGTGCGTGTAAGGCTGCAGTATGTGGTGGGGAGGAGGTGTTTACTCAAGCGGTGCTCTCCCTTTCAACTGTACGGCACTGCATTTTGGATCATCACACTATATTTCTTGCACATGCGTGCAAGCAAACATAAAAACACATCAGTTTCTATTTCTCATACTACTGCTAACAATTAGAGCCATTAAAATGCATTTTGCATTGATGTCCCATTAAAATTACGTAAAGTCATTAATTCTGATTTTTTTTGCAAGTTGTTTAATGGCTTTTGATTTTTGTCATTAAATTGCCATTAATTTGTAAAGTATTGTGTGTTTACTGCATTAAATGCCTACAGTATAGCCAGCCAACATCCCCCATTCCAGATTTGTAAAGGGGGCCTCTGTGTTGTGAAGCTTGACATTTTTGTTTTGGGACATACAAAACCCCTCATGCATATTTAGTGCTACAAATGTGTTTCTTCATGACCGTTTCACCTCACTTACTTTTCCTTTGTCATTCCATGTGGAGCATATGCACTATGGCCATGCTCAGCACTCTTTGTGCTGAGTAGGGTCTTGGATGCATGCACCATACCTCTCATTTTGTCATTGAAATGAGGGACATGGACACTCAAATGAGGGACAATGAGGGACACTAACCCTTATGATGATCAGGACACATCCTGAAACATGGAGATACAGTACCTCAGAACAAAGTGGAAACCATCATGTTTACTTGTACTGATATTAGCACCTGAGAATGAATTTCTACCATAAAGCAGCAGTGCCATTTAGGTAGGGCAGAGGGGGGCAGTTGCCACCCCTACAACATTTGTGCCTAGGTTGTTCTTATGGCGTGGCAATAATGGCATTAAATTTTAATTTAATCTTTTACACAATAAGTGCCCCCTGGCCTGTGTGCTTACACTGCAGGTGGACTCCTAACTCAACTGAATCTGTATTATGTTGTCCACTCTCTCTCCACCTATTAGCAGCAGTGCCATCACACGTGACATGGAGGAGCTCCGGCCAAGCAAGAGCACATGAGTCATGTGAGTGTGACACTATTTTTCCCACCACAGAGTAGGCAGGCTGCACACTACAGCTTGGAGGAGTCAGCGAGCACTGAACTCTCAACAGCAGTGTTGTGTCAGCATATTTTTGTTGGGTTACTCTTAGTTAGTCTCCATCTCTCCTGGTGGCTGAAGGTTCTATCACACTGCAACAAGTGTAAACTCACTGACATCCACTGCAGTGACAAAATGATGCTGACATCCCCCACCACACCATGTCCCAACAACGACGGGGAACAGACTGACACATTTCACGTGGCGATGCGGGCTCTGCCCCCTGTACCCTCCAGACTTAATGATTGTCAACTCTGGGGGTTGTGTATTACAGGGGAGAACAGCTTACAATGGCATCACTGCAACATTCCATTTGACACTGTGGATGTCGAACGAGTTATTGTCACTGTGTGGGAGTTGCAATTGGGAGGGGGGTTGTTGTATCGATGGTATACCATGGCTGAAGGGGCAGATTGTGAGCTAGAAGCTAACTAGAGACTAGGCTACCTATTTACTCTACTATGCTCACCTCGCAAATAAAATAGCACAGGCCCCCCCCCACAGCAGCAAGCTAGGCCTAGCAGCAGCTTTGACAGTGGTGTGGGTGGCCTTCATAGGCCTTGATCAGTGCAGTGTGGTAGCAGACATGGCAACAGCCAAGCAAGAAGCAAGCAACACAGGTTGGGCAGGTTTGGCTGATGAGGTGACTTGCTCACTAACCACATTGGGGACCTGGGATGGTCAGTTCTAGCATTCAGCTTCTGGTAGAACAGAAGAAGAGTGGACAGAAAACTGGGTTGATGGCACACTGGGCCAGGCTGCAGGTTCTGGTCAGATGGCTGGGTAAGTTAAAGTAAATCTTTTTTTGTTTATAGAGAGATTGGGGAAGGAGGAAGGACTGAAATATCAGGGTTTTATTTAACTCTAAAAATTGATTAGTGTTTTGCTCATAGAAGTGCTAAAACATTGTGAAAATGCAGAGCACCTGCCTCACTGTGTTTAACAAACATAACACTTCTAGAAAACCTATATAAATACTTACTGAACAGTTAGTATTGTCCCAAGAAAAAAACTGCTAATCAATTATTTAAAACCCTGAATATTAATGTGTTTTTCATGTTCCCGCACATTTGGGTGGCTTTATGACCCATATGAGATAGGTATTGAATGGAATGGAGTTGGGGAGTCAAATCAGGACACTTTTTTTTCTCGGGGGGCCGGTCAGAACTTCAGCCATGAAAATATTTGGTTAGTAATTGCGTGGGTTTAAGCCAAAATCTGATACACTGCTCTGGGGTATAGACAGATGACTCTTATACATTTTAATTTTTCCTCATTTGCATATCACTTTTCAGTCACAACAAATAAGATTTACCTTTCAGATACTTTCCAGACATTCCAGAGCTTGCCACCTAGGGATTAACTAGCACATGGCCGCCACTGGTTGTTGACTCACCCCTGCTGAAATCTGAAATGGCGCCCCTGCCATAAAGTCTAAATTTACAGGACATCCTCTGTTTGAGCAGCATGTTTTCCATGAGGGATGGAGGAGGAGCAGAGCAGTTTTCAGGGGTAAAATGAGGGCTGTCCTCTGCATTCAGGGAAAGTTGAGTGGTATGGTAAGCACAGACTACTGGAGCCCCACTATAGTCAAGCTTAAGCCTCCACCCCCCAGTAAAGCTGACCTCCACATTCCCAAGCTCAGGCACATTATGACTCAGGGCAAGGGAGACTGCAGTGGCATGCACCATTGAAATGAGTAGGGGTATTTTTTTATTACTACTTTATACATTATTAATGGGGAGTTGGAGATTAGTGAAGGCCACTGCTCGGATAACAAGGGCGTTGTTAGTAGAACAGTGGCTTTCATTATTCTCCAACTCGCCAACATACTGTATAAAATATTAATAAAAAAATAACTGCTTTCATTTCAAGAGGATAAGCCCCAGCACTCTGACCCATGGGCATCATCTCTTAAAGGCTCCTGCCTCTTACTCTCTAGTACTCAGGTAAGAGACTCTCGACTAATACCTGTACTTGGTGGGTTGTCTGTAGTAGCATGGCCTCACCTGCTACAATGCATGTGCAAGGGGAGGGACTGGCTGTGTTGGTTAGTGTCGGGTTATTGCTACTTTTGTGTTTGCCTCTTAAAGTCTGTTTGTGTGGAAGCATTCAAAACTATGGAGAGAAAATAGTAGGAGTTCAGGCCAGACAGAAATAATTAAGTGGTTTTGTGGGTAAGTGTGTGTATTGGGTGTGGGAAGAACCACATGTGTTTCCATTGGTATCTGTGCTACAGTTTAGCTGTGCAGCTTACATGATGGGAGACAAGAAAGCTAAAAAGAATATCAGTGGCTATAAGCATGTCTCTTGAATGCAGATATATGCAGATTTGTACTGAAGTACAAGTGAGCCATATGTGTGCAGGCAGTATAACTTAGTGGTTAAAGGCACTGAATTATAAACCAGGAGACCTGAAGACCTGGGTTTGAATCTCATCAACCCCCCCCCCAATAGATGGTGTGATCCTGAGCAAGTCACTTAACTTTAATGTGTGCAGTTATCAGTGACCACTTGCTTTTTGCATGCATGCCACATGCATGCAGTCTGTTCCAACTTAACATAAAGAGCATGCTTTCCATACGTGCTTGCTGCATGCAAACCACATGCATGCAATTGGTTCCAGATTAACATTTAAATCATGCTTGCAGCATACATATTACATGGGTAGTTTTAGTGTGCAGCATGAAAACATTTCATATAATTATTTCTGTAAGGGTCAAATTAATACAAACTGCCCTCAATACAAGTTGCAGGCCTAAATACAAAATTGTAAACAGGGTCCATTGTCTCCTTTTAAAGATCAGTAGTAAGCATGTATCCAAGGTCAGTACAATCCAAGGTAACTGTGACTTCAGCAGAGGCCTGTTCCTAGAACATAGGGCAGGGCTGAGACAGTGCAAATGAGGGTAACCAACATGATCCAAGGTCAGCAGGAAAGGACTTACATGCAGAGGCTGGAAGATCTTAACATGTACAAGCTGAGGGGAGGGGAGAGAGAAGGGAGGCATGGGTAAAACATAAAAAATACCTCCTAGGGATTAATCAAGTACATTGTAGAGAGATGTTCATAGAAACATAGAAACTGACAGCAGATAAGGACCGCTAGGCCCATTTAGTTAGCCCATTTTCCCTGCCTACTGTAAAAGAAGCAGACCCTACTTGATACATACATACATACATACATGCAAAGAAGCCAGCAGAAGAAGGCCATTTGCTCTATCTAATCTGCTCACATTGCAGGGTCTACACCTTGAGCTACTGTCCCTGCCCTCACTCCACACTCCTCCCATCCTCCCTACCCATGATTCTTACCTTCCATCTATGCCTGCCCCAGTCTCTCTTAAAGCTGCCCACTGTCTTCAACTAGATCACCTCTTCTGGCAGTGCATTCCAAATACCTACCACCCTCTCTGTGAAGAAGTGCTTCCTGATCTCCCTCTAAACCTCTCACGCTCCAGCTTAAAACTGTGCCCGCTCATGTTATGGTTGCCACTCAGCTTAAAGAAACTCTCCTTATCAACCTTATTTATCACTTTCAAGTACCTGCAGTTCCCAATCATGTCCCCCCTCTCTCTCCTGTCTGCCAGGGAGTACATGTTCAGTGCCCTCAAACTCTTTTCATATACCTTACCCTGATGACCCACTATCCTCTTTATAGCCTTCCTCTGGACCTTCTCCAGTAGGTTAATGTCCTTTTTGAGGTGTGGGCACCAGTACTTAACTCCATACTCTTGAAGAGGCCTTAACAGGGAGGGAGGATGATTCAGAGGAAACATGAGTAAGAATTTCTTCAAAGAACGGGTGGTGGACAAGTGGGACACCCTGCCAGAGGAAGTGGTGGGGGCTGAAACAATCACAGGAGTTAAGAAAGCATGGGATAGACATAAAGGAATTCTGGAGGTCAGGGGTAATGGGCAACAGACTTCTAAGAAAACGTAAAGTAAACTTACAAGCTCAAATGGGCAGACTGGATGGGCCATAGGCCCTTATCTGCCGACACTGTCTATGTATCTATGTGTCTATATATCTATGTAACAGGGACCTGTACGAGGGCAGTATAATCTCCTGTCTTCTACTACTGATCCCCCTAGATTTGCATCCCAGCTTTTGTTTGCCTTTGCTGCTGCTTTCTTGCACTGCATGGAGTGCTTCAGGTCACTAGTGATCATTACTCCCAGGTCCTTCTCCTCCTCTGATACAGATATTTGGACTCCTCCAAGTTAGTACTCTGTCCTGGGATTCTTGGCTCCAGTATGCATTACTTTGCATTTCTTGGCATTGAAGCCAAGCCGCCAGATCCTGGACCACTTCCCCAGCTTTTCCAGATCATCCTGTGGGTCCTGTATCCCTTCAGCTGTGCCCACTGTCCCACAGAGCTTGGTTGCATCCACAGATAGGCGCATTTTGCCCTTAATGCCATCCCCAATGTTATTGATGAAGACACTGAAGAACACCTGCCCCAGTACTGAGCCCTGTGGGATCCCACTGGTTACCTCTCTGGTGCCAGATAACTTTCCCCCCCACAACCGCCCTCTGGGTTCTGTCCCTCAGCCAGTTTTCCACCCATCTGGCCATCTTTTCACCAACCCCAAATCTCAGGCTTTACCTCATCATTCCTACTGCTAGGGTACCCCTATGCCTGTCCCATGCATGTTTGAATTCCCCGCTGTGTTTGCCCCCACCATCTCTGCTGGGAGTCTATTCCATGCATCCACCACCGTTTCCCTGATGAAATATTTCATCATACTACCACTTAGTCTACTCCCTTCCAACCTCATGTCATGCCCCCTCATTCCTGGATATCTCCTTTTCTGAAAGATGATAGCCTCTGGTACCCTATTTATGCTTTTTAGATATTTGTAGAGTTCTATCATACCTCCCCTGTCTCTTCTCTCTCTTTCAGGGTATACATATCCAGGGTCTCCCAATATCTCCTTATATGACTTTTGGTGAGGGCCCTGCATCATCTTTGTTGCCCTTCTTTGAACTGCCTCCACCCTGTCTATGTCCTTATGGAGATGCAACCTCCAGAAGTGAACACAGTATTCCAAATGAGGCCTCAACAGGGATCTGTACAGTGGCATCACCACCTCCTATCTTCTGCTGGTGATACCTCTCCCTATGCACCCCAGAATCCTACTGGCTGTACCCATAGCCTTGTCACATTGTTTGGCCACCTTTAGGTCATCAGATATGATTACCCCATAATCCCTTTCCTACCCCCGCCCATTATGTAATCTTCTGCTGGGTTCTTGCACACCAAATGCATGATTTTGCACTTTTTCACATTGAATCTCAGCTGCCACACTCAAGACCATTCCTCCAGATTACCTAGTTCCCATCTCATTTTTCCACCCCTACCAGCATGTCCACCCTGTTGCAGAGCTTAGTGTCATATGCAAATAGGCACACCTTCCCTTCCAGCCCCTCTACAATGTCACCCATAAATACATTAAACAAGACTGTCCCTTTTCATGCCTAGTGGGAACAAACATACCAAGAGAAACTCAATGGAGTTGGTGGAGGGGATTTAAAAGGGACATTAGAAAACATTTTTCCACTGAGAGAGTGGTTGAGGAGTAGAACTGCCAATGGAGGCAGTCTGTGCAAAATCAGTGAAGGGCTTTAAACATGAATGGGAAAGACACACAGGCCTGATTAACACAGTGGCTAAATGGAGACAGGAAAGCGAGGAGTGAATGACCACTAGGACCACATGATAGATGGGACTTAGCATTATCTGTGTACCACAGGGCCATTTTCTGTTGACAAATTCTGCTCCTTTAGGTAAAGGCCACATAGTATGGTTAAGGGACTAATCACTTTCTAGAATAAAGCTATAGATAAGTAGCATCAATTCCATATCTGGGGTACAGCCATAGGGAGGATGCCAGGGGCACTTACAGAGGGACTGGGCAGTATGCCAGGTATGTGGGCCAAATATGGTTAGAAGAGAGCTCTGGAATCACAGTTGCTGCCTTAGCTATAGCACTCCACACTCATATTGTCTAATTACAGGCAGCAAGAGCTTAGATACTTATCTTGAACACCAGGACTGACTGGGAAGTATGGTGGCTACATGAACTACTTTGTGGAGGACACCTTGGGCAAACAGAGGTGGGTTGGACCATAGTGAGGGGGCACCAGGGGAGAAAACAGACAAGAGTGGAGCTAAGGTTACCAGCCATGATGTGATTTGTACCACAGGAAATCAGGTTTAGCCTGAGCCATGCACTGCACAGGCAATGGATGGTGCTGGTCCATTTATGTTTTGCCTTTTGTTGTTTCACTTTCATAGTTGCTTGTCTCTTAGGACTCTTTCTTTTGAAAATGGACATGTGCCCATCTTCCCCACCCTTTGTTTCTGCTGCTCCCTGGTGGTCCATCCCCCCACCGCCACATCAAAGACTGAGCAGAAGTACCTGCTCAGACTGTCTGCTTTCCCTTGGTCCTTTACTACACAGTTTCCCCTGCCACCCTCCTTATCCTCACTACTTCTCCCTTGCTTTTCTCTTCTTATGTATGCAGTTGAACACAATTTTATCTATCCCCTTTAGCTACCCCCTTTGCTGTACTTTCTCCTGTTTGCATCTTTGTTCCCCCCATTGTCTTCCTGCTTTCCTCTGCTTTACTTGGTACACCCTCCGTCTTCCTCCTTCTGTGTTTCCTTATACCTCCTGAATGTCACTCCATTTTCATTCACCACCTTGGCCACTTCCCCAGAGAACCATAACAATCTTTTTTTCATTCGGCTTTTACTCACTTCTTTCAAGCAGTAGCTGGTTGCCTAAATTATGTCTTTCCTTATCTTTCCTCACTGTACCACTACCTGTCCTTGTCAAGCCCCACCCCCACGAGGTATTGTCGATAAGGAAGGGCACTGTGATGTCTGCAATGCTGTCACTGTTTGTAAGCACCAGGTCCAACACTGCTCCATCCCTATTGAGTTCATTGGCTAGTTGCCTGAGAAAGGACCCTTATAGGGAATCAAGTATGGCCCTGCTCCTTGCCAAAGCTGATGTCATAAGACTCCAAACCACATATGGCAAATTAAAGTTACCAGCTGGCAGCCTCTCCTCGTTTCTTGCCATCTTGATGATGGTTACCTCAAGGCATCCAACTCCTCTCACTGTGCTGGAGTTCTGTATACACCCCTCCCCCTATGCAGATTGTGTTCCCAACACCTGACTCCAGAACGACCTACAGCACCTCCAGCCCCTCCTTTCTCTATGGGTGCCCTTGCACTTCTGTGACCTCTATGCCCTCCTTTTCATATCATATATATATGAGTAAGCAGAGGTGGGCTGGAGACACTAGAGCACAGCGAAATTCAGCCAGAGAAACTCAAGAGGACATGAATCCTTGGCAATTAAGCTTGGATATGTTAGTACTTAGACTAAGGTATAGTTACTGACATTTGAAAGGAGAAACAGAAGAGATGAACAAATAAATCCTTTTCATCACAACAATATTATCTGACTGTGTTTCAAGACTGAATAGTTTTTTGTTGTGAGCAGTGGCAGACTGAAGAAACTGGATCAGAGATCAAGACAGCCAGAGGCTGTCTCTGAAGTCAGCAGGAATGAAAGGTGATTGACTAGAGAGACTGGAGTGGAGAGCAAGACAGCCAGGGGCACTCATATGAACTGGAGAGAGAAGACATCAGCAGATAATTATAAGTGGTTTATGGTTTTCTTTTCTCATATTATGTAACATAGCTCTTGTCAATCATACTGTGTGTGATAGAAAGACTTAACTGCAGAAAAATTGGTCTTTCTGAGCCAGAACACAATCTACCATTGATTACCATATATACGTTTGTTTTTTCTAAAGAAATAAAACATTTTTTAAAACCTTTACTATATTAGAAGTAATTTGGTAAATGTCAATAAAATTATTTTTGCTAATTTAAGAGAAGTTGATAGCTATTTATAATTCAATATTTTACCCACACACACACATACACACACACATATGCATACTGTAACACACCACCTACCATTTAGAAATGTTATGTTGTACTTGAAATCTGTACAAGGGCCTTGTGAAAATAACTTTATGGGGCTTGTACCTCTGATGAAAGGAACTTGCCTAGTGTAAACATGCTGTTTATGGTTAGCATGATTAATGAGGCTTTTTGATGGAAAATGTGACAGAAGTATATGTAACGACACTAGACAGTCTTATTTTTGTATGAGTCCTTCCTCTTCATTCTCTGTTCTCTGTACTGGATTATATAAAGTAAAGTTGTAAGATTCAGTATTGGGCTTCATAGCCTGCTATCTTGCCACAGTGACAATCCCTATTGGGGAAAATTATAACTTTTCATGCTGTCCTGTTAAGAAGGAAAGGGATCATAACTCGGGCCAGCCTGCCAGACAGATGATACCTTCCAACTTCCTGATCCATTGACCACACCGGCATGCAAATGTTTAGTGATGTCCTACCAGGGAGAGCATGGGGGCACACCCCATTGAAACCTACAGGGGTGATATTCAAATCATCATTATACATCTTTAAGCTACCTGTGACGCAAATAAAAGTTACTGCTAAACTAATAGGGGCCCTATTAGTTGAGCAGTGGCTTTCATTTGCAATAAGGGTGGCCTAAAAATGCATAATAATGTTTTGAAAATCAGCCCATAGGATTCAATGGGGCACACCCCCACACTCTTCTTGCTAGGATGTCACAAAACATTCGAGCGCAGGGGTGTGGTCAGGGGATCAAGAAGTTGGAAGGGATCAGCTGGCCAGCAGTTCAACCCGAGATATGATCCTCTTCTTTACAGGACAGCATGAAAGTATAATATAACCTACGAGGGACACCGTCAAGAAAGAAGGTAATGGGCTGTGAAGCCCAATACTGAAAATAAAAAGTCACACCTCTACAGTAATGGAAATGAATAAATGCATTAAAATCCATTTATCAAGTAAAAGTTGTATGTGGTATGGCACACTTTGCATTTCATTCACTGTACAAACTAGCCTGTTTTGATGCAAAACAATAAACACAGTGGGTTGGATTTTCAAAGCACAGAATTTGATGCAAGGTGTCTGCACCAAAAGGAATTGATGCAAGTATCACCTTGTATCAATTGCTGTGGCAATCCCAATTTTAGATCACAGGATACATTGAAATTGGCAAGCCTTGCACTGAACCAGCCCTGCACCAACCCTTCACCCAAAGGGGTGGTGTGCCAGGTTGTAAGGGTGCTTGCGCCACAGTGGGGCTGCAACATCCCCATAATTGGCATTCTGAAAGCTTTGCTGTGGCTGCATGTCCTGGCTATGATTAGACCAGGCATGAGCTCCTCTAACAGCCCTTGTGACTCAGGTTGGAGCTCTGCTGGGTGGGAGGGGAGGAAACACCACATTCCAACTGGGATATGTGCATGGTGCCCTGTATTGGCTGCATCAGGCTGTGAAGAAAGCCTACCTGTGGCAGGGTCCTGTGGCACAGCATGTAGTGGTGCACAGGACAGCATAAACCCACAAATCATGGCAGTGGTAGTCAAGTCCACTGACCTGTACTTGTAGACCTGCTGGGTACATACCATGCCAGCTTGTGGTGATGATGTACAAGCGAATACTGTCCTGGTCACACCATATGCACTGAGTTGTGTTACAGGATGGGTGCCAACTGTCACAGCTTAGATGTCCCTAATGCACAGCTCTCTGTGTGCTGGAAAATATCATGGACAGATGCTGGACTACCCATGTGGATGGGTAAAGCATGTCAATACGCAAGTGGTAGATTGTGCAGGCACCACAGATTGAACAGTAAAAGAGAACATGGATACAACAGTGTGGTAGCTCCAGTCCCCCCACCATCCCATACTGTTGTGGACACTGCTCTGTGGCATGCATGGTGGGTTGTAAACATCAACACCCACATATCCAACAGTGCCAGTCTCCACTGATGGTAGAGTGTCAGGTTTCGACTGAGCTAGTGGGGCCAGCAGAACCATGCTGCAGCCCTAGATGAATATCGACACCTATCACCCTCAGATATGTTGGTGCTGTACTGTTTGTAACATACCATGCATGCTACAGAGCAGTGTCCATGACAATATGGGATGGTGGGTGGACCAGAGCTGCCACACTCCGGCATCCATCCCCTCCTTTATTGTTCATTCCGTTGTGCTGGCACAGTCTGTCACCTGCATATCAACATGTTTTATCCACCTGTGGGGGTACTCTGTCATCTGTCCATGACATATGCCAGCACACAGAAAGCTGTGCATCAGGGTCATCTAAGCTGTGACAGTAGGAACCCACCCTGGAACACCATGGCATTGCATATGCTATGGTCAGGGCAGTATATACTTGTATGGGATTATCACAGACTGGAAGGGTATGTACTGGGCAGGTCTACTGGTACAGGTTTGTGTACTGAACACTGCCACTGCCATACTCAGTTGGTCTGTGCTGTTCTGGACACAGCCGTTTCCTGCACTTTAGGCCCCTGCCACAGGTAGGCTTTCAACACAGCTCAGTACAGCCAATGCAGGGTACCATGCACACCTAAAAGCAGAATGTGGTTTCTTATGCCCCCCCAACATTCACATCCCAGGGTGGCTTTACAATGGGTGGGAGGGGATCACGGCACCCTCTGTTCGACCCCTTCCATGTGCCTCCTGTTTGGCGCAGCACTCAGTGCAACTCTGTGGACTAAGGTGCTGGGATCACTGCTGTACCAAAATCTGGTGCAGAATCCCTGGTGCACCCAGAGCTTGCTGCAGGTGGGGGTTTGGCACAACTTGTGCCACTATAGAGACCGTTAGAAATTTGGACCCAGTATGCCTTAATGCATTACTATATGCATTAGGGGTGGGCGGATAGCAAAAAATTGCCGGATATCAGATCCAGATAATCACAAGGCGCTATCTGACTGGGTTGGGTATTTATCGGGTCAGATAGCAGAGGTACGAGTGCCCTTTAATTATAACATTCCTCACTCCATGTCTGCCTGATCGCAACCCACCCCATCAAAACCAGCACTAAGACTAGAGTAAAACAGCTGTACTGCTGCTGCTGTGGGTTCTACAATGGCTGAAATACTCTGCCAGTCACAGCTGGGCTACATGAGTGACACAGGAGCATTGTAGGTACTAGTTTTGGTACAAGTAAAAATATCCAACTCCCCTCTGCCTATAGATATGTAATATATTACAGCCGTAATCACTCAGTGATGCGAACAGTTAAGTAGGAGAGCTGCTCCATACCTTTGCCTTCACATCAGTGCTGCTGGTTCCAGCTGGAGTCAGGGAAAAAAAAAAGAGAAGACAGTTACTGTAACTGTACAAAAGTAGGTTTTAGCGGGAGGAGAAGGAGGTTCTAGCCAGGACCTGAAATTGAGTATCTGAACCAATATACAGTGCAATATCCGTTCGGATCAGATCAGGTCAGAAAGTATAAAATCCGACCAGATTTATTTATCAGATCGGATAGCCACCCATCCCTGATATGCATTACTGTAGTGCTCTAAAAATGTTCTTGAATGTCCCCTTTTAGTGTAATTCTAAGATATTTTAAATTGTTTGCCTGCACATTTATGAATGTTATGATGATTTTATAATTACATAGTTTTACCCAATAAACTTGAAATGTGAAGCCTTATATAAATTAGTCAACCCATAAGGCATGGCACCTGACCTATAGGATGCTTTGTGTATGAATCATATGGGAAGCAAAAGACCCACGGGAAAGGCCAAAAATTGCCACTTGAGTGGTAATGGGGGTGGTAGTAAGAATCCTGTCCTCAAAATAATTTGGGCTTAAACTGTTGCTAAGAATTTATTAATGAATTAATTAATGCATTTATTTATTAATTAATTTATTGCTTTATTAATTTATTTATGTATATATGTATTTTATTTATTTTTAACCAGATTTGAGGGTTCGGGAGCTTGCCATGCCTCTCACAGTCACTTAAGTGTGGTGTTTGTATCAGTCCCAGAAATACAGTTACAGGGACACAAAATTCTGGGGCTTTTTGCACTTAAAAAATGAAACCTCTGTGCATGCACATGTTTTGTTTTGTGTATGTGTGTGTGTGTTCTTGGAATGTCGTCATTTAGGTTGGCAAAATGCAGCATGGGACCAAAGCAGAAGACACTTTTGTGGTTTTGGAATGAATTTTATTGTAATAACTAATTGAATGTTTGTATGCTAGTTTCTACCAAGGTTGTAGAAGTTTTTTCTTTAAATCGAGCATTATTCCACAAAAAGGGTTACACCACAAACATGGACAACTACTGCACTATCACAATCCTTTCGACTTTATCCAAAATTTTGGAGAAAATCGTGGCCGCTCAGGTCTTGGACCACCTTCACCTCCACAATCTTCTCTCTTCAGATCAGGGTGGTTTTTGGCATGGCACAGCACCTCTACTGCTCTCATCCAGTTCACCAATGATGTCAGGCTTGCCATGGACAAAGGGCTCTCTCACAGGGGTGATTTTCATAGATCTCATGAAGTTTTTCGACTTTGGTGGACCACCCATTGTTACTATCCAAGCTGCACACCCTTGACTTCTCTTCCTGCACAACCCCTTGGTTCTACAATTATCTCATTGAGCATCAGCAATTCATACAGCTTGGCACTGACAAGTCTTCTCTTTTCCACATTTGGATCAGAGCTCCTCAGGGATTCATCTTGTGCCTTCTACTTTTTTCGATCTTAGTAAATGATCTACCCCAGCTGTCTGGCCCATGTTCTGCCCGGTTATATGCTGATTACTTGGTACTATAGTCTAGCTCCTCCAACATACTACACATCATCTGGAACCTAAACCCAAACTTCAACACCTTCCAATACTGGCTGAAGTAAAATAATGTGGTGCTTAACAAAAAGGCTGTTTCCATGCTTTTAGGCTCGGACACAAACTCAGGGTCGGTTACCAACCATTAGAGCATCCAATGGCACCCCATTCAACACTGTCTCCTCATTTAAATACCTTGGAGTTACCTTGGATCTGGCCCTGGACGATGACCTGCACCTCCCCTCTACTATTAAATCTGTTATTATACAACTAGGTCTGGCATAGAAAGTTAGGCACAGCCTCACATTTGCAGCATGGCTGGCCATCACTCAGGGGATTCTGAGACCCAAGCTAGCTTATGGAATGATTGCCCTTCCTGAATCCTCAAGAGGGCTACTCCACAAGTGAGATATCTGTTATGATAACATCTGCTGCTTTGCTCTGTCAGTACCCAAACTCACTCATCACTGCTCACTCTACTCAAGCCTGGGCTGGCTAGAACCCACAGCTTTCCAGCAGTACACTACCACTTGCTTCATCAATAACATCATGGTCTCCCAGAAACCTGAAAAGCTGGTCCTACTGTTAAAACCAGCTCACTCTGCCTACCCCCTGACATCAGCTGATAAGTCTTTACTAGTCCATCCCAAATGTAAGCCTAAAATGGGTGAAAACACCTTGTTGGTTAGTGTTCCAAAAGTGTGGAATTCCCTCATGCTGACTCTAAGAAACTCCCAGACCCCCTGGAGTTTTAAGCAGGTACTTAGTAAGGTCCTTGCCAGCTCTGAACTCTGCTCCTGTGGTGGGTGTAACCACTCACATGTCTGACCCTCTTAGCTCTTATCCTGGCACTTGTTCCTAGTCTGTGTGACCTGTTCTCCCAGAGGTTCACTACTACCAAATATTTTTCCTCTCACAAATACCGTCTATTTATACAAAGTTTGCCTTAGTCATGTTTCAGGAACACTGTATCTGTCTCATCCATGCCTATGCCATTGTAATTGTGCTAAGTCTGTTTAACTTTCATGCCTGATGCATTGCTTCTCCTTGAGTCACCTGATTTATGTTTTGGTTAAATTGTACTGCTCGTTGTTACTCGAGTTGTTACCAATTTATTCTCTGCATTATACTGTTTTTTTCCCATCCCATTGTATGTAACCTGCTGGGTCATGCCTGAAAATAGACAGATTTGTTGTCTAGTGCACCTACCCAGTCAAGAAAAATTAAAATAAATACATTATTTATAAAGTATAAACAATTTTCTACAAGGTGCAGCTATCCCTTGACAAAGCTCCTTGTTTTTTTGTATAAAACACAGGGACTGTTCCTGTGGAGTCTATGTTGTCATTGCTTTTATGTGCTTTCAAGTAAACTATAGTAAGTGTTTTTTAACCAATATATGGCCCTACTCCATCTTTTCACACCATCTTCATGGAGATTTAAAACAAGATGTGATAGTTCCTAGATAGTACAATAATTCTCACATAGGATACCGACACTATACTAAATCCAAATTTAGACAGATCTAGAACTAGAACATCTTCATCTAAGTCAGATAAGGAGCTAAAACATTTAGTGGACAATATAGAGCTGTTAGATACTGTATATGGAAAGTGTTACATCTGAGTTAGTGTGATACCAGTGTGGCAAGAATAGTGCTAACCATATTAGCATGTAATAAATGTCACTGTGTTTTATAGTGCACATACTGTTTAGCGCGCAGTGATTATAGCATTTCTGAAATGTTAAATTCAATATATTTTCTACAACTTCTAACACAAAGGATAACAACACCAGCAGGATATGTGAAAAAAATTAACATTTATTGAAATAACATTTAATGATTAAAATTATTCCATAGTGCAGAACACTAGCACACCATTGCCAAAAGAACATTTTTTAACTAAATTATTACTAACTAAAATTATTCCGCATCGAGGCTGAATCACATTTGTTTCAGCATTACATGATTAACATCTGAAAGTAAATAATATCAGCAACTCTGATAGCACATTAGCAGCTAATCACACTCTATTCCTGCAACTGGAAATTGTAAGCTATTCCCTTTACATATTCATACATGGACCTTGCACCATACTGTGAAATAATAGCTTGAATTCACTTGGCAGTGTCTTTGTATTTTTTTTGGCACCTGCCACCAGAGAACCTGCTATAAGCTGCTCTACCATTGTGTATTGTAGCTCTGCTCAGACTTTACAAAGTTGAGGAATGCCAGATTGATGGGTGATGCATACCCACAAAGTGGTTAAATTTGCAGTGCCAGGCTTCCACTGCATTGATTGTTCTCGGCAGTTAAGCCTGAACCAAATCATAACAGTTGCATAAATCGATTTCAAACATGGGTCTCTGCTTACCCCCTCTGTCAAGTGGACTACCCAGCCATGTATTTTTGTAATAATCCACCAGCGGAGCTAGTATGTCTGTGTTGCTGGTGAAAAATTCTTGTGACATTAATTCTTCAAAAGCCGAAATCACATCAGGCTGAATGTAAGCTAATCAGGCAAACATCTTAGGTGCAGGGTGAATACTGAGTCAGATGTATAGTGGCTACATATTTGGGCATGCTCCTGCACTTTGCGCCAAACAGCTTGGCACAAATGAAAAAAAACCAGCCATGCAACTGTGCCTGTGGGAAAGTTTGTTTGAAAGATTTAATAGCAGCATGCTCAAAGTCAATAAGCACAGTTTCTGGAGCTAGGGAGGAAAACAAGTTATTTAGTTCTGCCAGTACCTTATTATAAGTAGCCGCAGTGCAAGTTGTCATCACCACATATACAAGTGCAATCACAGTGCACAATTTGATAGCATAGATTGTGTACAATTGACCAACAATTGATGGACAGTTTTTAAATGTGCCATCAGTAAACAGATGATTACATGCCTTCAGCGTTTCCAGATCTTTGGATGTTGAGAATATCAGGAAACAATCACTGACAGGTCCCGAATCAAAAAATAAAAACTTTTCCCCAGTATCGGTCATACAATATTCAGGGGGTAACACAAGAGACACTGCATCCACTGGCTCAGGCAGAGGCCTTGTAGTAACTCATTGTGCCCTTCAGACAGTTCTTTTTAGCAACGGCACAGCTGGAAGCTGTGCAGACACTTTGGGCGATAGTTGGGACAGGCCAGCAACCACGAGCTGGTGGGTGATTTCCATGGTCGATGCTGCTTTTGATTTCATTTCAGCAACAGCTTCTTTCAGCATAACAGTGGCAGGATCAGGGACATGGTTATGATCACTCAAATATTTTACAACTACTACAAAAGAATATACTTTT
Organism: Neoceratodus forsteri; assembly: GCA_016271365.2. Taxonomy (NCBI): domain Eukaryota; kingdom Metazoa; phylum Chordata; order Ceratodontiformes; family Ceratodontidae; genus Neoceratodus; species Neoceratodus forsteri. Next base: position 1,244,537,336 of record CM057458.1, on the reverse strand, counting down.
TGGTCACAGCATCATCTGTCAGGTTCCAGACTAGAGAAGATCTACATCCCAAATGATATAATTAGCAGGGTGTTAAGTACAGTAATCAAAGAACAAGTGATCTCTGACCACTCCCCTGTTAGTTGCAGCTTCCTAGAAAACAGTAATACTGAACAAACCAAAAGATGGAGAATCAAAACATTTTTCTTAGATGATCCTGACATAATAGCAAAATGTCAGTTAAAAATAACATGTTTCTAGAACTTAATGATCCAAGTGATACATCATAGTCTACAAACTGGGAATGTTTGCATTTGGCTTAGGGTATATCTGAGAAGCATTTTGTCAACAATTTAACAAAAAGGAAAGGGCAAAACAGAATAAAATGTTTGGAAGTTAAATTAATGTTAGATGACTATCAAGAAAAGTAGACAGATTGGTCAACACTCAAAGCAGAATATTATGAGCTTATAAGGGGCAAAGCAGAGTTTGCTATCAGGAGAGCTAAGCTAAGCTACATTGATTCAGGATCTGCAGCTTCAGAAATGCTAACCATTAAGCTTAAACAAAAGATCTGCACAACGAAAGTTATGTCCCTTAAAAGTAAGCAGGTGATGGGGTGATCACAGGTTACAAAGCAATTAATAAGGAGATTCACACATTCTATACCTAATTATACGATGCAGTTTCTGTTCCCACTTTAAATAACTTGAAGGAGTTCTGGCAAGGCTTAGATATACCCAAAGTTATGGTAGCCCATTTTGACATGCTAGGATGGGATGCTATTGAAGAGGAAATTAAAACTGCAATTAAGAGGCTTAAGAAAAAACACCAGGTCATGATGGTTATTCTGTTAATTGTTATGACAAATTGCCTAACAATCCTACTCTTATTCTTTTTGAAGTATACTCTGAGGTGGTTGTTAAGGGCAAGTTACCTAATGACATGATAAGAAGCTTAATTTCTTTAATACATAAGGAAGACAAGGATCTGGCAGACTTTAATAATTATAGGCCAATCTTGCTTAAAAACTTGGACATAATTATTCTGAGAAAAATCCTATGTACAAGACTAGAAAAAGTTATACCTGAACTAATAGATATGAAACAAATGGGCTTTATAAAAAAAAATCGGGTAGCTGCAGACAAAACAAGGAAGCTATTTAATATCATAGATAATGCAAACAACAGCAAACTCCCCATGGGTCTTTTGTCTCTTGATGCTGAAAAGGCATTTGATAGGGTGTTATGGACCCATATTTTTGTAACACTAGATATATATGTTTTCACTCCAGCCTTGAAGCAATAGATTAGGCTCCTACAGTATATCAGCTGCAGCGATCTCCAATGGGTTAGTATCCCCAGACCAGATTTCCCTCTAAGGAGAGGGACTAGGCAGGGGTGTCCATTGTCCCTGCTACTATTTAATCTTACACGGGATCCATTAACAAGGCATATAGTAACTAATTCTGACATTAAATGAATTAAAATCTCAAAAAAAGAATACTCTGTTTCTCTTTGCATGGATGATATACTGCTTATGATTTCAAATGCAAGGACATCTATTCCTAAGTTACTACAGGTGGTCTGGAAATTCAAGGACATTTTGGGATATAGATAGAACAAAGATAAGACTCTGCTCTTGCCCCTAAACAACAGATGCATCAAGGATGACATTACTGAGATGGGTATAGCATGGAGTAAGGAGAGTATTACTTATTTAAGAATACAAATATACACGAATATTAACAAGCTTGTGTCTAAGAACCTAAGCAACATAAAATCCAATATAAAGGATTACCTGAATAAGTTAACTCTATTTTTGGATCTATGGGGCAAAACTGAAACAATTAAAATGAATATCCTGCCTAGAGCCCTATATCTGTTCATTATTCTTCCAGTGAAAATACCCCAAATGTGGTCCTTATATATACATGGCTTCATAAAAAACTTCATCTCGGCTAACAAAAAGGGTAGGCTCATGTATAACAAAATGATCAGGCTAAAGGAAAAATGGCAGTTTAAAGGTACCAGACTTTTTTCTTTATTTCTTTGTCTGTACATTATTCCAAATATCCACATGGTATGATGCACATACAGATAATAAGACTAATCCAGATTTGTTAAATATTGAGATAGATGTGCTAGAATTCCAACATATTAATATTGCCTCTTTGAGCTTTGCCAAGCCTCACAACAGTATCCAGAATAGAATCATTTCTGACTCATTAAGACAGTTGGCACAGTGCACTGCATTACTAAAACTCAATCTGCATAGATCTATTTTACAACCTATCTGCTGAACTCCAACTTTAGAAATGAAGCCCATCTATTTTGCTGGGATGAATGAGGAAGAAAAGGAATAGTTAAAATTAAAGACATATGGCAAGACTCTATTTTTTTCAGACTTTGATGGCTTGCAGTCCACATTTGGGGTAACAGAATCAGAAAAGAATTATTACCAAACACTGATGTCTTCAGTTCTTAAACACTTTGGTAATGTTGAAAGTATCGGGGATACAAACATACTAACTAAAAATCTCCTAGTCCACATACAAATGCATCACAAAATCCCTGTATATTATAGCTTGCTGGTGAAACAGATAAGGGGAAGTGCAGAACAAAATATTTGATGGTGCTCCCAAGTGCTGGATAGGCCTCTAGTTAACTGGGATTGGTAGAAGATCTGGACTTTATCACTCAAGACATTTGAAATAGTTCATATGAAAGTAGTCCAGTTTACGTCATTACATAACATGTATTGTGCACCATACAATCATTTTAAAATTGGATGAATCACCACCTCAGACTGTTCAAAGTGTGGTAATAATCGAGCTGACTTGATGCACATACTGTGGAAATGTAACTCTGTCCAGGATCTATGGCAAAAAGTAAATAATTGTTTTAACAACATGCCTTGGATCAAAGATAGGTTTGATTCTGAAAGCTGTGTCATAGGGCACTTTGATGAAATAGTTAATTGTTCAAAGGAATACAAGTACTCTTTCGCATTGATAGGAGCTTCAGTTAAGAATGCCATACTTAAAGACTGGGTTGAAAATACACCACCTTCATTTAATGAATGGAGACAGGAGTGTATAGAGATTTTAAAATATAAAGATTAGCTCACTGTGCATGTGGACAGGGAAAGGAATTCTACTCAAAGTGGGGTACTATTTATTACTTCTTCAGTTTACAAATTGCTACTACCTGATGCCTCTTGCTTAGAACAATAATATAAGAGGTTGCCTGTGGTTCATGTCCACCTAACTATTCCTACCACTGATAAGATTTACCTTCGATTTTATTTGTACTCAGCCACTTCCACTTGTACATTGCACCTGCAACTCTATTCTTTCTACCTACCTTTTGTTATTTCCTCTTCCCTTTTGTGTTTTACTGTTTTACCAGTCTTTACTTGTTCCTGGTTGGTCACTTTGATTAGCTTATTAAACATCTTTTAGAACTACTTACAGGATGTGATTTACTGATTATATTACCAGTAGTGAGGGTACTGTATACTTTAAAGGAAAACTATTTCCAATATTATTATGGTACTTAAAGTATAGACTTGTTTATTTTTAGGCTGTACGTCTGAATCTTGTCTTGTTAATAGTCTGACTTTATGGTTTTATTTAATGAATTGTAACTGATGCCATGTGCTTAAAACTAATAAAAACTTTATTGATAAAAAATGCATGGTCTTATTTTTCTATATTTGCTTATTGCCTAGCTTTATGTGTTGGTGCTTGTTTCTTTTGCTGTGAGCACACCATTTGCACAGAGTGTTTTTTATTTATTTTTATTTATTTATTTAGTTTTTGTTGACCGGGTAAGTGCACTAGACAAATCCTGCCTATTTTCAGGCACGACCCGGGGGAGGGGGATACAGATGAATGCCAACTGATCTTGAACCAGATTAAGCTGTTGGTGGTATTTTTTTAGTGAGTGAGGGAAATTTGGCCAGGACCCCGGGGAAATTCCCCTACTCTTTCGATAAGTGCCATGGGATCTTTAACATCCACCTGAACTACCACCAATCCAGGCAGATGGGACCTCGGTTTAATGTCTCATCCGAAAGACGGCACCTCAGAAGTGCAGTACCCCTCTCATGCTGCACTACAGTGTCAGTACTGGGATATTAACCCAAGTGCCAGATGTGGGAACTGAACCCACAGCCCTCTGATCTACCGGCCTCAGAGGCGAGTGTGCTACCTACTGAGCCACTGACACTGACAAGTCACCTGGGCCTTGGTGAATTTGTGGTGTGGTGTTTCCCGGGGTTTGAATAATTGTGAGATGCATTTTTAGAATTAACTTATTTCCTTTAGCAATCTCTTTCCAGACACAAACACACACACACACACACACACACACACACACACACACACACACAGGCTCTGTATTGCATGATCATGCAAAGCAATGGATGCATCATACTATAGAGTCCTCAAAGCTCACTGCTAGGATTTGGGGACATGGGGCTATGCTTTTGTCATTGGGTTAAGCTGGGAGATGGGGGGATGAGAATTTTCAAAGGTTGTGGAATGGGCATTTATGAGTTATTTCACTTTGTAATACAAACTATGCTAACATCCATGGAGAGGAGAAGGGTGTTTGGACTCCCTAGAGGCTGGGGCGAGGGGTGCAGGGATTTACAATGGCCGGGGCAGGGGGAAGAAGAATGGGGAAAGTCACCACGTTGTTGGGGCTGGTTTTTACCTTTGTAGGGTTTGTTTTGCTTTAAGGAAAGAAACTTGGTAAAATAAATTTGGTGTAAGTTGGGAAAAAATCGCAACACTTTGTGAAGTGCGAAGTTCCCAACTTTGTGCTAAATTTGTAAGCATAGATTAAATTTGATGTATCTCTAATGATCATCATGTATGCATTTCACATTATTGGTACCACTGTTTGATGTTCGGCGTCCGAGTTTAGACACGGCATGGGGAAAGGCAAGACAATTTAATTTCTTTGCTGCCCTGTCCAAAGGCTCAGGGTGCCTTACAGTGGTAAACCACATAAATAATTATTTAAAGCAATTCCTCAACACATAACCAAAAATAAGTAGTAAATCCAGTAAAAAAAAATCAGCCTGAGTAGCTCTGGTTAAAAAGAAAAATGTTTTCAAAGAGGCTTTGAAGGCCTCCAAGGTGCAGGCAGAATGAATGCTTGAGAGAAATTAATTCCACAGCACTGGGGCAGCAAATTCAAATGCCCTATTCCCCTAGCTGCTTATGTGGTGAATGAGGGACTAGGATCAAGCCTGCATCAATGAAGGGAAGGGGACAGGTAGAGGTGCAGGACAACAGATCTTTAAAGTAATCTGACTCCAAACCATGTAGGACCTTGAATGCTAACAAGCAGATCTTGATGCAGATGTGTCACCAAACTGGCAGCCAGTTCAGAGCTCATAGGAGCACCGTGATGTGGTCATTTCAAGAAGTTCCCACTGCAACAGGGTTGCAGCATTCAGGACCTCAGACAGTAAAAAATTGTAGCATTTACCACCCTGAACAAGACGCAGCAACTAGAATCCTTGCTTAGAATTCTTTATTGAAATGTCAGTGATACAGTTTAAAAGCTGACCCCCACTAAAAACTCACCTAATGCATTTCACCTTTAAAATGCTTTTTCAAAGGCAAGGTTCCCTAGTTAGTACAGCAGGTAATTTATAGTGATCTTCTTAAAGAGACAGCTCACATTAATCACTAATTGAGACAGACTAAGGAGCCAAGCAATTAAAACCAGTAGCACGGTGCAGTAAGAGATATAATAAGTACAAAATTAAATTAGAACTTGGGTTAGAAGGAACGTGGAAGCCTATTAGTTTAGAACCTTTGCTTAGCCATGCACTAAGCAGCCCTGTTAATGCATGGTTTCGCAGAGTGGCTCAGTAAAGTGCCCACTGGACTTATTTGTCATGCCAGCCCGAAAACAAAAGCACAAAGTCAGCCATTTAAAACAGCATCAAGCTGCATGGTGAGGTGGGGCACAGACAAAGAATTATAGCAGGAAAAAGTCTAAAATAAACAACAACAAGATGCTCCTGCTTTGTCCATCATGAGTAGCAGCCCACATGGATCAGCTGGGCTGGCATCCAAGGCAGATAGTTGAAGAGGGAGATAGAGAGAGGGAGAGAGAGAGGGGGAGAAGCTTACCCAGGGCTACCCTCCAAACAGAACAGTAGCGAGACAGGGATGTGTGAGAGAGAGAGAGAGAGAGAGAGAGAGAGAGACAGAGTCCAAGACAGAGGAGACAGTGTCTCATGCCCCTTGTGCACCACTCACTTGTGTGTGCTTCTGCAGGAGCACATTATGGAGCAGAGACACCAAACTGCACCTGTTGTTAAAGGGTGTAGGGGTGAGAGAGCATATGCCACTCGTGACAGCCTGTCCTCTGCTTGTAACAGCCTGTCCTCTATTCGACAGAGACAGGGAGTGCTGCCAGTGTGTTTCTTTTTGCCCTCCTCCCCTCCCATGGTGAGAGCCCCAGCACTGCTCGTGACATCCTGTCAGGCAGGGAGTGTGCTGCCAGTGTTTCTATTCACCTTCCTCCCCTCCCTTGGTGAGAGTCCCAGCACTGTGATGGTCATACTTCGGCAGACTCCCCCCCCCCCGCGGCTGTATGAAGTAGCCAGTGTAGGGAGAGAGGCTAACAGTGACAGGGAGACTGCGAGAGTGGGATCTGTACATATGAAGTCCTGCAGTGTCCCCTGTCTCTCTGTATATCTCTGTAGCTGCAGTGTAATGGGGATCAGGGGTGAAATGCTGTGCAATATGGTCTGGTGAGACAGAGAGACTGTGCAGTCTTTTCTGTTTGTCAGAATTATCTGTGAGGAGGAGTGGACTTGAGCATGCAAGACTGAGAGTGAGAGAGAGAGAAAGAACACCAGACAGTGAGCAGATAACCTTCCTGTGGATGGGATCCGCACTAAATCTCAACACCAAAATCTCACCTACGTTTAGATCCCGCCATTTAAAATCCTGCCTCCTAAAATCCCATCACTTGCAATCCCAATAAATAATCTTTTTTTTATTTTGAGATGGGGCTGTCCTGTTGACAGAGAGTGAGATGGACAACATGCTGCAGTAGAGATTGTGGAAGGGGAGAACGGTGGGCAATCTGCAGACTCCAGATCATGGGGAGCTTTGTGCTGCTGTCTCATGTTGCCTATGTGTTCATGATCACTGCAAACGGTGGAATCGATATTCCTCCATTGACACTGTCAAGTTTTTTATTTTTCAGTTTAAATATAGTGTATAGAAAAGTAAACAGACAGGCTTTGTAAAGTATTGATTTATTGCGCTCTGCCTTTTCTGCACGGTGTGTTTGATTAGTGCCTATATGCGGAGCTGGCTCAGCAATCAGTGACTAAACATACTTGAGTGTTGAGCATGCATACTGTATCTCTGAAAGTATGGCACCATATGTGCCAGCTGAGAAAAGGGGAGAGACACACTGACAATGCGGGATGTAAGAGAGGGAGGGTGAGAGAGAGAGAGAGAGAGAGAGAGAGAGAGACATCCTCACAGCTCCCTGTGCAGTGTGTGGGGGTGGCAGGACAGTAAATGTTGTAGCAAATGTAGGAGACTACAGGCTTGTTCACACTGCACCTTGCCCAAGTGGCTCATTTTTATTCATTCAAAAAAAAATTTTTAAATGTTAGATTGCCGCATTCACATGGCATTGGTTTTGCTGCTGTCCTTTTCCTTTCTGACAATTGACTGCTGTTCTGGTCACTGTTGGTTTAATAGGGAATTTTGAGTGGTGCAGGTGGTTTGGGTGTTCAGGTGGCACAGAAAACCACCTACACCACTCCACAAACCCAGGAAAAGGGGTAACATGGACGTAACACCACACAACGGAAAAGTGCCCAAACAGTAGTGTTCACACATGGGCAACAGTACCGATCTGGCAGCTGTAAGTCACTGACAATGGTTCAAAGTTGGCTGTGTGAACGAGCCTAAAGGCTATGCATCAGAAATGTCAGAAATTACATCAGTACTGTCTGTCTGACATTTCTATTTGCGTAACAACAATCAACCTGTACATAATTTGTTGGGGACTATTTTTCCAGGTGGCAAGATACAGTCACTTCTTTGCAATTTAAATGGGAGAAAACCCCTTTATGTTGTTTTCTCTTGCTTTTGAATTATAACCCATGTTATAAGTGCAGTTACTCACTCCAGGGTATGGGGTTATGGGGATTTAATGCACACCATGGGTGCTGTGAGAACACTTGGCCTGCTGCCTTGTGCCTCACAACCCACCCAAGGCATGTGTTAAATCCCCAAAACCCCATATCCTGTCATGGGTTATTGCTTATTTAAAAATAGTATCTGTAACACTTGTTAATTTAATTATAATGGTTATCAAATAACTAATTCATAGAATATTATATTACAGATTATTACAAGTCACTTAATAAAGCTATGGTTCTATATTAAAAATAGGTTCAGGTGTCCAAGATCATATAGTCTCTTCTTCTTGTCACTAATGAACTTCAAAGGACAGTTTCACAAGCAGCTGAGAAAGAATAAGACATAATTGCTATTTACAAAAGCATGGTTCAGTTCTCAGGCCTGATTCTAGAAGCTGCTATAGTGACCCAAGGATCTTACGGTAACTATCAATGACACAAGTTGCACCTTGAATCCTACCTTATAGCATTCCCCTATTCTGAAATGGGGTCTGCACCGGAATGGGACACCACTACACCAAATGGGCACTGCACCACCCTTGTGACCTTCATTAGTGTACACCAGGTCACAAGGGGGGTTGTGCCACCTCTGGGCTGCAACATCCCCTTCAGTGCAATTCTAAAAGCCCCACTGTGGCTATAGGAAGAGGGTCACTTTAGACCAGCCAGGAGGTGGTCTACACCCCTTATTGGATCACCACCACAAGGTGAGGAACTAGTGGGGTGAGCTCTGTATGTGGAGTTTGGGAGCAGTAGGGACAGGGGAGTACCATAGGGGTGTTGGGGAGCAAGTGGGTATGCTGGGGGGGTAATCTGGCAGCCAGATAGGATGGCATTATTATGGAACTGCATACACTATTATGTGACTAGTGTTGACAAGGGCACCCGTGTTGGGTACCTGATTATCCCCCTTGGCATATCCACTTGCTCCCCAACACCCCTATTGTTCTCCACTGTGCTCCTTCTGTCCCAGGAGCCCTCCTGGCATTGAGTTCTGTCTTGCACCTGGTGCAGAGATGGGCAGATCCATGTGGCAGGTCCCGCAGGTGTGCCTAGTTTCTGACACTAGTCTGCCTTTGCGGCAATTCCTGGTTTTGTGTTGCAGGGTTCCCTGATTTTATGGAATCAGGTGCATGGTCCCAGATGCACTGGGAGTGTGCCACAGTCCTAGATCACTGGAACATTGTAGTAATCTAAGGGATCTTTCAAAATAAGGCCTGATGTTTTAATAAATGGGGCCAAGTCAACCTTTGGTTCAGACCTGGCCACTCAGTGGCTCCCATTTCACAGATCAAGAATGCCTCCCTCATCAGTACCTTCTGATCAAAGTCCCCCTCCCCGGGGTTTGCATGCACTTTCTCTTTAAGAAGATCACTATAGATGATATATTGACTGTGGTGCCTTGCCTTTGAAAAAGCATTTTAAATGTGAAATGCATTAGGCAAGTTTTTAGTGGGGTCTGCTTTTACATTGTATCATTGACACTTCAATTAAGGATTCAAAGCCTGTATTTCAGCTGCCATGTCTTGTTCAGGGTGTTGAGTGCCACAATTTTTTACTGTCTGCATTTCTGCTACTGTCTTTCAGCAGCACCCATATCCAGATCCTTGCTCTCTGCATTTGGAACAACATTCAGGACCAGCTGCAGGTGATGCATCAAACCACCAGATAACCCTAAGTATAGAATAAATAGTTTGAGCTTCTTATCAGTATACCAATAAAGAAGCTGCTCCATTAATATTTAAAAAATACTGTATGCTGAAACTGTGTGATTTTTTTTCAAAGGCATTAGTACAATGAGATGTATGTTTTATGTACTGAGCAGCAATGCTGTTTTATCACTGTTTTGTCCAATTGGAGACTGAAAACATTTCACTTCAGCTGTAATGGTCATATAGACAGTCTGGCAACCAGTTTTCATAAGGTGTCATAGAACCCCAAGTTGTCCTAAGAGATCTGATCTGAACAGATGCATGCTTTTTGTATTTTATAACAGCTCATCTGGCAACACTTTATGAAATGCAATTTATTTTCATCCATGAAGACAGAGAAGCAGGTTTTAAAACTGTATCAGGCTATACAGATGAGACAGACATACATGAGTTTACAATAACTGTGAGCAAGGTTGTTTGTTTAAAAATTTTTATAACTGTCTTTTTATGACTTAATGAGACAGGTATATCACCACAGCTGGGAGCAAACCCTTTGCCCATATAGCCCCGGCACTACGGAATAAACTCCTTTGACCCCTCCAAGATGCCCCTCCCTCACTACTTTCCTGAAGGGACTACATGTGCACCTCCTAAACCATAGTCCCTGCTCCTGTCTCAAGGGCTAACCCACTTGACCCTGTGGTCTGGCTGCTAAAATCTAATGTCCTAAGTCTTTCTGTTTCAACTGCAAAATGTGTGCAATTGTACTGTACCTAACTACCACATTCTGTGATTACTGTATTTTGCCACCATAATCCTGTACCCTATGTCATGCACTCTATGTATCTGCTCTGCTTAATGTAATTAATTCAGGGTAACCCCTGAAAAAGGGACCCTCGGGGCCCAGTGGACTTACCCGGTCAACAACATTTAATAAATTAAATAAATAAATGATGTGATCCAATGCAAAACTAATGTGTGTTCCTGGTTTATTTTTTGCTCTGCATTTTCATAAAAAGTTGCTCTGAATGGTTTGGCATAAAGATAATTTTTTTCTTAAAACACTGTCAGAATGGAGGTGACCATCTATTTTATCTACATTCTGATGTCTGTAGAGCAGCATTCATGAGCTCACATATGATCTTATATACTCTAACTGAAGGATTTCTCTATGTGAAAAAAAAATATCTGAAAGGTTAATCAGTTCTATGGTTCTAATACAGTAGTTCTGTTAGATCACAAAAACCTTTTGTGGGGCTACTATGATGTGATGAAGTGTGACTGGGTTAAATAAGACCCTGTCCCATTTGTTACACAGAAAGAGTTAAATACAAGGATCTGTTCTGTTCTCTCCTTTTCTGTCTCTTGTCTGTCTGGTTGGACAAACAAATATTCTCATGAGACCTAGGAACTGATCTCTCTGATGGTCTCGTGATTCTCCACCTCTTGCTATCTCTCTGTCTTCACTTGCTGTGTCTGTATTTTCTTTTCTTTTCTTTTCTTTTCTTTTCTTTTCCCTTGCTTATTTATATTTTTGAAAATATATGTGAATTTTTGTGTAAAACTGTAAGTGATACTGGGATCCCTTAGTTTAAAACTGTATATAGTTATTCTGTTGAAATGATTGCAAAACTCTATTTGGAATTTAGGGTGTTAACCTTGACATGCAGCACAGACTCTTTTGCTGAGTTGTCAACAACAGGCCAGTTCTGGGACAGCATGTTCTGTTTTGTTGTACCTGCATGGAAAGAAACTTCAAAGTTCTGATCTCTTAACATGCTCAGGAGGCAGAAATAAGATCAGCAATGCTTTTGCTAGAGTGAAAGAAAGACTGAGAAACTGAAACTAGGAATTAGAGATACCCTTGGATGAAGGACATTATTTTCTCTGTTTGTACTGCCTTTGTAAATAAATGATATTTTTTTGCTGTTATTGAAAATAATAAAACATTACTTGGGAATTTTACAACTGCTCCTGGTTTTCCTTTGCTTCCTGACCTATGTTTGATGACAGATGGTATTAGAAGTGGGATTAATGCTGTGCATACTCTAAGCCAGGAGTTTTGTGCAAGGGTACTGGACCTGATATCAAGGAAGCATAGCAGAAAGCCATGGATTCTGCAGCAACAAGCCCAGGAATCATCATCTGAAAGATGGCAGCCAAACTGGCAGAGACAGAAGTCCAAGCTGAGACTGTACAGCCAGCACCAGCAATGGGGAGAAAAAAGAACAGGAGATGACAGAATCTGAAAGCCTGACTACTTTTTTTCAAATGGTGGGCTATACAACAAAAAGGGATGGAGAAACAAAGAGAAGAAATGAAACAACTCAAGGAGAAGAGAAGAGAAGAGAAGAGAAGAGAAGAGAAGAGAAGAGAAGAGAAGAGAAGAGAAGAGAAGAGAAGAAATACAGCAACTCAAGAAACAGAGAAGAAAAGAGATGCATCAACAGGAGCAACAAAGAAGAGAAGAGAAACAGCAATAGATGGATTCCTTTCCAAGTTATCAAAACTTGAGGATCTGGCACTGGTCCAACAGAACAACAAGACACAAACAACTTAAAAGACATTAAACTTACAGTGCTTTGTCCATTGGATAATATTTAAGCATACCTGACAACTTTTGAAAGGGTTGCCAGACCCGGCCAGTGGCCAAAGCAGCAATGGTCAATCAGACTGATACCTTACCTGAGAGGTAAAGCCCAACTTGCCTACAGCAGTATGGACACAGCAAAGTCAGGAAAATTGTGACCTTGTGAAAAGAGAAATCCTGAAAAGATATGACATCTCAGGAGAGACATGCAAGCAAAGATTCTGGTCCCTGAAGTACAACTCATTCTACAATCCTCGAGAAGCCTTCACCTAACTCAAAGAACTCCTTATTAAATGGCTCTAACCAGAGGGCAAAACAGTCCCACAGATCACTGACTCATTTGCAATGGAGCAATTCATTAACATCTTGCCTACAGCTGTGCAGCTTTGGGTGAAAGAACACCTACCAGAAAGTGGGGAAAAGACTTTTTCTTTGGCTGAGGACTATCAGATGGCCAGATGGAATATGCAGCAGTGAGGTAACAGCCAAGCAACAGTAAGACTTTCTTTTTCCTGATTTAACTGTAGATCAGAAAAAAAACTCTGATGGGGTAACACATTTGCACCCTAAGACTTTATTTGCTACAACTGTTACAAGCCAGACCATATCACAAGAAACTGCCATAAAAACAAGGATGGTAACACTGAAGCAGATTTGGCATTAACAAATTGGTGCAAGAATTTAACAGATGCAAAGGTGGAAGATAAGACTGTAAAGGGTCTAATTGATTTGGGAAGCAGACAGATCCTAGTGCATGCTGAAGTGCTGGGAAAACACTTTGTAAAAGGACCAGGTACTGGTGTCATTTTTATCCAGAAGGACACAGGATATTATCCTACCACACAAGTGACCCTAAATATTAATAGGGCATTGCACCAAATGAAAGTGGGGGTAGTACCCAAGTTACCTGTTCCCATGATTATTGGAAATGACTGTCCTGGGTTTACTGAGTTAATCTCAGTTGAACTGAACCCTGCGGTTTCAGCAGCAGTGGTAAGAAGAGCACAGGCAAAGAAAAGATCAAATGGTGGGAACACTTTTCCTTTCAGTGACTTTGATGTGGACTTATTTGAGCCCAGCTACAAGATCCAGAAGTTTAGAAAAGAAAGAAGACGACTGCAACAACAGTAGCAACAAAAGACTGGTGGACGTAAGGGGTTAAAATATGAAAATGCTGATGCTAAAATGATAACTGATTGGGATTTTGTTTCAGAGCAAATTATTGATGCTTCTCTCCAAGGTTATTGTAATTAGCTGGGGGTCAAACAAAAACAGGGTGAACCAATGTTTAAAAAATGTAATGGGCTACTGTACTGAGTTTTTGTTAAACCTCAGACCCAGGAACAGATAGAACAACTGGTTATACCACAAATGTATAGATCTGAATTGTTACAGATAACACATGATAGTCCTATGGCTGGTCACTCAAAGAGGGATCACAACCTTGCCAAATTGCTGTAAAGATTATACTGGCCTGGAATTCATGAAGATGTTGCTACCTATTTCTGTTCTTGTGCTGAATGTCAGAATATAGTACCCAGTGACTAAAAAAGTACATGGTGCCCCTGGTGCCCCTATCCTTGATACATGTGCCATTTGAGAGAATTGCAATGTATGTGATTGGCCCTTTAGACAAAAGTAAAAAGGGAAATAAATTCACTCTGGTAGTTTGCGACTATGCTACTCGATACTGAGAAGCAGTTCCAATGTGTACTGTCACAGTGCCAAAATTGGCAGCAGAGCTTGCCAAAATTTTCAGCAGGTTGGGCATACCTAAAGAAATTATTACTGATCAAGGTAGTAATTTTGGTGTTGCATTACTGAAGGAGCTGTGCTGACCACTAGGTATCACTGTATCACTACCATAAAAACCTCTCCCTATCACCCTTAGACAGACGGTCTTGCTGAGCATTTTAACCAAACCCTAAAGCACATGTTAAAAAGGTTTGTAAAAGGTGAAGGGAAAGATTGGGACCAATACTTACCTTACTGCTTTTTGCTTACAGAGAAGTGCCACAAGCCTCAACAGGTTTTTCACCATTTGAAATGTTGTATGGTAGACAACCTAGAGGGCCACTAGATGTAATAAAGGAAACATGGGATAACCCCACTCAAAAACAATCTATTGCATCTTACTCTTTGCCCTGAGAATGAAACTAGCAACATAGGTTGAAATTTCCCATAGTAATCAGGATGAGGCCCAAAACCAGCAGAAGGTGTATTATGACCATGGGGTAAAAGAAAACGTTTTTGAGCCAGGTGAAAAGGTCTTGCTGCTACTACCCTCTGCAGAAAATAAACTATTAATGAAATGGCAAGGGACTTATAAAGTGCTTAGATGTACTGGCACAGTTAACTATGAAACTGAGACCCATAATTTATAGGAAAAATCCTACCAAGATATACCACACAAACCTCTTGAAGAAATAGGTTGAAAAAACACCAAATGCTGCGTTGCTAGTTTTACCAGAAACTGATAAAGAAGATATTCATATAGCTTATGACAGACTGGAACAAACTGTAACTGCTGATGCTGCAAAGGTGGAAGTTTCCTTAATCTCCAAACAAACTGCAGAAATTCATAACTTACTAAATACATTAAACAGTACATTTACCACAGTGCCAAGCCATGCAAGAGGGGTAGAGCACATAATAGTGACAGGAAGTGTTCTCCGTATTAGACAAAAGACATACAGATTACCAGAGCAGTTAAGAGCAGACGTGGTTAAGGAAATAAAAAAATGAAAGAATTGGATAGCATAGAAGAGCCAAGAAGTGCTTGGTCATCACCAGTGAGGATTGTAAATAAAAAAAGGTGGGGAGGGGTAACAATCTGCCTTGATTTTAGGAAACTTTATCAAGTGTCTGAATTTGACAGTTATCTTATGCTCCAGAAAGATGATTTGGTGGACAGATTGGGAAGTGCCAAGTACATCACTATTCTCGACCTCACAGGGGGTTACTGGCAGATTCCCCTAGCTAAAGAATCCAGAGACAAAACTGCATTTGCCTCCCCTGTTGGATTCTACCAGTTCACCGCCATGCCATTTGGTTTACATGGTACATGGCTACATTCCAGTGATAAATGGATGTAATTTTATCCCCTCACACTGGTTATTGTGGTGCATACCTGGATGATGTCATGGTGTACAGTCCTGACTGGAAAAGCCACTTGGTACACCTATGAGCAGTAATCCAAGTTATCGAAAATGCAGGTCTGACCATTAATCCTATCAAATGTACATTGGGCATGCAGAAAACCAGATATTTGGGATATGTTTTGGGAAATGGAGAAGTAATGCCAGAGATTTCTAAGACAGAAGCTGCAGTTAATCTTATCCCTAAAACAAAGAAACATGTAAAGTCATTTTTAGGGCTGGTGAGTTACTATCAGAGATTTGTTCCCAACTTTTGCCCAGTTAGCTACTCCCCTCACTGAACTAATAAAAAAACAGTTCCCAAATAATTTGAAATGGTCTCCAGAGTTTGATTAAGCTTTTTGGGCTGTCAAGACTGCATTATGTTCAGCTCCTATTTTACAAAGCCCAGACTTTGAGAAATAATTTTTGTTACAGACAGGTGCATCAGAGATAGGTCTAGGTTCAATCTTAAGTCCACTTCTTTTCTGTCTCTTAAGAGAACTGCAAAGAGAGCAGGTGGCACTTTTGGCAGCATTGTTCACAGAGTTACTCAACACAGGAATGGTTCCAGAGGACTGGAAGAGGGCACATGTTCTCTCAAGACCTTGGAACTGATCACTCAGAAGTTCTCAGGATTTTCTGCCTCTCACTATCTCTCTTCATTCGCTTGCTGTTTCTGTCTTTTCTTGACCCTTGCCTATTTACATTTATAAAAATATATGTGAATTTTTATGTGAAACTATAAGTGATACTGGGATAACTTAGTTTGAAACTGTATATAGTTATAATGTTGAAATTATTGCAAAAAGCTATTTGGAATATATAGGGTTAATCTAGAAATGCAGCACAAACTCTTTTGCAGAGTTGTGGACAAGAGACCAGTTCTGGGACACCATGTTCTATTTTGTTGTGTCTTCAAGAAAGAAATTTACAAGGTTCTAGTTTCTTAATGAGCTCAGGAGGCAGAAACAAGATCAGCAAAAACAGCAATGCTTTTGCTAAAGTGAGAGAAACTGAGAAACTAGAACTTGGAATTAGATATACCATCAGACGAATGACTTTGTTTTCTCTGAACTGTCTTTGTAAATAGTTATACTGATTTATTTTTTTTTTTTGCTGTTATTGATAATAATAAAAAGTTACTTGGGAGTTTTACAACTGCTCCTAGTTTTTCTATGCTTACTGACCTATGCCTCAATGACAGGAAGTCACAAAAAGCTACAGGAGAAACCTAGCAATGGTCAAATATGGCATTTGAATTGTGAGATGCTGTCTGGTAAACATTGCTTGCTTTGTGCCTATTTCCTACAGGGTTAGCAAGTGTTTTACTATAGGCATTTTTGAGACTATACAATAAGTGTTATAGGTGTGTCATAGTACAAAAGAAACAGATGATGATAGCAGAAAAAGGCTGATGGTCCATGCATTCTTCCCATATTACCTTATCGTATCCCAAGATCTATTGTCTCTGTGGGGTCTTCACTTATACTATTCTTTTTGTTAGCTGTGTTTTGACACTCCCCCCCCCGCACACACACTCCCCAACATGTACAGTAGAAGCCACAGGCATGGTCAGATACGTCATGACATTTCTCTCAGCTGCCTCTACTGTGGAAATGCAGAAAGCAACATATTTCCCTGGACATATCACAGAAATCTCAGGAAATATCTGAGCATGTCTTTGGCTGTGACTGTAGCTAGTATCTCCTTGACTCTATCCCAGATGTGTTTAAGCCATTTATGTTTTGGTGCCCACCACCTATGTCAGCAGGCTATTCCATGGTTCAACCACTTTTTCTGTAAAATACTTCCTCATATCCCCCCCCCCCCCATTAACCTCTACTCACGATCCCTTGTTCCATCTTCTCTGTTACTGTAAATAACTCTTCACAGTCCACCTTGTTAATTCCATTCAGGAACGTGAAGGTCTCAGTCATATCCCCCTTTCTCTTCTGGTTTTAAGTGAATACATGTTCAGTGGCTTTAGCCAATCCTCATAGAATCTGATCCCCTGGCCCTGAATCACCTTGGCCATCCTATATTGTACCTTCTCTAGCCTGGCCCTGTTCTTGTTTAGGTGGGGACTCCAGAACGTGGTACAGTACTCCAGGTGTGCCCTGACCAGCCACCTATACAGTGGTAACAACACATCCTGCCTTCTACTTATTAACTGTCTCAATGCACCCCAGCATCCTGTCAGTATTGCTGAAGGTCTTGTTACAATGGCAGGTTTGTTTAAAAGTGTCAGTCATGATGACTACTAAGTCCCTTTCCTCTGTGTCAGTTTAACCCCCATCCAGATGTCTGTTCTGGGTTTTTGTTCCCTGAGTGCAAAACTTTGGATTTCAGCTGCTAGACTTTGAACCAGCTTTCCAGCCTTTGCAGGTATCTCTCAAACTCCCTTATCCCCATCACATTGTCATCCCTACCACAGAGTTTAGTGGCTTCTGTAAATAGACACAACCTGCACTCAGACCCCTCTCCCATGTTACTGGTGAACATACTAGAAAGGAGTGGGATCAGAACAGATTCCTGTAGTACTCCACTAGTTACCTCTTTTCCTCTGTTCTGACTCAGTTCACCACAGCTCTCTGCAACCTCCCATCAAACCAACTACTTATTCACATTAATATTTTCTTAGCTGTTCTCAGATCCCTTATCTTCTTCAGCAATGTTAAATGTGGCACTGAGTCAAGTATCTTGTTGATAATGAAGTAGAGTAAATCTATGGCATGGCTCCTATCAAATACCTTGGTTAGCCAGTCAACGAATACTATCAGGCTGGTCTGATAATAACTCCCTATTACGAGTCCATGTTGCTTACTATCCTGAAATCTGCTTTTCTCCAGATATTCCACTAGATCTTCTTTGACTAGTGTCTCTGTCTATTTTCCTACCATGGAGGTAAGGCTGATAGGTCTATTGTTTCCTGGCTGTACCTTGTGCACTTCCATGTGCAGCAAAATCATATCTGTCTTCCTTCAGTCCCTTGGAACCACCCATTGCTGCAGATAGCTATTGAACAGCCCCACCAGGGTTTCGTCTAACATCTACACCAGTTCCCTTACTGCACTGAGATGCATCCCATCTGACCCCAGAGCCAAGTTTACCTTTTGGACTACAAGCACTTTTTGACTCTTTCACCAATAAAATTTCTGCAGTATCATTTTTGGGACTCCTCTATCAGCTGCTTTGATGCCACTCTCCAGCAAGGGCTTACTATTCTCTGTATTGAAAAATGATGTTAACTCCAATCCTGCCCCCCTTTCTATCTTCCCTCTCTAAAGGCATCAGCATTTTCCACCATAATGCTATGGGTCTCCTCCCTGAACTCGACTCTGTCTGGAACTCTCAGCACTCTCCTGGTCTCTGGTGTATTTCTGAATCCTGGCTGTGCTCCAGGATACCTGACTCTAGCTTGACTCTCTCTGACTACCACCACTTCAGGCAGGACTGTGGAAGTAGAGTGGTGATGTAACTCCATATGTCCATCAAAACCTATCCTTTTCCATCACTTTCAGAGAGTTTGTGCCTTCCTCTGACAGGTTCCTCCTAGCTAAGCTATCCCTCCCATCTACTCTCCCTATTTGTTGTTGGTGTGTTCCATGCCTCTCCTAAAATCTCATTCCTCCTTGGTCCACTCCCTCACATCTCTTGCTTACTGTGCCTCCTCTGGTGATATTTTCCTCCTTAGGGATTTCAACATCAATTAACTCAACCCTGCATCTAGGCCAGCCTCCCACAGGACTGAGTCCCTAAACATTACCCAGTTAATCACCGAACCCACACAGCTCATTCCTCATTCCCAAAACCACTCTGTTCTGGACTGTGTGCTCTCCTGTCTCCTCCATTGTATAGCTACAGTATGCACTGTGCCAGATGACATTGGTGAACGCCATTTGACTTACTGTAGCAATAAAACCTAGGTCTACTCCCTCTGCCCCCAAAATACATTTGGTCAAGATCTGTGTGGTTACTTGACACTAGTGCCCTCCTAAACAAACTTGCTGCCACTGATTGGTCCTCCATCTATTTTGCCCCTGACATTGATGCAGCCCTCTCCCTTTCCCATGCCAATTTATTTCATATCTGGTACAGGCAAGTCCCTCACCTCCCAGAAAGTCTTGGGTCAGAAACTCACTACCCCTGGATTACATTTGACCTCAATGGCTTGTGCAAGTCCCAGGACCAAGCTTTGTCCTGTTTCAAATTCTCCCTATCCCTGCCTGTCTTCTTATCTTACAGATCACTCAAGAAAGCCTGAATGAAGGCTGTCTGTACTTCTAAGGTCCTCTACTTCAAGTCCAAATTCCAGTTTAACCTTAGTTCCCTGGCAAAATTCAGGATGGTTGTACAGTTTCTATTTGACCCCCTGCCCATTCCACTCCTCCAGTCCTGATGGATTGCTCACCAATTTCCAACTCTCCCTCTGTTTCTACTCACTTTAATGATTTTTTTATCACCTGTGCACTCTCTTCTCACCCCCTCTGGTCCCTCTTCCTTGCTACCCTCTGCTGTCTCTCCCTGTCCAACTCACCTTAGGATTTCCACTTCCCTTCTCTCTCCTCATCAAACCTTGCTTGCTCTTGTCTCCATTAACTCCACTAAGTCAATCCCTCATTGGCAGAACCCTTAACCTCTCTGTATCTCAGCTGCTGTCATTGTCATTCCACTCTCTCAACTTTGGAAACTTTTTCCTTGGTGGTGTCCTTCAGGACTGGAAGATTGTGAAGGTTCTTTGGCTTTGCAAAGTAGGGTGTCCCCTCCTCCCCCAGCAACTTTCGGTTGTCTAACTCCTCCACTCTCTTGCAAAGCTGCAGAAAATGATCTTCTACTCCAGGCTTACTCAATTCCTTCATTCCTCCAACTTCCTCTCCCCCTTCCAGTCTGATTTTAGGAAGCACCACTCCACTGCCACCTCCCTGCTGTGTGTAACTGACTCAGTTCTCAATTGACTTGATCAGTGGATCAGGGACACATTGCTATGACCATATTTATTAAACTGGCCAAAGCCTTTGAAATGGTTTTTGCACCCACTCCTCCTGGACAAGCTGAACTCTTTTGGTCTCTCAGCTTCAGCTGTCACTTGGTACCATTCCCATGTCACGGGTCACCAACAGTTGGTAGAGGTAGAGGATATCCTGACCCTTCCCCCCTCTATGTTAGTTGGTGTCCCACAGTGCTGTAGCCTGGGTCCTATAATTTTCTCAGTTTTCCTTAATGACTTACCTTCTACCTGCATCACCTCACATATTCATATATATGTAGATGACACAGTCAGTTACACCTCTGGCCCCATGATCAGACCATAGTAGGTATGCTTCAGCAAGACTTCCGCACCATTCTGTACTGGTCCCTTGCTAACTAAATCTGAGTAAACACCTAGAGCATTGCATCCATGACCTTTGGAACCAGAGAGAAATTGACTAGGCTCTAGCTCATTCTTGTCTTCTCCACATCAGATGGCAACACTCTTGAATTTGTCCCCACTTTCAAGTACCTCAGTGTGTAGCTCAATAGTAAGCTGAACTTCTCTGCCTACATTGATGCCATGAATGCCAAGCTTCACCCCAAACTCAGTTCCCTGTACCTCAACACAGATTTCCTTTCCTTCCTAGTCCACCGGGAGATGGTCACAAAAATGGTACTCCCAGTCTTTGACCATGCAGATGTGGTCTATGGCATTGCCCCTTCTTCCTCCCTTGTCACAGTAGATATGCTCTGCAGTGCTTTATGTCTTTTTGCTACAGACTCGCCCTTCCCCCAGGACTCATCACTGCTCCCTCTAGTCCTCTGTTTCCATTCTACCACTCTCTTCATGTCGCAAGTCCCATTGTGTCTCCTTCATCTCTAAATACTGGTTTGGGTTCTTTCCTGCCTACCTTTCCTCAGTCCTGTCCCCTATGCCATCCTGCTGTCACTCCCTTCACTCCAGTGATCCCTATACCTTCTCCATTCTCTACTCTGACACCATTGCTTGCCTGGCAGCCTTTTTCTACTGTCTCACCTCCCTGTGGAACCTGATCCCATTCTCGATCTGCCTCTCTGTCTCCCTTTCTGCCCTTAAATATGAGCTAAGGGATCTCCCCACTCCCTTCTGCCACTGTCAGCCCTATTCCTGACCATTCTACCCCTTCTTCCTGTTCTCCCCTCTCTCAGCTTACCTCCTGCCTTATGAGTTAGGATGTGCCAGTGGAATGACAATTCCATGTAAGCATTGTCACCTCCTCCAACAGGCACCATGCACTTTATTTTGATTGCTCATATGCTTGTCTACAAGTCTATGTGATGCTCTATGGTATTGTTTACCTGTTTGTTTCATCGTCCATTTTTTGCACATGTAACTTCACTGTAATTGCATTTTATTGTTTAATATGATTTTAATTTTGTGTATTCCCCATTCCCTATCCTCCCCAGGTCACACCTGGAAATGAGGCATGGATCAGTATGATTTTTCTGTTCAACAATTTTAAATAAATACTAACATTCTAAGATTCTTAAATGCCAGCAGAGTAGGCCTCTCGGTCTATCAAGTTTGCTCGTGGGTCAGCACCCTAACTAAATGAAGAACGAAAGTGAGTGCAACATCTAGAATTGCTGACTGTATAGTGGATCCCTGACCTGTTGTATCAACATACAGTCCTGCAAGGCATCAATCAGGTCCTGGCTTCTGGTGCTATTGGCCACTGGGATGTGTCAGTTAAGGTCTGGCAGATTGAGATTTCCCACTATTACAACCTCCCCTTTGCTGCTCCCTCCCAACTTCAGCATCCAGTTCCTTATCTCTCTCTTCTCCATGCCCCAGCGGCCTGTAAACCACCACATGGAAGTTTTCCTACTTAACAACTATGTGAGCTGAACCACAGTATTTGTACCTCCCATTTCCCCATTTAGCATTCTCTACTGCCTTGATCCCTTCTCTGATGTAGATGGCCACCTCACCACTTCCACCTGTCCCTCTATCACACCAGTATAAAGTGCAACTTGGGATTGCTATGTCCCAATTGTTGTTCACAGTGGCCCAAGCTTCTGCAATGGCCTCTACCTACAACCCAGAATCAGCAAACAAACCTTGAGCTAACTAATCTTATTACCCAGACTCCTGGCATTGAGGCATGCCACCCTCCAACATGTCCCCACACATCGATTGGTTCTCACTTGTCTTCCCCATCACCTGTCACTAATAAACTTTGGAGTCTTGGGTTTCTTCTTACTTTCATGTCTTTTGTACCCACCCTGCCCTGCCCACTGGACTCTTTCCTCCAATACAGTATTCACTGAATTTTATTTATTTATTTAGCTTTTGTTGACCGGGTAAGTGCACTAGACAAATCCTGCCTATTTTCAGGCATGACCCGGGGGAGGGGCATACAGATGAATGCCAACTCACCTTGAACCAGATTAAGCTGTTGGTGGTATTTTTTTAGTGAATGAGGGAAATTTGGCCAGGACACGGAAATTCCCCTACTCTTTTCGATAAGTGCCATGGGATCTTTAACATCCACCTGAACTACCACCAATCCAGGCAGATGGGACCTCGGTTTAATGTCTCATCTGAAAGACGGCACCTCAGAAATGCAGCACCCCTCTCATGCTGCATTACAGTGTCAGTACTGGGATATTAACCCAAGTGCTAGATGTGGGAACTGAACCCACAGCCCTCTGATCTCCCGGCCTCAGAGGTGAGTGTGCTACCTACTGAGCCACTGACACTGCTAAATCCTTATCTCCATCCCCTGGGGAATCCTGTCTTGGATATATACTGTTTCATCCTCCACAGTGGAATCTCCAGCCCCAGCCTCTCCCATAGCTAATTTAATCATCTGCCAATGTAGATGTCAAACTTCTGCCATAACACACTAGCCCCATCTCTTGTGAAGTGAAGAGCATTGCCTTTGAATAGTCTTCTGTCCCAGAAGCCTCCCAATCCCCAATAAAGTGGTGTCCCTGTTCTGACACTACTCTTTCAACCACCCATTGAACTCCTCGATCTCTACCTCCTTACTCCATTATTCTAGTTCTCCTTACTACAGACAGGAAGGACCTGTGAAAAGGCTAAAGAAGTTAAGTGTTTCTTCAGTCTGTCTCCCACACTCTGGAAGAACCTCTCCACCATCACCACAGGCAGATTTATCAGATTGTTACTACAATGGTGAACCAGCACTCACTGGTCCCCCCATTAGACACCTCCTTGATAACATCTACCCTCCATGCCCTGGGTGTCACCACGTCTCACTACCACCAACTCAAATTAACCCATGGTAACCCCTGCCTGGGTCAGACCCCTGTGTTTCTTCCAGGACTGTAAAGTGATTTGCCATTGGTTCCTCATGAGATGAATTGACTGTTCTGTGACCATCCCTGCCACCCAATCTTCTCCCCTTCCCCACCACTCCCTACCATCCTGGTCTAGTGGGCGTCTGAGGAAGTGAGGGTTGGTGGTGGGAACAAGCTATGTTGGAGTTGCAGCTGGAATATTTTTCCCCAGCTGCTGTCAACTGAGCATGGAGATTCCTGAAGGTCCTGCAAATAGGCCAGTATCACCTTCTGCAAAGCATAACCTTGGAGATTACCAACTTCTAGAAGAAGTCTGGAGGTGGAGGTGGTAGGGGAGAAAAACAGTAACAGGGGTGTGGGGAGCATGAAGAGGGGAAAGGTCAGAGAAAAAGAAGAGAGGGGAGGGAAAGAGACTCAGATTCCAGGTGGATGGTGGTGTCTCTGAATGCACGGAGTCTGTGAAGCAAGATGGACAACCTGCAGGCACTATTAGCAAAAGAGAGGGTGGATATAGTGGCAATAACTGAGACCTGGGCCACACTGCACCATGACTGGGACCTCTTGATCCCTGGATATAAACTATACAGTAGGGATGAGGCAGTAAGGAAAGGCGGTAAGGCAGTTTATATCAAGGAGGGTATAACACACACAAGGGAGAAGTTGGAGGAAGGGAAGGTAGATATATTGTGGGTTCAGTTATGGTTCAATACAGGGAGAAAGGTAAGACTGCGGGTAGTTTACAGACCACCCATCCAGGAAGAGGAATCAGAAAGGGTACTGAGCTTGCAAATATTGAAAGTTGCAGGGAAAGGAGAGGTGATAATAGTGGGGGATTCAACCTGACCAATGAAGACTGGAGCATACCAGCCATGACATGTACCAGGAGTCAAGTGATCCTAGAGGTTTTGCAGAGGTGGTTCCTGACTTAGGGAGTCAGAGAACCCACCAGGAAGGGGACAATCCTTAATGTAGTGCTTATGTATAGGAAGCACATGCAAGAAATAATGGTCAAGGAACCTCTTGGTGGAAGTGACCATAACACAGTGCAGTTCCACTTGGATATGGGCAGAGAAAACATCCCCACTAAGACCAAAATCCTGGATTTTTTGAGGGAGAACTTTGGGAAGATGGGTGAGGTGCTAAGGAGGCACCTGATGAGCATCAGAGCAGCTATAGGGATGATCTAAAGGGGGCTAATCATTAAGGAGGGACTAGGTGTTGCCACAGAGGAGTGTGTTAGGCTCAGGGGGAAGAGTCAGGGACCAAAGCAGCTAGCTGGTTCAGTTCTGGGATCACCCAAGCAGTAAAGAAAAATATACTAGCCTGTAGGAAATTCAGAAAGACCAAGGGAGAGGTGGATAGGGAGAATTACTTAAGGTTAGTTTGTGTGGCAAGTAGGGTAGTCCAGCAGGCTAAGGCACAGAAGGAACTGCAGATAGCTGAGCAAATTAAGAAGGGGATACTTCTTTTTACATTACGTAAGTGAGAAAGGGGACAATAAGGGCAGTAGTGTTGCACTTCAGAAAGGAGAAGAGTGGGTGGAGTAGAATGGGGGAAAAGCAGAGTTAATGAATTAATTCTTCCATTCCATCTTCACCAAGGTGAGAAGAGGATCGTGGTGGGAGGGGAGAACTGACGTAGTGAGAAAGGAGGATTGAGGGAGGGAGCAGCAGCTATCATTGAAGGTGGAAACATCATTGGATTTGGATGGCATACACCCTAGGGTACTGAGGGAACTGGCAGAGCAGCTTTCAGAGCTACTGGTAGGCCTTTTAAATAGATCACTGGAGATGGGGATGGTACCTCATGACTGAAGAACAGCACGTGTGATGCCCCTCCACAAGAGCCAACCAAAGGATGAGCTCAATAGTAGAGTGCCCAGGCTGCCTATGTTTGTTTCATAAACCATGCAGTCATTGTCTTGGGTCAACCACAGGACATATCGAGCATGAACCAAAAAAGATTGGAGAAACTCTATTCCATTTAACCAAGGCCACTGTTTTCCGGTTTTTACCAGAAAACCTGGTGAAATTCCAGAATTAGGACTGCCTGAAAACCAGTAAAAACAAAGATTTCATGGAATCTGCCATTTTATATCAGATCAGTAAATCTACAAAACTTGTATTTTTCTTATAATTCCTTCCTGTACTAGTTTCAGTTTGCTTTATTTAATGCTCTGTATATTTAGCCTTCTTTAATTCTGATTATTTATGCACATACTAAAAGAATGATAGCAAAATCCCGGTAAAATCTGGAAATTAGAGTAACGATCACTGGTGCAATTCCGGCATCTGAAGTCTTGAAAATGGAATTTCATTGTTTTAATCACCGTAAATCAGTGGCCTTGCATATAACGTTTTCTTAATTTATTAATTTTTCACTGAACACATAGGCTATCTGGATGACATTTCATAGTCCATTCTACTTCATGAGACCTGTTTCAAGAGCTGTGTTACCTGTGTTTACAGCTATATAGTATATATTAATCAAACATCTCAACTGCATCTCATAAATTTGTGCCTCCAGCACCAATTCAATTTAGCAGTGTCCACAGCACCAATTCTGTATGACTGCTCTATATCCACATTCCAATATTCAAAGAACAATTTCTCATTATGCATACTAGAGACATGAAACTCTCTGCATCCGAGAAGATTATATAACTTAGCTTTTTCACAAAAGCTGTCTTATTGATGATTAGTATATCTGTATCTTATTAATGTAAAGCCCTGTGGCAACCACCAAATAAATATATTTTAAATGTCTTATCATAAAAAGCAAACTGTTTATAAGTCTTTTGTTCTTAAATACTTATATAACAAAAATGAAATGGAACGTCAAACTCCCTCATACTTTTTTATATTGATTTCCCCGTACCATATGTGTTGTCTGATTTTTATATAGAAATTTTAAACCCTGTTTAAAGAATAAAAATGATATAAACAAAATATCAAGTATATTAAATTCTCATTATATATACTGAAATAATGTTGCACTTTAAAAAATGCACTTCACTTATTGCCTTGTACCTCTGGGTGTAAATGTCCTTGCTCAGCAGGGGTGCACCATCCCTTGAATTCTAACTTTGGGACATCACCCTTTTAATTCTATTGAATAAAGCCAAAGATTTACATTGGGTCATTTAAAATGTTTATAAAATCTCTTTCTCTTTCCTTTCCTTTAAAAAAGACATGAAACTTACAAGTCTGAAATCAGGGAATGTTCACTGCACCTTGCTGTCTTCCAAGCTCAGGGAGTGGTCCAGAGAGATGACATGGGTGGTACTTAAACTCCAATGCAGAGGGGGATTGACTTCTGACAGTGGTCCACCTATCACTATTGCTACAGGGACCTGCCTAATAAGTCACAGCAGGCCATATAGCTCAAAGGGATCATATGAGATGGTGGATATAGGACAGGGATGTTAGTTTTAACAGATGCCCGAGATTAGGCAAAGAGCGGTCCACTGGGCCACCAGGGATATTGGATGGGGAGCTTTCTTTAAACAAATGCCCATGATTGGGCATGGAGGGTGCCACCAGGTGCAGCCAGAACTCATTTGGCCACCCACGGGTGGCAGCTGCCGTGTTGCACCCTTCAATGCAGCAGCTCACCTCTGGGTGACCATCAGTTGTTCCTTTTTTTTTTAGCTTAACTTTGTGCTGGTGTGGGTAGGGGTTGCACATGCATGGCTCTGCACATCACAGGCTGAATATCGGTCTGTGCAGGTTATGCATGGGCACGCCCCCCCCTACCTGTGCCTGCATACATTACTGATGTGCTCCGGCACATCGGGATTTGTGCCGCGCACTTTTCTCTTTTGAATATTGCACCGGGGCACATCAGCGGGTTGTGCATGGTGCAACACTTGAGCCATGTGCAACTCTTTTGAATATCTGGGCCATCGGCTTTAAACCAGCAAAGTTGATTCATAAGGGTGCACTGGTCCCTGGCATTGATTGTGATGGCTCCCATCATCTGATCCCCAAGCCAACAAATGTTATGATTTTGCACTGACTGAACCCACACTAGATTGCGTACTTTTGCCTTTTTTTATGTTACTGTATCACTTTGTTTTGCCTGTATATGTATTGTCTCCCTTGTGCCTGTTCCCCGGGGCCCATCTTCAAAATGAACAATAAAGTGTTCCTTCATGATCATCAGTTTCTAAATAAACAGATGAATTGTTGTGCTCTGTTTAAATGAATGAACTACACACTGATAATTTTTTTTGCTGTATTATACATTCTCTGAGGTACAGTACAACTAATGGGGGCAACACAAAGGAGCCAAAATGGTTCACGTATAAAGTTAACTACCTAGCTACAAGTAATGCCAGGGGCATGTCAGCATAGATTGGGAGAGGGGGAAGGGTTTATATACTGTTACAGGTGCATTTTTACAGATGGGGGTAGAAATATGTATACTGGGTTGGAGTGGATGTCTAGAGATGTGGTTAGGGATGTTTTTGTACTG
Source organism: Neoceratodus forsteri (assembly GCA_016271365.2). Lineage (NCBI taxonomy): Eukaryota > Metazoa > Chordata > Ceratodontiformes > Ceratodontidae > Neoceratodus > Neoceratodus forsteri. Next base: position 1,244,509,023 of record CM057458.1, on the reverse strand, counting down.
TGGCAGTATTGGGTGTTTTGGCACAAGGGGGGCAGGGGTTTACATATACGGGTATTGTTAGTGTCAGCACTACCAAATGGGAGGGGCTGGGAACTTGCATTCTTTGAGTTATACCCTGTAGTTGTTGAAGAAGTGTTGAATCAATATCAGCAAATCACAGGAGAGTGGGAATGTATGTTTTTGTGATGGGGATGGCATCTGTCTCTTGATCAATCAGTCAATCCAAGAGCACCGAGTACAAGGGAAACCGTTTCAGCAGAGCAAAATGGGAGCGAGAGCAAACAAATGGACAGAATTGAGCTGGAATGACAGACCAACACATTCATGTTTTCAAAATACTTTCTTTTTTGGTGGGGTCATGTAGTGACTGTTTTTAACTATTAGTATTCATTTCTAAAGGTTCTAATTTAAATCAGAACTAACCAGAGTCTACCAGGACTTTAGCCTGGATCCTGATCCTGATAATAAGGGGCAGGACCTTTTTGGGTCTGCCTATCCATAGTTGGCACATAGGAAAGAGCAGAGGGATGGCACATTGGATATGTGAGGAAAGTGAATTCTGCCTTGAACTTGCTCCTTTTATATTTTTTCCCTCCCCTGCTTTCATCAGGTGGATACACCCAGCACATCACTCCTGTCCTGACATAAAGACATTTCAGTGGCATCACCCTCTTACTGTGGCCTGCCCTGCACTGACTCCCAGTCTCCCTTGTCTACCAGGAAACAAGCAGTGGCATATGAACTGTAGCCTTCCCTTCTCAGAAAATGTATGGATGCTCATTCCTCCCCTTACTGGTCCACTCATGATATGCCAAGCTGTGGTATGAAACCAGGCCCCCAGCATGTCAGTTACCCCTCTGCAGCCTGGTACCTCAAAGCAGCTTGTTTTCTTTAGCAAATCTTTGGATAACCCCTATTGTGCAAATAAACTTCATATTTACATGCAGGACACAGTAGCAGCTGAGTGGAAACACTCCTCCACACCAGGAGGCATTTGACAAGCCACAATAAATAAGTATTAGCTATCTTTTTAAACAGCTTTCTTTTTTTATAGTTTACTGTTTTATCCCCCTGACACCAGATATTCTAGCTCCATTCATAGACAATTCTGGTACTTGCCTTCATTTACTCAAGGTTTATCCCATAAAGTAGGACCCTTGGGTAGGGGATCTTCCCCATGAGCAGCAACAGCAGGGTGACCTGTCAGTTGTAGCAGGGTCTGAGAGTGCTACATCTTCATCCTGCATCATTTAAGGATTTTTCTGCTTCATTCCTCCAGCCCTCTCCCTGGGACATCAGCATTGAGCACTGATGGGCACATGCTATTTGCAACATTTTCCCACAGATGTTCCCAGTGTCTGAGCAGCCTGGGCTGCACCACCAGTGGCACTCCAAGTATTATTTATCTTCCAGTGCTTTCACAGGTGAAGGCTATGAAAGCAAAGAAGAATTGGTACTGCTGGTGAGGACACTGAAATGTTAACCATGCAATTTAAGGTATAAGATGAATGTTTATGGGTATTACACTTCTATAGATACCAGTTAAATTATGGGCATTAATACAACAATTCAGAAAAAGTGCCACTATATATGTATAGATAGATATAGACAGACAGACAGATATAATTTCTTTTTAAAAGCCAATATGACATTATCCAAGTTGGTAATAAAATGATATATTGATAAACTTTATCATTAGGGAAATAGTATATTGATAACATTTATTTTACAGTTTTGTTGTGATGTAAATATTATATTGATATAGCTACAGAAAACAGCCTGTTTTTAATATTTAAATCACAGTTACTACTATTACATTAATAACTATATAATAGCAACACCATTTCTTAATGGCTGGTCTCCAAGCTTTCATTTAAAAAAGAATTAAGATTCTAGCCCCAATGGTTCCAGAGTTAGACCTTTCAAAAGATATTTTCTTAAAAATGTGATAACTGGAGATGTGACATGCATGTCTGACATGAGTAGATGCGGCTAAAACAGCTCCTGACCCTTGCTCAGTAAAAAGTATATTTTTTATTATTTTATGCCCTCAATACTGAATTTTAAGTGCCCAAGCAGATACCTATAATAGTGATGTACGGCTACCTTATGTCTGCTCCAGGAAAGTCCACATAAGCCAACAAATAAAGGAGTAAGAAAAATCTCCTGGAGATGGCAGTAGGCCCTAATGCACACAGAGATGCAGAGGTCTACAATGTGGTAACTGCCGCCCTAGCCAGATCAGTGTCAAAGCATGTCCTGGAAGCCCTGACCCCAAAACAGAGTTGGTAGTTGTTAAGCTGGCAGGCTGGCTCGCCACACAGTATGATCAGCACCAGAAAAGACTGTCAGAGATTGAATCTAGAGTATTAAGCATAGATGATGCTACAACCCCACTAACAAATAAAGTCACAATGCTGGAGAAACATATTGCCAAACTGCAGGAGAGTTTAGACTCCCAAGAGAACGTCCAGTGATAGGATATTCTATACATATATAAGGTATCCCTGAGGTAGCTGAGGGGCTCATATGGAGGAATTAGTAGAAAAGTGGCTAGTGCAGACTTTGTAACTCTGAGTAAACATGGGAGCATTAAGAGAGACAAAGAGACAGATCCCATGAACACTTGTTCCTAAGCCACCTGTGAATCCTTCTCCTCTGACAAATAATTTTTAAACTGCTTAATCACATGCATAAGCAAAGGATCTTGGCTACCTATAGGAAACTGGGGATAATGAAATGTGGGAACCAGCCAGTAACTATTTTTCAAGACTTCTTGAGGATTATCAAGTAGAAGAGGGGAGTGTTTACAGGACTCCATAATGAGCTTCAGCAGAACAAGGTAGACTTTCTGTTTTTCTACCTTACCATTGTTAAAGTGCACCATGAAAGCATATGTGTACTTTCTGGGAGGTCGATAAGGCTTGTCAATCGTGTACGCAAAAGGTCTTGCTGAAAAAAAGAAAAAGAGTATGATTTACATAATATGGACTTATGTGGCACAAATGGAAAATCTAGGGAAATATGGCACCTGTCTTGGTCATTATCTCCCTTCATTTCTCCCACTGCCACAAACTCTTCCCACTAATTGTAAAGACCCAGATGTCTCCTCTGTCCCTGACATATAAGCCTGCAAGCAGATTGTGTGGCACACAGGGTGTGCCTGAAAGGATGGACAATATAATGAGAAGTCATTTTTGTGCAGGTGGGCCAACGGGCCATATTGCATAACATTTAAGGTATGTGTTCATGGGGCTTGTGATACAAGGGGTTCCTGCTGTGGATTACTGGATCTGCACTCCACAGGCTCTAAAAATCCCAATAATTACCTCTACTGGCTTGACCAACAGTAAGACTGAGCCCACTGATGTACTTTAAATGTTTTGTGTTTGGTGGTTTTCTTGAGGCAGGGCAGATAACAGTTTATTAATTAAAAAAAAATAGAATGTTAATTTGTTTCCCTGTGATGTGTGGCTTGTGAGGGGCTTCTGGGATTTAAAAAAAATAGTATGGTAATATATTTTATCACAGGGAGGAGGGATTTATTATATATAGTACAACAGTTCATTTTTGGTGGGAGGGGGAACAGAGGGGAAGATCACCAGAGTGTTGGTGGGTCTGTGGGTGAATGTTCCTGCTACCTATTCTGCTTCTGCAGAAAATTGGAAAGAGACCTTCTAAGCCCCAGGTAACATGATAACACACTAAATAAAACCTGAGGAAAATAGGGCACCACTGTGGGGAGTTGACTGGGGGCTGCTGGAGGGGAGAACGTCTTCTGGGGTTCCTACATGGGGGAGCCCTGACACTGTCCTGCAAAACAGCATCCACTGGGTTTTGGATGCATTAAACTGCCAATTGAAATGAACCCTGGTATAGTTAGGGACTGGCATTCTGTTGACCAAGGGACTGATGCATATCTAATGAGCTGGAATACTGCCCAACATTACTTCGGGGAGTAATGTTTGTGAGCGAGGGGAGGGAGGATGTGGGGTAAACTAATATTTCTTACTACTGTAACTAATGATAGATCAGGAACATGACCTGCGTGAAGCAGGAGGAGACCTCTATGAATCAACCTGGAGAGGACTCTGCTTAGTGGCAGAGCCCATGAGACAAATAAGACATGCATTAATCTCTTTGTTCTTTGATGACAAACAAATTGTTTAGTTTCTGTGTTGGTCCTTGTAAGATCAGATCCAAAAGCAAATGGTTTGATACCTTTTATTTTGCCAAAAAAAGATGTTACAAAAATAACTAAGTACTTTAGCTTTCAGACAAACCAAGTCCATCCTCAGAAGTGTATGACTGTCATAACCTTCTGAGGAAGGACTTGATCGGTCTGAAAGCTAAAGTACTTTGTTCTTTTTGTAACATCTTTGTTGATCAAATAAAAAGTATTAAACCATTTGCTTCTGGATCTCTTTGTTCTTGAAATTTATTTTGCCTATTATATTGTTATTTATTTATTTATTTTTATGTATTTATTGAGTACTAGGATTACAATACCTTTGAACCAGAGGTTCATTAACAAAGGATCCACACTGAGAGAAAAGGGGGGTACAGCAAAATGGATATTAAACACGGTGGTTACAAGGTAGTTACAAACACTTGAAATATCTATACAATGGAGTAACAAACATTTGAGATAACAAAGTAAACAAGCAGGAAACAAGCACTGCATTTTCAGTTAGGCAGTCCAACCAGGACCGAGACGTGTTCCTAGTCATGGACCTAGTCTGTGGGTTATCACAGACTGTTTCTTGTCTGAATGCTGGTTTTGTTTATTGATGGATTACTTAACATGGGATGGGGGATGGTACTTGGGATGATACCTTATGGGGGGGGGGGAGACACTGGAGAGCAGAGCACTTGGGTCTGTGTTGGGATGGGGTTTCTACCCCCCAGACCTATACATGAGTCCTACATAAGTGCCATGAATAATATTACACAATACACTGTCTTTTATGAAGAGATGCTAGCACTCTTGCAAAAGGAACAGTTCTCTAATTTAATTCTAGTAGGTGATTTAAATTGTGCTCCGGCTGCTGCCCAGATAGGTCAAAGGGTTGAGATAGGCAGGGAGCGGGTATAGGATGTTAGGGGTTGGGGCTGGAAGAGTTTGGAAATAGTAGACATTTGAAGGGAGGCTTACCCTGGTTCCAGGGAGTATGCTTTCTTCTAGACATTTCAGGTACATGGTCGAGGAACAACTATACTTTCACCACTAGAAACCTTTATCACAGTGTACCCTATATGGAAATTACAGGCATTGATGTTTTGGACCATGCTAAGGTGAGAATGTCACTCCATACTGGGGAGGGAGAGAAGGAGCAGAGGAAATGGAGAATCTCAGCATATATGACCTCTTCAAAGAAATTTGTGGAATTTCTGTAGGAACAATGGGACCAATAAAGAAGGGATACACAAACCACTACACCCTCTAAGAGAATCCTACCTGTGGGGGAATGGTCATATCTTATATGATCACGAAAACCAAACAGAAGTGGGAAACAATTACAAAAGCTTGAGGATACCATTAAGATACTAGAGAAAACATTTTATAGGGATCACTCTATGGGTATGATGTGGAAGAAAAGAGTGGCTAGGGAACATTTGAGTATGGCTATCACTAATGGGGCAAGCACAGCCCTATTATATCCAAAACAGAGAACATATGAATGAGCAACAGGCCCAGTCCTCTGCCGGTAAGGCTGGCTTGGGGTAGGAGTACCACCAATGCCATTATGGCTTTGAAGGACTGAAGAGGGCAGGGCTATAATAAGAGTTCAGATATCTAGGTGCAATTTGTGGCATACTATGAGGTGTTGTACACAGGGGAATGCATGTAGAATGCCCACAAGGCTAAGGTCTTCCTGGTGGGCAGGGACTACCCACAATGGGAACACAACAAGTCACTCCTGACAATGCTGCCCATGACTTTTAACTCCCAACATTTCGCTCCAAAGACAGCTCACTCCTATAACAACTCGCTCCTGTGTCTATTTGCTCCTAAACTCGATCCTGTGCTTAATTTGTGCATGTACAAATATCAATGATTAGCTCACCTTAATTCCAATTTGTAGTTCTGGAAATGCATTTCTCTTAGTGCTTAGAGAACCTATAGTGTGGTTTTCCCTGACCAACTGTTTTGCTGATTACCTGTTGACTGGCATGAGAGAAGTCCTCCAGTTTGCTTACAAAGTGCTGAAATGGTTTATGAAAGCTGGTATGGAGTGCTAAGAATACTGTCTCTGGGACAAATATGAAGAGGAGTTTTCTGCTTTGAGAATGAAGGCTGATACACTGGGAGCTCGATAAGAGCTGAAATAGAACAGCATGCTAACTGTAACTGTAGCACCTGTGGCTAAGCAAGGGTGAGAGGGACGTCCCGCGAATCTACAAATTTTTGGATGGAGCAGGACTCGGTGTAAAAATATGAAGTAAACTGATGTGAAGAGGTTTGAGGCAAAGGTAGTTCAAAATGTGGCAGGCTGAGGTATTAAAGTACTGCTTTATATATGAATTTACAGCCCTCATATATATATATATATATATATATATATATATATATATATATATATTTTCAAATTACTTAAGATATTTCGGTCAGTCTGCTATTGAAAAAACCTGAAGCTTTTTTTGCTTGTTGCCTTTGAATCAAAAACTGACAAGTAGATTTTTCAGCTAAAAAAAACTGTTGTTTGTATATTAAAGATATAGACAGAGGAGCGAGTTGACAATAAGCGAATCGTTATAGGAGCGGATTGTCATGGGATCATAATGTTGGGAGTGAATTGAAGGGGCACGAGAAATTGGGAGCAAATTGTCATATAACCTGCCACAATTAGTGGAGCACCAAACTGAACATCCGGGGCACCACTGACATTTGTTGAAAAGGCTGCGGCAGTGGCCTCACTTAAACAGGGCAAGCACATTGTTAGTCAAGCGGTGGCCAAGATTTTTGAAACTTGGTACTGAAAAGCTAAAAAAACAAAGGACAAACAATGCCCCATTATAGTTTATGGAGTGTGCCCCTGCACTCATCCTTTACTGATGTCACAAAACGTACTAGTGTGGGGGTGTGTCTCTGAGTAAGAAAGTGAGAGTATTTTGGCTGCAGGGGTCCAGGAGCAAAATTGTGAGTGTTTTTGCTTAAAATATACCAGATCATAAACAAAACTATGTGGCACACTGCCTAGGGACAAGGTAAGCTACCCTATTTGTTGGGTTGGGGGGGGTGAGCTACTGTACTGAAAACCTGCTCTTTAAGACAGCTACAGGACTTGAAATACTGGCTTAGTTGCATTAAAACCATTTAGAAAGCTTCATGTCAACATGGCAGATTAAGCAACAAATTATATGACTGCAATCAATAAGAAAAAAGCAAAAAGCAGAGGACAAAAACAACATTCCAGAAAGTGCAAAAGGAGCAGTCATTGGAATATATTTTGAAAAAGCTATAGCACACTTTAACACTGCAGAACCAGTAAGCCATTAAAGAGCTAATGTACTGCCTAAAATTAATATTAGTTTTTAAAAGCAGTCAACTATTATGTCTTATATGTGAGGTGCTTTTCCTTTTCTCTTTGGGACATTAGAAGATGTTCCACCTCATGTTAGTGTGTGTGATCTCTGGAACAATGCTCTGCATGACAGCAGGCATATATAGTTTTATTCCACCACTACATCCTCAGCATTGTGACATCACAGCTACTCAGGAAGAGCCACTGAATAGCTGCCAGGTCTGTCACCTGTGATGTCACAATTAATGAGGTCACTTTGCTGATGATGTAGTGGGGGCATTGAACTAAGTATGTTAGCTGCCTGGCAGAGTGCTGTTCCACACATCCAGAACAATACTGTCCTACAGAAAATATTCTAATTAGCAAACAGAACAAGAAAAATGTTTCAGAAACAAAAAGTTACAAATTAGTACTTCTTAAAATTTGAAACATTTTCCTGTCTCCTTTTTTTGGTGCTTCTAGCTCTTTACATACCTTATGAAAGCCTAGATTCTCAATTTACTTTTATATCATCTCTTTATGTAGCTAGTTTAAGTATCCTTTTTTTTCTCCATCCCAACATTTCTATGCTACAAACCCTTCTCATCTGTCAAAAAGTATCCTTAAGTACACCCTCCTGTCAACAATTAAAATGCTCATGTTTTTATCTTGAATTTGTCTTCTGTTGTCAGAAACCACGGCATCTTCCTGCACAATGAGTTATATATACTTGCTAAAGAGTAGACATGTTTGTGCCTTATTTTTTTTAATTCTAAATCACCTGCATGATTTCTGCCAATCAGAGCTCACAACCACAGAACCTCTACTCTTGCATATAAATGTTGTCTCATTCAGTAATGTTAAAATTGAAGCATTCCACTTCAGAGGCAGGGGAGGAGAATTAAACTTGTTCTTCTAAAATAAAAAAAAGGAAGTTTTAAACTTACTACAAATCACTCTAGCTAACTTGAGTGATTTATAATAAGCTAATAGTGTCCCTGAGGGTTGTCTCTTATTATATAAGAGAGTGTTGTTTTGTAAGATTTAGACAGCAGCATCACAAATAAAAACTTTTTCAAACCTCACTCATCTTAAGCAACAAGAGACCATCTGATGCACTATTATCTCACTCTATTTATGTATTTATTTATTTATTTATTTATTCATTCATTCCTTTATCAGATATGCTCACTGGAACCAGGGTTCCTTTTAGAAGAGTGACCAAAATGTCAATCCAACAATGCTGATCCAAGTGGTTATAGTGCTGAATTATGTGAACACAACATGCAGAAGGATTCAGTAGCAATACACAAATGTACACAGTACATAGTAGAAATACATTAGGGAGTACAGAAGATGCAGTGGCATACATAACATAAGTAGGATACAATAGGGATACACAGCACAGAGTGTGGTACAGCATATCATCAAAACTAGTGCCAACGTTTGATGCTTTAGCAATTACAAATTAGTGTTGTAAATAGGTAACATTTGTGACCAGACATAAACAGATTCCTGTTATAAAATTAAATGCAGCACTGCAAAGGCAAGTGAAATGAGAATGTGAAACATAATGTGATCTAGTGTGGTTCAAGCAGTATCTGTAAAACTTGAAATCCCAGGTTTAAAGCTCTCCATAATGACTACTTCTTTGTCTGTGAGGCTTCAGCCAGGTCACTTGACAACCCTATTCTTCTGCCACTCTCAGCTGTAAAACTGATTAGAATGGTTCTATGTGATAACGGCGATAGCAGCATAGCGATCACCATTATGGCAAGTGCACATTGATGAAAATGAATTTCAGCGATGCACACTCACAGTGAGGAAAGAAAGGCACCTGAAACCTGTGGGCTCTCTGTTTAATGCATGAGGCTGTGCACCCCGCATCCCCTACTTTTAGATTCTCAACTCTGGAGGGGGTGCATGTCAGGGTCTGTTGAAAACTTGTAAAAAACATTAAGCCACCCATCGGCAAAAACAAATCTGCACTAGACCGGACCTGGACCCTGAACCCTGCACCTCCCAAGTGAGCACCCACCCCAACTCGACAGTGATCCAGCTCAGCAGCTGCCCACCACATCCTATCACACATACTTCCACTACCCTTCCTCCCCTCTGCATGCATGTGTACGTACGTACATCCTATTGTGTACTTTGCCTGACCCAGTTTCCGTTCGATCCCCTGCCAGGTAGCCATTTACAGAGGCACCATGATTCAGTCACCCATTTTGTAATCACCCACTAATGGTTGCCCTGTACAAGGTATACCAATTAGAACATACTGTACATGACATGTTGCATTTCAGCTGGGGTTTCCTGGGCAAACACATTTGTAAAACAAAGTCTATGACAATCAGAGATCTAAAGACCATAAATCATTTGTTAGGGGCACATTGTTTGGCAATGTGAGATTATAATTAACACCATTAATGTAGGCTGAAACCACACTGTAGGATGGAAACATGAGAATTAAGATTTTTCAGACTGCAGTTATGTAGTATGTATGTACAGTATGGTAGCATTTCTGAAGGCATGCTGCATGTTCCAGATTTGCCTATCAAACACACTGTTAAGAGCTAAATCATCCAAAACTAGGAGAGTGAAAGGAACACACAGACTCAAATAAGTGATCATTATGGGGTGACAGGGATCAAAAAGGGTCAGCTACTGAGTCAAAACAGAAACTCATTAAGCTAGGTCTGATATTATCACTTGTGACCTCTTTCTAAATACATCATAGCATACAGCACAATGGCAAGGATACTGAAAGCCAGTTAGTGAGAGTAAAATGTGTTAGCACCTTACTAACAGTGATTAGCAACCTTAAAGCAGGACAGTTACTAAATGTGCCATATTGGAAGGCACAGTCAACAAGGCCCTAAGCCATTTGCAAGTGGCATTAACTGATGCCAGTGTGACTATGCAAAGCAGCCGACTTTACTTGCACATACTGTGGGTACACTGGCATACCAAAGCTTCAGGGGCGTGTGAAATAATTGTTAGTACCACACCTCCACAAGCCTGTTCTTAGGGCTGCTCAGTGAGCCTTCTTCCCTGAATGTTGGTTCCTTTTACAACAATCATTCCCAGGTAGTCTAGTGTTCCTCCCACCACAACAATCACCCATCCCAAATTATTATAATCTGTGCACTAACACCTTATTCCATTTCCTAGCTTGTATCACAACTTGGAAGTCTAGTTACCCCCAATCAGTTAAAATCATCCTCTTATAGCCTGGTTGTGCCCCCAAATCATCTGTCTCTATTACTTCAAGCATTCTCTGGCAATCTCATGATCCACCCACTCCCATTTGCCAAATTTTTTATGTATCAAAAAACACACCCTCTCCGTGATTGTCCATCCAGTATACAGTCCACAACCTTGTGGTCATGTGGCCACCCCAAACCACAAACCTAACCAGCAAGGCAAACCCTTCCCCTCAGATTGTAGTCAGCACTCCCCCACCTTTCACCACCACTGACAGCTGCCCGTTGTCTCACACAGCAAATACTCGGTAAATACTGGCCATGTTCCAATGTACAGGTAATTTGCTCCAGGCACTAATTTGCTCCTAAAGTAAACATTTTTAATGCACAGCAAGGATCTTTGAATATCCAGGCCAAATTCCATAAGCTTCTCAGCAAGCATGGAAAACACCTTATTCAATTTCTTATCTTGTTTCACCACTTCACTAACTATGTTCTTGTTTTCTGTACTGCAACATGTTCTTTTAAGAGCAACTTTATTTTCAATACCAGAGCCGCACATACCCTCAGCAGCTTCTCACCATGATTCTGTCTATTCCTACAGTTTTCTCTCAAAATTAGACCATCCAAAAGGTGGTCTATCTTTTGGGTATAAGTGATGCAATTTCATATTTTTGATGCAAGCCACTGAAACTGTAGAAACTGAAAATATGCCAACATGTTTGAAAATAGTATTTTCGCTAATTTTTTGTGCCTCCCCGGCCCACCTGCACCCCTCTTCTTCTGGCATCTGTACACCTCATATTCCTGATGGACTCATCCCATGCTTTTCCCTGTGCTCCTGTCCAGACCTTCAGCATCTCTGGGGCTGACATAGCACTGCTGGGGGACTCCTCTGACTGTTGTTATGGAAGATGTCCTGGAATCCACTTGTACTCCTACTCCCTGATTTGCCAACTTGTCCCTGCATTGGCCATGCCACAACTTAAAGCAGGAGATTCCTTACTGGAAGCTGAAGTAGGCACACACAGAATGTACTTGGAGGGTCCAAGGTATGGGGAGAGGCATAGAGGCCATCATCCAGGCTGGCCCACTGGTGCCACAATAGCACTGTCACTTGCTATGGCAATGACCTGGGTTCAGGAATGAGCCTGGGAAGTTGGAGGGCTTGCCTGGGAAGAGGAGGATCAACTGTCTTTTGGACCACTCTTCTACTCCTGGGGGAGGGTGAGGAAGTCGCCTGTGCTCGGGCCACCCCTTGTGGTCACTGGGGGTGTGAATGCTGGGAATCAATAGGTTTGGGAGGCATGTCAAATGTTCAGGGTGCCCACCCTAATGTCATTGCATGCTGTGTCTCCCTGCAGAGAAAACAAGGAAAATAGGAGTCTCTGACAACTGCGAGATGATGTCCTCCCCCATGACATGGACCCAACACCACTGACCAGGCTCTTGTTCCCGTTGTTCTGTTCAGTCTCTATAGGGGGAAGATGGGGGACCCCCAATGGCACCAACCCTAGGGGGTAAGGTGGTTGTCTTCAGGAGTGAAGTAAGGCCTGGGGTGGATAGTTGGGCTGAGCAGATAGTTGGACCGATGGGGCCAGACCGACATAGAGAAAGCATACTAAATAAAAGAAAATAGAAGCCATGGTCATGCATACTGGTGCAGCATTTACAAATTTTCTGGTCCCTCTCCTGCCAACTCAAGTACAAAGTGCTGCTAGCAATAGGGTGTGCCTGGCCTGAGCCACTACAGGGTGACCAGTGAGTGTTCTTCCTGCAGGAGGAGAGCATCCAGGAGATGTTCTGAACCCTTCCTTTCAGCATCTGTTTCTGATGTCCCAGGTTTGGAGCATTAAACCAGTTTGCTAGCCTGGCAGAGCAATCCCTTATCACTCAGCATCTCAGAGCTGGCACACAGATTTCTTTTGATGCAAGTGAGGTATAAAACTAAGAATTGTGCCATCATCCAGAGCTGTGAAAAATATTACCCTTAATGTTTGTCTTTGACAGACTAAATCAATAACATGCTATTACTGTATGGACAGTTCTATAAAAATAAATATTACAAATGAAACATTTAAAAACCCACTGTCCTAAGGCTGGTTACTATCGGTAACCATTTCTTAAAAGAACAGTCATAACCAATAAAAACATATCTATTGTAAAGTCTTACTTTTTGAAAGAAAGGGAATTCTTAGCTTTTTACCATTACAGGTCTTACTCTTGCCAACCTCCTCTGTTGTTGAAGTCATTGCATGTCACAACATAAACACTGAGATTAAAGATACAGCATTCATTATAAAGACAAAGTGTGGAATCGCTAGAATTAGTTATCAGTCTGAGGTTCCCTCTAACATAATTGGTAATCTGGAGACTGATTTTCTAACTGTAGTTAGCATTTTAAGTAATTAACCATATTACTACATTCACCAGAAATGATACAGATATTTCTATGCATTTTATTAGTATAAGTAGCATCTGGAAAAAATACTGTATCCTTGATATTATTATTACTGTAGTTACCTTTCCATTGACGTCTCTTCAAGTATAAAGCATTCCTAATTGTCAAGGCTTCATGGCAAAACACAAAAGTCACCAGCACAGATCTCACGCTGTTTGCTTTCTGTAATAATAATCAAGCATGAAAGGGTAATGCAATGTCTGCCTAGAAAGGGAGGGATTCAATCTATGTGATACAGAAATTACGCTTCTGATTACTCCGTCTTTAGGGAGTTAATCCTCTGGGTATTAATTTAGCTTGTCTGTATATGATATAGCCACCAGGAGTTTACCCCTGGGAGGGCTATCAATGTAACTAACTGTTCCATATGGCTCTGACAGCAGGTTTTTTGTTATATATTCGGCACAGATTTGCATCAAGATTTTTTGCAAAATACTTCAAAGTTTATAAATGGGAATGAAGAGAGTTTTTTTCCCAGAAGAAGTACATTATACTGCTAGATACTGTAGTTTAATGTTAAGCTTATCTGCTGTAAATACTATTCAGACATAGAGTATGCTGGCTTTCCCTATGGAAATTTTATTTGGAAGCAAACTGTGTAACATACTGTTTTTGGCGGCACTGGCATTCTGTGAATATTGAATTTTTGGGGAGTCTACCTGTCTCGCAATGTTTAAGTCAGATACTTTTTATCAGATATTTTAGCTCATGATGAAAACAACAGAAATGTTACATGAGTCTGTGCAGATGCCTTCTAAAAACTGTCTTGGGACTATGATTACTCTGGAAACCACTCCTTCAGCAACAACATGCACAGCAACACTAGTTTCATTGACTCTGGCCATCAACAAATCATAAATGCTCTGTGCTTTTCTTTAGGGGAAAATATTCTGATTATGGAAGCAAGTGTTGACAAGTTCATTGAGTGCTAAAAATCTTCCTTTATCTGACTGTACTCTGTGGTTATTAAAAATCAGCCATTTCTTCCTGTTGTATGTTTATAATGCTTTTTCATGCTTCATGCTTCATGCTTTGCTGGAAGAGTCTGTAATTAAAGTAACATTGACAATTTTGATGCAACTTTAAAAAACATAATATTTGGAACCAGTCTGACAGAGTTATTATACATATTCATTATTTCTATTCTATTTGATCATCATTACTGGGGTCATTGCATATAACCAAAATCTTTGTCCCTCAGAGTTGATCTGCTTCTTCTGTATAATCCTTTGAAATCATAATTCTCCACTTGTGAAACCATTATCATTTTCACATCAACAAACTGTGTTGTTACAAAGTACTGTGTATAACTTCAGTTTAAACCGGGGTTACAATAAAGTTCCAGAAAAAAAAAAAAAGATTGAGTACGGCTGTGAGGAAAAGTCTCTTGCAACTTCAACTGGGATGTATGGACACAAGAAATATGGGATGAGCTAAGAAAGTTTATAAAGTAGAGCTAGAAAAATGCTGAATAGTCTGGAGAGTGCCAGTCTATACTGGAGCTGAGTGCAGTTGTCCCTTTGTCTCTGTAGCTTGGTGAGCTGCACCTGCTTGGCCAGTAGTGGTGGCAATGCTTAAGTCCAAGGTATATCACAGGTGCTCTGTCAGGATTTGTCTCCTGAGGGGCACCAGAAAGAAGGAAATAGAGAAGGAGACCTTGCCAGCACAGAAGCAAAGCAGAGAGAGAGACTCCCAAAGGACTAAGGTGCAGGGTCTGCTCTTTTGATGACTTGATGATAAATCCAGGAGCTCTAGCATGACTGCCTGGGCACAGAAAAACAGGTACTGTATGGAAAGGTGTAAAATCTTCAGAAGTAAAAGCTAGGAACCAATAAGTAAGTGCACTTTGTCCAAGAAATAAAAGAGAGACCAGATTTTACTGAGGAAAAGGGAAACACAAAGAGAAAAAGATGAAAGTTGTGAATTATTGTAAATACAGAGAAATTGCCTAGTGTTTTCTCCCAAATACAGTGAAAGAAAAATAAGAAAACAGAGAGAGAGAGCGAACAAAAAACAATAAAATGAATGGAGCTGTGAATTAATTTCTCAGGACCCAAAGTGATCCTCTTGAATGTGAGATGAGTGAAAGAACATGTTAGCAGTGAATGGGCTTTAGCCATTATCAGGAGAGGATTTAGGCTGGTGCCCTATGGGATCTGCTTGACAGTGTGGAAGAAGAAGTCTAGGAAAAATCCTCCAGCTGCCTCATGTCCAAGTATATCAGTGGGAGTCATGCAAGTGTACTAAGCTCAACCAACAGAGACTGATCTTGTTGCCCAGGGATTGCTGAGAAGTTTCAATTGCCTGGGGAGTGAAGAATGAGAGTAGGATACAAAAAAAAAGTATGTTTCACAATGCTGTGTGTACCACACCACCTGTCTTACTGAAAATGTAACATGCTATACTATTTTGTCTTCCTTGAAGGATAAAGGAGTTTCAAGTTTGTTTAATGTCCCTGTACTGCTTAATTAAAAAATCTGGTGTGGACAAGGAAGCAATGTGTTTGGTTAAACTGTTTAAGGGGCTTCTCATGGTTCAGTTCTACAGAGTTCAATTTGAGACCTCAGAAATTAATCCTGGCTGTCCACCAACTATGGTGCAGGGCCTCTTAATACCCAATGACAGGGGTCCAGCAACATACGATTTCATCACGCAATTAAGCAGAAGGGAGGATTAATTTTAGGGAAAAGATCATATTTTCATGCAATCCACCTAGTAAGAAAGAACAATCAGAAGAGAAAAAACAGAAACTCTGTAAAATACTGGATAAGCTGAATTTGATCTAAACAGTATGTTTTTCAAAAGTGGATCTCACTTTAACTATGATGAGTTCCTGAAAAAGCCCACTGAGGACCACTGTGCATATGACTTGGTCATTGATATTTGAAAGTTTTCAGTTAAGTAATGACTGTTCTACACAAAGAGAGGTGGAAAGATGAGTGGGGCAGACATTGCAACCATAAGGCCCTATCTATACCGTTTTGTTTCCCAGCTTGTGTTCTCAAGTTGTCTCATCCCATATTTTTTTAAATACACACATTGATTTGCTATACACAGAGCAGCCCTGTTACAAGAATGTTCTAAATAGCAAGCACATTTCTTTTTGTAACAGGAATGTTTTCATTAGAGAGTTTGTTGAAAACAGAAAAAAAAATGAAATGTTAAATGGATATCACATTGAATCAAGACCCAAACTAGTTTTTCTTGGTTGCCCTTTGATAACAATATCAGATGACTTGCTATACATTTCAGTGTTAAAGTACAGTATTGTTTTTATGTTCACTCTAGTATTATAACCAATGAAGGAAATGGTTTCAGATATTCAGTAACAAAACTATTGTCAGAAATGGGAGGATCTTACTTGTATCTGGGCTGCAAAACTTCAGTGTCAGTAGAAATGAATTGGGATTTCAAAAAAAAAAAGATTATTAGTGCTAGGGTTGTCCGGACCCACAGAAGTTCTGGGTGCTGGTTCTGGTCTAGAACTTTAAAATAGTTGTGGGGTTCTAAACTTCCTTAGAACTCAAATGCTTTTGTGTATAAGACTGGAGAGTTTGAAGAGAGAGAGAGAGAGGATGATACTGAGAAAGCTAAAAAAGACATGCTCTCTCAGCACAACAATAAAGTGTAGTTTCAGTACACATGCAATAAAGAGACAGCCCTGTGTGCCATTCAAACAGTGAATGCCATGAGTCACAATTCATTTGCTTTGGTTTAGCACTGCTGCACATTTAGGTGCATCAGCAGCACATGCTCATAAACAGTATGTATCACTCTAAAAATGTTTTAGAATGCAATTCATGAGAATTAGGTTGTTTTAAAGACTGGCATCTTTTTAAAGTGCATGGGCATCTGCTAGCCCATCAGTGCAGTGTAGCAATACCACTTAGAATGCTGATGACCTGAGTCAAGAAATTAGCTCAAGCTGTCCTCGGCCAGCTTGGAGAAGATATTAAGGATTCCAGAGGGCACTGTTTTCTTCTGGGAAGGAGGGACACGGCTGCCACAGCTTATGTGCCATGTGGATGACCAGAGGTGGTAGTGCAGTAATTAGTGAGTGTGGGACAGAAGGACACTGGCAGAGGTTTGCATGAGGCATACATGCATGATTCTTATTAGACATCCATATGCACTGGCTTCCTAATAGGTGGGTACCAAAAAAAGGGAAACTGCCAGTTCCAAGCAGCATGATCCTGGCATGCTAGAGTCATTACCTCAATTACTGCCTGTTCCAAGGAACCCCAGGAACTCCTGCCTCCATACATTGAAGGCAGTAGGAGGTTAGACCTTGTCTAGGTGGCCCTGTTATGGGAAGGGATGTATACTCATGGAGGTAAACTCCATAGAGTTAAATGCCAGAGATGCTAGGGCTGTGCCTGACTAGGGAAGGAGGATGCCGTAACAAGAGGAACAATGAATTATAAACATGAACTACATGAATTGAAAACATTTTATTTATTATCTATAACCATTTATACTTTGAACCCATAAGTATTCTACTTCTAAATTAGAACTCAAGCCCCTTTGCTCTAAAAGGGTTTTAATATTTTTAAATCTAGCTCTGATGACTCAAACTAGTGCATTCTTATATCAGAACTTATGTATTATTTATACTGTACAAAGACTGTGTATAGATCATGACCAAAAGTGACATTAGTTATATTTTTCTGGTTATAACCTTTATCGAGACTGTCAAGATAGCATCACTCAAAGTGCTACAATATACAAATAGTGTCACACTACGTTACATGATAAACTAATATTTGCACTGGACAGTAGGTCTTTCAGAACAGAATCCTGTCTTCATTTCATTCTGGGACATGGCTGTACTCTGAAAGTTCTTGTTATAACACTTTTAACTATAACTTTCTTCAGACAGCTGCACATCCAACAGTTTTACCATACAACTCCATGCCATTGCATAAAACAAATACGACAAGGCCCTATTAACAGTTACATCCAATATTTCATCTGTTATCCATTGGATTATGGACCACTTGAAAATATAACTTTAATTATGCAGCCCCTGTCAAATGTATGTGTAGCCCCCCCCCCCAAGAAAAAATTAGTCTTGGACTTACATGGGCCATCAAACCTGCACCCAGTTTGGTGCCACCAGTAGTTTGACTCCTCCAGACCCATGACCTGGACTGGAGGGCCAACAGCTGCTGGCAGGAACAAGCAGAAGCAACATATCATTCAGCAACTGAAGTGCATGTAAAAACTTCACATTTGGCAGGCATCCAAGTTTTTCTTCAGCTGTCAGGACTGGTGGAATGCCTTGAATGCACCCCTGACAATAATAATAATTATACCTTTATTTATTAAGCACTCTTCACAGAGCATCAAAGCACTCTACATCCACAAAACAACAATTAAAATCATAAAATTCTAAAATCAGATATCCATCAATATATATAAAACACAACTGCAATAATCCAACATAAATTAAAGAACATCTCCAAAGTTGAGTCCGAATAAATACGTTTTTAAAGCAGTTTTAAAGCTCTCCACTGTCAGGCACTCTTGTATTTCATTTTGTTTCATTTCATTTTTATTTCAGGGTTTAACCTTTGAGAACAGTACTCATTTAAAATGGTGACCCAGTGCAAAATACATATAATACAACAATACACACATACATGCCTTACTCAGTTCAAAAATACAAACAAAATCTAGAAAACACAGCACTTTACATTACAAACATACGTTTTAAACATGTCTAACCAAATATTGCACAGCAACTCTTTGTTTATATTTTTACTGTATCCATGAACCATTGTTTAAGAATTCTAATTGATGGAGGTCTTCTATTCACCAAACAAAACCTTACTGGCAAACTATTCCATAATCGTGGAACCATATAACTAAAAAAAGATGTAGACCTTTCAGTAGTTGACAACGGCACTACCAATTCCCTGTATAATGCTTTCCTCAAGGTTGGATATAGGTCCCTAGTCATCAACCTTTCAAAAAGAAAATCTGGAATATCACCATGGACACTTTTATATGCAAAAATTATCTTATAATATTTTCTCCTAGCTATTACAGAAAACCAATCTAATTTCACACACATTAGAAAATGCTGGGTGTCTCTCGGGCACCAAAGAATTAATCTTGCTAACCTATTATAGAGAACCTCTAGTTTTTGTAACTTAACCTGACTGGCATGATCATATAACATATCACTAAAATCAATTAATGGAAAAACTTGGGTTTCAAATATTTTCTTTAACAAACTACTTCCTAAAATGTTTTTATTTCTATATAACACCACTATTCTCCTACTTAAATCCCCTATAAGTTTATCAACATGGAAATTACCTGTTACTGAAGGGTCAATCCAGTACCCTAAATATTTATACTGATGAACTTGCTCCAATCTAACACCCCCCTCATCTATTATGACCAAATCAGGACTATTTTTTTAATTTTGGTGCAAACCACAAGACCATGCACTTTATCTTCGAGATATTCATTTCTAATTTATCTGTATCCAAAGAGGTAGAGAATTCCACAGGGTTGGGGCTACAAATGAGAATGCCAAGAGTTCCTCACCCACTGTTATCAAAACTAGGGGGATGGGCACTGAAAACAAGAGAAAGTACCTTAAGGAAAACCTTTATTGGAGTCAGTGTCCCATACTCCATGACTGCTGCCATTGTGGTAACCCCAAACCTGCTTAGCACAAGAGGGTTGAAAGTACAGAGGTGGCTCCCAGAAGCTTCTAGGTAAGGACTAGACCCATAAATGTGATACCTTTTGGTGGACCAGTGGGTCATCAAGGTTCCTGAGAAACTGCACACTGAGCCTATGGGAGCTGACCTATACTCTGCTTTAAAGGGAGATTGAGGTGAAGACTGGCAGAACTGCAAGAGATCTCAGTGACTGAGCTGTGCCTGTTGCCCAGGAAGAGTTTGAACTGTGCCCTGTGAGCCTGATTGATTACCTGTCAATTGCGGTAATCCTGATGAAGAGTGAGATGTAATCCCATATTAGTCAACATGAGTCTATGCTGAGACATAACAAAGTTAAAGCAGGAAAAAATCTGGAGCTGCAGGATTAGGTCCAAGAGCAGGCACTTTAGTGGGGTGTCAGGCGGTCACCTGAGAGGATAGAAGTCAGCATGTGTGGGTCAGAAATGAGCCATAGTAGCTGAGGGCACAAGAGTAAGAGAGCACCCTGACCTCCATGAGGAAGAACGAGTCATCAGTCAGAAGGAGTGAGAGAAGTCTGAAGAGGAAACTTTGTGAGAAAGAAGCACTCCTAGTGAAGTCATGATCCAGAAGTCTGTCAAGGAAGAAGAAGAAGCCCACTGGTTAGGTGACCTGTGAATATTTTGCACTGTGGCCCTGCTTCAGAAGGAAATACCATTTGTTCAGTGGGTTGTTGTGCTGAACATTGGCAAACAGGCTGGATTACAAATACCCCATGTTTGGAGTGTATCTGTGCATTTTTGGTAGTTGTATGGCCTTTTCAGGGAATATTATTCTGAGCCTGTTGCTCTGTGTTTAAAAAGCACATCAACCCTAGCAAAACTGTGACTGTGTTATTGGACCTGCATTGAGCCCACACTCAAGGTTCCCAGAGACTGTGTCAAAGGGAGTTCCCTGTTAAAATAAAATGTATGACCTGGTACCAGGTGGTAAGGTTAGCAGCTTCTAGTAGAGGAGGACCACAGGCCACTTTACAGAGTGATGTGAGGGTAAGCTGAGCCTATTAGGGCCTAACTAAGTGTGGGCAAGGGTGTGAGGGGGTTGAGCAGACCTGCTTTATTAGGCACCAAAATGTACCATCGTGGGGTGCATCACTTTAACTTTTTTTCCCTTTAATGGCCAGTGTTCCCGTTAATAAAATTGTGTTCTTTCTGTTTAAACCTGAAGTCATTATTGACTACCTTAAATGTTAGGCACATTACTGGAGGATAGTCTGTTGTAGCTGCTTATGGTCTTCAGGAGGGGGACCACATTGGAGAGATGGGCTGCTGCAGTATCCCAAGGGAGGTACTGTTACACCATTAGGCTTACTTAAATCTTTCTATGGGTGGAGATATAATCACTTCCTTCTGTATTAGATATGAACCCCTCACTGCAGATAGAGAATAGAACCCAGTAGCCATGGTAGTCAACTATGGCAGCCCAGTGCCATTATAAGGTAGAAGGTTCCTGTTCCCATTGCCTGCTGGGAGCATACCCACCCTATGGATCCATGACATGGCTTTGACAACTTCTTTTAATGTGACATGACAGACAAATTTACAGTCTGCTTAAATCCATTGGGTAACTGCCTGTTTTTTTATAGGGTGCTTCTCCCCGTGAACCCCCCATGTGTGGAGCTCTGACCCACACCTCCCATAATTAAAGATTATCAACTCCAAGTCAGAATTGATTTGGGGAAGGGGGCAAACCCTGGAGGAAGCACTGCCAGGGTCCCACGGGTACATTACAGTGGCAACAGCGATTTGCTGCTGTAATGTACTTTACTATGAAAATGTCACTGCAGCATTGGCATATGCACTCTACAGGAATATTACATGATATAAGCACTACTGGGATCCATCTCTGTTGCCAACAAGCCAACTCAGCACTCACCAGTGTGGTGCAACAGAATCCCCTCCAGAAAAAAATGAAAATGCTGGGAAAAAAACAAGGCCTTCATTGCAGTGCAGAAATGGTCTGAATTGGAGGAGATGGACTGAGGAGGAAGGCCTTCCACAAATACAGTCATAACACCCTGACAGAAGAGAAAGCAGAAGTTAGCTTTTAATGGATAATGGATGAGGAGAAGATCACCCATAGAATGAGCCATTGGAAGATGACGCTGGTTGAAAAAGGAGCTATTAGTAAAACATTAACAATCAACAACCCAGAAGAACATAGATTACCTAATTTTTGTAACTTTTTTTTTATTTATCCCCCTTCCCAGAGCTTCCCTGCTCAATACTGTCCAAGCTTCTGGCTCTACCTTCATCATCTCTGTCTCCTCTCCTTCCCCCTTCTTACCTATGGACTTACCCCTGCAAGGTGAGGCAGTAGGAAGTTGCCCAGACTTCCCACAAATTACACAGTTCTGGGGTGCAGGTGGGTAGTTGGTGAGTCAGGGTCTGAGAAGCTGGCAGAGTTTCATCCTGGGAAACTATAGACTGTTTGTGGTGTTCTGCCCCCACCCACCCACTTGGAGATGTTAGGCAGGCTAATGCACAAGCATGCACACATGGAGCATGGCCATGCACTCTGCCAGCCAGTTAGTGCCTCCCCCCACCCTACTGGTGCATCAACCTGCACTGCCACCTGTGATCACCAAAGTGGTAGTCACACAGCAGCAGCAGCAGGATCCCTCCCTCCCCAGAGGAAGAGAGTGTCCTCTGCAAAGCTCATTCCTCCTCCCCCCATCCAGCCCTAGATCCCATGTTGCTGGCATCATGAGCAGTGGCACTACTCTGTGCTGATGGACCAACCACCTAGTAGGTTTTTAATCAATCAATTAATTTTGTTGAATCATGCACATGTCACTGTGCCCACATCTAGACAAGGTTGATTTTTTTCTTCTTCCTGCAGAATTCAGGTGAAATGCTGATTTCATTTCCATAAATGTTTACAGAATTTCCTTGCAAATTTTTCAAACTTCTGCCAAAATTGTGATTTTGGTTATTTCCACCTTATTCAAAAACATTTGTCCAAATTGCTCCAGGTTTGTAAATGTGGCTCTCCCAGTGCTCATACAGAAGTGTATCAAGTTTCAGATCTCTTTCTTTAATATTGACTGAGTTATAAGCTTGCAAACATTCAGGCATTTAAAAATTACAGTTAAGCACTTTGTTAACAAAAAGCATTTGAGCAAACAACACCAAATTTGGTATGGTGACATTACAAATGGCCATACATATTTGTGCCAAGTTTTAGATCTCTAGCTTTAAAGATGGACAAGGATTAAGCCTCCAACTTTCAGAAATTTTAAAATTACATTTTGCAATTACATAAACTGCTGAATTGTAAGCTCCTATCAGTTAAAAGCTAGAGAATAGAATTTCACAAATGTTGTTAAGTGCATTGACCCTAAATACTATGCTTTAAAGTTGCCACCATGGTCCAGCATCAGAACTTCATTCTGTCATGCTGATGACCCAAGTTAAGTTTCAAGCCCCTGGAATCATGTTGGGAGGCAGGTCTTAGCTAAATCTTGCAATCTCTATTTTGCAGTTTCTATGAGTCTTCCAAAAAAAGTATGTATTTAAATTTTCAATTATCTAGCTCCAAAGATGGCTAAGTTCTAAGCATACATTTTCACATGAATGATAAATTGCTGGAATATTAGCCCCAATAACTTCTCACCCCTCATCCAAATATCACAAAACCTTGTAGGCTGTTGGAGACTGTCCCAGACAATATGCATGCCAAATTTCAGATACCTAGCTTTAACGTGGACGGAGTTCTGTTCACTCGAATTTTGGAAAATTTCAAAATTGTTCACAACATTATGTGAAAATTCATGGACTTTAGAGAAAATTGAATGAATCTGGAAACTGATCATTTCTCCCACCTCTACACATCACATTGCAAGTTTGAAACATTATTGAGTGACAACTAACAGTGCAATGAAGCAAGACTCTGGAGAGGGTATACTGTGCAGATATGACAATGCAGCTGAAGGCTAGAGAGAAAGGGGCTATGAAAAGTCTGGACTCTTGGAACATTGACTTTTGAGAGGCACCATAGCTAGCCTTTCGACTGTCCTAAGTAGGTAGGATCTTAGCCAGTAGGACCATAGGGTATGTGTTACCAGACAGAAGCACCAGATCCAGCTCCACGACTGACTGCTGTTCATAGTGTAATCATGAATATTGGCTCCCACTGACATTTATGATGTAAAATACCACTTACAGGAAAAATCTGCACATTTTTCAGTAAAGCCACCCATACAAGAATCATCCTTGGGTCAAACTCTAATGAACTTGAAAGTTTTGGGTTGCAACTCAAAGCTATTTATGTGCTATTGGAGATCAAAGAAATGCCTTAAAAACAATGGGATGGATTTTCAGTGAAGCAAGACTGCCACAAGCCTTGGGTGCAACAAAGATATGGCGTACTGGGCTTGCAGCAATCCAATGGGATTTTCTATCCTGTGCACCAAATGATGCAAGTTATATCACCTTTTTGTGGTCTAGTTTGTGTCAATCCCAGAAACAGTTTTTTATGGCGCTTATGCCTGAAGTTCTGTGCAAGCTGCCATAAAGTGGGAAACTGTCACAGGTGCATTCGACCTTTGAAAATCAGGTGGCAAATGGCATTGGTGTAGCAGTGATTTCAAAGTGCTGTGGCACAGGGCTGGGCACAAGCCCTGCACCACCATTGGAAAAAAAAAAACAACTGCCTAACCAACCATTATCCAATTTACAGGAGCTTGAGATCCTGTCACTGACCTCACATCAGCTAAATTTTAAGCAATTTTGTTCATGGATGGTTGCTTTATTAAGGTGAAAAATCAGGGATAACACAGGAGTGCCCACTCAAATCTTCTAGTGGAACTACCACACTACTATATGTAGATAAAGATAACACCTTATGGTTTGCCTTGGAACAAGCCATTTAATTGATGTATCTTCATATAATACAGTAAGTGATGGTGTGGGACCAGATATCATGATAGACAAACCTAAAATCAGTTATGAAAGCCCATCCCCCTCCCAAGTGTTGATAAATGACATGTTTTGAGTCAGGTCAATTGTAAAGCAGCCAACTGAGATGATTTGGGAAGTTTAAAAAAAACAATAACATCACAGAAGATAACCTGGAATGCATAATTTATGATGTATGTTTCATCCTGTATTTTCTGCATTTAGCACCTCCTTTTTTATAATAACTAAGTTAAAATATAATATTGTTTTTATCATCACCATATGTCTGACAACCTTAAATTCATGATTGGTGTATTTTTAAGTACTGCAAATAGTTTCAAAACCTCTTTTATTTCTATTTTTTTAATTAATGACTCATTTAAATACATTTGGCCACCACTAGCAATTGTTAAATATCTCTTCCTGTGAAGTTGGGGCAGGATGCACATAAGGGTGGACGTAGATGGAAATGTGTGTTGCGCCTGTGAATTCTTCCACCTAAATGTGTCTATGTAGGCTTGCTGCTGTTTACAAAAGTTACATTCACTTGCAACAAAAAGTCACGGGGGTTAGATTTTCAAAGCTGCTCTACTAGCATATGACAGATATTTGATGGTTCCTTCACAACTGATTCCAAATCTTAGGCCACCTTATAAGTGGTCTAAATTTTAGAAATAATTGCCATTTTTTGTGGGGAAAAAACAGGTGGTGTTTGCATCAAAAAACTGACACATGTATCATTTTGTTTGTGCAAACTATTTCAAATTGTAAAAACTGTTGCAAAACACAAAAAGCTTTGAAAAATGCCACACAAGTTTTAGGAAATTCAGGAGGATTCTGCAGCAATGCAAATTAGGCCCTTGTTTCAGCTTATCTCTTTTGAAAATCTTTCCCACCAGTTGCAATAAATAAATAAATGAAGGAAGTGTGGTTTGCAACATTTTTTGACATTAATGAGTCTTTTTTGTCATGAAATCCACCTTCATTTAGTTTATGTTAACAATCCGGATGCATTTTTGTTTCACAAATAGTAGCAGATGCATTTCTAATACAACATTTTAAAAATGCATTTCTAATACAACATTTTAAAAATCCTGACCATTTTGTGGATGTAGAGTATTAAGATTGTGATACTGAAGCACTAATTTCTGATGGTAAACAGTAGAACACCACACCTTGATGTTACATTTTTATGTTTGCTTGTACGCATTTGCAAGAAACATACTGTCATAATCCAAGTTTTAGTATGCATGGCACCCATCTTCCAATGCAGTCAGTGTGTTTTCAGGCATAGTCACAGTTCACCAATGAAAGCTGCAGCTGTCTATGACAGCAGTTGAAAATGCAGTGCAGTACAGTTGAAAGGCAGAGCTCTGCTTCAGTGAGCAGCGAGAAGCTACTGCCTGTGCATGTGCACCCCCCCACACACACACATGCATATTGTGTGCTAATGCACTCCCCTCCACACAGTGTATGGCCAATGGGGGTGCCCAACCCCCAGTCTGCTCCAATCCACCCCAATAGACAACCGGATGCCATGCTGGGAGCCCGCACCAGCATGGCAACAGTCTGTATGGCCAATGGGGGTGCCCAATCCCCCATTGGCTCCACTGTCCCCCACCCCAAACAGTCTTCCAGCTGCCATGCTGGGAGCCCACCCAAGCATGGCACAAGTCCGCGTTGTCCAAGAAAAAAAAAAGAAACCTGAAAGAGAAAACCTTCCCTCTCTGACAGTCCTGACCCCCGCTCCTCCCACCCGCGCCAACCCTCTGTGCACTCTGCCACCCCACACCCCCCTCACCTCATGCTTACCTCCGGAGTCCGGTGTGATGATCTTCGGTGGACTGGGAAAACGTCTGCACTCTTCAAAGCCGACCGCGAACTGAGGAAATGCCAGTAAGCTGTATAATGTAATAAACAGGGTTTTTTCAGCTTTGATGCTTATCTCAGGCATTTTGGGGAATTTTTTCACCAAATTTTCAACATGGGGTTTTTGGACCCCACCTCATGAATTCTGTCACTATCATTTTGTTAATCGGACCCAAAAGGTGATTTCACTGACACTGCATGGAATCACCTTTCAGGAATGATTTACAAAATGACAGTGTTACAGTTCATAAGGTAGTCCCCCAAAAACCCTACGTTGAAAATTTGGTGAAACAATTCCCCAAAATGACTGTTTTACGAGCATTCTTTGCACTGTTCCTACGCACGCTCATAAGTTCATGAATTTTCACTATTTTCATTCCAGATTTTCAATATTGCCATTTTACCACACCTCCTTATGAGCAGTACAGCTGTCATTTTTCACATCTTGCCCAAAATGTGTTTTTGAGCATGTAGCACACAATGGCACAGTCAGTGTGTGAAATCAATGTTCGGGACAGATTAAGAAAATCACAGTGACACTGCTCATGAGCAGAGGTGTTACAATGGCTATGTTAAAAATTTGGTGAAAAAAGTCCAAAAATGACTGTGTTATGAGTGCCCATTTCGCAGTTTCCATGCATCCTCATAAGTTCATGGATTTCTAATATTTTCAGTCCAGATTTTCACCACTAGCATTTTCCCACACTTCCTTATGAACAGTACAACTACCATTTTTCACACCATGGCCAAAATTTGTTTTTGCATTTCAAGTACAGAAATGCGTGGTCGCTGTGGGAAATCACTGTTCAGGACAGATTACGAAAATCACAGTGACACTGCTCATGAGCGGAGGTTCCAAAATGCCTGTGTTGACAATCTGCTGTAAAAAAAAATCCCAAACTAATTGCATTATGGGTGTGCGTTGCACAGTTTCTACACACGCTCATGACTTCACCAGTTTTTTAATATTTTCACTGCAGATTTTCAACATTGCCATTTTTCCACCTTCCCCTGAATAGTACCGCTGTCATTTTTCATGTCCTGTTTGAAATGTGTTTTCGCACCTGTGGTGCCAAATGGCGTGGTTGCAAAACTGCCTTTCAGCTATCAAACTGATATTGCCACTCTGTTCATAAGGTGGGGGTCACAAAAAACCCATGTTGAAAATTTGGAGTGAAAATGCCAATGAATGCCTGAGATGTTAGAGTTTCCCACCATAACGCCCCACCCTGTAGAGATTGACAGGCATCAGGGGTATGACTTGGGATTCTCTCCTGTAATGCTCATACCATTCCACACCCTGCAGCCAGTGAGAGGCATCAAGGCGTGCCTTCAAATCTTTGGCCCCAAAGTTCACCCCATTCTCCTATACAGCACCCATCTTACCATATTTCCTGATGGAATGAGGTGAGCATAAGGGCCAAAGACCCCAAGGCACACCGTGACACTTGTTGGCATCTGCAGAGTAGGGTGTGGTGAAATGGTGTGGCCATTATGCCTGACAACCCAAAGCCACACCCCAATGCCTGTCAGTCTCTGCAGGGTGGTGGCGGGGTTGGCTTCAATTCAATACTTCACTGCCATTCCTGTTATGCAGCTCTCTAACTCCTACACTACCAGTGCAATGCCAGTAAGTAAACATTTGGCATTGACAAATGCTTGTTCATAGTGGGGATGGCAAAAGAGCATGAACTTAAAGAAAGTGCATACTGTTGATCATTCAGTTAGATGGGTGTTTCTGCCACAAATATGTTATTACAAAAATAATGCATGATGTTTTCTGCTAATTAACAAATACTGCTGCATTAGCATGAACACAGAATCACTCACTGTCCCCTAATTTTAAAGTGTCCGGCTGCCTATGTGAACTGTACACCATAATCCTGAGTTCAAGGCAGCATAATCATTTCCTCAGCAACATATTGCGGTGTCACGTGCATGTGATTGTGTTGTCAGGTGAAGACAAACAGCCATAGCAGATGTATGTTTAAGGAACAGTGATTTTCTTTTTAGATTAATGTGTCTATGTATAAAGAAAAAGGGGAGGCTAAGTACAGCAACTATAAGACATATTAGGTGTCGAGAAATTAATAGTTTCCTTTGTGACATTAGGGGCTCTTTAACTGTTTACTCTGATTAGACTGCCCAGCTGGAAAACTGAATAGCTTCATTCTGATGTCATCAAGCATTGTTAGCATGCTCTCCCATTAATAGAATAGTCTCCAGGTAACTAAAAAAAAGGGATTTTCAAGACAATGGGTGGCATTTTCAAAACTCTAGATGCAGCATTTGCATCATGATTTCTGACATAGCTGTGTTACTGTAAATGTGTCATGTTGTCTGTACCCTATTTTCTTGTACTATGATTAGTGGCTACATTGTCAGGAGACAAAAAGAAGATTTTCATGGAAAAAAAAACAAAGGTGACATGATCATGGTCTTCAGATTTCTGGAATGTATAATTCTGTACCATAAGACCAAAGGTGGCACTTTAGGATGCACAATGATGAATAAATTCTATGTTTCTATATAACAAGTGGACACCTACTGTCGCTGATGGGACAGATGCAGTATCGAATCAGTTCACACAACATTTAGTTACCATAAACATATAGTTTTGCATTATTATCCATGTCTACACGGGTACTGCAGATGCAATTAAATTCAGTGTGGGAGATATACGTCAAGTTAAAACTTACATTGAATACCTCAGAATCTGAAGTTAAATATTTTCGTAAAAAGAATATAAGTTATATGTGGAATCTGGGCTGTAACTGTCTGGATGTAATAAAGCACTTTAGGAGATAACTTTAATCAATGCCTTTCATGGGCTTCATGGACTGATCATCTCCATTTACTGAAGGCTAAATTGTATACATCTATGATGGGACTTCTTTGCTTTAATAAGTTTTATGGTGGCTATGCTGTATATACAACTTCATGAGTTGCAGCCCTGAAACTGAATAGTCAACTAGACTACTACCAGTAATAGTCATACTAACAGAACTGTTGTGAATCTTGAAAAATTGAGATATTGCATACAGTATAGGAAAGGTATTTAAATCATTGTTAGCACTGCCTTGTAGTAGTCCTTCTGCTACAGTCAGGGCAGAATTAGGACAGCCCTTCACAAGTGTATTTATATTATCTAGACTCAGTTATTGGATAAGAATTGTTAAAATCAAAGAATTAAGAATACCAGTTCTTGTATATCAGGAAAAATGATTTCTGAAAAATCTTGAGTGCTCCTTCCCTTGGCTTGATAAAGTGTATAGGTTGTTAGACAATGTTAGTTTGCTCCCTCTAATGGACATAGCTACTAGTGATTTGTACAAATTTTTTGTAAAAAGAATCAAACTGATTTATTTGTGATGTAGAACCTTGAGAAATTGAAGCTGTCTAGAGTTTGCACATGGTAAGATCATGCCCAAAGGTTTTAATTTGGTGGAACCATATCTTTTCCTATTTCTAAAGCAGGATCACAGAAAGATAATTACTCAACATTGGTTTTAAACAAACAAATTAAACTTGGTACTAGCTAGATAATCCATAAGTGGTAGCAAACATATGTAGAGTCCCTGTAATTGTGATTTGAAAGCAACCGAGGATAAGTAACATATTAGTTTGATTTTCCATTCATGGGTAGGCCTATGCAAGAAGTGGTTGGGTAATATTTTCTCTTCTCTCTTGATTCCTTTCTCACCAAATATAACATGTGTAGAGCAGGTCTTGAATTCTTCCAATATTTATGTGTTGACAAAACTGGCCACCTTTTTGTTGGCTATAAACAAATGCAAATTGACAGGGAAAACCAAATAAATGCATAGGTTCATGGAGGTCTTTCTTTGTCTGACTTTCTGCCCTTTCTATATATTTTATACGTATTCCCCTTATCAATTGTAAAGAAGCTTGTCATCTCCTACACTAACTTGGGATATCTCAATACAAATGTTTTGGATAGTTTCATATGAGTTTTTTTTAATTGGCTGTAATCTGGGGTTTGTACTATTAACTGAGTGCTGCTATGTTTTCCTATGTATTTTACAATATCTTTGTAACCACATTTCTTAAATGTGAGGTTTATGGTTATGACTGTGTTTTCATGGATTGCATTTGAGTCTGCTTTTTGTACTTTTGCAACTTTGTGTTTTGAATTATCAAGTCAAGATTTATGTTATATTTAGGAAGCAGTGTAGTGTAGTCATTAAGGGCACTGACCTGCAAACCTGGATACCTGGGTTTGAATCCCATCTGGCCCCACTTGCATATTGTGTGACACTGACCAAGTCACTTAACTTCCTGTGCTTCCAGATCACACTTGAAAACAAGCTCTGGGTTAGTACGTCTTTCCTGGTTAAACAATGTCCCCTTCCCGGCCTTGTTTATCTAATATCTGAAAGGGATAACACCATCAGACCAAAGGCAACACTTCAGGGTGCACGAGGATAAAAAGAAAAGAGGACACATTCAAGGATGAACTAATATAGCAGACACTTGGAACAAAACATTTCGGAGCTGTCAGAATCATGTGACTATAACAACTATTAATTTCACAATCATAATGGGTACAGGAACATTTAATTGAGGTATTGGGAGGGGGGGTGTAACTTGATGGACAGACAGTCTTGTTCCCTCCATTGAGCTCCATGTTGGCACACAGTATATAAGAAAATTAAGCCTAAGACAGAATGGTCATGTTTCCATGCCAGTGTCCTCATTAATGAAGAATAGAGGGAGTTAAGTTCAGAAAAAAAATTAAATATAAGCTGTCTTGTATCTGAATATTATGTTTAAAAAATGTTTTCCTGGATGATGAAAAAGTACTTTAAAGACATGACTAGATATAACTAATACTTTTTTAAACATAAATCCACAACATTATACAGAATATGTAGCAAAAACCTTTATTTGTATACATAATAAATAAATGTAAGGGCTAAAGGCCCTGTTTACAAAGTTATCCTGTTACAGTAGCATTGTTGCATAAATCTTAACAGAGGTACAAAGTTAGCGTTTACAAAAGTCTAAGCAAGATCGGAACAGCGCATTAATACATCAGGTTTTATACATTTATTTGTAATGACAAAATTAGAGTACATGTTTTGTAGGAAAAATGGCCGCTATCAATACTCAAGTGAGCACAGTAAAGTATTTATTGCTGGAAAATACAACATCCACTAGGTACATAATACAACCAGTAATTGTGATTGGTTGGCATCCATGGCACTCCAGACATTACCTCACGGGTTTTAGCCCACCTGATAGGCTAGTGATGCACATGACCCAGATCAAATTTCTAGCATATCCAGGTCCCAGAAACCCCTGCTCTCCAGTTTTGAATCCTGCATCTAATCAGGCAAGAAGCACACCAGGAATCCCTGTCTGCTCCTTTAAGGTAAGACCTTGAATCAAGGATATAAAGAATTCTTTGTTTGTTTAGGCATTCAAGGCACAATATAGGCAGTTACAATTTGCTTTGTCGAGAATTCATGAAATGTTGCTAGGATAAATATAGTAAACTAGCCATCTACACGTGTTAGCTAGCCCAGGTACTCCCTGGGCTCAACCAGCGGGAGGAGACATGTTTCCATGTAACCAGGATTATATGCAGGGCGTTTACCTTGCATTGCTTGTTAAAATTTGAGAGTTGTATGCCTCTGGAAGTTTAATCGCCTTTTTTTGTTCTGGGCAGACCGCCTCGGTACCGCGTAGCACGGTCCGCCACCTCCCTGCGTGTCCCCCTCCCTCCCAACCTCCTCTGGTCTGAGGCCTTGTGTTCCACACTGCCCCAGTGGGGGGGGGGCTCCAGGAACATCCTAGGCCTGCTCTTCCTCTGCGGGTCTACCGGCGGCCTGCTCCTACCACGCGTCGACCGCGTGGTCTTACAGAGGGCGTAGTCTCCTTCCCCTTCCTCCCTCCTCCCTCTCTCTCCCGGGATGCGGTCAGGCAGTCGCATCCACCCCTCCTGCACCACGCAGCACCGGATCTAGCCGCGGGCACCTCCACTACTCCTCTCGCTTAGCGCATGTTCGGTTAGGCCCTCTGGTTTGGGCCTACCTCACCTCTAGACGCTCTGCTCCTGGCGTCTAGAGGGTTTCGCTCCTCACAACTCCGTTCATCCCCTGCTAGGCCGCCGCTCTCATGCAGGATGCCTACGTTCCTTCTCTGTCCTCACGGCCTGACTGGGTGAGGGGGCAGAAAGTGCTCACCGGGGGGGGGCAAAGGGCTTCCCCTCCAGCTCCTCTCTTCCCCCAGCAGGATAAAGATCCTACAGGACATCTTCTCTCTTCTGGCTCAAAAAAGAGGAGGAAGATAGCGCCCTTCACACGTCTCTTTCTCTGGGCCACCTCCTCTCTTCAGCCTTCACTCGGCGTCGTCTTCCCCCTCTTCAGCATATCACCGGGGTTGGGGAGAAATGACGGATGTACTAGTGGCCAGAGTCAGGCTGGGCAAGTCATCTGGCAGGAGGTGGAAAAGGGGACAGCAGTTAAAAAAAATAAAAAATGGGGAGTTGATTAGGCTGGGTGATCAGCCGATGTCTGGGGCTCCACCCATGCCCGCAGGGTCCCTCCCACAGTGACCCTCCAGCGACACCCCTCCTCCCCTCCTCCTCCTTCCCCTCCCTCCTTGGAGACGACTCTTTTTCACCCTCTACCTCTCGGATCCCTCCCACAGTGACCCATGTAGGTAGCCACACCCCTCTACCCAGTCTCCACGGCTCCCTCCCATAGCGAGCCATGGCACCAGACCACTGAACACCAGTTATTCTTCCCTTCATGACCTCATTGTGGGGGTCCTCACTTAGCACCCCCACAACCTGCACATGGTCTATACCTAGGGAAAGTCCACCTCGTTGGTACCGGAGGGGTAAAATGGGTCGCACTATGGGCATCGTATAGTTCCTTTCTAAGGTATGCCTTTCTCTTTTCCCCAGATGGTGAAAGCAAAGAAATGCTCCTCGTGCAGTGCCACCCTTCTGCCCCAAACTCTGGGTCCTCTCTGCATGGCCTGCTTCCTTGACGACGACGATTCCTCACTGGAGCAAACACCACCCATGGGCCCCAGCAACCCGGGGACCAGCAACTCCACATGGATGGACCCAAGCTCCCTCCTAATCCAAAATCAACAGGCTGCGGTTGCCATGATGGAGAGCCAGCAGAACTTTATGCTCAAGATCATGGAAAAACTGGAATCCCTCACCCAACACAGGGCAAAACCACCCAGCCCCGAACCAGGCAGGGCAGGAGGGCAACCAGACGAGTGTCTGACCCCAGAGGATGCCACTCCAGATGTCCCATGTGACAACGCACACGAAGATGGGGAAAAGGATGACGCGGGGGAAGAGGACGAGCCGGACTCGGATGAGGAGGACGTGAACCCCCAGGCAACGCCTTCCCTGACATCGAAGTTATGCTCTTTTGACACCATCCCAGGGCTCATGAAGATTATCAAGGCCATCATGGGTTTCGACACCGAGGAAAGCAGGCCCGAGTCAAAGCTTGACCCCTTGATCCAACTGAGACAGTCAACCACGGAGACCTTCCCTGTGTGCCCCGCGATCGAGGATATTTTCAGCAAAGAATGGCAATCCCCTGAACCGGGCAGAATGTCAAACTGTAAAAACCTGGACAAGATGTATCTGGTCCAAGGGGAAAAATCAGATGACTGGTGCAAGGCTCCCACCATTGACCCCCAGGTGGCGGCCCTTAGCAAAAAGACTGTGCTACCATGCGGTACAATAGCACTCAGGGACCCGACGGACAAAAAGGTCAAGGATATGCTCAAGAGGGCCTTCGATATCGAGGGCACCGCCGCTAAGGCAACCACCACAGCCATCTATACGGCCCGAGCACAGATCCGCTGGCTTGAGGAGCTTCAGGAGTAAGCCATCCCTAAATCCAGGGAGGCAGAACTTTTGGAATGTACTTTGGATGCAGCTAAATACCTGGCCGACATGGCAGTAGACACCCTGCGCCTTCATGCCAGGGCGACCGCCATCACCAACCGTGCTCGAAGGGCTCTGTGGCTGAAACTGTGGGATGAAGACAACGAGTCAAAGACTCTGCTCCAAAACTTACCATTATGGGGAAAACATGTTTTTGGGGAGGGGCTACAAGATTATTTGAAACAAAAGGATGAGGGCAGACATCTCCTCTAGAATAAGTCCAGGTTCTCCTACCTCCCCTCTTCGAGGCGGAGGTTTTGGGGGGGGAACAAACCATACCAACCACGAAGGGACACACTTCAATTGGGCCACTCCTTTCGAGGCAGAGGCCCCTCTCCTGGCTTCCATAGCTTGAACCCTCAGAGCTATCAGCCCTCCTCCTTCAGAGCCCGAGAACAAAGATCCAGAGGATGAGGTAGAGGCTACAGGGGAAAGCAACAGTGACTAACCTCTCCCGACGTCACTAGGCCAGGACCCTTACCCACCAGTGGGACAAAGACTAACCCTGTTCGCTCATCGCTGGCTCCACACAACATCGGACAGGTGGGTCCAAGACGTGGTAACTAGGGGATACTCCATAGAACGATCCCACGCCCACATTCCTCAAAGGTTCATCTCCTTCCCTATAACCAGGAGAAGGGCATCGTCACACCAGGTCCAACAGATCCTGTCAGAACTGGTGCTGAACAGGGCCATTCAACCCGTACCGGTGCTGGAACAGAATCAAGGGGTGTACTCAATTTTCTTCCTGGTGCCCAAGAAGTCAGGGGAGCTCCGGCCAATCCTGGACCTGAAACACCTAAACCACCACGTGGTCTCTCACCATTTCAAAATGGAGACCATCCGATCCACCCTCCGATGCATTCGGGTAGGTGATTTCCTGACGTCCATAGACCTCAAGGACGCTTTCCTCCATATTCCCATCATTCGAAAACACAGACAATTCCTCCACTTTCACATCCTAGGTCACCACTTCCAGTACCAGACCTTGCTGTTTGGCCTTTCCTCGGCCCCGAGAGTCTTTACCAAGGTCTCCATAACCTTGGTGGCCAGACTCAGAGAACAGGGACTGGACATCATCCCGTATCTGGACGACTGGCAACATACGGGCCCGGTCCGAGAGTCAGGCATGGATACACACGGAATCCACCCTACGGGCACTCAAGGACCATGGCTGAGTGGTAAACCGAGAGAAGAGCCACCTCATCCCCACCCAGCAGATCGAACATCTGGGAGCGATCATCAACTCGGCTCAGGGGTGAGCAAAACCATCCCCCTTGAGAATCCACAACTTAATGGACCTGGCCCGTCAGATGAAGGCCCACAGCAGCACAATGATGGGAAAGATAGCCCAGTTGCTGGGCTGCATGGCCTCATGCATAGACCTTGTGCCCTGGGCCAGGTGGCACATGTGCCCGTTCCAAACCTATGTGCTGACTCGGGGGGCACCAAGTGATCACAACCTCCAGGTTGTGGTTCCGCTACCCCATGCAGTGAGACTATCATTGGCATGGTGGACGGTGGAGGAAAACTTGACCAGGGGAGTCCCTCTGGAGGCGCCTCACCCAATCACCATAGAAACAAATGCGAGTCTCTCCAGCTGGGGAGCCTGCCTGGGAGACACAACGCACAGGGCCTGTGGTCACCAGCGGAGTCGGAGCTCTCCATCAACATACTGGAGATGAGAGCCGTGTTTCACACCCTAACGGCATTCAAACACCAGATACATGGGCAGTCGGTCCTAATCCGGTCCGACAATTGAGTCACGGTAGCCTACATAGCAAAGCAAGGTGGGACCAGGAGCAGGGCTATGCTGAGGGAGGCAATGGCAGTCCTCAACTGGGCCCAAGCCAACCTCAGACACCTGGGCGTGGTTCATCTAGCAGGAAAGCTGAACGTCCATGCGGACTGGCTCAGCAGGCAACAGGTGCACCCGGGGGAATGGCGATTACACCCGGACCTATTCCAGATGATCCAAGTGACATGGGGAACCGTGACCAGAGACCTCATGGCAACACGGGAGAATGCTCAGGTCAGAGATTACTATTCGCGGTTCAGGGACAGTCGCTCCCAGGGAACGGACGCTCTGTCGCAACCTTGGAGGCGGAGTCACACCTATGTCTTCCCACCGCTCCCCCTGATCCCTCAGGTCCTAACCAAGGTACGGGAATCAAGGCACACAGTGATTCTGGTGGCCCCCTACTGGCCATGCAGGTTGTGGTT
The DNA here is from genome assembly GCA_016271365.2 of Neoceratodus forsteri. Classification (NCBI taxonomy): domain Eukaryota; kingdom Metazoa; phylum Chordata; order Ceratodontiformes; family Ceratodontidae; genus Neoceratodus; species Neoceratodus forsteri. Next base: position 1,244,472,200 of record CM057458.1, on the reverse strand, counting down.
CGCAGCGGTCCGAGAGATGTCACTTGCCAGCTTCAGGATACCCTACCGAACAGACATGCTCTCACAGGGGCCAGTGCTTCACCCGACCCTGCAGACCCTGAAGCTCATGGCCTGGCTCCTGAGAGGAGGAGACTGAGGGCAGTGGGTTATCATGATTCCGTCATCAGCACCCTACTCCAGTCCAGACGGTCTTCTACCACTTCCAGGTATGGGAGGCAATGGTCTATTTTCTCTTGGTGGTGCCTGGAATGGGGCAAGGTTCCTGAGCAGACCGACATGGCTAACATCTTACTGTTCCTCCAACAGGGAGTAGACAAGGAAATAGCACACTCCTCCCTCAGGATGCAATTATCGGCCATAGGGCAGCTACAGGTCTCATCGGGGGATACACCCCGGGGGCCCATCCCAACGCCATATGCTTTCTAAGGGCAGTAGAGATCCTCTGACTAAGGACTCGACTGACCGTCGCCCCATGGGACCTATCACTGGTTCTAGAATCCCTCAACTTGGCTCCTTATGAACCCCACCTCGAGGTGGACCTGTTCTGGGCTGGCCTCAAGACATGCTTCTTGGTGGCAATCTGTTCAGCTAGAAGGATCAGAGAACTTGGGGCCCTGTCCTGCGTGGAACCTTATACAGTGTTCACCCCATTAGGGGTCCACCTGAGAACGGTCCCAGCCTTCCAGCCAAAGGTATCGACGGGTTTTCACAGAGAATAGCCCATCGAACTACCCACCTTCCCGGAAGGGTCGCAGCAGGGCCCCAGTGCGGTCCCACATTATCTTGATGTTGGATCCGCCCTCTCTGTGTACCTGGCCAGAACCCGTCCCATACACAAGACAGAGAGACTGTTCGTCATCTCGAAGGGACAGAGGCAGGGCAGAGCCACCTCCAAGGCCACCATTGCCGGGTGGCTAAGGAGAGTCATCCAGAATGCCTACATAGTAAATCGGATGACTCCTCCCCAGGGGATCAAGGCTCACTCCACCAGAGCGGTCGCCACCTCTTGGGGTGGAAAGAGCTAATGTATCCTCAGAGGACATTTGCAGGGCTGCCATGTGGAGCTCTCTCCACATGTTCACCAGACACTACAGACTAGAGCAGTTACAGGCCATACGGCCTGCTTTCACCACTCAGGTTCTGGTGGCAGCATCCTCAACCCCTCACTCTTAGACCACTCTGTTCCTCCCTTGGGTACTTCACTGCTTCTTATCTACCCATGAGGTAATGTCTGGAGTGCCATGGATGCCAACCAATCACAATGGGTGTTTACTCACCTGGTAAAGGTGATTGTGTTGGTTGGCATCCATGGCACTCCAAGGCCCTCCCTTCAGAGTGCTCAGAGTGACTGGGACCGAACTAAGGGGATCTCATCCATGGCAGGCCCTACAGGGACAGACAACTACTGCAGTTTCTTAATGTTAATCTACCAGTCGGACCTTTGGGACCGAGATTAGATTGTAAATAGTAGGTGAAGAATAAAGCTTCGGCCTACGGGCCATTGATAATACATCGTAGTCTGCATCCTTCTTTTGGTCTCTGACCGTCTCTCTTGTTGCCATCTTTTGGTTGTGCCTACATTGTATATTTCTTTCTCTTGTACTAATCAACCTTAATTTCAGCTGTGGAAGATTCGAACTGGAGAGCAGGGGTTTCTGGGACCTGGATATGCTAGAAATTTGATCTGGGTATGTGCATCACTAGCCTATCAGGTGGGCTAAAATCCATGAGGTAATGTCTGGAGTGCCATGGATGCCAACCAACACAATCACCTTTACCAGGTGAGTAAACACCCATTAGAACATAGAATGGTAGGATAGTGCAGCCAGTAATTACAACATAGAATGATAGGATAGCTTTATGAGGTACTTTATTTATTTATTTATTTATTGAATACAATCGGAATTACAATCCTTTGAGTCACAGACTCTTTTGCAAAGGCTCCACGTCGGTTACAGGGGGTGGAGGATAGACAAATACAGTAAAAGACAAACATAGACAGGCATTATTTACAGTATCAGTACTGACAGAGCAGTCCAGGCTAGAACTTATTCAGCAGGTGAGGGGATTAGGTAGCATTCTTGGAATCCCTAAACAGGGGTTTGTAGGATGCCATTTCATAGGGTCAAAAGAGTCCCTGTGTCAGGAAATGTGGAGGATTTGGGAGCAAAGAGGGTGGGCAGCGTTAGCCACAGTCACATTTAGCACTCTCCAGTAGCTGGGTTTTAAGGCCAGATTTGAATAGTGAGATGCTATGGGTCTGGGAGAGTAGGGGTGGTAATGTGTTGAGCCAGAGAGGGGCACGGTAGTGGAAGAATCTTTGCCCTAGGGATGTTCTACAGAGGGGGACCTGAAAATATGGGCTAGTTGTGAGTCTTGTATTGTGCCTGATGGGGGCTGTACTGATAATGGGGAGTAGGCCGATGGGGGCTAGCTGATGGTGTATCTTTTTTGTGAGAATGCAGGTGTGGTACTTAAGTCTTTGTTGGAAGTTTAGCCAACCAGCCAAAGTATAAAGATCGCAGGTGTGGGTTAGTCTGTCACTGCCTGTAACTAGGAGGCAGGCTTTATTCAGGGCAGTGTTTATACTGTTTAGCGTGGTGGGTTCAGCTGAGCCATAGATAACTAACCCATAATCAACTAGGGAAAGGATGGAGGAGGTGACTGCAAGTTGCATGGCCTGTGCGGGTAGGCAGTGCTTGAGTCTGTAGAGGATGCCCACTCTAGCGTTGACAACGGAAGAGAGAAGTTGGACGTGACTATGGTAGGAGAGGGAGGTATCTAATGTGATTCCCAGGTATCTGAAGTTTGTAACGTGTTCCAGTGGGGTGCCTTGTGAGTTCTTAATTAGGAGTGCCTACTGACTATGTGGGCTTTGGCGATGCGCAAAGATCATGGACTTAGTTTTGTTATAGTTGATGATCAGGCGGTGATCAGAGAACCAGTTCTCGAGCTCCCAGAAAAAACCCTGTAGGGCCAGTTGGAGGGCGCTTGGTTGAGGGTGTTTCCAATACAGAACCGCATCATCAACGTAGAGTAGTAGATGACCGCTGCATGCCTTAAGGAGAGAGTTTAAGAAGAGGGTGAAGAGCAATGGGCCAAGGATAGACCCCTGCGGGACCCCAGAATGAACTGTTTTGGAGGTGGAGATGGTGGTGTTTATCCTGACATGCTGTGACCGGCCTGAGAGGTAATCCTTGAACCAGGCAGTAGCCTCAGGGACCACATTTAGTTGTGGAAGGACACAAAGCAGTAGATCATGAATGACCGTGTTGAATGCCTTGGTCAGATCCACATAGATCACCCCTGCGATAGCGTCCTGGTCAAGGGCCTCGTGGATGAACGTGGTGAGCTCAGACAGTGCAGTGACGGTACTATGGCCAGTTCGGAAACCATGCTGTTCCTGGCTGAGAAGGTTGTATTTAGTTAGGTGTTCTGTTAGTTGGTTTGAGACTATTTTTTCGAGTGCTTTGGAGAGGGGTGGAAGTATTGAGATAGGTCTATAGTTGCTGGTGTTAGTGGGCTCACCGTTCTTCAGAACCGGAGTGATTATGGATTTCTTCCAGGTTGAGGGGAACTGGCCGAGGCATAGCGAGAGGTTGAGAATTTTTGTAAGGTGGGGTAGTGTGACATCCAGGGTAAGCCTAATGAGTTTAAGATCTAGGGAGTCATTACTGTAATGGGTATTGGCGATAGCTTTGGTAATATAGTGTTTTGCTTCACTGCAGGGGATGACTCGAAGCTGGAAAGGAGGCGCGTTGACCTTACATGGGTATTCGGGGTGAGGGAGGGGTGTGGTAGGGTGGAAGAAATTAGGAGGGAGGATATGGGAGAGGTCCGAGAAGGTGGAGTTAAGGGCTTCTGCGATAGTGGCGGGATCCTGTGTTACATCCCCATTTAGATTGAGTTGGGTAGGGTTGGGGGAGCAGGTTTTACCACTGAGTTCTTTTATGTTGTTCCAGAATTTTTTTCTGTCTCCCCAGGAGGAGATAAGGGTTTGTTGGTAATAATTAGTTTTAGCCTGCTGCAAGGCCCATGTACATTTATTGCATGCCTCCCTGTAAAGCTGCCTATCCTGTGTGCGTAGAGTCAAGGGCCTTGTGCCATAGGTTGTCCATTTGTTGTAGCAGGTTTAGTAGTGAGGGTGTGATCCAGGGGGTGGTTCTGGATTTCACAACTAGCTTTGTGAGGGGAACGAATATATCACAGGCTTTGTTGAAGGTGGTAATAAAGTGGGCGAGAGCAAGGTCTACTGACTGCGTGGTGTATATGGGGAGCCAGTTGCTATTAGATAGATGGGCTTTGAGGTTCTCTAGGCCTCCTTTTTAGCCTTTGCTGCCAGGAGATTTTTGGTGGGGCAGGGGGCAATTTACCTGACCACCTGCAAGTAACCGGGGAGTGGTCACTGATAGAGTCAGGGAGCACAGTAGCATGGGAGAGGTTACGTGGCCTGTTGGTGAAAATGAGGTCTAAAAGGGTGGAGGTCCCGGATCTGAGATCCCTTCTGGTCGAGGAGGTGACTAGTTGGGTAAGATCAAATGCCAGGGCGGTGTCTTTGTAGTTGGATGCGGCTGAGGATAGCCAGTTGACGTTGAAGTCACCCATTAATATGATTTCACTAGTATTAGGTAGGTGGGAGATAATGTGACGGATCGACTCAAATGCAAGTTTTTGGTTTCTCGGGGGGATATAGGCAGAGATGATGTGGAGAGTTTTTGTACCCAGATTGAGTTTGACTGTTAGAGTCTGGGCTCCATGTTGTGGGGCAGGTGTATGTACTTCTGTGGCATTGAGTGAGGATTTAATATAAATTACGCAGCCACTTCCTCTCTTGCTGGTCCTATCTGCCCTGAAGATGGTATAATTACTTAGGGAGACAGCATCATTGGGAATTTTTTCAGAGAGCCAGGTCTCGGAGAGGGCTAGTATGTCTGGAGCATGTTGGGCAACCCAGCCTTGTAGAGGGGTGTGTTTTTGGGTAGGCTGCAAATATTTAGGGTGGTTAGCAGCAGAATCCCCTGACGGTTTTTTGGGGAGGTCTTATTGCAGGGTGGTCCAGGGTTGGGGTGGATATTGCCAGATAGTAGGAGAAGTAGGAGGGTGTGCCGCAGGAGGGCCAACCTGCAGAGTTTTATAGACAGATGCTGGGATTGGTAGGGTGACGGCCTTTTTTTGTTGGAGGTTGGGACTGGGAGACTAGGAATGATGCTGGATAGAAGGAAAGGAAGTGAGGGGGACAAAAGTGGGACTTACGTGGATGTTGGGGGGTTGAGGTCTGAAGTGGGGGAGAGCAGAGGTACAATGCATAGCAAGTGTGAGTGTGGGTGTTAACGTGGGTGTGTGTGTGTATAAGTCAAATGGATCAATATGGCAGGAGTGGGAGAAGTTGGAGGGACTGGGTCTGCAGTTATAAATGATAGCTGAAGGATTAGTGTAGTAGATATAGTGGTGTGGTATAGGAGCCACTGGGTGGGGTTGTAGAACAAGTTGAATGGTCCTGGAAGTCAGTAGGGTTGCTATATGTAGGGAATACATTGTATGAGAATTGAGTGAGAGAAGAGTTACAGCGGCCACTAGTGTTCAGTTCGTATAACCTGCAGCTGGAAAGTGGGCTGATAGGTTATTTCGCCAGGTCACCTGACTCACCCTAGCTATAAATTTGAGAGCCGACCAAGGGTGGTGATGGGGGTGGTGGGGAGCTGAATGCAAAGCATTCAGCGGGGCTAAGCCTGGGCAGCAACTCGAGGTGCTACTCTGTCCAGGATTCGTGCGCTGAGCAGGGGAGCTTTTGGCCATTTCAGAAAAGGCGCCAGATGGCCAACGGTGGTGGCAGCAGCCTGGATTAAGGTAGAAATTACCTGGTGTGTCTCGGGTTTGGGGCTTCTGCGGGCAGGGAGGGCTTCAGGGCAGGCCCTCGCGACCTCCGGTCTCCTCGGGGGAGGGGGTGGTCTCTGTGGGAGAATGGAGAAAGAGGGGGGATTAAATATGCAGTACAGGGAAAAATGATTAACTTGCTGTGGGCGGGCTGGTAGTGGGTGTGGGGAGAAGAGCAAATGGGCTGTGGGCTATCAGGTTACTATTGTGCTTCAAAAAAGAAAGGCTAATGGTGGTTACTAGCAGGGCAAACTGAAATTCTGCAAGCTGGAAATGCACTTTAGAAGTTAACAAACAGTCCCCAAATGAGTTTTTCACAGGGGGAATTTCAGTTACAACTGGAAAATGCACTTTACAAATTAACAAACAGTCCCCAATGAGATTTGCACAGGGGGAGATTTCAGATAGAACACAGGTCCTGGGCTTGCAGTGACTCTAAGCTTTTAAATACAGTTACAGGCAAATACAAATAGTTTTAGCTGGTTCGTTTTAAAACTTTAAAATTCAGGCACAAAAGTAAAAGTTCTGCTCCGTTTGAGCCTGGGCAGCAACTCAAGGTGCTACTCTGGCCGGGATTCATGCGCTGAGCAGGGGAGCTTGTGGCCATTTCAGAAAAGGCACCAGATGGCCAACGGTGGTGGCAGCAGCCCGGATCAAGGTAGAAATTACCTGGTGTGTCTCGGGTTCGGGGCTTCTGCGGGCAGGGAGGGCTTCAGGGCAGGCCCTCCGACCTCCAGTCTCCTCGAGGGAGGGGGTGGTCTCTGGTGTGTCTCAGGTTCGGGGCTTCTGCGGGCAGGGAGGGCTTCAGGGCAGGCCCTCGCAACCTCCGGTCTCCTCGGGGAAGGGGGGTCTCTGGTGTGTCTCGGGTTTGGGGCTTCTGTGGGCAGGGAGGGCTTCAGGCAGGCCCTCGTAACCTCTGGTCTCCCTCGGGGAGGGTGGTCTCTGGTGTGTCTCGGGTTGGGGCTTCTGCGGGCAGGGAGGGCTTCCAGCGAGGCCCTCACGACCTCCTGGTCTCCTCGGGGAGGGTGGTCTCTGGTGTGTCTCGGGTTCTGGGTTTCTGCGGGCAGGGAGGGCTTCAGGGCAGGCCAGAGACCTCCGGTCTCCTCGGGGGAGGGGGTGGTCTCTGGTGTGTCTCGGGTTCGGGGTTTCTGCGGGCAGGGAGGGCTTCAGGGCAGGCCCTCGTGACCTCCAGTCCCTCGGGGAGGGTGGTCTCTGGTGTGTGTCTCAGGTTGGGGCTTCTGCGGGCAGGGAGGGCTTCAGGCAGGCCTCGTGACCTCGGTCTCCTCGGGAGGGGTGGTCTCTGGTGTGTGTCTCGGATTTGGGGCTTCTGCGGGCAGGGAGGGCTTCAGGGCAGGCCTGGTGACCTCCAGTCCCTCGGGGAGGGTGGTCTCTGGTGTGTCTGGTTGGGGCTTCTGTGGGCAGGGAAGGCTTCAGGGCAGGCCCTCGTGACCTCCGGTCTCCTCGGGGGAGGGGGGTGGTCTCTGGTGTGTCTTGGGTTTGGGGCTTCTGCGGGCAGGGTGGGCTTCAGGGCAGGCCCTCACGACCTCCGGTCTCCTCGGGGGAGGGGAGTGGTCTCTGCCCTTTGTCTGAATATTATTAAAAGTGCTCCTATATAAACATTCCTTGTCTCTGAGGGTTGAACTTTCCAAACTCCAAAGTGTAAAATACTTTTGAAATGATCTTAACTGAAATGCAGATTTGTTGTTTTTTTTTTTTTTTTTTTTGCCTAAGGCCATTAAAAAGTCTGACTAGAAAACTGTAGGATCAAACTATGTTAATGTGTTACCATGATGTTGCTTCCCTTTCGATGATGTCAAACCTGTTTCAGTGTTACTGCATGAATGGTGCCAATCAAGTTTTATTTTACTTTGAAGTGACTCCTGTAGACATTTTCACAGTAACCCACTGCAGGATATGTAGTAAAAAGGAAGTTGTCATACTTTTTAGGTGGATGAAGACACTTGGCTGTGCCTTATGCTTCACAACCCACTTGAAGAAAGCAGTAAGCTGTATGTTACCCCACAATCTGTTGTGAGTAATTACTTACTTATCACATGACTGTTTTGTAATAGGCATTAATTAAAGTTACCACATTTTAAAGAAGGGAATGTAGTTCAAGAGTATTTGTCTGCCAAACTTGGATTTGTTGTACAAATTATAAGCATAATAATGTTTTTATCCAGTACTGAATTATGATTACACCATCTACTAACAACCATCCAAGTCAAGAAGCATTCATCTGTACTCTCTGTAGGTAGAAAAAGGCTCTTTAAGCTCAAGAGGATTGGTCAGGTGCCCTAAACAAATAGGCTAGGTCACTGACATACTGATTAAGCAATATGCAACAGTAAATCATTTTTATGTCACTTTTATTTGCTGTAATAGATAGTTTTGTATCCAGTCGATCCTGCAAACTCCAGCCTCTAATAATGTGAACAACAGGTTGAGCTGCAGGGGTCAACAGTTTAGAGGCATATGCCTTTTTATGTTTTAATTAAGTACAGTACTATAGTGCATTTCCTAGCTGACGCTGCCAATACAAATGTCACTCCTCAAGGTTAGGGAGCAGCATCAAAACCAGTAATGCCAGTGCAGAAATGAGCTACACTACATAAGTAAACTATAAATGACACATGTCTGCACATAGATGACACCGCAGCTCAAATGTTGTTCATGTTATCATAGGCTCTGCCAGGGGGGCCCCCCCTTTCAGTCATCACTGTAGTCAGGGGTCACCAGGATAAACCAGATATAAACATAATTACAGCAAAAGTAAGTGCCAGAAACATTATTTACTTTATAAAATGTATATATCTGTTAGGACCCAGCCCATTGGTTTGGAGCACCTGGACATTTCCCTGTCAATTTGCTTTGCCCCATTTAATGACACTTCATTATTTTTTTATTCATTTTTTATCCCTTTCCCACAGCTGTCCCAATTGACACTGACCTTGCATCAGGCCCCATCCTGGCAATCTCTGTCTGTTAACCTGCCCCCTCTTATCTACGACTTAATCCTCCAAAGTGGGGTGGTAGAGAGTTGCCCAGGCTCCCCAACAACTATATAGTTCTGGGGGCAAGTGGGCAGTTGGCGAGCTGGGACACAAAAGCCTGGTGGTGCTTCATCTGGTCACACTCCATGAATTCTTTTACCTTTCTGTTTCTTCCCCATCCATTGCAATATACCAGGTGGGAATAAGCTTTGTGAGCACATTCCAAGCATGGTCACACACCCCACCAGCCAGTCTCTGTCTCCCCCACCCAACTGGTGGATCAGCATATTGCCACCTGTGATCACCCACGCGGCAGGTGTGCAGCGGTAGCAGGATCCCTCCCTCCCCGAGAAGGAGAGCATCCTCTGCTATGCTTGAGCCTACTTTCTCATCTGGTCCTCTGATGACATGGGCTAATTCCCAAACCTGGGTCTCCTGCACTGTGAGTGGTAGTGCTACCTCTGTGCTGAAAGGTCAGCCTATGACACTCCTTTAGGGCTTGTTCCATAGACTTGGCAGGAAAGACGATATTAACAGTCTTTCACTTGACTGGTACATATTGCAAAATTAATGTATATAGATCCCTTCTCCAGCATTCATTTTAATTTTCATTTCATTTTATTTTTTATCCTAGTAAGTCTGATGAGCATAATTGCCCATTTTCACAGATGACAAGCAATACATAAATATACAAACACCATAACATGGTGCAAAAAACAGAAATTACAAGTAAAACAGAATTAAATCAGCAAGTACATTCCTGTAAAAGTTGCAAATGCCTTTTCAGTCTGGACTTCTGAGACAATAATGAATTACAATTCAGAATATCATGGGGAAGATAATTAATGAAATGTGAACCCTTATATAATAGGGAACGATGACCTAATGCTTTCTTAAAAAATGATAAGTTGAATGTAAATTTTGATTGAACTCTAGTGCTTTTAGAGTTCATAACTGAACACCTGCTAATGTTCATTGTCTTGTTTTGGACATAGATCCAATGACTCATGATTCCTCCATATTAGGGATGTACAAAGTTGGCAAACATTCCTTCACAAATTAATGTATGGGTACAAAATATGAAAAACTGCACCAGCAACTCACAGAAAAAGTATAACATTTATTGTGGCAGAATGATGTAGTGGGCAATGTGCATAATATAATACGTTTTATTGAGGCAGTATACAGTAGCATAGTGGTTAAGGGCATTGAGCTGCAAACCCGGAGACATGGGTTTGAATCCCATGAGCCCCCACTTACACACTGTGTGACCCTAAGCAAGTCACTTAACACCCTTGTGCTTCCAGGCACACCTGGAAATAAACTCCAGCTTAGTGTGTCTTTCCTAGGTAAACAATTTTCTCTTTCCCCCTTATTTACAGGCTCATATCATAACAACAAGGCACATACCTATTTTTTTTTTTTAGCTGTTTAATCAGGAGTAGCACAGTAAGCTGAAAGCTTTTTTTACAGGTGCATCCTGGGAGCACAGGGAAGTTAAGTGACTTGCTCAGGGTCACACAGTATGTAAGTGGAAGCTGTGGGATTCAAACCCAGGTCTGGTCTGCTGGATGTCACCAAATTTGCAGCTCAGAGCCTTAAACCACTGTGCTATACTGCCTCCTTAAATGACCTAGAACATATTAAGTTTTGCTTGGTCACCTGCCAAGCTTCATCAGAGATAATGGGCTGGATTTTCAGATGGCCATTATTTCTGCAAGCCCTGGGTGCACCAAAGATATGACACACCAGGCTGGCAGCAATTCAAAGGGATTATCTATCCCTTGTTGCAACTGACTGATGCTTGCCAGACCATCTTTTAGTGGTTTAGCATGCGTCAATCTTGAGGACCATTTTTACAGAGCTTGCCCCCAACATTTGGCACAAGCTGCTATAAGGCAGGTAAACTGTCATAACTGTACCGGAGATTAGAAAATCTGGTGCAGCTGTGACAAACAGGTATGGTGCATAGAAAGGGTTTAATGCAGGGTTTATTTCAAGCCCTGCTCCACCCTTTGAAAATCCAGTTGAATGTATCTACAGTACGTCCGCATATTACCTTTTGTAGTGATAATTTTTGAAGTGGTATGCCTATTAAAATACTGTAACAACATCCAAGCAGAGTTAAGAAACATGGTACATCATCAAAATGTTACCAAGAACAATGTTTATATGATGCATAGACAGAGACTGTGTTAAAAATGCTAGAATGTGATTATGCACTTAAATGTATATGCCTTGACCAAGGTGTCCTACCCTGATTCACTGTTGAACTTGTAAAACTGGTACTGGAATGTAATTTTTTTTTGTTTCAGAACACTTATTACAGGCAAACAAATTGTATTGCCATGGGGGCCACTTTAAGAATTATCACTTTAAAAGGCAGTATGAGGACAGAGATACATTATCTCTGAAGCTTGGTAGGTGGCCTAATGCAACATAAAGGTTCTCTGAGGAAGGTATGTACAGAAGCTAAAATGTCAGCTGATTGGTGCATGCACATAATGTGCATGCATTCTTTCTGTCGACCACCAGTTGAACCACCACAACGGAATGCTCCCAGAAGGTGCTGGAGAGTTTTGTTATTTTAGTGAGTGTATTAGGTCCCGCCACCCCACTTAAACACTTTGCACTTTGCTATCATTTTAGGACACTTTTTTGTACTGTTGTTTACTTAATAAAGCTAACCCTAGCAAGGTAAGCTGTATTTATTTTGTTCAATGTGGAGTTGGCCCGTGGGTCAGTGCTGCAGGCAAATGGGGAAACATAGTCCCTAACAGTAGTTGTTCCATGGCTCTGAAACTGCAGACATCTGACTAGTTTCACATTTTAGTGAAGAGAGCCATTCCATCCTTTTACTCTTATCAAATAAAACATAAGACATTCTTCATCACATGGACATGTCTTGATATTATAGTGTGAGCCTGTAAGTAAAACTATTTTTTGCAAATTGCCTGTTATACCTTTATGAAACAGTAAGTTTTACACAGTGAGCAAGCATTAGACTGAGGCTCTTTTTCCATGAATTGCTGATGCAATTGCTCATATTTTGTACCTGTGATTACTTTTATTCCCACACAGCAGCCTTACTTTGTGCAACATTTTGCCATTTGTGTCTATGACTAAATGTGTGAAACTTGCCAGATTCACAAAGTGTAAAGTGTCGACTCCACTCAGTTTTTGACAGTTGAAATAGCACTTTTTCAGGCAAAGTCATGCAAATTTACTTACGAAGTTGTACCTTTCCATGACTTTGCTGGATAAAGTGCCATTCCCCTGTAAAACTCATTGTGAAGTGGCAAAGTGGCAAAATTACAATTTTCAAACTTTTTATCACAAAGGTGAATTTTGCAGCTTCACTGGAACTTAGTTGGCAAATTAAAACTTCATGATATCTCTACTCTGTGTACTACATGGCATTAGATACAGCATACAGGACAGAAATCAGCAGCCAGTCTTGCCCTATAACTCTTGGAATAAGCTCCTACCATTTTCAAGTTTATAACTAACAATGTTCAAGAAAGCACTGCTTAAAGGGAAGGTCCACTTAGCCTTTTATTCTGCTTACCTGTGTAATTTGTAGGCATAAACATTGATTGCCTCTACTGCACCCTCATAATTTTATCACTATTTAAACAGCTAGAGTACTGCCTGGAATTAATAGTAAGTTTCAGATGCAGTTAGCTATCACATCTCAGATGTGAAATATATATTCTTTTCTTTCTGTTTGCTAATTAGAAGACTTTGCAGCTGGCAATACTGTACTCACCTGATGTGTGTAGCAGCACTCTGTTTTGAGGCTAATAAAAGTCAGTTCTGTTCCTCCAACCACATCATAAGAAATTTGACCAATCACACTGAGGCACCACAATCCCTCCAGCCTTCCAGTGACTTTTACAAGTTACCAATCAAATTGCTGGAAATTGTGACATCATTAGTAACCAAGAAGAGCCAATCCCTGCTGCTTCATGGGAAAAAGAATACTCTGGCATTGAGAAATTGTTCTCCTTGGTTACTATTGATGTCACAGGCTGTGTGGTCTCAGTGTTGATGATGTAGTGGGAGGAAGAGAACTACTTTTTTTTAGGTTTCAGACAGAGCACTGCACTGCCTATCACCCCATTCTGTGAAGTGGAAAAATCTTCCAATTAGCAAATAGAAAATACAAAATACTTCAGATATACTGTACAAAGTGATAGCTGACTACACCTGAAAGTTACCATTAATTCCAGGCAGTGCACTAGCTCTTTAAATATAAAGGACTGTACAAAAATCTGGTGTAAAAAGTGACTTGACTCCATTACAGAAGACATGACACAACTCATGTAAGGCTTCCTGGAATTTTTTTATGTTTTAGTGCTAAAGCCTGCAGTAGTTGCACTGAATTAGTCAGTGCTGTTGCTGTCCTCTGATGTCCCTATGTTCTTGTCTTATGCCAGCCATGAAACTTTCCAAGGCATACCATGAATCTTGCTGTTTTCTATGGTATAAAATGTATCACAAGTTAGAAAAAAATGCTTTTAGAGAACACAGGGACTTCATAAGACATGTAACAGAACTTCTACTGGCTTGCACAAGTATGCATCATCAACTCCCATGACACCTTGCATGAGTTGAGTCATGACCTTTGCAGTGAAGACAAACATGTTTTCACACCAGGCCAAAACAGAGTGAAGCAACCTCTTTTATATTTAAATGAGGATGAAATTAGATGAGAACCCCTTTTCACTCTCTTGTCTCTAGGCTCAGGATGAGCATAGTATTTGCTAGTTTTGCCCCAATTTTTCCTGGTTTTACTGAGTGGTGCCTTCTGGGCCCTGAATTTCAGTGAGGTGTTGCTGGGCTGTTAGGGTGGGTATGAGTGGGTCGGGGTGGGGTGGCTCACCTTCAGCTTATAATTTATTTTATTACAGAGGTTTATATATTAGAGTTGTGGTAGTTACACAGTTTGTTGTGGTACTATTTGTGTGTTACTTCTGTTTTTATTTGTCTCTATTGGTTTTTGTTGTCAAAAACTCAATAAAATATATTGAATTACAAAAAAAAATGAGGATGAAATTAAGAAGATGCAAGAGAGAAAGAATAATTGTTCATGCCTACAGAATTCACAGGTATACAGAAAATAGGTTGAGAGGACTTTCCCTTTCAGCACATACTGTAAGATGATACCTCCTTTGCTCAAGAAACAACATGGCTCTGTTTCATACTTCACTTATTTTGCTATCTATTTCCACTGTATGAGAGCTTACTTGCAACATAAATGCATCTAGTTTTGTTTTCCTTTTTTAATGTCTATTTAAAATGGATTTGTAAAACAATATTCTTTGTTAAATAATAATGATGAAATTTAAAACGGTATCATGTTTTGACACTGTTGTTTCTGCCATGTGCACTCAGCAATGCAATATTCTATGGAAAACTGCAGAGGCTATTTGAGACACAACATAGTCTTCCTTTTGCTAAAATGTTGAAAGATCAACCTTGTGTTATTAAAAGGATTTAAGTATATAACTGTAAGTCTGTAGCTCATCTTGTTTTAAAATGTTAACATATTATAAATGTCTAAGAATAGAAATACAGTAGCTGGGCATTTGGCAACCCAAATTAAATCATGAGAATTTTGAACATAAAAAATTACAGGGAATGGGAAGCAATGAAAAGATCATATTGTCACAGCCCAAAGATAAGTTTGAACAAAACTGTTTTTGATAGAAATATTACTTTATTACTAATACATGCCATAGATCTTTCATAAACCTAATCAGCTCATATTATTAAGTGCAACATTGTTGATAAATATTAAATCATAGTATGCACCCTACTGCTATGGACAGACTTTGGGCATGTGTTTAGTATAACTGTTTTTTTGTCATCTAACACTGCTGTAACCCATCTAAAAACATTCTGTGTATTATGTGACCAATCATTGTGAGACAAATTGCAATAAATTAATTTAGATGGCTAAAACAGTAGAGCATGTGCGAATAAAATTTTGTATATGTCACATATTTGTATACCATTTTAGACTGACTGTTTTATCATTTCTTAAAGGATGCCCTTTGTTCATTGTTTCATGTCTGGTCTATCATTATTTTCAGACCTGAAATTATTTAAAAAAGCTCTCCTTTTAATCTGACTATGTTGAAGTATGTATTAGAATTTCAAGCTACTGTATTTGTGAGCACCCCTTGAAAATGTGTTGTCCTCCAACTGTCCCTTCTGCCCAGGCTGGGACCCCTGTAGTCACATTTGGCATTGGGAAGCTATACCAGTGTTTAGGCTGACTGGTGGCTTAGCTCAGGACTGGCGGAATACAGCCTGCTTGGATGCACTGTGCTACTAATCAGTCAGATCTGTTTGACCTACTTTTCTGGAGCCCTGTACTTGCCATTTGGAATCTAGCCTGCTAACTCATCTGATTGTCATTTAGACTTAGATATGTGTGCCACATTTGGATCTCTGCCTACTTCCAACACCCAAATCTGTTGGTTTCTTCAGAAAATCACTAACCTGAAGGATCTCGACCAGGATGTCCTTCTGAAGAACCCCCGTACCCTCACCTGCCATCAAGACTATGCAAGCTCATTGCTGACTCTAGCACCATGTTTTGTGGGTTACCATCCAGTAGCCACTGACATATTACCACTGAGAAGTGGGAGGACAGTTCTGAATGGCCAGTATTGCTTTTGTCTGTCCCTTTCACCTCAGCATGGTATGGACATTAGTGTGTTTGGATTTGAAGCTTTTGGTTCTCAAGCCCATTCTTTTGTCACTAGACCTCAACATCTCCACTTAAATGTCTGATAATGTGACAAAGCCCCACACTTACAAATAAAATGTTGAGTGGTTTTAAACATTTCTGTAGATATCTGCTCTGTACCAAAATATAATGGAACATATATGAGGAATGTAGTGTTTGCTAAATAGAGAACAGAAACTGAAGATAAAGATAAAGATAACTAAATTCAACAGAAGTATTTTCTAAGGGATTTTGGACTTTCACTTTCTTTTGAAACTTGTCAACTCAAGATTAAAATATATATTATTTTCTTGGAGATGCAACCCTGTAGTCTGATAAAACACTACTAGCATTTTCTCCCATGCTGATTTAATAATCCCAAGGACTGTAGGAAGGTAATTTGCTCCAAACAAAGGCCTGAGGAAAAGACAATAAGGATCAAAAAACCTGTGCGCTATGACATCTAGTGTATGTCAGAGCAGTGTAGATTGCAGGATTCCCCTGGTGGAATTCATGCAGAATGACAACTTTCAAAATGATGTTTTGAATTTTACAATACATTCATGGAAACTCTGAATATCTTTTGACCTAAACCACAGATTTGTTTTCATGGTTTATGAAAACTTAGATTAGTTTATCACAGTTTGCAGAAACATAATCTGTAGTTTACAGTTATTTCTTTATTTATTGTCTTGGATTACAACCTTTGAGCTAGAAGCTCCTTTACAAAGGTTCCATGTTGGAGTGAGAACAAACAGTTAGAGCACTTACAGTAAATGGTACAGCAATGTGGGAATTTTTACATAGGAATAACAGTAAAGCAGGATATAAAATGTAACAAGATCAGGTGGCAATAAACACTAATACAATAACACAATGCTGCAATTATGTTAACCAAAAGTATAACAACACAGGCAATTCTGGCAGAAAAGCGAAAAGGGGATTAATATGCTAGGGGTTGAGAGGGGGCAGTAGAGAGAGAGGAAACTTGAGGGGAAGGGTGGTGGGGAGTCTTGATAGATGTGGGGCAGAGGAGAGGGTGATGAATCATTGTACAATACTAGTAAGAGCAGCAGGTTGAAAAAGAGTAGGGAGGGGTAGGTGGAGGTGGAATAGGGAAGGAGATAGATCAAGATTAGTAGTAGGGATATAGTAGGAGAGTAGCAAATGGGGGCAGTATATGGAGTATGGATATGGGAAAAGGAGGAGGAGATGAAGGAAGGAAAGATGTAAGGGGGAGGCAAGGTGAGTAAAAACATCATAAGTGCTAGGGTGATTGAAAATTCTGGTTCAAGAGAGGGAAGTAATTAGGAAACAGAAAGAAAAGGGAGTATGGGGTAGAATTGAGAGTCGGTACCAGGGATTGAGAAAGGCAATAGTGCAAGTGGCAGGGAGTGGAGCAAGAATAGTGGTAATGGATATCCACACCCATGCTACAGGAAGGAGGAGGAGGAGGAGGAAGCGAGGAGGAGTGAAAAATCAAAAAGGGGTGGGGCTTAGTCTGAGCAATCTCATCTCCTCCGGTCATTAATATGTCATCTAAGATCTCTTTTGAATGGTCCCAACTCTAATACAGATCATAACTCTGATCTATTGTTTATCATATAAACTGTGAATTAATGATCTGAGGTTTAAATAAAAATTTGCAACATGCTTTTCGAATTTCAGAATTCTGCTTCTGATGGAATACCAAAGAATTTCCAAAATGCTGTGGAATTCCAGTAGAAGCAGAATTTGAAAATTCCACACAACTCTAATCTCTGTGAATGTTATCTAAGCTGGTTTGTGTCAAAAAGATTGTACTATCCTATGAAATCAGTTTTATAACAGCCCATGTATTTATGAATATACTCTCACTGTAAAGAAAAAAAAATGTTTTAAAAATCTGCTGACTGGGCTGGGATACCATCATAGTCATAGCACTGCTGCATGTGGTGCCGATGACCCAGGTTCAGAAGCTAACTTTGGTGTTGGAGGGCTGACAGGGGGAGTTTTACGGAGCCCAGCAGTTGCCTGGGCCTTAGTAGAATCTGGGGCAATTGCACCAAGAACTGACAAAAAGAACATGGGGGGGTGGAATAGGAGACACCAATATGTGACTGCTGGACCGCACAGCATGTCGTGATAATATTGCATGTCACACCTCTCAAGGGGTTGAGACCACAGTAAAGGGAAAAGTACCAGCTTCAGGATGACACTGGACATGCCCAGGCCCTGCACCTGACCAATTGGGCCCGAAAGTCAAAACTAGATCCTTCCTGAATGACAACAGGGGTTGGGGAAACCAACTGGTCCCACCAGCGAGTGTAGTTCCTGGGGGAAGAAAGGCTGATGGTAAGTCCTGGTGGATGTCGGGGTGGCAGTGTTGGGGTGTCAAGCAAATGGGGCCACCCGGTAGGGGAGGAAGAGATAAACTAATAAAAATAAATCTACTGACTAGTTCCAAAATTGTGTGCAAGTTCTTAAATATAACAGTAGCGTGTAAGAAAAAGTGGAGACATTTCTCACTCTTGGTTGTACGTCTCTTAGTAAAACAAATGTTCCCCTCCAAATTTCTGTGAAAAAACTGTTCACAAAGAAAATGAAAACAGCTAAACTTACAAACAATGCAGCTATTGCTGTTACAACTCCCCACTCCTTGGAGTTTTCTTTTCCCTTTTGGAATCTCTTTTGAGCACTGCTTGGTCAATAACTTTCATCTAGTACTTATCAGCAACCTAACGCTAATAACACAATGCTAATATAAAATAATTCATTAGTGATAGCTCCTAAATGAAGCAGTAGATTGATGCACTTGATTTCTTTATCAGTGTAGCCCTAACTTCAAGTTGAACAGGCTACATGAACAGCTGATCTTCCAGGTTCTGTCCTAAAATATTTTTTTCGTGTCTGAAGTCCTAGGAACACTTTAGTTTCCTGATGTTGCATGCATTTCTAAAATCATTCTGTGCATCAGCCAGTGGTGATGAAGCTGTTTGTAGTCTGTATATTAGTGGACAAATCAGTCTATGTTTGTTTGCATGCCATAAGGTTGTATGTGAAGGTTGGGGTAAACAGGCCTGCAAGTGCTGACCGGGAGATGAGCAGGATTTTAAGAGGCTGCACTTTGATTTTGATTATTATTTGTGGGGTTTCAGAAGTGGCAGAGGTGAGTTGTTTCGTTTAGGTGGGGTTGTAAAGATGTATTGTAGGTTTTCCTGATTTACTTGATTCATTCTGTTTTCAAATTCTCCCATTTGCAGGCTCCCACTCCTAACCTCATGCTACTGATTTTAAGATTCTCTCTCACTTACTCCATCAACATTGATCTTGGTCCACCATGTCCTTGGCAGAAGGAAGCCTACAAGAGAAAGGAGCCCCAAAGCAACTCTGTGTTCTCCAGAAAATTGCTACCCACCTCTGCAACTGGGTTTCAGGCAACTGTTATTTCAACCCACAGAGAAGAAGGAACAAGTCTTATGATCCAGTCATGGTAAATCCAAAATGGAAAAGCAATTGAAAAGCAAACATTCTGTGATGAATATCTGAAGCAGAATTGATCCTAGTAATATACTGACACCAAAGCCAAGATCCAAAGGAATACCCAATTATAAATATTTGACTACTGCAAAGCATAAGGAGCATACTGCAGATAACTGGAATTACGAAGGGGGAGAAGGCTTTATTTCACTATATAAATGAGAAAAGGGACAAGAGGGAAGGGATTACTAGGCTTAAGAAAGGGGTGGAGTAGGTGGAGGATAATGGGGGAAAGGCAGAGATACTAAATGAATACTTATGTTCCATCTTCACCAGGGAGAAGGATGGACCAGTGCATTCATGAGGGAAAAGAGGAGCGGGGGGAGGGGAAACACAGATGTAGTGATAGAGCAGGATACAGTGAGGGAGGAGCTGCTGGCATTGAAGGTGGACAAATCACCAGGCCTAGAAAGAGTACATCCAAGGGTACTAAATTAACTAGCTGAGGAGCTGGCAGAGCCACTGGCAGACCTATTTAATAGTTCATTAGAGTCAGGCATGGTACTGCAGGACTAGAGAACAGCACATGTAGTGCCCCTCCACAAAAGCAGTGCTAAGGATGACCCAGGAAATTACAGACCAGTCAGCCTGACTTCCATTGTGGGTAAGCGCATGGAGACCATACTAAATGAAAGGTTGGTGAAATATCTAGAGGAGCATGGTCTCAGGATGATAGGCAGCATGGGTTCATGGGGCGGGGGGATCATGTCAGACAAATCTGATTGACTTCTTTGACTGTGTCACTAAGACAGTAGACAGGGGCCAAGCAGTAGACATCCTCTTATCTTGATTTCAGCAAGTCCTTTGTCTCTGTGCCCCACAAAAGATTGATCAGGAAGTAAGTGGATCTCAAGGTTGAGGAAAGGATGGCCAGATGGGTAGAAAACCAGCTGAGGGACAGAACCCAGAAGGTGGCTGTGAGGGGAGAGTTATCTAGCACCAGAGAGATAACCAGTGGGATCCCTCAGGGCTCAGTGCTGGGGCCGGTGTTGTTCAATGTCTTCATCAATGACATTGGAGATGGCATTAAGGGTGAAATGTGCCTATTCTTGGATGACACCCAAGCTCTGTGGGTGAAAGGACACAGCTGATGGGATACAGGACCTACAGAAAGATCTTCAAAAGCTAGGGAGGTGGTCCAGGATCTGGCAGCTTGACGACAATGCCAAGAAATGCAAATTTATGCATACTGGAGCCAGGAATCCCAGGACAGAGTACTACCTGGGTGGAGTCCTAGTATCTGCATCAGAGGAGGAGAAGGACCTCGGGGTGATGATCACTAGTGACTTGAAGCACTCCACACAGTGCAAGAAAGCAGCAGCAAAGACAAATAAGATGCTGGGATGCATATCTAGGGGGATCAGTAGTAGGAGAGAGGAGGTTGTACAGCCTTTGTACAGGTCACTGGTAAGGCAGCATCTAGAGTATGGAGTTCAGTGCTGGTGCCACACCTCAAAAAAGGACACTAACTTACTGGAGAAGGTATAGAGAAGGGCTACAAAGATGATAGCCGGTCAGCAGAGTAAGACATATGAGGAGAGGTTGAGAGCAATGAACATGTACTCCCTGGAAGACAGTAGAGAGAAAGAGGGGACATGATTGGGATTTTTAAGTACTTAAAAGGGATAAATAAGGTTGACAAGGAGAGTCTCTTTAAGCTGAATGGCAACCATAAAATGAAGGGGAACAGTCTTAAGCTGGAGGATGGGAGGTTTAGGGTGGAGGTCAGAATGCACTTCTTCACAGAGAGGGTGGTGGAAACTTGGAATGCACTGATGGAAGAGGTCATCTCATTGAAGACAGTGGGCAGCTTTAAGAGAGGATGGGATAGGCATAGGGGAAGGTAAGGATTAGGGGTAGGGAGGATGGGAGAAGTGAGAAGGGAGGACAGGGACATTTTAGCTCAAGCTATGGACCCTACAATATGAGCAGACTTGATAACCAAATGGCCTTGTTCTCCTGGCTTCCTTGTATGTTCATATGTACTGTCAATACATGGTGATTTGTACATATTTTCCATGATGGTTTGCATTATTTGAGTATGTATAATTTGTTATACTATGTACATCCTGATATGCAATCTCAGTGGAGATATAACACATACAAACAAGTGAGGGAATAGGATATTTGTGACCACATTATGGTATATATCTTTTTTGCCTACCTTTGTAGCATATACAAAGGTATCACAAGTATTTTCCTGCAATGGGACACAGGTTAATGCATCAGCTGTGGACTATCTGACTTAACGAGTTTGTTGGTATCCATGGAAATGCTGTGTTATGCATAGCAGCTCCATGATGCCTTCAACACCTAGCCTATAGATGCAGCTACCCCTGCTATAGTAGAGCTTCTGAAATCACTTTTTCTTTTTCTTTTTTTTGGCAGTGGTCATAGCATGCAAGACAGAATGTTTATACTGAGCAAGAGAAGGACTAAGCAGTGCCCAGAACCAGTGACAACAGTAATAGAAGGAAATGGAGCTAGCTATGGCTGATCCCTCAGAGGACATATATTTGAAAAACCAAGTCACATTCCAAGGCCACTGCACTACATGGCAAGACCAACAAGGAATGGTACATATATAAATATATATATATATATATATATATATATATGCACTATTATGTTAGCACGGTAGTGCTACCATAGTTAGGGTTGAGTAGCACTTTTGACGTTAAAGGGTCAAATTTTGCACCTTAATAACTTTGCCACCATTCAACGGATTTGCCTGAAATTTGGTACGCATAATGGGGCATGGTAGATCTTGGGATAAGCCAAGCTTAGTACTGGTCAGATATTCAGCTGCGGAGTTATTAAGCAACAACGAAGTGAGTAATTACACTTTTTTGAGAATTCTTTGCTCTCGTCTGCAGGTTGCACGGTTTGTGTGACCACTCCAAAAACTTCTGGGAACATGCAGTCAGGGTCCTCAATGTGCTTTTTGAAGATTTCATGCAAAAATATTGAACGGTTCAAAAGTTATTCAAAAAACAAGTTTCCATTATAAGTCAATGAGAAAAGTTAACAAAAAGTTTGACACTTTCGCAAATGCACTTTTTAGTGTCGCAAATGGCCCTAGTAGTGTCACAAATCCTCCATTTTGTTTTCAGTTGGTGATCAGAAAAATGCTTGGCATTTAAAATTGTGACCCTCTAGGGACACAATTCTTTCTGTGTTCACCTAGTCGGACCCTGAGGATGCTAGCCATGTCTTTATTTTGGGGTAAAACACCCCAGAAATATGTTTTTCAACTTTCTGGAAAATGTACTTTCGCAAAGTGGTGTCGCAAGCATGACACTTTCGCAAATTTTTGTGAAAAGTGTTGCAAATTGCGACACTACTTTTCAGGTTATGGCAAAAATGACAAGAATTCTTTGACACCCTGCTGCAAACAAAAGGTTTGGTCTTTTGGGCTGAAATTTGAAAGGAAGGCAGCCAACATCTCACAGATGTGCCTTTTGGTTGTTTGGTGAAAACAATTTGCACAGATGCAAAGTTACGGTAATCCAAAGTGGCATTTTTCCCATAGACTAACATGGTGGCATACACTGCGCCTTTCAGGGCTCGTACCGCGAAAATGATGCGAGATACAGATTTTTTGTTGCGAGTTGAATAGCCCTGTGGCCTATGTAATAGCAAAAACCTAGCCAGGAAAATCAAGATTTTTGTGAAAATTTAATTTTTTGCTGAGATATTAGCAATTAAGTACTTCCAATGCTCATTTTAAGCTTTGATCACCATTACAATGCATACATTCTTTGTACATACTGTGTTTCTGTATACACCTGTTTGGCAAAAACAGGATATGTGCTTCCGTTACTGTTACAGTTACTGTTTCCACTTGCGTTTCTGTCCCCGTTTACGTTACTTTTCCCGTGTACGCGACCGTGTGCGTTACCCGTTTTGTTCTCATTCTCACTTACGTTTTCGTTACTGTTACCATTTGCATTTCCACTACTGTTTCTGTTTGCATTTTTGTTTGCATCACCATCCACGTTGCCATTTGCATTTCTGGCAGCGCTTTCATTTGCATTTCTGTTTCTCTTTCGTTTTGCATCTTCTTGTTACTGTTACCGTTTGCGTTTGCAATTGTGATACTGTGCCCGTGTGCATTACTGTTTGCATTTCCATATGTGTTTGCATTTTCTTTTGGGCTTCTGTTTACTTTGCTGTTATTATTGCTTTTACCAATGCCATTTGCGTTTACAATTGCACTCGTGCGCGTTTAGGTTTGCGCTTCCGCACGCGCGTCTGTTCCCATTTCCATTTCTTTTTTCTTTGGCATTATCCTTCATGTTAACTTTACCATTTGCATTTACAATTGCAGTACCGTGCCTGTGCGTGTTACGGTTTGCGTTTACGTGTGCGCTTGTGATCGTGTTTCCGTTTCTGTTCCCTTTTGCGTTCCTTTTTGCTATGACACTTAACATTTACATTTACAATACCACTGCCATCACTTTTCACATTATCAGTTGCATTTTCGTACGTGCTTCAATGTCTGTTTGTGTCACTGTTTGCTTTGGCGTCACTTTGCGTTTGCGTTTCTAATACTGTTTCCTTTATCATTTATGTTTGCATTACCATGTGCACCACTGTTGGCACTTCTGTTTACATTGCTGTTCCTGTTACTATGTCTCAAGACATCATGTGGCAGGAGCGCAGGGCTCCAAGGGCCCCATGCTGCTGCCACCACATTACATTCACTATTTCTTGTCATCATTCTCAAAAAGAAGGGAAATTAGAGGCCAAACATTCCGTTTAATGCATTAGTTAGGGTTGTTCCACAGTGACAAAAGCGAGGAAATTCGATTTTAGGGTTGAAAGCCCCCTTGGACCCTGGCCACCCCCAACCAGCATCGGGTGCTGGCGTTGGTGTCGTCGGTCTAACTTTCACCATTCTCCTATACCTCTGCTTCTTTACACAGGTAATGGGGTGAGAGTTAGCACCGATGACCCCAACATGCACCCCAATGCCAGACCAGAGGGTGAGCTGGGGGGGTCAATAGAGCTTTCAGCACCGAACTTCTCTCACTGTGAACAACCTAACTAATGAAGTAAATGGATTTTTGCCTCTAATATATATGTGTGTGTGTGTATATATATATATATATATATATATATATATATGCATATTGCAAGGTCATAAAGAAGTCATCTAGGCATGGGGAGAGGAGGGTGGGAGATAATTTTGGTGTAGCACCACATACCTAGGGAACAGGCCATGGCATGGATTTATGCTCTGAATGCCACGCCATATGCCATGAGCCACCCATGCTGCAGCTTTCAGTTTCAGTATGTCAGTGGCTGCATAGCTAGCTCCTGGTGTCCTCTCCTCTGATCAGAAGATTCAGTAATCCCTTCTACAGTAGAACAGATAAAAACAGTTCTTGCATGTTTTATTGCGTTTCAGTCTGAAGGAAGGGTTTGACAGAACATCTGATAATGTTAACAGAATGAAATGGGGCCATGGAGGTTGATGCTTACTGATCAGGGAGGTGGATAACCAATTTGGTCAGATGGGCAAGAAATGACATATACACATATTGGAATGGCCGTCAAGGTATGGTGGGGTGGTGGTTGGATTACTTCAACAGTGGCACCATGCACCTAGTACCATGCCATACCAAGGGCCAAAACATGTGTTGCTCTAGTTTGCATATTAATGGCAGCACAGACTATGTAAGACCCTAACATTTGAATAAGCAATTTGCATACATCTAGCTGTACTGCTGTTAATGTGAGAATAGCCCCTTCCCTTCAAACGGTAACTGCCTTTTGTTAATAGCAGCTTTTATGGATAGCAGTGCAGTTAATGTATTCCGCTGAACAGAACCACCAACACTGCAATTATATATATCCTCCTATTATCTTAAGCTAAGGGAGAGGGAGAAACCTGCCCATATTCTCATTCACATAAGCTATGGTGAGCCCTAAATGAAAAAGCAATTTAATTAAAAAGAAATTCAGTGCAGAAACCTCAGCTCAAGCTTAACACTGGAAGGGCATTTGCAACAAAGTCAAGCTTCAAAGAAATACTATCATTCCCATGTCCAACTAATGCGAAGCATCATAGAAAGTATATGCATGGTGGTTTCCATATATTCTCATTGCTATTTTGCAGTTATGGATATGTGTAGTTTGGTATTATATACAAGTACTTATATGCAATCTCTGTGAGGATATCCTTGGGCAGGCAAGGCTAAGTAGAGGCACATACAAAAAATCAATGAGGGAAGAATAGTTTCGTGGCCACTTTACAGTACATTTTTGCCATTTCACCCTTTTGTGCTGTGCTTTGCCTGCACACAGATCAAACTGTGAGGACATGGAAAGGTGTGTAGTGAGTCTGACTTAATACAGGACTTTTATGCAGATAGCAGGCAGTGTGGTTTTTCTGGTGGCTCCCTGGTACTCTCTTCAAGTCATTTGCAAAACACCTTGATCTCTGCCATGCCAGACAGTTACAGCTTTGTGAGACAGAATGTTTGTTTTGGCAGGGGAATGATAAGGAAGTGCATGGAGCAACCAACCACAACAGCAGAATGGATAGGAGCTAGAGATGGAAGATCCAATGGATCTCAGGTATATGACACATAATTCATAGGATACTGGAGATACCGGAGCTCCTTACAAATCAGGTCAGTAATGGCATATATGCATATTGGCATGGCCATCAAGGTACAGGGTGAGTTGGCTTTGAGGAACAAATTTACAAGTAGCACCCCTATTGTCATGCACAGACTCTTTCAGTTCTCAGATTCCAATAGACTAGTAGTCACACGGCCTCTTTGCGACAACAACATCTGGACAAGCAGTTGGAATAAATATATCTTAAAGAAAGGTGAGTGAAGGGCTCCTACCTCAATGGTAACTGTCAATCTGGTGCACACAGGCAGAGGAATGGATATCACAACATGGCTGGGAAGAGGGTCCCCCAAATCCCTGTAGCACTTGTTTGACCAAGTAGAAACACAAACCATTTTGCAGAAAGAAAACATGATTCTGAGGAAGTCTGTGCCGAAACATAAGTGTCTGGTGTGTGCATGTCATGTGAATGCACGCTGTCTGCCAGATGCCTGGGTTAGTCGCTGAATCTGGAAGTACTCCCTGTGAATGCCAGCTTGATATTTATTTGATGTTATAACACTCAGTTCTTCCACTGCCATTGCACTCTGTACTTTAACACTTTTTTGCACTGTTTGCACATTTGATTAAAATATTCTTTTACCAGCAAGATAAGTCATGTTTTCTTTTACAAAACGGTTTGGGTTCCCACACTGTCAAGTGCTTCAAGAATCTTGGGGACTCACTTACCAGCCATGTTCTGATAAATGTATGGTTTCCTACTGTCACATGGAAAAAATCTCTCCCTTTGCAGACTACAGTGCCTATTTGTGTATGGAAACCATAATGGGTATCAATACAGGATCCCTTGTGTACCTCCTAAAAAAATTGCACCTGCCTTGTGAACTCTTATTATGTCAGCCCAGGGAAAGGACGAAGCTTGCTTCATGATCTTTTTTTTAAGGTTGAAGTGAGCCAAAATTAGAAAAGCAATTTAAAAGACAGAAACTTCAATGCAAAAGCACTGAAGCAAGATATTGTCTGGAGAAGTATAGGTAACAAAGCCAAGTATCAAAGAAATACCAGATTTTGCATACATCATAATACAAAACATCATGGGGAGGTCTACAGTATGTATGGTGAATTATATATACATCACATGATGCTTTACATTTGTGGGTATACTGTATATTAAGACATACTAAGAAGTCATGACTTGGGCTTCAATCACATTTCAGTTACAAGAGTTTATATGAAATGACCCTAAAGTCCAACTCTTCAACAGGATAAAAGTTTTTCAATTGCACTTTATTTTCAGCTACAGTAGAGTGTAACTATGCAGTTTATAAAATTGTAATATAATATTACATTACATACTCTCTATATGTTAGATAAATTATGCACAATGAGGCCACTTCACGAACGGGCGGGAAATATGCACTGGAGATGCATATCCCACCCGTGTAGCCCCAGACCTGTGGACAGGTGCACACAGGCCAGGATTCTCCACTGGCCTCCACCTGTCTGCAGCTCAGGAGTAGCAGATCCAGGCAGGCAGGCATCCAATGGGATGCCCAGCCTGGGTCCCGCAGTGGATCCTTTATGCCCTATGTTGCTTGTCTGGATGTGTGAATAGCTCCTGTGTGCACCCAGACCAACACAGCCATGCCCCATTGTCCCCTTTGCCCCCCTTGCACAGTCCATGGTACAAAGAAGCATCACAGCACACAGATGGACCCCCTAAAGTAGATCCCAACCCCCCTTCAGTATTCCACCACCCCCGGTAGATAGCGGTTTCCAGACCTCATGGTGGCAAGAGGCATCCTGCCCCCCACATGCACATCGCTGCCTGTCCCAACTGCAGAAATACCCCTGAGCCCTCCATTCCATTCCCAATGTGGTAAATCTCACACACACACACACCCACCTCTATGCCCCCACCCAGAATAGTCTTCCCCATAAGAGCCCCATTGTGATTGCCCTGCCAGGCACAGAACAACCTGAACACCACTCCCCAACCCCCAATCCTGGTGCACCCTAGGCCATCACTGATGGTCAGTGCCCCCCCAGGTACAGACAGCACCCCCCAATCCCATCCCCCATATCTGTCAGTCAGTGCCAGGCAATGGAGTGCCAGCAGCACAACCCTCCTCATTCCTCCTCTGCCCCCGCTCTGTTCAAGTGATGCTTGGAGTGTGCTGCCTTTTTATGGTGGCATGCTCCCAACATTACTCAGATGGACGGCGGCTACAGAGGTATGAGAAGGACTGTACCACTGGCCATGCCATGCCCCACACTGACGCGGAGGTACAGGGGTTGGCAGCGGTGCTGGTGGTGCCATTGGGTGGGGGACCACTAAACACCACTGATTGCCAGGAAGGGATGGAATCAAGGGTCATGGGAGTGGGCTGGTGGTGTCATACGGGGCAGGGGGGTGTCTGCAATCCCAGGTCCAGTGCCCCCATGTGAGTGTGGGGGGGTTCTTCATTCACGGGGATGGGGCACAGATGTGTGCTGTGGTGGGTGGCACTGGGTGGCTGATGGGGGTGGGTGGCACTGGATGGCTAATGGGGATGGGTGCTGGGGTCCTGTTAGTGGGGGACGGAGGCTATCCACCTGGACTGGGTGGTGGTCTGTGTGTACGTGGTGCCTACTGTAGTTACGGCAGGGTCCCACCTGCCAGAACCTGCACCCTCTTCCACACCCCCATGGGTAGCACTACATGCCTTTCTGTGTGGTGTGTAATGCTGGCTTGCCCTCCCCCCACCCATCTCCAGCACATTGCAGTCCACTTGGCCAGGAGATCGGGTGCATATGGGGCTGTGAACCCCAGTTTGTGCATCCCGCGTGGGGGATGAAATTGGTGCAGGGTGGCTACACACTGCAGATACATGGCACGTAGGCACTCCACTCTAGAGATGTGCAAAATTCACAAAATATTTCATGGGTGAGAAATGTGAAATTCCACTGGTGAAATCATGAATTTCACCAACAAAATTGCACATTTTTACCTGTGAAATGTGGAATTTTGCCTGCGACCAGTGGAATTTTGTCATTCTCTGGAAAAATTCCGCTGCTTGTGGGAAAAAAATTCCGCATTTCTCAGGCGAAATTAGTGATTTCGACAGTGGAATTTCACATTCGCACCCACGAAATTCAAGGGCGAAATGCACGAATTTTGTGAAACATTTCATGATTTTGCCAGAATTTCATCGGTGAAATTAAATTTCACTGCTACACTTCTCCACACATATGTGCATAGGCCCCAATGTGTACCAAACACAAAGTGATATATTGGTCAATAGAAGAATGAGAATGGCCACCTTTTGATAGCATGCTGTAACTGCAGCACTTGGATGGGTATTTTATGTGAATTAGTTAAGCTCTCAGTCTTTCTTTTAGTTACTTGAACACAAATACTCAGTATTAAAATGAACTTCAGATTTTTTATGTTGTTTTTAGCAAATTATTCCTATAGTCAACATTTCTGTCCAATTCATTTTTGAAATTATTAGAAAGCTTAATTCACACTTATGACTAAACAACAGAAGACCAAAATTGATGACTGGGGAATCAGAAATCAGCAAAGTATGCAATTTTAATCAAATAACAGCCAATAGATCTCATTGTGGTCTCTCACTGTAAATTTACTGAACTGTATTTCTGTAGAAAAGTTGAACCCAACTAATAATGAGACACGGTGGCTCAGATTAACTGCTGTTGGCAAAATATTAAAACAAATTAAACATTTAACTAGATAGATTAGTTCAACAAGATATTGGTCCTAAAGGTTTATATTGTAATACAGATGAGTACAGTGTCATCATAGCTTGTAAATTGTATGTGTTTTAGTTTCAGTGTTAAAATACTCTCAATTTATTATGGGACTGTTACTCCCCAACACACACAGCTTTATTCAGACATCTACAAAACATTGCTTTCCAGCATTCTGACATTAGCACCACATAAGCCAGCAGCATCAGTTTCCATTCCCAAGTACTATGCAGAAGAAACTAACCATATTAGAGTTGAACAGCTACATTTATTAGCACATGTTCTGTCATTTCCCTTTTACAACAGTTGTTTTATTTACAATGGGGAGACTCTAATGCATTTCCCAATCAACTATTGGGAAATGTAAGTACTTTTTCCAGCGTTTTAGTCTGAACCTTATTCCTAACCATTCCTGCACAGTAAGGTTCCATCCCAATAAACAGAATCTGAGACCAGTGTGGCTGACTAGTCGATGGTGAAGCTACCCCACTTGCACTGGTCATGTAGTTGCAGTCACTTCCTCTTGCAGTAGGCCAATATGTACTGAACAGAGACACCCCTCCTTTAAAGCTGTTATAATTCTGCCCATTACAGAACTATCCCTCTTTGAGATACCCATGGCCTGTTTACAAATGTTTTTTCCCCCACATTCCCCTGCTCCACTTTCTGGACCTGCGATATCTACTACATGCCCTGGCTCCCCTTTTCTCCAATCCATGCATGTAGTGAGGAGGCAAGAGGCTGAGGATGCTACTAAAAGAGGAGGCATCCTTATGTGTGGGGGCTATGCCTAGATTTACCCCTTTGGAATGTATCCAGATTCCGTTTGTAGATCAGGTCCTAGATGATGTAGAAGATTAATGTTGCTGGCCAATTAAGATAGCAGTAGGATTTCCACTCAAAACACTGGTGATCTACATTTGCTCATTAGAGGCTGGCCTGAGGAAGAGGACCGAGCATCCTACAGGAAACTGTCTTCCTCCAAGGAAGTAGGATTGCACACCCCACTACTATATTAACACTTGGGTGACAACTGGTGGCATTGTAGTTGGAGCTGTTCTTGGGAGGTTGACACCAACTGATACAAGGCATGACTTACATGCATGGGAGCTTGTTGGTAAGCATCTGAGATGTGGGAAGAAACTTAGCAGGAAAAACTCTGAATGTAGCAGCATAAAGTTGATGCTCTTGGGTCCTGCCAACCTGACTGGCCATTTTTTTCCATGCATTACAAGAACCTGTAAGGGGACTAATTACCCAAGCCATCAAATGAATCCATCATGGGGCAGGTGCTATTCAGTGGCTTCCCTGGAAGGAGAGGTAAGTATCAGTGAAGGAGAGGTATGTATCAAAGAAGGGGAGATTGGGGATGGGAGCTAGCCAAGTTGAACAAGGGCAGCATGGATTACAGGGGGATAAATACAAAATAATAATTTGTAATAAATACATGGTTGTCAACCATTTAAGTGGCTGTGCATTGCATTGCAGTCTTAGAGACATGGGTTGTTGTGTGTTTCTTGGAATCCCAGACTGAGGTGGGCTGGGAGCCAAGAGTCTTGTCAAAGTGAGGTGCTCCGCTTCCAGAAGGGGTGTGAGTGTGGGCTCTCTGGCAGTGATGTATCCTGTATTCACTGACCACAGGCAGCTCAGGTGTTGAGTGCGAGGGCAACAGATCACCTTTGCTCCCAGTAGGGGAATGAATGTAGCCATGGTGATCATGATCACTGAGGTAGGGCAGTAAAGAACAAAAAGGGGAAATTAGGGACAGTAAAGTAATAGAATGTAGCTTGGGCCTTTCAACTCAAAATGTAGTTTGTTTCCTTTGTACAGGACCAGGAAGATTCAAGGGCACTATAGGGCTAATGTTGGCTAAAAAGCTATATTTTTCAGATTCCAGACAAATGTTTCTTGAAAGCAAAATACGTACCTTAAAAAGTAAGTAAATACAGGAAGACAAGTGCCATTTTATACTGTCATAGGTCAGCGACATATAATACCTTCAAACATTAATTTATTTTTTAATGCAACGTAATTTATTTGAAGAAGAAGAAGAAGAAGAAGAATCAGTATTTATATAGTGCTTTTCATACATCCAAAGCGCTTTACAAGCAATGCTAGACTGGTAGTGAAGTGACTGAATGTGTGGTGGCGGCCATATCGCACATCATCACCCACACACAGCCTGGATAATTGCATGAACCGGTTTATGGGAAGGGGAATGTTGGCCAGGACACCGGGAATGTTCCCTACTCTTTGCAAAGAGTGCCCTGGGTTCTTTTACTTCCACCTGGATAACACCAGGATGGGTAGAAGAGACGTCGGTTTAACATCTCATCCGAAGGACGGCACACCCCAGCAGTACAGCACCCCCCAATACTGCACTAGGATGCCAGCGATTTTTAGGTGCAAGTCCAATCCCGGTGTGGGACAAGAACTCACAACCTTCTGGTCCAGAGGCGGATGTGCTACCAACTGAGCCACGCTGACACCTTGAGGTCATTAATCTCAATATCAGAGTCCATCCATTTTGTGATGGGGCTAATTAGGCATTACAATAATTCTGAAATTGAATTTGAAGAAGGGCTGACTATAAGAAAAAATGCTATGTAGAGCATATATTGTATAATCTTGCACCTTAAGCTATTTTTTTCTGTTCTTATTTATGTTCTATAAGCAAAAGAAGACTTAAGGATGTACCTAACTTACTATGCTGTAGTTACAGTATGCTACCGAAAGGTAACCATTGTCATGTCATAATTTCTAAATATAGTGTGCTGTTTCTAAATACTGTAAATGTGCCTAATTTAGCCAATATGTATCATTCTGTAAAACCCAAACAATTCATTAACCAGTTTCAGTGCAATATTTTCATGCTAAAAAATTATTGCTACATTATAGCTGAAAATAAAGTAGAATCAAGAGCTGTGTCTCAGTACACTGTGATGCATACTTCACTAGAAATCTTGATTAATTTCAAGATTTCCTGTTATAGATCTGGATACATATGAATAATTACTGGTATACAGAGTGGAGTCAGTTAGGATGCAGTACAGTAAAAGACATCCCACAAATTCCTGCATGACTAAAGTGCTTAATTACTATTGATTTGTACTGTTCCTTGCAGCATACTGCAGCACTTTGCAGAAACACTGTGTAACCCCTAGGTGGCACTATCCTATGGGCTACTACTCATGCCTGCGTGACTGTGCACAGGTTGAGGGGCCTGAGCTTGGTGAACGGGTGCCTCCGCCCAGATGAATGATTTTGGGGTAGCATAACTGCCATTGGTATAGCCTTCAGGGATGCTATAACCACCCACCAACCATTCTAGTGGCCTACACAGTTCAGCAATAAGACAATCACATGCACCATATGACAGTAATGATATGCTCACACTCCTTGTGCTTACCACCAGGGCTGGATCTGCTGCAATTGTCCTGGAGCTCCCCTGGAAAATAAGACCAGTAATATCACCACCAAGAAGGTACACACTAGCCAGATTAAATGTGAAAAAAACACAATCTGATTTATTCAGGTGGATGTGAACAAGGGTGGGATGCAAATCTAGCAGAGATTGGCAAATCTGATTAGATTCAGGTTGGTAAAGCATGCATTGTGAGTCCCTCTGACCAAGTCCTGCAAACCTAGGTACCCAGTTGGAGAACTGGCTAGCCTGAAGCATTGCCCGGGGTAGGCCGGTGTTGTAGCTGTTGTTGGGACCCTTCAGAAGGAAAAACACAATTAACATGCACTCAACCCAAAGATTTGTAATCCGGAGCTGGATCGTTCTGTCCATTGCAAATAAACTCAGAACAATAAAATCAGGTGAACACACAAATGATAGTAGCTTTGTTGCAGGGAGCTACCCTGTTTGTACTCATGCTACCCAGACCAGGATGCAGGACAGGCAAGAGGAAGATCTCATGGATGTTGTACTGGATTGCCAGGGAAAACAGAGCCAACACAACTCACCTCAACACTACCTGTTAGATGGTGTTGAGCAGGGGGCCAAATCCCCAAGCAGGTCTTTCACCAGAAATGTCTCTGAATTGGGAGTGGCAGCCTAGGCTGAGGTGGCAGGGCCCAGGCAGAATGAGCAGTTCAGATAAAGTTTATGGAAAGTGCTGGAGCAGCTTCCAGGTAGTGTAACAGAACCTGTGGTGGGGAATCAAATTGTGACCCACGCCACACATTCAGCACATTTATAAGCACTTAGAATATTTTTCATAGTTCCGATAAAAGTCTGTTTGCAATAACATAGAATCTCTGCACAAACCTTTCAATCTGAGGCTCATTTTGTTACCTGACAGTCTGATCGCTTTTGGAGCAAGTCTTCGGACCCTTGCAGGCAGCAAGATCACTCTTTTTGCTTCAGGTTTCAGGTCTTAATCAATAAATCAGATGAAGTCCAGTTTTTTCACTCACAGCAGTTCTTCACAATGGAAGGTGGGGCACACAGGCCATCATAGCCTTCCTGACAATTTTCTTGCACTCCTACGCAGGAGCAGCTGCTCGATGACTCGAGCTGTTCACTCTCCAAACTCCAACTCTCAACTGACTCACTGCTGCAGGCAGCTCTGAGCTTTCCCAGTGATCCAGAAGGTTTGGTTGGCTGATGGAACTGTCTGTCACAGAAAGGGCTCCCCCTCCAGGTCCATTTTGGTGCCAAAAAATAAAAACTACAATTCCTACAGAAATTCACTCCCACAAGGCCTCTGGGGACTGTTTCCATTTTAGGTCCCCTGAGGTTCCGACTAGTCTAACACTGGCAGCCCAGAACTAAGATGGTGGCTCTAATTCAAAAGTTTGTGCTTCAAATGGAAGCAAGTTAGATAAACTCCTATATTATTATTACTACTATGGATACACAGTAAATAACTACTTTTCCTAACAGAGCTCCCTCTGCACAAGTAGTGAATGCAGAATGGAATGGAAATGGGGTAGTCGGGATGGTCGCGAGCCTTAATTCACTCAGACCTAGTCCAGAGTAATTTTCTAACACAAACACAACTCTCTTAAAGAGACAGGCATAGAGGCTTAGTACAGCACTCTCCTGCAGACACACACAGCTACT
Organism: Neoceratodus forsteri; assembly: GCA_016271365.2. Taxonomy (NCBI): domain Eukaryota; kingdom Metazoa; phylum Chordata; order Ceratodontiformes; family Ceratodontidae; genus Neoceratodus; species Neoceratodus forsteri. Next base: position 1,244,437,660 of record CM057458.1, on the reverse strand, counting down.
GCAGTTGCAGAACACCATTGTGACAATGAGCATTAGGCAGCCCAGGAAGACATTTATAGGAACCTCTATTTGTAGGGGGGTTACAACTGCAAGGCACTGTGCTGCATCCTTGCTCACTGTGCTGTACAGCATATTGGGCTACTACTGTAAAATAAAGAAGAAAAGCTTTTGTCCTTCTGTTCACCTGAATGGAACACTGAACATTAGGTTGAATTACAATGCATTATTCTGTTTGCATAGTGACTGGTCCCTAATATCATGTGTTTCTCAATATGTGTTACACATAGTTCAGTGTGGGTTAGCCTCATTTTATCAAGTGATTTACCCATTGTGATGAGTTAGTACAATATGTGTGCTACTTATTTCAGTTTGTATACTCATATTATTAATGATGCTCATTTTGCTATGTGTTACACATGTTGGTATATGTTAGATCAGTTTTGAATATATTCTACTCATTTTGATATATTTTTTTTATTTCAGTATATATTATACAATTTATATGTATTTTACTTATTTCACTATGTCTCACAGTCATTTCAGTATAGGTTATGCAGATTGTGGTATGTGATATTTAATTCAGTGTCATGCTGGTATGATATGTAATTCCAAATTTCACATATACAGTATCAAGACCATTTTAGTATGTCAATTTCATTTTGATATATGTCATTTTCAGTAAGCTGTAATTTAGAACTGAATAGCCTCCCATACTGTAGCTGTCTGTAGGCAGGCAGGATTAGGCAGATTCACACACAGACAATGCATGTGTGGGAAGGATATATTCATGACCAACTTGCAGTGCATTTCTTTGTTGTGCCCCTTTTTTCTATACACAAAGTGGTCATAATCTCTTCCTTATAACAGTGCACAGGTTAGTGTAGTAGCACAGAAAAAAGGTGTAAGGGAGTCAGCAGCTCCTCCCAAGCACCATCACCCACTGTCTCCAAGCACTGTGGCCCCTGAAAGAAAGTGCATAGGCCACAGCCCAATGAGTCAGAACATTTATTCTAGTAGGCAGAAGGGCTCCCAATAGCAATAACAAAAGACAACAGGACTGGGAGGAAGGATCCATTGGTTGCCAGGGGCATTGACAATCACTTTGCTTCCTTGGTAGGCAGGGTTAGGTGGATGAACCTACAAAAGTAGTCCACAATTCACTGCTGGGTATTTTCCTGCTTCCTTTCTGCTGTATTGCAATACACTGGAGTGCCAAAGAAGTTGTCTGGCTATAGAAACAGAAACCTACAACTTGTCAGCAGATAAGGACCACTTGGCCCAGCCACTCTGTCCATTTTCCCCTGGCTATACTGCCAACACAGACTTTAGCTGATCTCTAACTACTTTCACACCCCCACACTTTCCTACTGAGATTTCTTTGTGCCTATTGCAGGCATGCTTGAGGTCCACCACTGTTTCATCTATGCCACCTCCACTGCAAGACTCTTCCAAGCATTCACCACTCTTTCACTGAAGAAATACTTCCTCACATCCCTCCAAAACTTTCCCCTTCCAGCTTTACTGCATGCCCCCTTGTTGTTGTGCACCTTCTTCTCTGACAAATACTCCCCTTCTTCACCTTATTCACACCCTTGAGGTATTTATAAGTCTCTGTCATGTCACCCTGCCCCATCTTCCTCTCTTTCAGGGTGTACATAATGAGATTCCTCATTCTCTCTTCATAGGGCTTATGATGCAGCCCTGCATCAATTTAGTTGCCCTCTTCTGGGCAACCTCTACCCTGTCTATGTCTATCCTCAGCTGTGGTCTCCAGAAATGGCCTCCGTACCTGCAAGTGTGGTCTCACCAATTAATGATACAATGGTAACACCACCACTCTCCTTTTTACTGGTAATACCCATCCCTATGTACCCCACATCCTGATGGCCCTATTTATTTATTTATTATTTATTTATTGAAAATGTTTCACCAGGAAAGGCACACTGAACAAAAAGATGCTCGTCTCACAGTGCAACCTGGGGGAAGGGGTTACAATGAAGGCAGGTATACAGACAAAAGTTGAATTTAGAAATAGAGCAATACAGTTAATGTACATAGTTGGATGGGATTACATAGGACTTTTTACAGTATGAGAACAGTACAGAGCTTACAGATAATGTACATAGTTGGGCGGGATTACATTAGCACTTTTTCCAATAGGAGAACAGTACAGTACAGAACAAGAACATCAAGGACAGGGTATACATATCATGGGAACTCATTGAGGGTAATACATGATTACTTAAGTGCCAATAACAAGACTAGAGTGCCAGTAACAGGACTTGTGCTGAAGTGAGATGCACCAAGTTGACAGTAGGAGTTGGAGGAGAATATGGGGGGTGATATAGGTGGGGTGGAGGGGAAGGAGAGGGGAGCAGTAACAGTACGTAAGGCTGAAGAGCGTGGGTTTGTTTAGGAATGAGGGGGAAGGGAGAGATTAGGAGGGAATTTGAGAGGGGGGAGTGAGAGTATAAGTGCATGGGGCATTGTATAAGCCAGACAAATAGGCGAAGGCTGAGCCTGTCTACCTACTTGTCACATTGCCTTGCCACTGTGATGTCAGCAGTTATGATTACCCCAAGGTCCATACAGGTTATGTCAAGCAACCGTAGAAAACAACAATCCAATAATATGAGTTCATAAATAGAAAATGTATATTCTGAAGTACTACATAATTTCTGTAGAGTCATTTCTAAAGAAAAAAATAGCATTGCTCTGACTGTGTCCATTCCATCCTAAATTTCTGTAGGTTAGAGATTCAGTAAGATAACAATTGCATGCTTCTCACTTGAAAGTCAACCAACTTTCTGAACTTATATTAGTAGCAAGCAACCTCATCTTCTAGATTTATTGTGCTTAGCTGATAGTAATCATGTAAAGTCCCTATGGTACAGTCACATCAGTGAGCCTGAGATGATTAATATTTGATAAAAGGTTGGGACTTTAGGTTCCAGAGAGATTAAATATCTCAGATAAAAGACTAGAGCCTCAGGAAGATTAAACATACTTGATAAAGGATCAAGCCCTGAGTTCCACATCTCTGGCTTCCCTATCTCCTGAAAAATGTATTGTTTGTTCAATGTCCCTCACCCTCATGACAACATCAGACGAACCTACAAATTATTCCTAGTCTAGAAAAATAACTTTAAACAGCCAATTTCTGAGTCATTTTAATGCAACCCCCTCCCCTTCCTAATAAGTATTTTACAATATACATTAAATGAATTGCTGTCATCCCAGTGGCTTATAATGAAATATAACACAACATGCTGTTTATCATTGTGATTTTTAATTAAAGGGATCATACAGCTTGATTTATCTTTTTAGGTGGCAAACAGCTTTTGCTGTCTATTGTCATTATCTGGATATTTTTCCTAACTGAAAGGGTAAAGTGAAGACTGTAAGCATGCTGTGTATGCTTAAGTTGGGACACAGTTACAATCTGACCTGTGGACAGAGTGGGTTACAGGACAGCAGTATTGACAGTCTCAACAAATGGTGCCATGCAAAAATACCTATGCTGGTGGTATCTGAGAGGTCCATGAAGTGTTTTGGCATGATTAGGTATTTGGTAAGAAATTATGTTATTTTTTATGGTACTGTATCTAATTATGATCAGGCATTTAGCTAGATCCACTGGTAGTGACAACAGTATTTTGCCATTATCAGGTATTCAGTGTAAGGAATGAGTGTAAGTTTTTTTAACAATTATTTTGCATATGATCGTTAGGCAGTTTGCCCCTTTGCAAGTTCATCTAATATTACAACAAAAGATTACATTGTATAACATATCTGAAAAGCTTATATTGGGGTGTAGGTTGGAACAGGTTACTGATTTGTTTCTTATACTCACTGTGCTTTGTTTTGTATTTTAGAAGCATTGCTCAAGTTGAAAAAAAAGATTTGTCAGTCATCAAAACATAAATCAACGTATAAATATTTTAATGGTGAAAACAGTTTTATTGAGTGCAACATGTGCTTAATGGTTGTTAAAACTAAAATGTCTACCCTAGAGTTCAAATATTAGTAGGTGTATCTGCACAATTTGAAACATTTAAAATTTAAGCAGACATTCAAACCAAAACCACAGCAGTTTGGAGAATAACCCATACTAGAATGTTTACAATATCTACAGTAAACACAGAAGCCCCTTGCTTAAACTGATGCAACTCACATACAGAAAATTGCAAAGGTTTTCTCTAACACACAAATAAATAGATCTTGACCGCATAGCACAATGTACTGATAATAAATCAAAATAGTGCTAAAATTCAACAAATTCATTTAACTGTACTGAGTTATTTGTGCTGAGCTATTTGCAGTTCTGATACTCCTTTCTGGGTGACTATGTAACTAAGACACAACAGTATGTGGGTAGTTGTACGAGAATTGCATGACCAAGTGCATTGTGAGGCATTGAGTGCTAAATTTACACATTGTGCCTTCAGCGCGTGGGAGTATGGTTATCACATACAGTAACTACCTGCATCCTAACGTGTCTTATTACACTTTGAAAATGTGTAAACTAATGTAAGACATTTGAAAAAATGCAATGTTTTTGTATTAAAACAGGTGTTTTATTTTGTTAAAAGTAACTAGTAAAGAGTCATTCAGCCCATGTTTCTGTAATCTTGCTTACTTATTCAGTAGATGCAATGTTTGTTTGTCATGGAATCCAGGAATTCAAACTTCTGCAGAAGTCTACTGTCAGAATGTTCACTCTCCCCACACAAACAGAAGAAGACAATACCTAAATAAAGCCAGAGCTCAATTTTGTCTGCAGGGAAGGCAGAAAAGATTTACCTCTTAGGCAGGTAAGGATAAGAGGTGCAGTCTTATTTTCAGGAAAAAAGTTCAAGAAACTAAAGCCACGTGAAGTGCTTAATTTTCCTTAATTGGAGTATGTGTATAAGAAAGGGATTATACATGAAAAGATTATTAATTAATTTGTCATTAGTAAATTTTGATGGAAGGTTCATTTTAATGGCCACGCTAAGTTTTTAGTGAGAGCAAAGTTGGTGGTCAGGTTTCCAGTTGCTCTATTTGCAATCTTTTTTTTTTTTTTTTTTACAAAAGGCTTTGATGTCTTAGTGTGCTGTGTCCTGACTGCCAGCACTTTTTTTAACCCGTGACAGTGGTCTCATAATTCATGGCTGCTGACCAATCATGATTAAACAATTTCTGTACCCATTTTATAATTTGTCCCCTGCCCTGCTTTTATTTCCCTAATCACCCTCCCTTTAGGAGAGAGCCAGCTACTTCTTTTCATGTCTGACCTATCCCTTTGTAATAGTTGAAACTTCTCCTTCATGGAGCCACAGTTGTTCATTTTCTTTCATCAACCGGTCTCTGTGTGAGCCTCTATATCCTAGACATTTAAGTTTATTAGGCTCTTATACCAGTACATTTTCATTAGTGTGAACTTAATAGGTCATGCTTTCAAATGAGATGTCCCTCACTGCTTCCTTTTTCCAGATGGGGTTACTATTCTTGTGCATTCCAGTTCTGCTACCCATTCTTGGTAAACCAATGCATCTAAATTGTTTCACTGGTAACCCCATCACTAACTGCCTCATCAATCCTTTAGTTTAAATCCTCTGACTTCCCTTTCTAGTGACATGACCATACCCCTCCTGCCCTCTGCAGAACTGCAGCCCATCTTGACCTAGCTATGGATCATGGTTACATGAATTAAAAAAAGAGAAACTCAGGGGGTTTAACTAAAAGATTAGGAAAGTCAGGGGGTTTAAACTAAAATATTTGGAGGCAGCTAGTGCAGGAGTCATTAGTGGCAGAAGTTAGATGTATGAGTTCACCAAGGGATGGGTAGTAGAGCTGAATAGCAAAAGCATAGTACTATAGACCCCACAGCTTGATCCAAAAAGAATATGTACAGTATGACATTCTCAACTGAAAACAGGCCATATGAGAATCACACCCAGCAGAACTGACTGTCCTGAGGACCGGTGCACTAAGGACATAAATATGATTGGGGCACAGAGGAGGAGAAAAACGGGCTGTTCCAAAGAGACACTGGGGGTCTCTTCAGTCATGCAGATTGACTGTGTGATACCCCCTTAACCAATCCCACTAAACTTGACTAAATGTCACCTTGTTTGTCTATCTCTGTTTCCTTTCACTTTAATTTTAATTCAATAATATCCTCTCACAGAGTTCAGCCTGGGTGACTTTTGTTGAGTATATACTGCTCTCCTCCGAACATGCCATGTGGCTTGGGTTCTTATTCAAGAGGAGAGTGGATCCCTTTAGCCTCATTTAAACATTAAGTAGTATCTCACGGAATGATCCCAATTGAAGGCTAGAGTAAGAGGTCTTCCCTCTGAAAGTTCCCTCTGTACTGAGTTTTTTTTAAATAGCTGCAGCCACAATCACTAATTTCACTGCTATTCTGGAGAGATCATGACCTATGCCTTGGTTCCACAGAGGTTTCCTCCACAATGGGTTTTACCTCTCTTCCATGCTGAATGTCAGCAAAGTTGCATTTCCTGCTGAGTGTTGGAGCTGGTTGGTGTTTTTTTTCTCCTTTTGTTAACAGTCTGCCGTATTCTGGCTATTTCTCACCTCTAGGAACTGGAATAAGTTCTGAACACTCCAAAGGTAATGCAAGTAAGTTCTGAACACTCCAAAGGCAATGCAAGCAATGTGCTTTATTGTACAAAAACACAGAGTACTACAGAAGAATACCCAAAAACTTTGAAGGAGCACTCCCTCTTCATCAGGGAGCACAAAGAGCACACATAACCCTTTTATGCAGAATTTACATTTTTGATTTATTTGATTTTTAACAAGAAAGGAAAACTAGGCAATTCTGCTTATTTTCAGTTTTGTCCCTAGGTGGATACTGATGAAAACCAACTGACATTCAACCAGAATAATCTGTTGGTGGTATTTTTAGTGAATGGGGGAAATTTTTCCAAGACACAAGGGAAATTCCCATAGGATCTTTAATATCCACCTGAACAACCACCAGAAGAGGAAGACGGGTCCTTGGTTTAACATCTGATCTGACAGATGTTAAAGTGACAGTGCAACTTACTGCATAAAAAAAGGCAGTTCATAGTGCAAATACCTTTAGAAAATACAATTACCAACTAATAGATCAGCAATGGCTATACTAATGCACCATATATACATATAAATAATACAAAAAAAAAATCACTGGAGATGGCTAGAAAATGCTGTGAGTGACTAGTGTGATCTGCCAAGTGACAATTACCAAAGAATGTCACAAGAGCAGAAAAATGGTGGTCTTATTAAAACTGCAAGTATTATGTAAAGCCCCACAAAAAATAACATTAGAAACATGTGAGCAATAAGACCCAAGGGTGTGTGGATTACACACTTCTAATGCATGGCCAGGGGCATAGTAAGGCACAAGGCAGCAGAATGGGTGTCTTCAGCCCCTGGCCATGCATTAGTAGTGTCTAATGCACATCCCAGGAATGCCTTATTGAACTTATAAAATGGGACTCTATATTTTACATGTACGCAAAAAAATGAATAGGTTAAAATTATAAAAACATCTCATTTTTGGCTGAATATTATATAAATTAGTTCTCTGCCTGCATGTGCTTGATTTTTTTTTTTTGCTTTAGGACATCTGTGCTACTTTGGCCATGGCAGTTGTAGTTATTTTTGTATGCAACTGCTGTCTACACACACACACACACACATATCACTGGCATGTACTATATTGCAAACTTATTGCTTTTCTATTCATTTTAATGAAGTAATCTAAACAGCAGCACAATCAAGGAGCCAACAATCCAGCCTGTGAGTGGGAGATGTTCAGCAGCAAGGCAGAAAAATCAAGACCAGGTGTGAGAAAAAGAAGAGTAGACACTAGCTGACTTAACATGTAAGAAGACTGTTATAAGCAGGGATCAATAAACTGCAGTTATGGTGGCTTTTTTAATTGGGCCACATACCATTTAAATTTGCTGTTTATTATTACTATCAGTGAATGGAGCACATAGGCCAGGAGGATTGAACACTAAGGGTAAGGGAACTTAGAGCACAAGTGCAATTACTAGTGATGCAGAAACAAAACAACCTTAGACCCAAGGGGCTCGATTCTCGGATGTTGATGCATTCTGTGCCAGTGACAGCATGTGCAGATTGCTGGTGCACCAGGGACCCAGTGCCCAATTCTCTATTGGGTAGGGTCCCAGTAGCAAAGTCCAACAGCTTGCAGCAAAAGTGGCCATGCATCAAACAGACAGCACATCTGGAAGGTTAGCTGCAAGCTGCAGGACGGTTGGGCAACAATCTTGGAAAAGGTAGAACCCTATGGTAGTATCAGGCACATGTATACAGTGTCATGCATAGGGTGTCACATTAATAGGTATTGATGCAGCTCTAGCATTGCATGTCCAATGGTGTTCATCACAACAGCCATAGCACTGAGTTCACATTCACAATGCAAATAGCTATAAGTGTCATTATATACTACATATTATACAATGGCAAGGACATTTCCTGTATTCTGATTGGTCAGTGGGTACCTGAGACAGTGATGTTATTACACAGTAATATCAGTTGTATTGATTTGCTGCCACATGATTAGCATTGTTTGCTCTTCTCTTAAGAAACAAAGATATACTGAATCACTAAAACTCTACTAAAAACATTTTTAATTTTTTTTCAAATTTTGTATCACATCAAACCTTTGTATAAGTGCAATAAGATACTCCAAGGTGTGTGTTATTGTGTAGTAACGTCACTCCTGGGGTGGTGGAAGCACTCGGCTTCACCTCGTGCTTCAACCCATCCCAGGAGTGACGTTGTTACATAATAATACACACCTTGTTATGCCTTATTGCTTAAATAACATAATACATTATAGGATAACTATACCATATACACTTTCTTCATGATTGCACAGGAGATGAATACATGGATCATACTGCAACCGTATTGTACTATAATAGTGACATAAACTCACCAATTAACTAAATATGCATTCATTTGTATATCTGTAATAATAATATGAGCTTAACAACTACCTCTGCGCTCCCACTTTCATCCGACATGTTCATACCATCATGTACCCTCCCACCCAGGGAGGGATCTATGGGTGGTGCTTGGATCCTTTGACCAGCCCTAGCTGGTCTAAAGTGTGTTTGTTTTCATCAGCACCAGACACTTTTTAGTTTATTCAACCACAAATTGCAGCCAAACACTCCACAAGGAGAGCAGTGGCTGAAGTTACATGCATTTTAAGAATAAAGGAAACAACCAACTTTGTAAGAAATTGCAGAAAAATCAATAACAATTTTAACAAATAACTACATACAAGGAGGTCTATGCAATATTTAAAAAACATGTATCCCAGTAAACATCCTTATTACATCAGTCATACTGTACTTCATGAATGTCACACAAGCAAGGGACTTGGAAAGGGTTTATTCATCTAAAAAACATAAAAAAGATGAGCTATACTTTTGAGAATACTAGACTTGGGGATGTTGCAGCATTACACTAGTGCAAGGCTCATTGTACCTTGCCTCAGCCCATTTTGTGCTGTAAGGATGGCACAAGCCCCCCTTTGGTGCACACAGCCTGTGTTTGATGCAGGTTGATTTTGAGAATTGATCCCAGTGCATCTTTTGGCTCAAGCCATACTTTGAGCCATTCCTTGTGGCACAAGCCACTTGCATCATTCGTGGAATCCTTGAGAATTGAGCCCAGGTAGATTAAATGTTTTGAATATTTCTGGCATAATTCTTTTAATTTGTGAGCAGTGGAGTGGCCTGACTTAGAGCTGGAGTGAGTGGCATGTGGTGGGCAGGTGACCAGGTGGCAGTAGTGGGGATGGAGTATTAAATATAGTTTCTTCCAGACTGCATGGACAAAAAACTGACACCACACAGAAAAAAACAATTATAGGAAGACTTCAGCTTGTTTTACAAAATCATTGTTTAGTTTATTGTTTGCTACTTATTGTTAGCTATCTCAGGGGTTGGACAACCTCAATTAAGGAAAAAACTGGCTGTTGGAGTGGTCAAATAATTGGGGGTCAGCACCGTTGGGTGCTACTGTAGAGGTTGAGATGATGGCTGTGACAACAATCATGGCACAAACAGAACAGCAGATCATCATCTAACAGAAAATCAATTTTTCTTAAGCCTTAAATGTATAACCTAAGATGGTGCCCTGTACATGGTATGTGGTCTAAGCTAGGTGAAAACATGGTGGCTGTAATTTTTTGATAATTCTTCTGGCACAAAGATTTTATTGCACTCCTCCATTAAGCTAGACAGCACTTGTTTTTAGGTATAGTTACTGGTTGGGGTAGTGCAGTCATTCAAGACAAAGTAAGAGAAGGATCTGGGTGTACTAGTGACAGGGGAAATGAACCACTCAGCCCAGTGCATGAAGGCAGTGGCAAAGGCCAATAGAATGCTAGGATGCATTGCAAGGGGAAGTACTTCTAGGAGAGGGGAAGTCATCCTGCCCATGTATAGGTCCCTGGTGAGGCTGTACTTGGAGTACTACATGCAGTAATGGTGCCCCTACTTGAAAAAGGACATCAAGCTATTGGAGGGGGTACAGCGCCAAGCAACAAAAATGATACTGGGATTGGGAGATAAACCTTATGAGGAGAGACTGAGAGAACTCAATATGTAATCCCTGGAGGATAGAAGGGAGAGAGGGGATATGATTAAGACTTTCAAGTGCCTGAAGGGTATGAACAGAGTAAGCACCAGAAGTGTTTTCAAATTAAAAGGTAGAAGGGAAACCAGAGGGCACAGTCTGAAGATGGAAGGAGACAGATTCTGGAGGGAAATGAAGAGACACTATTTGACCAAAAGGGTGGTGGCAGGGTAGAATGTGCTTCCGAAGGAGATAATATCACTGCGTACAATGAGCAGCTTCAAAAGGTGATGAGAAGAAGCACCAAGTTTTGTAAACAGCAACAATGCCGACCTCCCCCACAGTGATGGCACAATACCAACGCAGGTATTGTGCCACCTGTTCTATGGGTGTTTTCTGTGGAGGGCTGTGCCCCCACACCCCCCATGCAGAGGGCTCTGCCCCCAACCCCCCCTGGACTTTAGGATTCCAACTCCAGGTCAGAGTTGGTCTGGGGAGGGGGCGGAACACTGGGGAAGGTGAAACACGGAAAAAAGACCATTACCACGAATGTCGCCATAATAGTCTTTTTTCCTGTTTCGCCATTGGGGTGTGGGCGAAAAGGGGTGCACTGGGTAGAACAGGTTCAGAGGGAGGGTTTAAACTGTGGGGGGTAGGAATTAAGGATACATGGGCAAAATCAATGGAGGAGGCAAGGGGGGCAGCTGCAGTCTGAAAAACAGAAGTGCTGCACACTCGAGCAGACTAGTGAGATGGATATGCCTGTATCTGCTGGCAATTGCATATGTTCATATGCATTAGACAATTCTAATGCATGGCTATTGACCAGTCAGGATGCAGGATTTGTTCTTCACATTTTATAAGTTGCTAAAAAAGTTGTGAACAATTCGGTGAGTTGGGGGGGGGCAAGAGGGATTAAGTTCAAGGCAAGAGGCAAATTGGCGAAAGTGTCCAGATAAGGCTTGCCATTTGAGGCCAATGGTATCTGCCATAGGCAATTACCAGAGAAGTCTAATGATTGTTTACACAGCTACTATTGTAAAGAGTTTGATGAGTGCCATTATGAAATGGGCAAAACACATGAGAAATTGCATTACAGAGAATAAGAGATAATGTAGTGGAAAAATGAATTAGAAATAGGAGAAAGGTAAAATGGTGAGGGGGCTGTTTTTGTGTAACTAGAACAGGAGAGAAGAGTGACTGCCAAAATACCACATCAGGACAAAACAACACAACTTTGTTAATGACATGTTTCTGATTTCATTTTTGGTGGGACTTTACATATTTGCAATTTTAATATAACTGTACACATTTTTTCTGCTCTTGAGGCATTTTGTCGATCACCACTTGATGGATCCTACTAGCCACTCACTGCATTTTCTACCCATATCCAGTGTTTTTATTTTTTATATGTATTTATGGTGAATTAGTATAGCCATTTGTGATGTACTAGTGACCAGTTTATTTTCTAAATGTATTTGCTCTATGAACTGTGTTTTTATGCAATAAGTTGCACTGTCACTTTAAATGTAAATCCTTCATAAAATTGATTACGTGTACTCTTTGACTCTGTCCTCTGATAAAGAGGCAGTGAGCCCTTGAAGCACCATGGTATTCTCATATTGGGCTCTCTGTTTCTGCACAGTAAAGCACTTTATTGCATGACTTGTGGAGTGTGCAGTATTTATTCAGTGTTCCTGAACATTTTCTCACCCTCAAGTCCAGCTGCACCTGAACTTATCATGCCTTGCATAGGTCTCTGTGATTACTCTGTTCCTCACCTCTCCTTGAGAAGAATGTGTTTTGTTGTCCCTGTTGTTATTTTGCCCCTTATCCCTAATGTGCTTTTGATCTTAGGTATTTTGTCCCTGCAACAGTTTGAGGAGTTGATTCCTTTTCGTAAGGGTTTCTGCATCTTTATGGTACCCTGACAGGGAGAGTGTAAGATAAAGTACAAACAAGTTGCGCAAGCAGTCACATACTTCTACTTCAGTCAACAGGTTCAGTCCTAAACTATAACTACTTAAGGAGTCTTTAAATTAAAAGTCTGAGCCTGCAGTTTGGTGGGGTGGGGGGGAACACATGCCACCCCCACCGGTGATACTTGAACCACACATGCCCAAGCATCCCTCAGATGTTCAGATTCTCATTGCTGCCATCCTGCCTTCTCCTTTTGTAATCTCTCTCTCTCCCTCCCTCTCTCTCTCTCTCTCTCTCCTTCCTCCGTCTCTGTCTCTCCCTCCCCTCCTCCTCTCTCTCTCTCTCTCTCTCTCTCTCTCTCTCCTCTTAGGGTTGGGCCTTTTTCTCTAAGATCCATTTGGCTTCATGGCCCATGTTCCCATAACACCCTTGAGGGGTTGGGACCCTTTCTTGATGGTTTCTGATTTTTTATAACTCCATGAAAGGGTGGTAGGCCCTCTCGCAGGGACAAAGAGAGTGTACGCCAAAGTAAAAACAAGTTGCGTAAGCAGTCACGTACTCCTACTTTAGTCTTCCCATTCAGTCCTTAACAATACCTATAAAAGAAGCTTGATGACACTTTGAACTTACATTGGTGTTACAATGCCTTTGTCTTCCCATATAGAACATTGTGGTTCAAGAATCATGCCTTCATCAAACAGTTCTTAAACGATAACTCTCCGGCAGTATGTAAATCAGAATCATGTACTGAGTTTACTAAAAATACAGTAAATAAGAGATAGTAACAGAATGGGATCCAAATTATAAAGCACAGTTTTTACATGAAAAAACAATTTAGTGGTTTAGTGCAGTTCTCTTTTAAAGTCACACAGTGAGTTATAACTATAGTATGATTTCAGCGGTGTATCTTTTGTTCCACTGTTTTGTGCTACAAGCATTCACCTGACTGACCTGTGGGTGTTACTCTGACCAGCTACTCTTTAGGAAGAGAAAAGGGCATGCCCTTAATTTTCATTGCTGCCAATAAATTATTAAATATGCACACTTAGCCTCTGCCAAATAGATCCCTGCTCATTAGATATCAATCAAACAAGCAAATGCAGTCTACTTTTCAGTTCTATTGACTGAATCCAAATATTAGCATTTATCAGCCTCTCAGTTAAAAGAATTGGCATTTTCATTTTCTTGACAATTATGGGCTAAGACGTTAAATACTTGGATCACCAACTGGGCAATTAATGACATAAGACTGTGAAGTCCTGTCAACATTTCAAACTGGCATTTCAGGCTATACAGTATTTTCAAACAAAGTGTGGTATGAAGAAAATCCTAACAAGTGTAAGTTAGTGTAGGTATTCACTCGTTCTTTCCTTGCTTACTTCTGGGGTTAACTGTTAACTACTACACTGCAAAATTAAAAAGTTTTTGATGAGTACTTTGTCATGAAAATGCACAAAATGTCTTACTGACAATAGTTTTTAACATGAAAATGTTAGCAGTCTTTCTTAATATTATGTAGACAGTGCCATCTGCCAAGATCAAGTTCAGTATCTCAGTTTTGGCTCTGCATCTTGCAGGATTCTGCAGGAACTCGATGTAGTGCAATGGCATTTACTTCACTTTATCACGTAGAAGACTGTGAAATCTCACACAAAGCACTTGATGCTGTTGGGCAACACAGTAGTATAGTTTTATATTAAAAGTGTGGTATATATGATAGTTTTCAGAATACTTAATTCAATGGTTCTTCAGTAATGATGCTATAAAATCTGCACAACCAAACTGGAAATTTAAGGATTTGTCTTATAAAATGGAATTGAAAAATAAATAATCCTCATTGGTGGAGACTAATCACATGATCAAGCCTGGATTTTATGTTGATGCATGATTATGTTTTGTACCTCCTATTTATAGTCAAAAGCCTGTGTACTAAATAGCGAACAACTTTATTAGCACAATAACCCACTAAACTGGATGTGCCAATGGTACATTGATACACTTCTATGGGACTAAAAGGCCCACGGTGCAAATACCTTGTACTAGAAAAATGATGGGGTATGCATCGGTTCAGCAGTATGGCACAACTTGTTGCAGGTTACAACTTACTTATATCATTTGTTTCTTTAGAGCAGCATTTGTGTGTGCCAGGACGTACGCTAATTGGTAACACTGCGCAGCAGACATATGTTACTAGGGCTTTTCTTTTCTAATTATAGGACAGAATAGCAGTTGTGCTGTAAAGAGATGTGTTTGTATCTGTCACCCCATGAACTATATCAGGACTTTCCCATCAATTCCCACATGTTTTCTCTACATAAATGCCTTTGTTGTTTTTCCATAAATAAAATGAATAGTTTCCTTGCAATGTTGTTTTACCCTGGTGGTTTACTGATGGGGGATGGGATTTAAATCTACTTCCTGTTGATGGTTACTCCACAGCATGTTACAATTTGTGGCCACCTTACCATTTTAATATGGCAGCTTAGACAGGCAAAAGGTCCTGTACACCACATTATGCCCTAATTCCTTACGTAAGTAATCAGAGTCTTTAATGCCAGGATGCTAGGTGGGGTAGTTTAAACTGCATGACATGTAGATGAAATCCAGTGTGGCGGCCAGGATTTTGTTAAAAGTGTCTTTATTTTCAATTATTTTATTGGGATGGCATGTACTCATCGAATTTTTTTTTTGTTTGACAATAAAACTGAAATCTGGTCCAGAAATGTCAGCTACCATATTGGATTTTACAAGTATGTCCTACATAATAGTTCTTCTGCTAGATCTCCCCCATAAACTCCTTCCCCTCAGTTGATAAGACCTTTGCCTACTTAAAAAAATGTTTCTTGTAAACTGGAATGACTTTGCCCCACTCAAACAAACCATAGTTAAAGGTAGCCACTTACCTTGGATAACCCCTGAACTTCTGGCCTGTCTCAGGGCTAGAGATCGAGCCTAGAAGTGTCATGAAGCTACCCAGCATCCTAGTGACCTCACAAACCTTTGCATTTTCAGAAACACTTGCACTAGGGCTACAAGGTTAGCCAAGTCTGAATATTTCAAATCTGCCTTCATCACGAACATAAATTCCCCTTCACAGTTCTGGAAGGTGGTCCACACCCTATTTACCCTTTCATCTCACCCACCGCCATCAGTACTTAAAGAAAATAGATCACTAGTGTCCGACCCTGTAGCTGCAGAATTTAATTCCTGCTATACCTACTGTGCCACTGAGCCACTGAAATCCCTCCCCTCCTACCCTTCCCCTCCCCACCCACTACCAGTGTGCCCCCTCTGCCACCCTCCTCCCACCTTCATATGTCTTTCACCACTGTAACTCCAAACGATGCCGTAAATGCCCTTCTGACCATCAACCCCTACAAAGGTGCCTCCCCTGATGGCCTTGATCCAAAACTCCTCTCCCTCTCCACTTCTGCCATTGCCTACCCATCTCAATAATCCTAAATCTCTCATTCTCTACTTCCTCGGTCCCTTCTTCATGGAAACATGCTGTGGTCCTACCTCTACCCAAAGGGGGTGACCCTTCATCCCCTGGCCACTATTGCCCCACTTCTCTCCTCCCTACCCTTGCCAAGCATCAAGAACACATTGTCCCCTCCTAACTCACCTCTTTTCTATCTGACACCTCCTTTTTCACCCCTTTTCAGTCTGGTTTCAGGAAAAACCACTCAACCACCACCTGTCTCCTACAGCTCACAGACTCCATCCTAACCAGGATGGACAAGGGCCAAGTTACCTCTGTCATTTTTGTCGAGCTGGCTGAGACTTTGACATCGTCTCTCACTTCCTTCTCCTCGGCTCACTCCCAGCAGATGGCCTTTCTCCTTCCACCACAAACTGGTTCAAGGCCTACCTTATTGGTAGAACCCACCCAGTTAAGATCTTGAACGCCATTTCCCATCCCCTCCTGACTAGCACTGGAGTTCCCCAGGGCTTGGTATTAGGGACCCTCCTATTTTCCATCTTCTTAAATCACCTTCCCTTTGTTTGCACCCCATCTTCAACTATACATATATATGTTGATGATACAGTCCTGTATGCATCTGGCTCCTGTCCTGATGAGGTTATAACCAGCTTACAGCAAGACTTCAACAAGGTTAAGCTCTGGTTTGATAACCATAAACTTTTCCTCAATGCCAAGAAGACTGTCTCCATGACCACTGGCATGAGGCAGAGACTCTCTAGGCTTCCCTCCCTAACCACTTTTCACACTCTTGAGGGGAATTTACCTGAGGACACATCCTCCTTCATGTACATAGGTGTTTTGTTGGACCAACACCTAAACTTCTCTGGACTCATGGACGCCATCCAGAAAAAACTGCGCCCCAAGCTTGGTGCCCTGTTCAGGAACCATACTTGCATCCCTCCAACAGCTAGGCGTGAACTTGCTCAGAAGATGATACTGCCCATTTTTGACTACTGTGATGTAGTCTATGGTGCTGCCACTAAGTCCTCCCTGGCCAGACTGGACACCTTCTTCAATTTCTTCTGCCGCTTTGCCCTGAATGCCTCTCCTTGCACCCATCACTACAGTCTTTATCATGCCCTATCCTTCCCCTCTCTTACAAATAGCAGACTCTCCCACTGTGCTAAATTTACCTCCAAACACTAGTTTGGTGAGCTCCCTTCCTACCTCACCCCCTCCTTTATAACACCTTCCCAACCCTCCCATTCCCTTAGATCAACCGACCCCCATACCCTGGTTGTCCCCCACTGAGCCACCCAAATTGGCCAATCCGGTTACTCTCACTGTCTCCCAAAAATTTGGAATTCCCTCCCTCCCTCAAATCCAACACTCATTTTCTTCTTATTCCATCAGCTCTGCCTTCAAAAATTACCTTGCACCTAGCTGTCCTGCCATGTCCCTCCCTAATTCCCTCCTCTAAGCCCTGGAAAAACTCTACCCCTCTACCCTCACTTTCATTTTACCCTGTGCACACCCACTCCCCCAAATCTCTAGCCCTCCTCCTCTTTCCCCAAATTGCTCCTGCTTACTGGCCTCCCTTGATCTCTCACAGAATATAAAGGACCCTGAATGCTCTCCAAGGGTTCCTCTCCTTCCCCTCAGGAGGCAAGTATCTCTCATCTACTCCCTTCCCCCACCATCTTAAAGGGGTCTCTCTGGGACACTGCCTTATCCATGACTCTCTGGTCCTCCAAATTCCCCTTGCAGGGTTCCTCGCATCCTGAAGGAGTCTCCAGGGGCATGACTCCCTTCCCCCTCTCCCCCTTCCTCTTTCCCCCTTTTCTTTCTTGTAAGCACTTGTTCACTTATTAACCCAGGACTTATTATTGTCTACTCTTTCTACATGTTATGCACAACACTATTGTAACACTGTTTGTAACACCTGCCTTACAACTGTATGTTAATGTTGATCTTGTAACTTGAATGTTTAATGTCTCATTCCAATTGTACCCCTTCCCCTCAGGTTGCACTGGGAGACAAGTGACTTTTTGCTCAGTGTGCCATCTGGTGAAATATTTCAATAAATAAATAAATAAATAAATAAATAAATGTCAGCCAAGTGAAATATGGGTTGCTCTTGTCCTATCAGCTTGCATATGAAATGATCTGTCCCATGGTTTAGCCAACTGGGGGAGGGGTCAGATGTATCACAAAGGTAAAGTGCTTACCTCCCAGGAAAGCAGAGACAGAGGGCATGGGCCACTAATTTTTCATGTTCCCTCTGTTGGCCCATCATGGAGTAGCAATGGCATTGGTTGCAACTATTCACCTGCCATCCCAGCTGGAGGAAGGTTGCAGCCATTGTATCTGCACTAATCAGGATGTGGGAGAGGACGAACCAAGTGAGAAATACTGAACAACATAATTACGTTGAGCTACCCTGCTTGTCCAAATTGTGTGAAAGGTATAGACTGAAATATTGTAAGTGTATGGCATAGCCGAAAGGTTCAAAGCATATCCAAGGAAGAAACTAGGATGTAAAATGACAATTTGATGCCAAGAAGCACACTCTGCTTATTTTGTTGACCAGGGAACTCACACTATTGATATTTTGATGCAACCCATGTTGAACTACAGGGATTGTGCCAGCTGAAGTAGTGTTTGGACATAGAATTAATAACAGTTTTGCTGTGTTTTGACAGACAAGTCAAAGTTAGAAAAAAAGCAGCTGGATTCAGACTTGACACTTAAGGGATTGATTTTCAGCCTTCTGTTAGGGACTTATAACACAATCATGCTTCATCCCAGACACTCACACTGATTGTAAGGACATCTAATAGGTTGTCTAACTGTTGTTTGCATCTGCTGCAACATATGGAAAAGTGGGAATTCTATTATAATTCATGCTTCAACAGTTGTTGCATGTGTCATTCTTTTTACCTTAAAGCAATCAGAAGTGCCCTAAAAATGGCAAAACGCTTAAAAATAGCATTCAGACATGTTGCCACATTTATGATGTCACAGGTAAAGCCCAAATATGTGACTTGTACCTGCAGCATCATGGGCTGACAATCTAGCCCAAAATCTCAAAAGGTATACAAAAGTTTATTTGGGACCCGCATCTGAGTGCCATCGTAAGTACTGTATACAGTACTTTATCAAGAGACCTGAAGGGTCTCATTGTCTTTATAAGCCCCTACATTCACTTCCCTGGACAAACCATGCACCACACCTGTCTTGGAGGAAATGGCTACAGCCATGTGCATACTAAATTACCAACACAGTACTTATCAGAGTGACATCTTTGTCTTGGAATCTTACCAAGTGAACCCTGGAAGCTCTGCAACCCATTCCATGAAGTGCCATAACTTTCTGCAAGTTGATGAAGTGATGTACTTCCCTGAGTTGGAACCCAGACTTTAGAGAGCATGGGATCATTTGGCTGGAAGGCAAATTACCTACCCAATTTGGTACCACTGCACCCACAAGCGAGCCCGATAAGGCTGGCTATGATCATCTGAATGGGGAATCAAGTCATGCAGACCCCTGCCTCTTACTGACTGGGATGAGAAGTCCTTCACAAGAATTCATCTCTCTCTCCCCTATTCCCTTCTGCCATCTTCCTGAGAGATTCCCAAATCCCTACTGACTCCAAAAATAGGACTACATACTCCCAGTCAGCACTTTTGAGGAGGAAAAACTCAAAAAATTCTCTGAAGGAAACACTGGGAAAAATATTCCCCCAACCCCTGGTGCAGTCCCCCCATATAGGTGTGTAGGGTTGCCTGTTCTACTCTGGTCATCCCAGAACTCTGCTTTTACAAGAGTGGGCATGTGGGAAATCTTCAGCTAGAGAATGAGAGTGAGGGGAGCTCTCAGGTGTAGCTCTATTTAACCCTTCACTTTCCTCTCCCAGCAGGATGCACCCACCTTTTGTTCAGCCCCAAGTGGTTCCTCATCCAAGGGCAGTGCCAGGGCATCTCCCACTCCTGTGGATGAAACCCTACCTGCTTACCTGGAGTGCAGGTTTTGGGAAGGGGCCACAGATAATGCTTCATCTGCTACAATGTTTCTGCAGACTGATTAAAACTTGTACTCCTAAACTTTTCATCAACATAATCAAGGTTTCTCTGCCACTCAAATGGATTATTTTATTTGGCTCTATGCTATTTTCTGACTAACATGGAACCCTTCAAACAGTAACTAAGTTTGGATTAAAACATTACAGTCCAATCTGGGTGTTATTCAAATTTACTATAAATTTGTGTCTCGTATTTGTGGGTCTGAAGCAGAAGAAAGCTTATATGCTCCATTTACAGTTATCTGATCTGCAAAAGCAATGACTGACAAGTTTCTGGTACATGTCTTTTTTTATCTGTAAAAGGGGACCGTTGTTCACTTTCCACATCTACTGTTCCACTGAAAGCACATTAACAGCTAGGTCAACTATAAACTTGCAGTGTAACATCAGTGATTGTGCTTGCAGTCCTGATTATCATTCGCTCTCAGGTGTAGCAAAAAATTGAAGCAATTAAGTTGCATAGTTGTACTGCAACTAAACTACCAGTATACACAAAACTAATCACATAATATATCTTTCAGAGGAGGAGTCTGCGTGAGGCAGAGGCAGAATGCCAATAAGAACTCCAGTTTCTCGCACATACCTGTGCAAATGAGATTTGCACCTACCCTCTTGCACTTGTGACCAGGTCACAGCTTGGCATTGGTACAGGAGCATGGTGTAATTCAGTCTACATCTTGGTTGTGGCTGGTCAAACTGGCATTTCACCTGTCTGGGGAGTGGGTGTGGTTACAGGTAATAGTTGTTCACTGATACAGATGTTGCAAATTTTTTATTTGCAGATGAAGTTGATGTGAGTCCTTGATAAGTCCTTCAAGTCCTTCAAGAACAACTATTAACTGTAACCACACCCACTCCCCAGACAGTTATCCCCCTACCACCTGGTCAGAACCCTTTTCCTTTTCAGACACATCTCCCCACCGAAACCCCTAGATGCCCTTCTACTCCTGAACTCCCTCCAAAGGCAATTCCCCCGATGGTCTCGATAACAAACTCCTCTTCCTATCTGCCCCCGCCATCGCTATTCCCCTCTCGGACCTACTAAATCTTTCATTCATCACCGAGTCACTCCCCTCTCAATGAAAGCATGCCACTGTCCTACTCCTACCAAAAGGTGGTGATCCTACCTCCACAACTAACTACCATCCCATCTCCCTTCTCCCGGCCCTCTCCAAACTCAAGGAACCCCTAGTACTATCCCAACTCTCCCACTTTCTCTCAGATACTAACTTCTTCACTCCATTTCAGTCCAGTTTCGGAAAAAAACACTCTACCACCACCTCCCTACTAAGACTCATGGACTCCATCCTCACTGGGATGGACCAAGGGCTAATCACTGCCACTATTTTCATTGACCTAGCAAAAACTTTCGACACGGTATACCACTCTCTCCTATTATCCTGCTTATCAGGGTCTGGGTAGCAACGTCCTCCACAAACTGGTTCAGTGCCTACCTACAAAATAGAACCCAATCCACTAAAATAGCTGACTATACCTCCCCCCCCTCCCTATCACCACTGGCTTTCCCCAGGGCTCAGTTCTTGGCCCCATCCTCTTCTCCATCCTTCTAAATGATCTGCCTAACTCTTGCTCCACTACCACAATCCACATGTATGCTGACGACACAGTCCTCTTTACCTCCGGCCGGACCCATGAAGAAGTCACCTCTAAACTTCAGACCGATTTCAACAAAATACAACACTGGTTCAACACCAACCAACTCTCCCTAAATGCTAAGAAAACTGTCTCTATGTCTTTCGGCACTAGACAATGTCTATCCAGACTCACATCCCCTCTGATCTTCCATACCTTAAATAACACCATCCTTGATGAAGTGCCCTCCTTCAGGTATCTAGGGGTTTGGCTTGATTGCCACCTCTCCATTTCCGCACACGTGGATGCCATCATATCAAAACTGTGCCCAAAACTTGGTGCCCTCTATAGAAACCACACTAGTCTCCCGCTACCTGTCAGACGTGAATTAGTCCAGAAAATGATTCTACCCTCCTTCGACTACTGCAATGTCATTTACAGCTCCACCTCTAAGTCCACCATAGCCAGACTGAACCCCATCTTTAACGCTTTCTGCCATTTTGCCCTCGATACCCCCCCACTCCCATCACTGCATGCTCTACCATTCCCTGGCCCTGCCATCCCTGAGTAACTGGCGCCTACTTCACAGTGTTAAATTTGCTTCCATCTTCTGGCTCAGTTCCTTCCCTCCCTACCTCATATTCTCCCTATCTTCCCCATCTACCCCCACCCCCGCCCTCAGGTCTACTGACTCTAGGCTATTAGTCATCCCTCGTCGAAGGACCACAGCAGGCCAATTTGCTTTCTCTTACCTCTTCCCTTAACTCTGAAATGGCCTACCGGCCCAGATCCACCATTCTTCATCCAAACACTCCCTATCCTCTGCCCTCGCTAACTTCCTTGCACAAAATTGTAACTGCCCCGACCTCCCTCCCACTGATAGATTCTCTTCCCCTGTCCCCCCTTTGCACCTAACCAGTGGATCGGCCTTCACCTAATTGTCTGGCTTATACACTGCACTATGCACTTACACTCTTACTTACTCTTATTCACTTCTAATATCTCCCTTCCCTTCCCCCTCCTTCCTAAATAACCTATGCTCTTCAGTCTTACTCACCGCTACTATCTCCCTTCTCCTTCTCCCACCTCACCTAAAGCACCCCCATACACACCTAGTGTTTACTAGTCCACCACTCCTTTACCTCCATCTTCGCTCTCCAATTCCCACTGCCAACTTGGTGCATCTCGCTTCAGCTCTAGTTCTGTTACTGGCACTTATGTAATCATGTATTGCCCTCAATGTGTACCCATGATATGTATACCACTGTCCCTGATGATCATGTTTTGTACTGTTCTCCTTATGTGACAAGTTTAAATGTAATCCCACCCAACTATGTTCATTATCTGTATTGCTCTACTCCTAATTTCATCTGTAGTATGTATACCTTCCTCCATTGTAACCCATCCCCTGAGGTCGCACCATGAGACGAGCATCTTTTTGCTCAGTGTGCCTTTCCTGGTGAAACATTTTCAATAAATAAAATAAATAAATAAAATTGTTATACCTCCATACCCAACTGAATTTAGAAGAATGCATCTTGGCGATCCAGTCACCACACCCCCTCATTTCTCATTCTACAGACATGAATATGGCCACTGCCACTCATAAAATTATTTGAACTACATCCTAAAAATAAAACTCTCTTAAATTAAAAAAAAAATAATAATTATGTGTTGTTTTCCATCATCACCACATTTACACATATTTACAATAAAAAATGAAGTACTATTTGTAGTTTTAATTTCTAGTTACTTTGTAGACCTAACCAACATGTTTGTAAAGAAATCTCTGCTGCTTATCGTGAATATAACTGAAGCCCTGGTTTTTTGTGAGTGCAGATGTGCAAAGATGCCAAATTTTGCTTCATGAAAAAATTTGCAAATTTTGGCAAATGTGTGGAGCTAGAGACAACAATTTGCATTATTTGCCAGGTGAATTGCCAAAAATTCACATGGTGAATGGTCAATACACCAGTGAATCACAAGGCAAATTGGATTTAAAAAAATGGTTACCCCCCACCAAAAACTCCTGGCACCCTCCTCCCTCCCCCTTCCCCAGTGAACATTACACTGCTGCTTTTCTGTAGCAAAGTGTAAGCCCTTCATCCCACCCATGTGTCAAATACATTCCCCCACCTCCCCACTGAAATCCCACTGTCTTTAATAGTTGTTCCCAGTCCCCCCACCTATCTGTCTCTGGTCCCCACCACCAGCACCCACAAAATGTAGCTTGCAAATATAGGAAATGGTCCCACAGTGCAGAGTGTCTGCTCTGTTTAGTGCTGACTCAAATCTCGTAATGGCTTTAATGAATGAATGGTTATATCTTAGCTCCTAGTAAAGCATGGTTGTCTGAAAGCAAATAATTCACCAATCATTCATTCATTCATGCCATTACCAGATGGGGAGTTGGCACTTAACAGACCACTAGAGCAGACGATCAGCAGAAGGGGACCATGTTCTTTATTTGCAGCCTGATACTGTATTTTGTGGGCAGTGTTTGGGGGAGGTGGGTGGCATGGCCTGGGGTTGGAGTGGACTGAGAACAACTATTAAACACAGGGGGACTTGGGTGGGGGAAAGTATTTGGTGCACAGGTTGGAGGAAGGGATTAAGCAGCAGTGTGATGTTCATTGGGGGAAGAGGGAGGAGGGTGCCAGTGGGGGGTGACAATACAATCAACTCATTTCCATCTTCTTGGGTTGGGGAGGAGGATGTTTCACAGCACAGTGGATGGGAGAAGGGGGTTTGTGTTAAAAAAATTACTGCCAAAATTGGCAGTTCAGCTGCACAATTCACAATTTTTTTCATGAAATCGAATATCAAGGATTCACATCAACTTCATCTGCAAATAAAACATTTTCAACATCTGTATCAGTGAAGCCCTAAGGTGTGTATACATGGATGTGGATTGGGGGATCAAACCTTTTTAATTTAGGAATTTTATTGTAAAATATTCTGTTGACAGAATATGGAGAAAGACTGAAAATCAAGAAATGCTTTGGGAAGAGTGAGAATTATGTAAAAAAATGGAATAAACACATGAATGGTTAGATGAAGAATAAAACTGGTTTAGAAAAATACCCAGCAGTACATGAAAGCTGCACTTCTACAGTATTAGAACCAGTGATTAGTGAATGTTCAGGAGAAATTCACAACACCCCCTTCTAACAACTCCAACTGTCCAGGTTGGTGTAAATCTGAGTGAATGTGAAAACTGGCAACTTCAGTTCGACTTTTATTCAGACACCTGTCTTTGGTTTAGCTTTGACACTTTGGCCAAATACACTTTTGGTCCACAGTACGGAAGTATTGGAGTAAGGGATATTCCTTTACCACCCCTCAGAAACTCCTGTGAGTCACATCCTCTTCCATTCTCCATCATTCCTCTAGTCCAATTTAAAAAAACAAAATAAAAAAAAGCTCTGCACCTGACAAAGTGCCAGAAAACATATTTTGGTTTTGTAAAAAAAAAGGCAGAGGAGGGGGTAGGAGGGTAGAAAGAGAACAGAGTAGGAAAAGGCTTGGTGATAGGACTAGCCCTGGTCACCTGAGAAGGGCTAAAGTGTTATTCTTTTTTAATTATTTGGGTCAATGGCCAAAGCGATCTGAAGTGGCCCAAGAGTTTGATTTGGACTAATTGAAGGTAAAAATGTTGAAAGTTGGTATATTTATAGAATATAGTTTCAGCATCAACTCATCCTTAGGCTGTTCCAGTAATTTAGAACACATTAAATATTTCCAGTAAAACTATGTTATTTAGTTTGGAGTGAGAGTTAGGAAAATTAAGTGCCACACATGATTTCATTGTGTCATATTACTTTGTAACCAGCCCGCGGCACCATGTTTGTCACAGAAACTAGTAGTAGTAGTAGTACTAGTAGAAGATTTTATGTTTTATTTATTAAGCACCTTTTAACTGAGGCTCAGGGCCCTGTACAAATCACATCCAAATTGATTAGTCAATGCACACGTTACCTTCTCACAAAATTATAAAGATTCAGGCAGATACAGAGATGCAATAAGGTAATTTATTAATCCAAAGCTTGATCAAAGTTTACAGAAAATCACTTTAAGCTTTCCCCAGCACTTTGACTCACAATGAGTCTTCATCAGGGGGTGGAGCTTATTGGATAAAAGTGAGTATTTAACAGCGCAATAATTAAATGTTAGCCAGTCATAATCTTATTTCAATTAAATCCAGTTACAAACAGTTCATTAGGAAGCATGTGAGTAAATCCATAAAATCACAGCCCTCAAACACTAGATGGTGCTGAGACAACATGCATGAGAGAAACTACAAGGGAGTGAGTACTGCTGATGTGACAATCTCTGTTAAAGCCACATTTATGAATTTGGAGAAATTATTATTTAAAGAGATCGATCTGACGTATAACATTTCCATGCTAAGGAACATCTACAAATAGATTTGGCACCACAAGGCCTGTGGATCACTGTTTCACCATCCGGTGGCATTACTAAATTCAAGTATAAGGAGGACAGGATCTGAGCTACATGTGAGTGCTCAAAAATCTTTATTAAATTGCTGATAATGATAATGACAAATATGAGGAACCTTTAATTAAACTACAAGAAGCTAAGGCACAGATTGCAAAACTTGGGGATAGCCCTGACTATGCTGAATTGGATAAAAAACTGCAATACAAATTAGTTAAGTATGAACAAGAAATAATAGAAAAAAAGACTTGGAAATTAATTAGTGATCAAAACGATTACGACAAAGGAAATATTACTGAACGGGCTAAACCACTCTCAATCAGCAGGGGCAGCTCTAGAGTGTGCTCCAAAAATAGAAGTAAAAATTACCGTAGTGGGAATTGTAATAACAGAAACCCCAAAAATAACAGTGGTCATCCTTTTTTGGACCAAGACAAAGGACAGAGCTACTGGAAGGGTCAGAAAAACCAGAAGGGGCAAGAGGGGAGATGGACCAACAGGCATAGAATGGTCCCTTCATGCCAGGAAGAAGGACATCAGCTAAAAATCATAAATATCTCTTAAGTGCTTAATGACATAGAAACTTCTGTGCTCCAAAAGGGACTTAGCTTTGTACCTACATCAGTTGTAAATGATTTCAGTATTTATGTGGACCTTCAGAAATTCTTCAGAAATTTTAAATTATGATTATTTTTTATGAGAAATAAAGAAATTGCAACTATGGGTGCCACACATGATCAGCTGATACAAGCACCTGAAGACTTCATTTCAACAATGGATGTTAATGAAGATTTACTAATAAACCTCACAGCATCTGACTATGACTCAGAACCATTGCTTAATCTGGGACTAGATACTAGAATGGATCAAGCTAATTTAGAGACTTTGAGTGCATCATTTGATGAAAACACCATGGCCACTGAACTTTTGACCTCCCAGAGTCATGGTAGAGGGAATGGTATGTTGAATGTTAAACAAAACATAGCTAAATTGAGAAAAGAGAAATTCACAGGGGGTTCCACAGTTTGTCCTAACGTTTGTAACAACACCATGCTAGCCTATGAGAAGACTGCTTGCAAACAAGTCAGAGACATCTTGGAGAGTAATAATAACCCCAAATATTATAACTTTTGTACAAAGAAATGCCCTAAATAAATTTTTGAACAACATATCTGTAGTTATCAAATCTGCATATAAGGGGGGTAATATTGTGGTTTTTAAATGCAGTGCACTATCAAACAAGAGTTCTTGATCTTTTGAATGATGAAAGTAACTACAAAAAACTTCAATGGGACCCACAATATAATTCAAAAAAGAAATGTACACACTGTTAAAAAGGGCCCTAGATATGGGTGACCTTAGGGACAAAGAATTTGAATTTATTTGGCAAGAGAATCCCATCATACCCAGCTTCTATATCCTCCCTAAAATACACAAAAACCTGAGCAACCCACTAGGAAGACCAATAGTTTCTGGATGTAACTCCCTCACTCTGAATCTGGATAAATTTGTAGATTTGTTCCTCCAGCTCTCAGTAGCCAAACTTCCATCTTTCATAAAGGACAGTACTGATATCCTTAAAAAACAAGGACAAATAGAATAGCAAGAAAACTATCACTGGCTCAGCATTGATGTCAACTCACTTTATACTTCAATTCAGCACCATCAGGGCCTTGATGCTATTGAATATTGACAACAAGTACTGTAAAAATTGAAGAAATACCAGGGAACTTTTTACTCAGAGCAATAGCATTCTTGTTAACCCACAACTATTTTGAATTTCAGGGGCAGTCTTACCTCCTGTACTGCAGTACAGCTATGGGCGCAGCTATGGTACCCAGCTACACCAACTTATTTTTAGGACATTGGAAGCAACACATCAGATTTAATCAAAACATCAACCCATTTTTCAAACACATTAAAATGTGATTTGTACCTGGGAAGATGATGTAAATATAATACCACAGTTTATGACATGGCCAAACACAAATACTTTGAATCTTGGATTTATCCACACAACTGATACTCACACCATTAATTTCTTAGATCTCACACTAATAGGGAACACCAGTATTGAGAAAGTGGAGAGCAAATGTTTTAGGAAACCCACAGCAACCAATTCCTTACTTCAGGCATCAAATGTCCATCCACCTAATCCTCAAAAACTCTATACCATTTAATCAACTTTTAAGGCTTCGTAGAAACTGCAGCTCAGATAGCTTTTATAACAAACAAGCTTCTGAATTTATTCAAAGGTTTGAGAAAAGAGGTTATGAGAAGGATTTATTACTCAGAACAAAAGAAGAGGTATTTTATATTCATAGGGAGACCCTGTTAAAAGACAACACAGAACAAGTGACTAACATAAATACATCTCCATGCACTTTTGTCACTGAATTTAACCATACGGCATGGAGGATTGGTAATGTGGTATATACAAATAGGCCTATTTTACTAAGTGATGTGGATGTTAGCATGGCAGTTGCAGCCAAACCATGAGTGTCATTTAGTAAAGGCACCAGTTTAAGAGATAAACTGGTACAAAGTAGAACACCTAGAACAGGACCTTCCAGAACCACTTGGCTATCTACTTGACCAAGAGGATTTTACAATTGCAACAGATGCAATATCTTCAAACTTGGGTTACAGAGAAAGAGTTTCACACATCTTAAATTTGACACCAAGTATGACATAAGGGAACTTATTACGTGTGATACTCCTTATGTTGTTTATACTTTGTGATATCCTTGTAAACTAATTTATGTTGGCAAAACAGTGAGACCTAGGAAACAGAGGTTACAAGAGCATGTAGGCTACATTATTAATAGCAAACAAGATACACCAGTTGGAGCTCATTTTTCTGTTGTACATAATTTATGCCCAGATTGCTTAAGGTGTCTTGTAATTGTAGTAGGTCTTGCTGCCCTTATTGTCATTTGCACCATCCTAGTGTTTTCATCGATCGCAGCTCTATTTTGGCACTGTACAAATCAGGCAAGCAAGACAATTACAATATACAGATAGTATAAAGACAGTAGTAAAATCAGAAGAGGACAGAACGGTATTTAGGATTCAAATGCCTGTTCAAAAGGATACATCTTAAGGCAGCATTTAAAGATTTCAGCTGAGAGGGCCTCACTCAGAGATCTGGGACGTGAGTACCACAGGGCCGGTGCCACCACTTCAAAGGGGTTCCATGTCATAATGGTGATCATGGAAAGGCGATCACCATTACAGTGAGTGTACATCACCAAAAACCAATTCCAGTGATGCACACTCACAGTGAGGCAACAACGGCTCCCAAGACCTATAGGTCTCATTTTTAATGGGGGGGCCTTTGCCCCCTGCACCCCCCATTTAAGGATTCTTAACTCCAGGGGGGTTCATGTTGGGGGGGTGAAAAACATTAAAAAATACATGCCACCTGCTGGCAAAAAAAACCTGGGCACAGCGCCAGACCTGAACCATGCACCCTGCACCTCCCAGCTGACCGTCCTGCCCACCATGCTATCTGATCAGCTCAGCAGCTGCCCACCACACCCCCTCCCAAATACCATCCTTCCCCTGCCTCTCCACCCCGTGCGTGTGTGCTCAGGTATTTTCACTACTTCCTGTCATGGTATTCACCCACCCCAGTATTCGGTCACCCCCCTGCATAGTAGCCATGAACACACGTACCATAATGGAGTCACCACTTTTTGTCATCACCTAATTTTGTTCTTCTTGTTCACTGGATACCCTTCAAAGGTGCAATCATCAGATCATTTCAACTGGGCCCTGGGAACCTACAGAACACCCTCCTCAGCAGAACGGAGAGCATGGAAGGGCGATGCCTGAGTCAGGAGGTCTCACAGATAGCCTGGATCCAAACTGTACAGGGCCTTCTAGGTGAATAAACCCACCTTGAAGAAGATTCTCCACCTACCTGGTAGTCAAGGTTGACCGCACTGTACTGGGGTCAAATGGCAAGACCTTGAGAGGCCCCTTAAGCAGCTGGCCACCATGTTCTGCAACAGCTGCAGGCAGAACATGACCCCTCTACTGATCCTAAGATAAAGACTGTTGCAGTAGTCGAGCCTCAATGTCACAAAGGCATGCACTATTACCGTAGGTCACCAGGAGGTATAAAGGTTTTTATCTGGGCGATATTCCTAAAATGGTAAAAAGCAATCTGGACAACAGATGACACCTGAGTTTCAAGTGTCAATCTGCTGTCTAGGGACATGCCCAGATTTTTCATCTTTTCAGATGCCAAAAGAGGGACAACTAGTTGTGTCCTTATTACTAAAATAGAAACACATGCCATTTTAATGTCTTAACTTGTGCCATTTAGAATAATTTCTTCTCATATTTTTAACGAAATATACTTTATTCAAGTTTGAATACAACATAACAACTCAACAAATTACAAACATAAAAACCAATACATCCCATAGTCTACAAACAGGTCCTTCTCCCCCACTTCGCCTCCCACACCCCTGGCTCTCCCTCCCCATCCCAGGGCACTTGCATCCAATAAGAGTAACTTCCCATGTGTCTGTCTCACAAGAAAACAAGAGAAATTATGTTGTTGTCTAAAGGACCCTTAGAGATGATACCTCCAGTTAGGAACCTACTAAGAACAAAAAATATGTTGAACCAGGGACCTGACATTAAAGGCTGGCAAGTAATCTGACTCCTGACCACCGCAGCTCTAAGTATCTCCCGACACTAATAGAAGCATGTATCAATTTTCCCACCTTCGCCTAAGGCATTCTCCCTTTGGTACATCCTTGCACTTTCCTTCTCTATTGCTAAAGCTTCTGTAATCTCCGCATGCCACTCCTTGCAGGATGGAGTACTCTCTTCCAGCCAATGTCTTACAATAACTGTTTTCACAGAAATAGAAATTAAAGACATGTGAGCTCCACACTGACTAATCGAGAGAGAGTTAGAGAGAGAGAGAGAGAGAGAGAGAGAGAGGAAAAGTCTCTTATCAGGCACACTTCTGAAGTAAATGCATCTTGCAGTCCTGAGAGGGGATCAAGGGATGATTTAATCTTAGTCCAAAATGGTTGTATCTTGGGAAAATCCCACAACATATATTTTAAATCACCCTTTAAGAGGCCACACCAGGAGCAAACTGGAGTTGGATATCTTCCCATCCTAAATAACTTAGAAGGGGTGTAATATAAATAATGTAATATTCTAAACTGTGTCCATCTGTATCACTTCACAGAACTGTAAAGGTTGCACCATATTATTTGCCATTTTTGAGACTTATACTGTACTCTAGCCCCAACTTTTGTTGCCAGTAGACTCCAAATCCAGTTAACAACTTGGGGTCCACCGACAGGAAATAAGAATATAAGCCAGAAGTCGCACGAGGCTGCAAAGCTATGGACACAAGGTTGGATAGTGTTCCCTCCTCCGGAACCTGCCAAGGGCCAGGTCCAAAGAGTACCTTCAGGGCCCTGGTTAATTGCAAATATTTAAAACTATGCAAATTCATAAATGGTGTCTCAGACAAAGTATTCCCTGTCTGACATACTGGGAAGAATTCCATCAAAATCCATCACTCTTTTGTTGGGATGGCTTACACCTTAGTAGGCGAGGAAGCACAATACTGGGTCACAAAATTGCTACTTTTATTCAGAATCATTTAAACTAATGATAAAGGGGGAGATTGGACTCAAACCAATGCTCTTATTACTGGTATTCACTTTTCAAATCAACAACACTAAATATATTGTCTCTTAATGCTCGCTCTCTAAATATTGCTAAATTAGCAGAGTTGGAACTTAAGGCACAAAGTCTTGACTTATCAGTAATAGCTATAACTGAAACTTGGGGCAATACTGATAAAACCTGGATAACTGAAATCCTAGGATTTAATTGTTATTGCAGAAATAGACCAGATAATGAAATAGGTGGTGGAGTCTGCCTCTGTTCAGAGATAGCATCCCTTCTTTTCAATCTTCTATGAATGTCCTGTCTGAAAGTGTAGGGGCATATATACAACCTAAATGTTCTTCCCAGATTTTGATTGGGACTTGCTATCATCCACCTTCATCAGACTAGAACCAAAATTTACAGTTGGCCAATGAAATCTCTCAACTAGCAAAAAATGGTTCAGTTTTAATTCTGGGTGACTTTAATCATCCCAATATAAATTGGGATACTCTAACAGGTCCAAGCCATCAGGACCAAAAATTTATTGAAACCATTATTGATTTAGGACTTTATTAACTGGTTAAGGAGCTGACACGGGGTAATAACATTTTAGATCTCATCATAACCAACATTGAAATACCGGTTAACAATTTATTAATATCAGAACCACTTAGGAACAGTGACCATCTGTCCTTACTTTTTACTATCCCCTTTCTTTCAACCCCTTGTAGGGAATAAGCATAAAATCAAACAATACGACCAGGCCGATTTCTACAAAATAAACCATTGTTTAGGAGCATTAAACTGGGACGACATTCTTTCCCCTCTTAACATTAATGAAGCATGGGAATTTTTAAAAAAAACAAATCCAAGAACTTGAACATCAGTTTGTTCTGGTAAAACACAAATACAATAACAAAGGTAAAATCCCCCCTTGGTTTAACAGAACCATAAAAAAAAATTATCCCATAAACAAAAATTATTTTCATTATTAAAAAAATGCTCACCAACACAAATGAATGAAATATTAATTAAATATAGGGAATCGGTTGGAACATTAAAAAATGTAATTTTGTTAGCAAAACACAATTTAGAATTTCGTATTGCACATACTAAGGACTCCCATAAAGCTTTTTATGCCTACCTAAATAGTAAAAAAGGGAACAACAGAAAAATTGGGCCATTAAATGTAAACAACACAATA
The DNA here is from genome assembly GCA_016271365.2 of Neoceratodus forsteri. Classification (NCBI taxonomy): domain Eukaryota; kingdom Metazoa; phylum Chordata; order Ceratodontiformes; family Ceratodontidae; genus Neoceratodus; species Neoceratodus forsteri. The sequence continues at coordinate 1,244,404,711 of CM057458.1, read as the reverse complement.
ATCACTTCAGACTCCAACACTGCTACAGCTCTAAATAACTACTTTTCATCTGTTTTCGTTCAGGAACCATCTTGAATTCTCCCTGATAGCTGCCTTTCAAGCCATACAAAATTTACAATCACACTGAATGAGGCCTATGATTTATTATTAACTTTAAAGAAAACTACCAGTCCTGGTCCAGACGACATATGTACTAAATTTCTACTAGGTGTTAAAGATATTATAGTCTTACCACTTACTATTATCTTCAATAAATCTCTTCACGAATCTAGGGTACCTTCCAATTGGTTAACAGCAGTAGTGACTCCCATTTTTAAACAAGGTTCTCACTCTAGAGTAGAAAACTGTCATCCAATTAGTTTAACTTCTATCTCTTGTAAATTAATGGAAAGTTCAATTCAAACTTTTCTTGAAACAGAAATGAAAACCCTGAAAATACTTGATACAACCCAGCATGGATTTAAAACTGTTTTTTCTTGTACTACAAACCTGCTTTCATTTTATAATTATATTAGTATGAAGCTCGATTTAAACATACCAACTGATATTATTCTATTGGACTATAGTAAAGCATTTGACAAAGTATCACATGACATTCTGATTAAAAAACTTATTCACCTAGGATTCTCACTACCATTGGTTTCTTGGATTAATAGCTGGCTGAGTAACCGCACCCAAAGGGTTCGAGTAAATGGTGCCTTGTCAGACTTGGGAAGGGTGACGAGCGGAGTTCCTCAGGGTTCTGTCTTGGGCCCCACACTTTTTAATTTATTCATCAGTGATATGAAAATTTGTTCCCCTAATATACTTATGAAATTTGCTGATGACACCAAATTAGGTGGCACTTTTAACAACGCTGATAATATACAAACATTACTAACAGACCATGCATTTATTGAACATTGGGCTGCCATAAACAAAATGCACTTCAATGTAAAAATGTGCAGTCTTACATATGGGTTAAAATAATCCTAGACAGGTATATCCATTAAATAATACAACTATTAGAGTATCCTCTCAAGAAAAAGATCCCGGGGTATTAGTAAATAATAAACTTTCTTCATCTTCCCATTGCAATAAAATAGCAAATTAGACTAATGTTCTTCTGCGTAGGATCAACAGTACATTTATTTCAAAGTCTGAACAGTGTATTATGACCTTGTATAGATCCCATGTCAGACCCTATATGGATTAGGGCTCCTCTTTTTGGAGTTCCTACCTAGCATCAGATATTAATAGAATCGAACAAATTCAATGCAGGGAGACAAAAATTATTCCACATTATGCAAATTTAGATGATGACACCAGACTACAGAAGACAGGCCTATACTCACTCAAACAGAGATGAACAAGAGGTGATCTTTTACAGATATTTAAAATTATGAAATCTCCTATTCTAATGGAACAATGTTGCTTAACATTATCCAACAGAAAAATCATTGCTAGGATACATAATAAACAAATTGATATTAAAAAATGCAATACAAACAAAAGACAACATTTCTTTACTATTAGAACCCCAATGTTATGGAATTCATTACCACAAGATATTGTTGATTCTCCTTCTATTATGATTTTCAAAAACAAAATAGATAAATGGTTATTAGAATAGCTTCGTATACAATGATCCACACATGTGGAGGACAATCTCAATGGGCTGTGGCCTTCTTTTGTCCAACTAACCAAGTAACCAAACCAAGTAACCAAGTAAAAGGGGAATTGAATAGGCCTCTTGTAACTCACTATGAATAATCAACTGGCCATTACTGAGAAGGGATTGTACCGTGGCTTCCCATGTCTGCAGACAAAAGGCCCCCGTATGGGACGACCTGCAATCAGAAGGTGAGGGTTGCCCATTCTTGGCTGAGAGAATGCTTTGACCCAATCCAATTTCAGGTAGTGTCTCAGCTGCCCACAAGCTTTCAAGGACAATACCAAAGGAGGGCATCTAAGTACAGGCAGAAAACCAGATGGCTTAATATACAATAAACTACTGAGTTACAACCCCAGCTTCCTACACATGCCAGCCTCTATTTGAAGCCAGATAGGACAATATTCACCCGGCAATGTACCAACAGCCCAGCTACACCACTGCAACCATTTCAAACCATGCAGGGCTAAATAACAGAAGAAAAAGTTGGGAAGTCAAAGTCTGCCCCTCTTTTTTGGCTGTACAAGTTTAAGGTAAGCACAACAAACCGCTCCCTCCCTCCACAAGAACTTGTTCAGAATCCCCTGTACCTGCATACATTATAATTTTGGTAAATATATTCCTGTCATTCCCAGTGGGTACAGAAGTCTTGGGAGGATATTTATTTTGATAATACTAACTTGGCCCCAAAGGGACAGTGGTAATGCTACCCATCTCAGAAGATCTTGTTTAATAACTTGCACAAGCTTGAGAGGAACTTGGAAACCTGATTCCCCAAATGTAACAACTCCTTTGGAGCCCAAGATTGGCCAAGATTTTGTATCTCCTGCCTTGTTACCAAACCATTTAGAGGCATGACCTGTGTCTTTTCTATATTCAGTTTATAGCCCGCTGTCTCAGTGAACCTCCTTATCTTGGCCAATGCAGCTGGAATTGAGGTTGAATGACTCTCCACATGCAATAGGAAGTTGTCTGCATAGGCTGAGATTTTATATCTATCTTCCCGTATGAGAATCCCTATCACAGAAGGATTTTAATTCAATTTAAAAAGGAGGGGTTCCAAATACAAATTGAATAGAAAAGAGGAGAGGGGACAGCCGTGTAGGGTGCCTCACTGAAGCTTGAAGGGGATCGATTAAAGTCTGTTACAGTGAATCTGGGCTGAGGGGTTTCTGTATAATACCCATATCAATTTACAAAAATTAGAGGGGAGGCCAAACTTTCTCAACACCACAAACGAATATTGCCAGGATACTCTATCAAAGGCATTCTCTGTGTCTAGGGAGACCAAGGCCACTGGGGACCTGCTTTTCCCAGATGCAGAGACCAGATGGAGAAGCTTCCTTAGGTGATTGCTTGACAGACAACCCATTATAAAGTCAACCTGGATCAGGGAAATCAAGCCCTCCCAGACAGATTTTAATCTGTTTCCCAAAATCTTGGCCAATAGTTTCATGTCTGAATTAAGTAAAGATAATGATTGATAGCTGGTAGGGAGTAGCTCATCCTTCTCCTCTTTATGAATCACAGATATCCACGCTTTAGTTAGAGAAAAATCAGCCAGTCCCTCTATTAACAAAAAATTAAATAGCCGGGTAAGTAAGGGTGAGCGCTCTGCTCTGAAAGACTTATAAAATTAGTTGCAGAGCCCATCTGGTCCAATGGATTTATTTAGAGGAAGCTGGTCAATCGCCTCTTTCACCTCAGATGGTCGAATCAGCCATTTTAAAATTCCTGTTGGTCTGGGGGGGCATAATCTTCTAAATACTTTGAAATTTGGGTAGAAAGTTCTGGAGTAAGCAGTCTGTCTTCATACCAACTATTGTAAAATTCACTAAAGGCCTCAACAATATCCCTGGGGTGACTAAGAGGTTCTTCCAGAGGGTTTGGCTTAAGCCAGGACACAGGTCTCACTGCTTCCATCTGCCTGAGTCTCCCAGCCAACAATCTCCTCGCTCTCTCCACAGATTCAAGATACCTTGTTTTAGTATGAAATAAGGCAAGATCAGCCTTCTCTGTCATAATCTCATAGTAATTTGCTTGGAGGAGGTTGTGCTATCTCCGATAATCTGGAGAAGTGGAAGACAGACAACTCTCCATTTGCCTAATCTCCTTTAAGAGATGTTCTTATTCTCTAGCATAGCATCTCTTCTGTATGGCTGCTTGCCAATCACATTCCCCCCAAATCCCACACTTCACTGCCCCCCATAAGAAAGTCAACCTAGTTTTCACAGATTCACAGAAATTTTGATGGCAGAAAAGGACCAAACTGGCCCATCTAGTTTGCCCTTATATACACCCCTTCTAGATACTGTCCCCTCATTCTCGTCTATGAACTTAGTCAGGAACACACATAATTTTTGCTTAAAAGTCAGGTCCTTCAGAAGCTGAGAATTTAATCTCTAAATCCCATTCCATTCCTCAGACACATTAAAACTCAATATTAGTAAAACAGTGGCATGGTCTGCCAAGACTAGGGGCAAAATATCACTTGCAATAAACCCTGGAAATTAGGTCTTACTGAGAAGAAAAAAATGTATGCAAGAGGAAGTACCATGTGGATATATTCTTTTTTAATTAGAAACATTTAAAAACATTGTGTAAGCACAATAAGAGAGTCCATGGTGTGGGCTGTACTGTAATAATCATACTTCCAGGTGACTGCAAGTGCAAGGATCATGAACACAGGCCTTTGACTACTATAGAATAGCCCCCACACTTTTGCATTGTGACTAGGTTGCCTCTTTTATAAGCTGATGCAAGTCAGTTACTTTTGAGGACATATACTGTATCTGTGTGAAATGTATACTTTCATTTATTTATTTTGATTCAAGGCACACAATTCTTTTTAAAAATCCTGACCACTATCAGACAAGGGAGAAAGAAACTCATAAAAATGTGGAAATCAGTTGTATTTCTCATAAATTAATGAATCAACATAAAGTAAAATAATATACTATACATGTCTCTAGTTGAAATCAAAAGTAGAGTGAGGGAAATGGAAAACAAATGGCAGTTAGCACAAAAAGCAGACAATGAAATACATAGAATGCCTTTTTTTTCATTTGAGAATAGTGCATTTGGTCTGTAATAACTTGGAAAGCAACAGCTTGGATTATTCATTAATTGTCTGTACTAAATTAAAATTAAAATTTAACATTTTTCTTAAATGGAGCACTGCTTTAATGTTCCCAGAAGACATTATGAAGTGCATTTTAATCAGAAAAACAATTACATTCATATTGTCTGGTATTAAATTTTGATGCACCTGCTTAAGTGAGGATCACACAATTCCTTGACAGAGAATAAAATCCCTTTCTTATCTCTCTCTCTCTCTCTCTCTCTTTCTGTCTGTCTATCTTTCTCTCTCTCTCTATCTCTCTCCTATCATATAAGCAATCCTTCACCTGTTCATAAGCCTATATTGTGAGCACATTTCTGACTACAACTAGGTTTATTTTATGAGACATTTCATTTTTTTTACTCAGTCCCACCGTAAGGTCTATGTGCATGTTTTTTTTGGAAACCATGCTCCATCAACAAAATGCATGCTCAATTCTCAGTCATACAGAGAGGCAACACAAAATAAGGGGCATATACAGTAGCCACACAATTGTAATGCCACCTTTTGAGACTATGCTCAGAAATGTCACAATGCATTTGTAATTTGCAGATGTTAGAATGTGTCAATAGGGGTTTTACTGGACAATGACACAACAGTGTGTCATGCATAGCATAGTACCAGTCACGTGATGCCACATTATGCCATGCACAGCAATCATGATGACTGGGAGCACTGCCACAGTATTCCCTCTAACAATTTCTTGAATTTAAGCACACCTTTAGGCCACAATTTCTCGCAGCCACACCAGAGTGCTGAATCCATGTATTGCATCCAGTGGGTACCTTTCTCCCAGCCCCCTTCACCAGTGACGTCCAGTTAACCTGCTTGTCCCATGATGATATCTGACCCCTGCCAGCTCATCTGAGGTTTATCATAGTGTTTCTCTACCCATACCACCTGATCTTATCAGTTTCAAAAATCTACAGAACCCTTTACAAGGACCTTCCTGAATTGAGTATGGGCCTGCAGGGCACTAGCATACAGACAGACACCCTCTCCCTCACACCATCACAACTGTCTTAGCAAGAGCACAGTGAATACTAATGAGTAGTGACCTATACTGTGCTGGCTACAATGGACTCATTCAGTCATGACTGTTGCTAAGTGGTCTTCTGATTATTTAATAACAGTCAACTGTGTCTGTGAAAAGGACCTTAAAATTATTTATTGTCCAGAAAAAGTTTCATCACAGACTTGATCACAAGTGAAAGTAAATATTATACTTCATGCAAAGTAATTCTTATCCTCTATTTCTATTCCAAGCAACCTGACTTGTTTTTCCAGGGTTTTTTTGGCAGCAACTTACATTACTTTGGAACAGGTCAGCCATGTAAGTACAGTAGTATCCGTCATTCAAAATAGAAAACCTAAGTCCAGGGAGATAATAGCTTTTCTTGAAAATCATTTGCAGACTAAAATATTAGAAATCTACAGGTTCCCAGATCAGTTTGCTATTTTCCCCATAACACCAGGATGACTGTCCTGTACTATTCTGTAAATTTCAATTACTTCCAATGGAACGTGAATTGCTCTGTTTTCCCTTATAGCCAAAGCAAGTCAATGGGAACAATTCCCTGTAGACTTCTGTTTTTCCCTATAAAATAAAGGAATCCCTTAGGTCTGGGATCCCTGAATTTGATGTTATCTGTGAATGAGTAATTTATTTTAAAAGTATGTTTAATTTTTATTTCAGTTTATGTACTTAAAACAGTCTAATTAATAGTGGGATTGTGACAGTGTGGCACCACATTGCAGTGCTACCTGGGAGATGGAGGTTCATATTTGAGCCCTGCAATCATTTACTAAAGCCACTAGGGGACCAAGTGCTTTGCAAAGAGGAGACTCCAGTAGAAGGAATTTACTGACCTTTGAGCATTTGCTGGACAATCACAGAGTGGTGTTGGCATGAGCTATGGAGGCAGCCACACAAATTCCTTTGCAGCCAGAATTAGAGTGCCTCTAGTCTGGCTCCTAACATTGGGTGAGGGTTGGGGGCAGGAAGCCAAAATGGAAAACAGGAGAAATAAAGAAATTATAAAACAAAGAATAGCCCAACCAACATACAGAATTTTACTTTTAGTGGGCTTCCTGCTTTTCCCAGTTGCACAAATAAGAATACTGCAGCAAAAGTAGGTCATATGACTTGCTCAAAGTTATGAAGTGAGTCAGTACCTGTGTTGGTGCTAGAACCTTATGGTAGTCCTCATTCACATTCAGTTTGTCCCCTCTGGACCACGTGGAATCTCCTATAAGAAATATGTTAAAAAATGGGCCTTTAAACATTAAATGGGATAAGAACATTGCAACGTAAGGGTAATGAAGCAGTGACTTGACTTCAAAGTTAGGTTTTCAAAATATCTGGTGTAAATGGATTGAAGTAATCACCTTTATACAGTACTAAAGTGGTACCAAATGTTCATGTCCTTTAACAATTTTTCAAGCCTTGAGTATTGAGTACCAGCAATGCAAATACATTATTGATCTGTCTTTAGTATGAAAACCTCTTTATAGGTGTTCATTCTACTTTATTTTAGAACATATACAATAACTCAGATAGCAGGGCAGTGGGCTACAGACTTTTCCAAAAACTTTATAATTGTATGGTCAGCAAATGTAGCAGCTTCAACATAAGCTATCACTTGGCTGATATTTCCTATCCCACTGAGTAACATTCTTTCCACTCTCTGTATCAGGGTTTCCCAGGCATGCAGTAGAAATTTAGTTTGCTTGACTCATCAATGGTGAGCAGATCACAACAATACACCTTTCCTGGAGACTAGTATGCTGTTTTGTAGTACACATTCTGTCATGCTACATACTACAGAAATATATTGAATGGTCCTGCTGCGTGGACATTCAGGCTCTGGAAACCTGAATGTATGAGTTGTGATTTGGGTTCTTATATTTAAAGGAAAACCTTATTTCACCTAAATAGTAAGACGATCAGCATACATCCATACTTTGTATAACAAAGGTTTAAATTGAATTACCACAACAAACATCAATGCCTACAATAAACACCTTTTCTGTGAAAAGGGTATTTAGTTTGTTTTTACTGCATACATCTATCTCCCATTCCATGAGACAACCCATATTTGTTCATGTGCTTATGCTCTGTTTTGCTTTGCCTGCCATATTTCCTGTATTATTGATCTCTATGGTCATAACAGAGGGAACAGCCTTCATTTCACAACTTTAAAAAACACATTCTTGCCACAAAAAGACGTTAATGTCCCATATCATTCCTGAAAGAAGGAACATTGTATTAACGTAGTGTTCTCAGTTAACAGAAAAATATATCATCAGAGCAGTCCTCTCCATTGTGTTCTCGCTCAGTATCTTTCTCAATGACTTGATGATATGTTCTACAGGTTGTCACATCACATTCTTGCATTTTGTGGGCCTACATTTGTACTGTGAAAATTTGAGAGATACATTCAGTGTGTCCATGACCTCAGTTCTAAATGGGATTTTTCATTGTTATTGTTGTTGGGGTGTGTGTGTGTGTGTATTGCCACATGCATGTGGCTTAAGAGTCATGCAAACCAACACATTCTCTGCTTCTGATATTTTAGCAAATGTTCCAAGTTTGTGTTTACCATCTGACGCTGAATAGTGGAGGTCAACATATCTACTTTGAAGTCCTGTGTTTGTATCCAGAGATCATTTGTTCCAGAATGTACAGACCAAATAACAAGCTATTGTATCCAGAGATGGCTGTATTAGTAAGGTACAAAAATGGTTGCTGAGAAAAAATGTTAAACAGTTTCAGAGTTATAAGGACTTTAATTTTTTTTTCTGAGCAGCTCAGTAAGGTTTTTGGATAACTGATACGATACATTTTGCTTCATAAAAGCATTTTCAGTTTGCATCACTAAGTTGTCGAGAAAAGAAAATGACTCTCATGAACCTTTTTTTTCTGTTAATGACAGTCACTATCTTGTTTTTGATTTCCAGCTAAAGAGCATAGAAATATTATAATAATAATTTGTCAAAAAAAACAAACAAAAAAAACCCCACCAGAACCTTGTTAAACAAGACCTGTTTAGCTAGACTCGTTTTTTTATCTTTTTTTTGTAACATGATGCTGGCAATCTAGTTCCATTCTAGAGACCTTCCCTGGCATTCTTTAAAGCCCACTGGCTCCCCAACTGCTTTGACAATTTACTGCTTTCTTCAAAATGCCTGTACCAAATCTATAAGACTTGCTAAGTCTGAATATTTTGTATCCACTCTTCAGAACAACTTAAATCATCTCTCCAAGTTCTGGAAAGTTATCCACTCTCTCTCTTCTCCACTCCAACCCAGTTTCCATCCCCTATTCTTAAGGTGGGTGACTCCCTCATCCCTGATCCTTCTACTGTTGCTTCTTCCTATAACTCCAACTTCACTACCTGTGCCCTTTCTCTCATCTCTTCATCTTTATTTTCCCCCTTCTCTCTGCCATCTCCCCAATTAAATGTCTCTTTTTCTTTCTCTTCTATCACCAACACTGATACTGTAAAGTCCTTGCTTGCCCTTAATCCACATAAATCCACATAAATGTGGTTGCTCTGATGACCTTGATCCCAAGCTTCTTCTGCTCTCACTCCCTTCTATTACTCTGCCTATTACTCTTCTCCTCAACCTTTCCTTTCCTTTTCTTCTGCTACTGTACCTGATGCCTGAAAACAGGTTACTCTCATTCCTTTTCTTAAAGGTGGTGATCTCTCTTCTCCTAGTAACTTCCATCCTAAATCTCTTCTTCCTGTCCTATCTAAGTTACAGGAACACCTTGTTTTATCTCAGCTCTCTTCCTTCCTTGATTCCTCCTCTTTCTTTATCCCCTTTCAGTCTGGTTTTAGGAAGTCTCACTGCACTTCCACGTTCTTTCTTTGGCTCACTGACTCCATTATCTCAGGTATGGACCAGGGTCTGATTACGCCTGCCATTTTTCTTGATCTTATTGAAGCATTTGACTCAGTGGCACACCCTCTCCTTCTGGACATGCTTAAACCAGTGGGTCTTTCTGACACTGCAGTCAGCTGGTTCTGTTCTTGTCTTGAGGGTAAGTCTCAAGCTGTCTAGATAGGTAACTCAATTTCCTCTCCACTCCCTATCTGCTCAGGTGTCCCTTAGGGTTCTGTCCTGGGTCCTATTCTTTTTTCAATATTTTTAAATGACCTTGCCACTGTTTGTTCTTCTGCATTCATTCATATGTATGCTGATAACTTAGTACTTTGTCCATCTGGCTCCTCTGTTTATGATCTCGCCTCACAATTATAGCTGCATTTTGACACTATTCAGTGCTGGTTCAAGTCTAACCAGTTGGGGACTTCCGGTGTGATGGCTGCCTAAGTTGTATCCCTCACGGTGAGCTCCGTTGCCAACCCCACTTGAAGTGTGCTTTCCGATTAAATTAAGAATCCGCAATGCTTAATATTAGATTGGGGATTAGTGCACAATACCTTCATGCCGTTTGGTTGACTATTCGGCGAAATCCTATGGATGATGGAGGTCAAAATGAGGAAGCCTCCGATGAAGCATACACCCCCGTCTACACCAGGCAAGGATAAGGCCTCCAAGCGGGTCAAAGCGCAGGCAGAGGAAGTGAACCCTTGTGGCCAGCAGCCCGAGGCTCTCACTGAGAAGAGATTCCTGGAGGAACTGGTGCCTATACTTGATTCCCTCTTAGTCTTAACCTCTGATGTAAAGAGAATGAGAGCATCACTTGATCAGTTGACAAAGCAGACCTCAGATAATGAGGCCCGCATATCATCCCTGGACAACTGGCAGCAGCGACTGGACCCGGAGTTGGTGCACCTTAAACAAAAGGTTAAGAGAACGGAAGAGAAATTGGAAGATCTCGAAGGCAGATCAAGGAGAAACAACCTAGTAGTGATTGGGTTGCATGAGGGGGAAGAGGGCTCTCGACCGGTTGCATTTGCCCAGAAGTTGTGCGAGAAGCTTGCAGGACCTTCCCCCAATGCTCCCGTGTATATAATCGAAAGGGCGCACCGGTCGCTAAGGGGAACTCCGTCTGCAGGCTCGCCTCCTAGACCCTTTCTGTTTAAGTTATTACATTTTTTAGACAAGCAGCATATCTTGTCTAAACTCAAGGAACTGCAGAAGATCAAATGGGAAGGCAGGAAAATAAGAGTGGCACAAGACCTGCCGTATTCTGTGAGACAGAAGCGCACGGCTTTACATCCTGTGGTTTCCAAACTGATATCTTCGAGTATAAGGTTTAGAGTGAAATACCCTGTGATTCTACAGATACATCATGAGGGCAAATGGTGTTCATTCGAATCGGTCGAAGGAGCTGCTGAGTCCTGCAGGCAAATGTTTCCAGATCTGTTTAAGTGACATTTAGGCTACATCTAGAGGCTGCTTGGCTGTATTAGCAATGCTGGTCTGGCGAAGGGACTTTCAAATATTATGTTAAAGATGGTTTATTATCTCAGACTCTTGTAACTTTGTGCTATAAGTTGAAACGGCTTGGATATTTTCATTTGTCTAAGGGACAGTTGGCCCCATTAGCTCCTGAAAAGGATGGGGCAATTTTTCTTTCTTAGGCCCAGAATTCAGGGGCTATAAGTGTTATCAGGAGGCTAGGAATTATATCGTAGATAGTTTAGTAATGTATCTAAACATAGGGAGCATGGAGTATTTAAGTTAGCCCTCTAGGGGGAATGTGTTAGAAGTTAAAGGGAGTTTACAGTCAAGTTGTCTGCTCTCCCTGGTAGAGTGCTAGAATTTTCTCTAGGTCATTGGGAAGTGAATCAAATGCAGACTTGAGTGGGGGAAAGCTACAAGGGGTGGGTGAGCATCTTGGGTGGCATGAGCGTCATCACGCCAGAGCATGAGGAGGGAGATGGGTCATATGGACTGGGGGATAGAAATAAAGTGCTGGGGTTTAAAAGAGAATTTCGATGGCGATGGGGAGAATCAATGGGGTTGGGGGAGTACTTGTGAATGTTTGTATGGGAGGTCATGGGTGGGGAGAATGGGGGGGAGTGTCGGGGTGGAGGTGGGGAGGAGGAATCAGGGCCATTTTTAGTATATCACCTAGTGAGGATAAGGGTGCAAGTTGTTACTGGGAACTTAATTAACATACGACATGGTTATGAAAGTCATATCATGGAACATTAAGGGCATAAGGTCCCAGGTAAAGCAGCTTCAAATAATTAAACATCTAGGGATACTGAATTGTCAAGTCGCTTTATTACAGGAAACGCATTTGTTGGAAGGAGAGAGCAATTTACTAAGGAGAGGTCCGATTGGGACTGTATATACAGCAGGTAAATCTACAGCCCAATGCAGGGTAGCAATATTGGTCACTAGGGGAACTCAATTTCTTGAGTTAGGAAAAGTGGTTGGCCCTCACGGGAGGTTTTTATTTCTGAGAGGAATCTTAGAAAACAGGGAAGTTCTTTTGGGTATGATATATGGTCCGAACAAGGATTCTCTGGATTTCTTTGTTAACCTTTCACTTACCCTTGCCCCCTTTAACAGCTTACCCATGATACTAGCTGGGGACTGGAATCTAGTGATAGATTCCACTCTGGACAGGTCTTCCTCTATAGGCCATACACTTTCCCTTGCCCAGAGATCACTGCGAGACCTTATAGATACATATGGCTTAGGAGATCCTTGGCGTGCTCTGAACCCCAGAGTCAGGGCTTATACCTTCTATTCCCCTATGCATAAAACTCTATCTCGAATTGACTATTTTTTGTTGAACCAGAAGGCAATAGCAGGTTTGTTAGGATGTGGGATTGACTCTAGAGTGCTCTCTGATCACTCTTCAATTTGGAGGAAGCTAATTTAGCTCCAAATCCCTGCAAATATACCATATGGAAGCTCAACTCCCAGCTACTCAATAACGAGGATACAGTCAACCGGAGGGAGTCACGTGATGCGTCTGGAGGCTTAGCGGCTGGATTTTGGATCTCCCCTCCTCGCTACAACATTTTACTATTAAAAGGCACTATCCGACGGCAAAACTGATCAAACTCCAATTAAAAGAACTACAGGGACTCTTCCTGACTGTTTACATCTCGATTTTGGCCTTAACGTCATGGAGAGCTCAGACAAGGAGCTGGCAGGCTTACCTGACGTATGACCTCACCGCAAACTCCAGTAAGAAGAGATATCCGCCAAAATCCACAGCGATTTAACAACTATCAAAGAGGCGCTCTTCAAGTTGATCGAAGAAGTGGCTGATTTTAAGCCGGCTTTAACGCAGTTAGCCTGTCGTGTGACGGACGCTGAGGCAAGGATTTCTTCCATTGAGAGAAATATGGAGAAAAGTGGCCTAGGGTTAGCTGAGGCAAAGAAATCTATCTCAAAGTTGGAGGACCGCTTAGATGACCTAGAGGGAAGAAGTAGACGCAACAATTTGGTACTATTAGGGCTCCCAGAGGGAGAAGAGGGGCCAAATACTATTTTATATTTACAGAAGTTTCTTAAATCATCTGTTGGGCCTTCGCCTAATGGCCCAGAATTCATCATTGAGAGAGCCCACCGAGCCCTCAGGGCTAGGCCGCAACCATCAGAACCTCCGAGACCTGTAATATTTAAACTGTTGAACTACCTCGATCGCGAGTTCATATTAAAGGAAGCGAGGAAGATATCTGAAATTCTATGGGAAGGGAAAAAACTTCGTATTGTGCCTGATTTAACTTTAAAATCACATCTAGTCAGAGCTAGCTTTCATCCTATTACATCGAAGCTTTGGGCTGCTGGAATAAAACATCGTTTGTTATAGCCTGCAAAATTGGAGATTACCCTGAAAGAAGGGACACAGCGCTTTGAATCAGTGGACGAGGCCCTAAAAATGCTTAAAGTGGCCTTACCAGAGTTATTCCCTAAAGGGTGACTGTTCTGCAGTTATTTATAAAGGCCTCTGGAATATTTGGGGACAAAGCAGTATGGTAACCAACTGCATTGGACATTGAAATGGACAAATTATGGACCATTAAAACCTTGCTAATTCTATTTTATGGTAGCATTTGGTTTAAATTTCAATATTTCAGGTTGACTGTGTAGAGGGAATTAGACGGTTTTACAGTCAGCCAGTAATTCTTGGGGTCATTCTGGCAATATAGAGACCTGGTGTGAGTTAATTAACCGCTAGAAGAGGCCTTCAGGCTATTATAAAGTTGGAATACTTGTATTTAACTTTTCTTTTATCTAAGCTCTCATGATGAGACCAGCTTTCAAGGAAACAATTATTTTTGCTTTTAAGTATATGTGACGCTAGAGCAATTCCCCCAAATGGTTTAGTTACTGAATTCTGAAGTTAATTTTTTCTTCATTAAGTTTATTTCTTGCTTAGTATGAAGGCAGGGAAGGTTATTCTCCTGCATACAGAATTCTAAAACCGATCTAGGTACATTAAAAACTTTTATATTTAAATATAGTGGCTGTTTTTCTTGTTGGGGAAAATGGAATTATAGCGTGGGTCAGGGTCGAGGTAGACTAGGTGAATTACCTAATTTTAGTTTATAAGACCAGACCCTTTCACATAAATAAAATATCTTATTCTTTAATTGTGGGATGTTAAGGAAACACGAAGCGTTATGTTAGCTTAGTAATGTGGTTAGAACTTATAACATTATAAGAAGTTTTCATAAATGAGAATAGTCCTGCTAATATAGCTTCGATGGCTAGTGAGCTATGCCCTGAAGGAACATGAAGTTAACACTGGCTAGAGAAATAGGCATACTATTTGGTTGTGGGGGGCGCTTTCAGAGCATATATGGACCTGAATTTCAGGAGTTGGCTTCAGGCCAGAGAGTTTGTTTTCAGTAATCGGTTGTTGGTGGGTTTTGGGAAGGTTTATATGTTGGGGGTTTTAGGTTTTTGGGGGCGGGGCCAGGCAGCATTTCAAACAATTATGGATTTTGTTTTTTTAGCTTTCAATGGTTAGCAACCTAAATATTATTTCCTGGAATATAAAAGGGGGAAAGGATAATACAAAAAAAATGTTGTATTAAACCATTTAGCTTACTATAATCCATCAATAGTTTTCTCCAGAAACTCATGTGCCTAAAACCAGCTCCATCATTTGAAGAAAAAGTGGGTAGGACAGGTTTATAGGGCAGGGTTTTCTTCGAATAAAGAGGTGTGGCTATTTTGATAGCAAAAGTATTCCTTTTTCCCTGCACAAACATTATCGGATCCTAATGGTAGGTTTGTAATAGTCATGGGTAAGTTAGGGGGATAGAGGTGGTTTTAGATCCATTTATGGCCCTAACCAGGAATCAACCTCCTTTTTCAGAGTTGGCTATACTCATGGGCCCCTTAGCAGACAGACCGGTAATTCTAGGAGGAGATTGGAATTGGTGCAGTCAAACTACTTGGACCGTTCTTGGTCCACAGGGAACATGTCACCTTCACAAAGGGCTCTGATGGAGTTTTCATCTCCTTGGGCCTTATAGACCCCTGAGAATGATCAACCCCACCTCCAAAGAATTTACCTTTTCTCTACTGCACATAGAAGCTATTCCTGTATAGATTTTTCCAGGTTAATTACCAAGTTTTTCTTTTTTTGTAAATTACTATTCTGAGTAGAGTAATTTCGGATCACTCGCCTATACAATTACGTTGCCGTCCCTTGTCAGCTCCACCCAGATCTTACTCCTGGTCCTTGAATTATTGCCTGCTTAAAGATCTTAAATTAGTGGAACATTTCCGTTCCTTTATGTCCCCACAATTACTTCTAATTGGGGTTGGTCCGCGGTGGATAAGGTATGGTCAGCCTTAAAGGCTACATGGAGGGTGAGTTGATAAGACATGCTACAACTCATAAAGGAAAACAAAGCCTCCTGCCTAAATGTTTAGAAAATTAAAGCCTTAGAGGTTATGGGTGATGATTTGAGATCACCAGATCAAGAGCATGAATTAATTACGTTAAGGGCATGGTATTCGAAGACAGTAAGAAGGGTGAAAATCAGGCTTCCAAATTGAAGGCTACCTTCCTAGGACAGGGTAGCAAAGCTGGTAAAATTTTGGCCTGGCAGCTAAAGCAAAGAATAGCAGCTAAAAGTGTGGCTGGGCTGAGGCATCCATGTACAAATGATTTAGTAGCGGACCGGAAAGGGATTCTAGCTATTTTTCTTGAGTTTTACAAAAACTTATACTCTAGCATGCTGCCACCATCCGATGAAGATGCAGGGATGGAAAGGTTTCTGGTGAACCTCCCATTCCCTATGCTTTCAGAGGAAAGTTGTCAGAAGTTACAGGCTCCCCTCTCTCAGAAGGAGATCAGTAAAGCTATTGATGATCTCAAGCTAGGTAAGGCTCCGGGACCTGATGGATTCACAGCCCAATTTTTTAAGATGTCTAAGGATCTCCTTGTACCACTGTTGCATCAACTTTATATCTCCTGGCAAGCCTACGGGATACAGGACCCCTCCCTTTTTGAAGCCAGAATTATTCTCCTGCCCAAGCCTGAGAGATCACCTGATTTGGTTGGCAACTATAGACCGACTTCATTACTTAATATAGATATTAAAATCTACGCTAAGATATTAGCTGCTCGAATGAAAAGCACATGGCTCGACTTGATGAGCCCGGAGCAGGCGGGCTTTGTGGCTGGTCGCTCATCAGGAGATCACTTCAGGAAAATATTTTATTTAATCTCTGCGTCTAGGCCTCCAGATTTGGAAGCATCTCTGGTCTCTCTAGATGCAGAGAAAGCTTTTGATAGGGTGGAATGGGGGTTTCTGTTCCAGACCCTATCTAAATTTGGTTTTCCGGCTAAATTTCTGAGATATATTAAAGTTTTTTATACTTGTCCGTCTGCAAGGATCCAGTGCAACAACCTGATCTCAACGGCTTTCTTTTTAACACGAGGTACCTGCCAAGGCTGCCTCTCTCTCCGTATCTTTTTAATTTATATTTAGAACCCCTAATTAGATCTGTTAATAATGACAACCAAGTGTACGGGATTTGTATTGGGGATTCAGAATATAAATTATCAGCATTTGTGGACAATCTATTATTGCACGTTTGTTATAAGTCTAGAATCGACTTCTCGTGTATCCAAATTATATCGAAGTTAATCAATTTTCAGGATATCATCTGAACAAAGGCAAAACTATGGTTCTTCCACTATCCCTTATCTCCAACATAGCTGGTGCACGCCTCTAGGATTAAAATGGCACCAATCCCTGTTCACTTAGGTATTTGGATCGCTAAAATTTGGATGATCTGGTAGACTTAAATTTTAGGCCACTGATGAAATCCATCAAGGAAAGCCTAGAGAGAGTGAGAAGCTTTCGCTATCCTTTTACGGAAGAGTTACTACAATTAAAATGATGATCTTCCCCAAAATCTTTTACCCCCTCTACAATCTCAATGTATACCTTCCCAGGTCCTTCTTTAAATTGTTTATTAAATACTGTTCTGATTTTTTATGGAAGGGGAAACCCCCTCATCGAGCTTACAAGAAGCTTACATATTCAGGGAAGGTAGGAGGCCTTCAGCTTCCAGATTTCTATATATATTATTTAGCTTGCCATGCGGCTAGAGCAGTTTCATGGCTATCAGATGCAAAGGGGCCTCATCGGGTCAGGTTTAGACTTGATGATGGCTAAGAGTGTCAATGTGGATTTGGAATCTTGTTTATTTATTCCATGGGTAAAGGTTCCTGGTAGGCTGAGGGACACTCCTATGGGGTGGATATAAGGGCCCTACACCAATTATATACATTTGAGAATCCCTATACAAAAGATATATTCCAACCCTTTTAAGGAATCCTAACTAGAATGGTAGGGAGTCAGACGATAAAAAGCATATTGGTAATGACCTTATTAAATATAGACTAATGGACTTTGTTTCGCAGGGTTCAGTTATTTCGCCCATTGCCCTTATAGAAAACTCAATATCAATCCAAGGATCGGTTATAGCTGTATCAGATACAGGGATGCATCGGTTCCTTCCTAGAAATGACATGGGGACGGCAGAAGCTGGAGAACTTCTGAAAAAGATGAGAGATCTGGTAATATCTGGTAATCCAGTCTCAAAATTGAATAAACTAATCCTAACTAAAAGGTTCAAATATCTCTTCAGTCCCATTTTACTGGGAGGCGAATCTGTCTCTAGGATGGTCTGAAGAGACATAGGGGCAAGATATGGTTAGATTTATATTCTTATGTTAAACAAGACAGATTAAAGGAGTCTACAGTTTAACCTCTTACATAATCTCTACCTCTCCCAGCCAAAGCTTGCTCGGATACATAAGTCAATTCACGAGGTGTAAGTCCTGTAGCTGCCTTGTAGCTACAACATATCACATACTATGGGAATGTCCTAAGGCAGTTAAGCTTTGGTATTTAGTGGGAAAGTGGTTAACCCCATTCAGTAATATTGCCTCATACTTTGATGTAAAAACATGCTTCTTTGGGCTGTTTAAGCAAAGCATAGTGAAGTCTCTTAGATACCAAATAGCATTAGTGGCACAGGTGACAAGCTGCTTCTTCTTCGATATTGGAACAATGACCAATTTCCCTCTTACAAGGAATGGTGGAATGAATTTCTTAATGCTCTAAATGCAGAAAGGTTCGCTGCAACTTTTCACAATTCAGTAGAAAAGTTCAACTACTACTGGAATAATTTTCTACAATGTTTGAAAGGTAGATATGGCTATTAATAGGTTGAGACCCCCCCTCCATTCCTCTTTGTTCCTTCTCTTATTTATGTATTTTATTTGTCAAGGTTACACCTGTAGATAGCTAGGCGCCTCCATTTTTTTTTTTTTTTTTAGTTATAGTTGTCACTAAGCTTAGTTAGCATATTGTGTTCCCCGAAGAAGATAACAAGAGAGCTGATGTTCGGGAAGATTTAACCTGGGATGATTAGGATTCCTTTAATGTGGAGGTTGTTAACTGATGAGGTGAGCTGTTATTAAACTCAAAAAACCATAGGGGTACTTTATGTATGGGTTTGCTGCTCTGGTTGGGGGAGGTGGGAGGGTAGGGATTAAAGGATGGTATCCTTTGTTATGATGGGCTATGTACTATTATATTTTCTGCAGTATGGTTAAAGGATTACCATCTGTGGTTTTCTCTTTTCTTTTATGAGGTTTTTGTTTTGAGATGATGTGTGATGTTGTATTAATATAAAATAAAATAAACTTATTTAAAAAAAGGATAAAATCAACCAAATTAGAGAACTTAAAGGGCAGTTTATGGAACAGAATGAAGATATCTCTGATTTTGATAAGGTTTGGGCTTCTTAAAAGTGTGCTTTGAGGGAATTTATTAGAATCTCAGCCACTAAAAGAGAAAACAAGAGGCTAGAGTTAAAACCCTGCTAGAGGAAATTGATTTTCGTGTCCTGTCTAACCCCATTGAAAATGTAAGCAGATATTCTGAAGAATGATATACAGAGAGAGGACAGAAATACACCCTGTTTGAAAACTCAGTTAAGTACATTCAAACAAGGGATGGAGCTAGCCATCTTTGTATGAGGCTTATAAGCAAGAAGAATCTTGTTTGGTTCCTTTTGTATATTCCTCCAGGTAATACTGTTCTAACATCTTCTGAGCAAATTGCTGAGGAATTTGAAAATATTACACAGTTATAGCTCTCAGGTCTAACACATTCACCCACAGAAACGGGAATACTCACCTGGCTTCATCACTGCCCCTCTAGAGGTAACCCAACAAGAATTGCCGTAAACCTATTTCCCCCAAGAGTTAGGGACATTATTAACTCCTCAGAGATAAACCCCCAGGTCCAGATGGTTTCCACCCAACTTTTAAGACTTGAAAGGGTTAACTTATTCTTTGTGTTTGTTAATTTTATATGTCAAAGGAATCACAGACCCTTAGACTTGAGCCATTAAAATAGTACTACCAAAACCAGCAAAGAAAACAGGATCACAAACTTTTGCCCATTTCACTAATAATTCACGATATTAATATTTGCTAACATATTAGCCGTCAGGGTGTCTAGGGTTTGGATGGAACTTTTGAGCCCTGAACAGTTGGTTTTGTCTGGGGCAGGTTTCATCGACCACAACCGTAAGCTAACATATTTCTCTGCTTCCAGGAGGTGGATAACAATGGCCATGGTTTCTGGACGAGAGAAAGTGTTCAATAAAGTAGACTGGGCATTCCTGTTTGACATCTTAGTAGTAATAGGCTTCTCCTCTCTTCATATCCTGAGTCAAACATTGTACTCTGGACCCAGAGCCAAAGTTTATTGTAATGGAGTTTTTCATTGGCTTTTCCCTTAAAATCGGGCACCAGGCAGGATGTCCACTTTCCCATTATTATTTAATTTATATTTGGACCACTAACAAACAGCTCAAAGCGTCCAGCAGTTCAAGGCATAAAACAGGACAGTTCCACCTTAAGTTATCGGTTTATGCAGACAACATCTCCTCCATGTCACTAACCTATGAGTCTACCCAAGCTACCTCAGATAATCAATGGTTTAGCTTAGTATCATTACAAACTTAATATTGGTAAATCAGAGGTGATGCCCCGAACCCCTACTTTTCAGGGAGGACGTTGAGTCTCGTCAATGACATGGTCAACGCAGCTTAGATATTTAGGTTTAACACTCTCCCTTGACTTCCCTGACAAAAAACTAAAACCTAGATAACCTAACTAAGGAAATTCGACTAGATTTGAATAGGTGAACTCGCTGCACTTATCCTAAGTGAGGTTAGTGAAAAGATGAATGTCCTGCCAAGGTGTTCTACCCACCAAATTTAAATGTCTTCCTGAATTGGTTCCACAAGCTCACAGTGTATTTCTCAGGTTTATATGGAGGTAAACCCGCCTAAGGCATATAATAAGTTAAATGCTCAAAGCAGTGGGGTGGCTAAAACTCACCAATTTCTATTAACAGCCAGTCACATGGCAAGTATATACATGGGGGTTAACCCAAATACTAAAGATGGAGGATATGTGCAAGTGTTACTGGGAACTTAATTAACATATGGCATGGTTATGAAAGTCATATCATGGAACATTATGGGTATAAGGGTCCCAGGAAGCAGCTTCAAATAATTAAACATCTAGGGATACTGAATGTCGGGTCGCTTTACAGGAAACGCATTTGTTGGAAGGGAGAGAGCAATTTACTAAGGAGAGGTCCGATTGGGGACTGGTATATACAGCAGGTAACCCACAGCCCAATGCAGGTAGCAATATTGGTCATCATTAGGGGAACTCAATTTCTTGAGTTAGGAAAAGTGGGTTATTCCTCACGGGAGGTTTTTATTTCGAGAGGAATCTTAGAAACAGGGAAGTTCTTTTTTGGGTATGATATATGGTCCGGATGAGGATCTCTGATTTCTTTGTTAACCTTCACTTACCCTTGCCTCTTTAACAGCTTACCCATGATATTAGCTGGGACTGGAACTAGTGATAGATTCCACCTTGACAGGTCTTCCTATAGGCCATACACTTTCTCGCCCAGAGATCATCAAGTAGACCTTATAGATACATATGGCTTAGGAGATCCTATGCTTTGAACCCCAGAGTTGGGGCTTATACCTTCTATCTCATATAAAACTCTGTCTCGAATTGACTATTTTTGTTGAACCAGAAGGCAGTAGCAGGTTTGTTAGGATGGATTGACTCTAGAGTTTCTGATCACTCTTCAATTTGGAGGAAGCTAATTTAGCTCCAAACTCTGCAAATATACCATATGGAAGCTCAACCTCAGCTACTCAATAACGAGGAGTCAACTGGGGAGTCACTGATCTGAGGTTTAGCTGCTGGATTTTGGATCCTCCTCGCCACATTTTACTATTAAAAGGTACCATCCACGGCAAAACTGATCAAACTCCAATTAAAAGAACCACAGGACTTTCCTGACTGTTTACATTCGATTTTGAGCGCAAGCCATGAGAGCTCAGACAAGGAGCTGTGCTGGTTACCACGTCTGACTCATCGCGCCCAGTAAGAAGAGATATCCTTTCTAAGTCCCCAGCGATTTAACTAATCCACGTGGGCTTCGTTGATCAAGAAGTGGCTGATTTTGTCGGGTTTAACGCAGTTAGCCTGTCGGGTATGACGCTGAGGTAAGGATTTCTTCCATTGAGAGAAATATGGAGAAAAGTGGCCTAGGGTTAGCTGAGGCACAAAATCTATCTCAAAGTTGGAGGACCCTTTGGGATGAATAGAGGAAAAGTAGACTCAACAATTTGGTACTATTAGGGTTCCCAGAGGGAGAAGAGGGGCCAAATATTATTTTATATTTACAGAAGTTTCAAATCATCTGTTGGCTTTCGCCACGGCCCAGAATTCATCATTGAGAGAGCCCACTGAGCCTCAGGGCCAGGCTTCAACCATCAGAACTTCCGAGACCTGTAATATTTAAACTGTTGAACTACTTCGACGCGGTAGTTCATATTAAAGAAGTTAGGAAGATATCTGAAATTCTATGTGAAGGAAAAACTGTATTGTGCCTGATTAACTTAAAATCAGACTAGTCAGAGCTACTATCCTATTACATCAAGCTTTCTATGCTGGAATAAACATCGTTGTTAGCCTGCAAAATTGAGATTATCTTGAAAAGGGACACAGCGCTTTGAATCAGTGGATTTGTTCCCAAATGGTTCAGTGGCCTTTACTAGAGTTATTCTTAAAGGGTGACTGTTCTGCAGTTATTTGTAAAGTTTCTGGAATATTTGGGACAAAGCAGTATGGTAACCAACTGCATTGACATTGAAATGGACAAATTATGACCATTAAAACCTTGCTAATTCTATTTTATGGTATTTGGTTTAAATTTCAATATTTCAGTTGACTGTAGAGGGAATTAGATTGTTTTACAGTCAGCCAGTACTTTTGGTGTCCTGGCGCTATAGAGACCTGGTGATAATTAACTGCTAGAAGAGGCCTTCAGGCTATTATAAAGTTGGAATACTTGTATTTAACTTTTCTTTATCTAAGCCTCATGATGAGATCAGCTTCATGAAACAATTATTTTTGTTTTTAAGTATATGTGACAGAGCAATTCCAAATGGTTTAGTTACTGAATTCTGAAGTTAATTTTTTCTTCATTGTTTATTTCTTTGTTTAGTATGAAGGTATGGGAAGGTTATTCTCCTGCATACAGAATTCTAAAGTCGATCTAGGTACATTAAGGAAACTTTTATATTTAAATATATGTGGCTGTTTTTCTTGTTGGGGAAAATGGAATTATAGCGTGGTCAGGGTTGGAGGTAGACTAGGTGAATTACCTAATTTTTAGTTTATAAGACCAGACCCTTTCATAAGTAAAATACTCTTTTATTCTTTAATTGTGGATGTTAAGGAAACACGAACGTTATGTTAGCTTAGTAATGTGGTTAGAACTTATAACATTATAAGTTTCTATAAATGAGAATAGTCCTGCTAATATAGCTTCGGTGGCTAGTGAGCTATGCCCTGAAGGAACATGAAGTTAACACTGGCTAGAGAAATAGGCATACTATTTTGTTGTGGGGGGCTGCTTCAGAGCATATATGACCTGAATTTCAGGAGTTGGCTTCAGGCCAGAGAGTTTGTTTTCAGTAATCGGTTGTTGGTGGTTTTTGGGAAGGTTTATATGTTGGGGGTTTTAGGTTTTTTGGGGCGGGCCAGGCAGCATTTCAAACAATTATGGATTTTGTTTTTAGCTTCACTGGTTAGCAACCTAAATATTATTTCTGAATATAAAAGGGGAAAGGATAATACAAAAAATGTTGTATTAAACCATTTAGCTTACTATAATCCATCAATAGTTTTTCTCCAAGAAACTCATGTGCCTGCAAAACCAGCTCCATCATTTGAAGAAAAGTGGTAGGACAGGTTTATGGGCAGGGTTTTCTTCGAATGAGAGAGGTGTGGCTATTTTGATAGCAAAGAGTATTCCTTTTTTCCCTGCACAGTCATTATCGGATCCTAATGGTAGGTTTGTAATAGTCATGGGTAAGTTAGGGGGATAGAGGTGGTTTTAGATCCATTTATGGCCCTAACCAGGAATCAACCTCCTTTTTTTCAGAGTTGGCTATACCATGGGCCCCTTTAGCAGACAGACCGGTAATTCTAGGAGGAGATTGAATTTGGGAGTCAAACTACTTGACCGCTCTTGGTCCACAGCGGAACGCATGTCACCTTCTCAAAGGGCTCTGATGGAGTTTCATCTCCTTGGGCCTTATAGACCCTGAGAATGATCAACCCCACCTCCAAAGAATTTACCTTTTTCTCTACTGCACATAGAAGCTATTCCTGTATAGATTTTTTCCAGGTTAATTACCAAGTTTTTTTTTTTTGTTTATGAAATTAGGCTTCTGAGTAGAGTACTTTCGGATCACCGCTTATACAATTACGCTAAGCTCGCCCCTTGTCAGCTCCACCCAGATCTTACTCCTGGTCCTTGAATTATTGCCTGCTTAAAGATCTTAAATTAGTGGAACATTTTTGCTCTTTTATGTCCCATACAATTACTTCTAATTGGGGTTCGGGTCCGGAGCTGTGGATAAGGTATGGTCAGCCTTAAAGGCTACATGGAGGGTGAGTTGATAAGACATGCTACAACTCAAAAGGAAAACAAGAAGCCTCCTGCCTAAATGTTTAGGAAAGAATTAAAGCCTTAGAGGTTATGGGTGATGATTTGAGATCACCAGATCAAGAGCATGAATTAATTACGTTAAGGGCATGGTATTCGAAGACAGTAAGAGAAGGGGTAGAAAATCGGGCTTCCAAATTGAAGGCTACCTTCCTAGGACAGGGTAGCAAAGCTGGTAAAATTTTGGCCTGGCAGCTAAAGCAAAGAATAGCAGCTAAAAGTGTGGCTGGGCTGAGGCATCCATGTACAAATGATTTAGTAGCGGACCGGAAAGGGATTCTAGCTATTTTTCTTGAGTTTTACAAAAACTTATACTCTAGCATGCTGCCATTATCCGGATGAAGATGCAGGGATGGAAAGGTTTCTGTGAACCTCCATTCCCTATGCTTTCAGAGGAAAGTTGTCAGAAGTTACAGGCTCCCTCTCAGAAGGAGATCAGTAAAGCTATTGATGATCTCAAGCTAGGTAAGGCTCCGGACCTGATGGATTCACAGCCCAATTTTTTAAGATGTCTAAGGATCTCCTTGTACCACTGTTGCATCAACTTTATATCTCCTGGCAAGCCCACGGATACAGGACTCTCCTTTTGAAGCCAGAATTATTCTCCTGCCCAAGCCTGAGATCACCTGATTTGGTTGGCAACTATAGACCGACTTCATTACTTAATATAGATATTAAAATCTACGCTAAGATATTAGCTGCTCGAATGAAAAGCACATGGCTCGACTTGATGAGCCCGGAGCAGGCGGGCTTTGTGGCTGGTCGCTCATCAGGAGATCACTTCAGGAAAATATTTTATTTAATCTCTGCGTCTAGGCCTCCAGATTTGGAAGCATCTCTGGTCTCTCTAGATGCAGAGAAAGCTTTTGATAGGGTGGAATGGGGGTTTCTGTTCCAGACCCTATCTAAATTTGGTTTTCCGCTAAATTTCTGAGATATATTAAAGTTTTTATACTTGTCCGTCCTGCAAGGATCCAGTGCAACAACCTGATCTCAACGGCTTTCTTTAACACGAGGTACCTGCCAGGCTGCCTCTCTCTCCGTATCTTTTTAATTTATATTTAGAACCCTAATTAGATCTGTTAATGATGACAACCAAGTGTACGGATTTGTATTGGGGATTCAGAATATAAATTATCAGCATTTAGGACAATCTATTATTGCACGCTTTGTTATAGCTCTAGAATTGCCTTCGTATTCCAAATTATATCCGAGTTTAGTCAATTTTCAGGATATCATCTGAACAAAGGCAAAACTATGGTTCTTCCACTATCCCTTATCTCCAACATAGCTGGTGCACGCCTCTAGATTAAAATGGCAACCCAATCCCTGTTCTACTTTAGTATTTGGACTGCTAAGAATTTGGATGATCTGGTAGACTTAAATTTTAGGCCACTGATGAAATCCATCAAGGAAAGCCTAGAGAAGTGGACGAAGCTTTCTATCCTTTTACGGAAGAGTTACTACAATTAAAATGATGATCTTCCCCAAAATCTTTACCCCTACAATCTCAATGTATACCTTCCCAGGTCCTTCTTTAAATTGTTTATTAAATACTGTTCTGATTTTTATGGAAGGGGAAACTCTCACGAGCTTACAAGAAGCTTACATATTCAGGGAAGGTAGGAGGCCTTCAGCTTCCAGATTTCTATATATATTATTTAGCTTGCCATGGCTAGAGCAGTTTTCATGGCTATCAGGATGCAAAAAGGGCCTCATCGGGTCAGGATTTAGGACTTGATGATGGCTAAGAGTGTCAATGTGGATTTGGAATCTTGTTTATTTATTCCATGGGTAAAGGTCTTGGTAGGCTGAGGGACACTCCTATGGGTGGGATATAAGGCCCTACACCAATTATATGCATTGCTGAGAATCCCCTATACAAAAGATATATTCCAACCCCTTTTAAGGAATCCTAACGTAATGGTAGGGAGTCAGACGATAAAAAAGCATATTGGTAATGACCTTATTAAATATAGACTAATGGACTTTGTTTCGCAGGGTTCAGTTATTTCGCCCATTGCCCTTATAGAGAAACTCAATATCCAATCCAAGGATCGGTTATAGCTGTATCAGATACAGGGATGCATCGGTTCCTTCCTTAGAAATGACATGGGGACGGCAGAAGCTGGAGAACTTCTGAAAAAGATGAGAGATCTGGTAATATCTGGTAATCCAGTCTCAAAATTGAATAAACTAATCCTAACTAAAAGGGATTCAAATATCTCTTCAGTCCCATTTTACTGGGAGGCGAATCTGTCTCTGGGATGGTCTGAAGAGACATGGGGCAAGATATGGTTAGATTTATATTCTTATGTTAAACAAGACAGATTAAGGGGTCTACAGTTTAACCTCTTACATAATCTCTACCTCTCCCCAGCCAAGCTTGCTCGGATACATAAGTCCAATTCACCGAGGTGTAAGTCCTGTAGCTGCCTTGTAGCTACAACATATCACATACTATGGGAATGTCCTAAGGCAGTTAAGCTTTGGTATTTAGTGGGAAAGTGGTTAACCCCATTCAGTAATATTGCCTCATACTTTGATGTAAAAACATGCTTCTTTGGGCTGTTTAAGCAAAGCATAGTGAAGTCTCTTAGATACCAAATAGCATTAGTGGCACAGGTGACAAAGCTGCTTCTTCTTCGATATTGGAACAATGACCAATTTCCCTCTTACAAGGAATGGTGGAATGAATTTCTTAATGCTCTAAATGCAGAAAGGTTCACTGCAACTTTTCACAATTCAGTAGAAAAGTTCAACTACTACTGGAATAATTTTCTACAATGTTTGAAAGGTAGATATGGCTATTAATAGGTTCCATTCCTCTTTGTTCCTTCTCTTATTTATGTATTTTATTTGTCAAGGTTACACCTGTAGATAGCTAGGGCTCCTCCATTTTTTTTTTTTTAGTTATAGTTGTCACTAGCTTAGTTAGCATATTGTGTTCCCCGAAGAAGATAACCAAGAGGGCTGATGTTCAGGAAGATTTTAACCTGGATGATTAGAGTTCCTTAATGTGAGGTTGTTAACTGAGGTAGGCTATTATTAAACTCAAATAAACCATAAGAGGTACTTTATGTATGGGTTTGCTGCTCTGGTTGGGGAGGGGTGGAGGGTAGGGATTAAAGGGATGGTATCCTTTGTTATGATGGGCTATGTACTATTATATTTTTCTGCAGTATGGTTAAAGGATTACCATCTGTAGTTTCTCTTTTCTTTTTTATTATGGTTTTTGTTTTTATGAGATGATGTGTGATGTTGTATTGTTTATTAATATAAAATAAAATAAACTTATTTGCAAAAAAAAAAGGATACAGTCAACCAAATTAGAGAACTTATAGGGCAGTTTATGGAACAGAATGAGGGCTCTATCTCTGATTTTGATAAGGTTTGGAGCGCCTTAAAAGTGTGCTTTGAGGGGGGAATTTATTAGAATCTCAGCCACTAAAAAGAGAAAACAAGAGGCTAGAGTTAAAACCCTGCTAGAGGAAATTGGTGCCTTAGAAGTATCCCTGTCTAACCCCCCATTAGAAGAGGAAATATTGCGCTTAGAGATGTTGAGGAATGAATATGCAGAAATACTGAGAGAGAGGGCAGAGTACACCCTGTTTAAAACTCGAGTTAAGTACATTGAACAAGGGGATAGAGCTAGCCATCTTTTGGTGATGAGGCTTAGTAAGCAAGAAGAATCTTGTTTGGTTCCTTTTGTATATTCCCTCTCAGGTAATACTGTTCTAACATCTTCTAGGCAAATTGCTGAGGAATTTGAACAATATTACACACAGTTGTATAGCTCCTCAGAGTCTAACCCATTCACCCACAGAAATCCGGGAATACTTGCTGGCTTCATCACTGCCCTCTTTAGAGGTAACCCAACAAGAATTGCTGGTAAACCCTATTTCCCCCCAAGAAGTTAGGGACATTATTAACTCCCTTGTTAGAGATAAAGCCCCAGGTCCAGATGGTTTCCCACCCAACTTTTACAAGACTTTTGAAAAGGAGTTAATCCTTATTCTTTTGTGTTTATTTAATTTTATATGTCAAAAGGGAATCACAGACCCTTCGCTCTTGGAGGCCATTATAGTAGTACTACCAAAACCCAGCAAAGAGAAGAACAGGGTCACAAACTTTTGCCCCATTTCACTAATGAATTACGATATTAAAATATTTGCTAATATATTAGCTGTCAGGGTGTCTAGGGTTTGGATGGGGCTTTTGAGCCCTGAGCAGGTTGGTTTTGTCTGGGGCAGAGTTTCATCGGACCATAACCGTAAGCTAGCACATATTTTCTCTGCTTCCAGGGAGGTGGATAAGCCAATGGCCTTGGTTTCTCTGGACGCAGAGAAAGTGTTCAATAGGGTAGACTGGGCATTCCTGTTTGACATCTTAGTGGTAATAGGCTTCCCTCCTCTCTTCATATCCTGAGTCAAAACATTGTACTCTGGACCCAGAGCCAAAGTTTATTGTAATGGAGTTTTTTCATTGGCTTTTCCCTTAAAATCGGGCACCAGGCAGGGATGTCCACTTTTCCCATTATTATTTAATTTATATTTGGAACCACTAACAAGACAGCTCAAAGCGTCACCAGCAGTTCAAGGCATAAAAATAGGACAGTTCCACCTTAAGTTATCGGTTTATGCAGACAACATCCTCCTCCATGTCACTAACCCCTGTGAGTCTACCCAAGCTGCCCTCCAGATAATCAATGGGTTTAGCTTAGTATCGAATTACAAACTTAATATTGGTAAATCAGAGGTGATGCCCCTGAACCCCCTACTTTTCAGGGAGGACGTTGAGTCTCTGTCAATGACATGGTCAACGCAGCTTAGATATTTAGGTTTAACACTCTCCACTTCGGCTTCCCTGACCAAAAATCTAAACCTAGATAACCTAATTAAGGAAATTCGACTAGATTTGAATAGGTGAATCTCGTTGCACTTATCCCTTCAAGTGAGGGTTAGTGTAATTAAGATGAATGTCCTGCCAAGAGTGTTCTAGCCACTCAACATGTTAAATGTATATCTTCCCCTGAATTGGTTCCACAAGCTCCACAGTGTAATTTCTCAGTTTATATGGAGGGGTAAAACCCCGCCTAGGGCATATAATAAGTTAAATGCTCCAAAGCAGTGGGGTGGCTTAAAACTCACCAATTTCTATTACTATTACTTGGCCAGTCACATGGCCAAGTATATGCATTGGGGGGTTAACCCAATTACTAAAGATGATGTTATCACCATTCCTATCTGGTTACAATTAGAGCGAGAGCTACAAGGAAAATTTTCCCCAGAGTGCCTCTGGTTTATTGACCCAGATAGATTGCCCAGGGAACTGAAAGGTTCAGTTGTATACACTTCACTAAAAGTTCACTCACAACTCTGCAGGTCCATGAGGTATAAAAACCAAATGGACCTATCGCAGCCGGTGTTTAATAATCCCAACTTTAAAATCGGAGATAGAATTATACAAGTCCCCAAAGAGTGTTCTAATCCCAAAATTAAGGTCTCTGATTTGGTGTGTGATGGGAGACTAAAGGAATCGCCGGAAATACTAACTTCTTTGCAGCTTCCCAAAAAATATTGTTATTTTGGGTTCCAATTTAGGCATACGTTAATCAAGTGGTTCGGTGGGGGGAGATGGGACCCGCAGTTGTTGCCTCCTTTGCAGTAATTTTTAGAATGTGTCAATCAATTGCATGCCATATCTAAGCTGGCAGCTCTTATATGTGACAATAACCCCAGAGGCATCAGGTAAATCCAACTACTGGGCCCGACATGTCCCACAAGACAACTTCTCATGGGATAAAATATGGGAGGGAACCCAGGTATATATCACCAATGATCATTTAAGATTAATGCAGTTTTACATATTACATAATAGTTACTACACTCCAGCTAAGTTTATGGAATGGGTAGGACACAGAGTAAAACGTGCTTTAGGTCCGGGAAAGACCCCAGGAAGTTACTTCATATATTATGGGAGTGTCCCAAGATAGCATCCCTTTGGAGTGCTATTTGGGACAGGGCAGACCAACTGATGGGGTTACAGGATCTTTTTTCACCACAGATATGTATAGTGGGGGACTATACCAAGGTTCCTGTCAAAGAGAGAAGATACTATATGGCCATTATCTCTCTGATGGTTAAGTGGCTGGTCCTTCGTCATTGGAAGGACCAACATGCAGTATCCTACCTTGAATGGGTTAAGGAGTTATTATTTAATTTAAGAATTGAAAAGGCAATTGCCAGTCTACGGGGTAAGCTCCCTTTGTATAAGACTAGATGGGAGAAGTTCCTCACGTTCTGGTCTCTCCCCTTGTCTCCCCAACAAGTTCAGCCAGGACTGGTATTTTAGGTTAGGGTAAAGAAAGACTTTAGTAAGCCACCTCACAGGAAACTCACGCTGCTGCACATCGATGGGATGTGTGTAGTTAAGTTTATTAATCTTATGTGGCATTGACGATATGGTTGCTGCCTGACTCAGGAAAGGGAAGTAGTTCTGTTAGAATAGGTAAAAGTGGCTCTAGGGGTGGGAAGAGGAGAGTGGGGGGGGGAGGGGGGATAGTAGGGAGGGGGAATGTATACCTCATGAATGGATGGCATGAGGAAACTCTGGCTTCAGTTCTGTGTTTTTTGTCCGATAAGGAAATGGCTGAATTCTAATCGCTTACTAAAATATATTGTGGGGACCTTATGCCACTGTACCAATTTAAGCATTTCTGTATGGATGTACACCCATTATCAATGTGCTGTATGTGTATTTTTGTATTTGTGATAAACGAATAAAGTTTATTTAATTTCAAAAAAAAGTCTAACCAGTTAACCCTCAATGCCAGAAAAACCAAAAAACAGTTTCTATGACTTTTGGCACTTGTCAGATGCTTTCCAGACTTTCCCTTTCCCTGTTTTTCACACCCTGGATGGTGTTTTGATTGAGGATGTATCCTCTTTTAAGTTCCTTGGAGTTTATCTTGACCGTCATGTTAATTTTCCATTCATATTGATGCCATTCATAAAAACCTTTACCCCAAACTTGGTGTTTCAAAAAGGAACATAGCTAGTATATCGTTTCCTGTCTGCCATGAGATTATCTTAAAGATGATTCTCCTTGTCCTTGATTATGACAATCTGGTTTATAGTGGTGCACCTAAATCCTTTCTTGTCAGACTGGACCCTCAGAGGACCATTCTCAAAGGAATGGTGCAAGTTGTGCCATAGGTGACAAATACCAATGCACTGGATACCCAACACTTGAATCTCTATTAGGCAGAGTTCCCACTGGTAAGTCCCATGACTTGAGGCAACCCAAGCAGTGCATCAAATGGAGGGCACACCTGAACAACTTGCCACCAAGCCTGCGGCAATGCCCACTAAATTCCCCCAGCCCCAATCCCCAATACATAATCAATAGAAAGCCCTGGAGAGCTATTGGACCCCCCAGCCCAGATCCCCCACAATGTTAATAAATAGCCCCCTTCCCAGCCATGATACCTGGAAATATTAATATGTAGCACCCCCAGCCCCAATCCCCAAAATAATTTATTTTCCATTTAACAGGTACATGTTTGTACTTTGTTCTAATGTAGCTGTGGTGGTCTAGTGGACCCCATCACCTACCCAACAGTGCCCTTCCACCCTGCTGCCCCCTGACCCATACCCAGCCAGTGACTGGCACAGCCTATCTCTCACCATGGGCCAGCTGCCTTATGAGCCCTACATTAGCATGTACTGTAAATAGTATGCGCGCTTAGTAAATGACAGCAGCTGTTATTCACTAAGTGTGTACTATTTACAGTATGTGCTCATACAGAGTTCAGTCAGCAGCTGGCTGTGTGGCAAGAGGTGGGCTGTGCCAATCACTGGCTGAGTATGAGTTGGAGGGGGAAGTAGGGTGATAGAGTATTGCAGGGTGTGGGGGGTCCACTAGACCACCACTACATTAGTAGAAAGAACAAACATGTAACTGTTAAATGAAAATTAAACTATTTTGGGGCTGGAGGATCAGGACTGGTGGGGGGCTACATATTAATATTTTCAGGGATCAAGACTGGGAATGGGGCTACCTCAAAACATTTTCAGGAACTGGGCTGGGGCTACAAAATAATTTTCAGGGATCAGAGCATGGAGGTCTGCTAGCCCACTGGGGCTGTTACTGTTTTATTATGTGTGATTGGGTTGGGGGGTTCTGCTAGCACACCCAGGATATATATGTATTAATTTCAGGGTTCATGGCTTGAATGGGAGCTACATGTTCTAGGGGGATCAGATGTGTCCACATAGGCACAACCCCTGGTGATGGCAAGTACACTTGCACCAGCTCATAGCTGGTGTAAATGTACTTTGATGGATGTCCTTCACAGGATGTTTGAGAATGCCAAATTAGGGGATGTGGCAGCCACCCTTTGAGAATAGGGTGCTGCTGTTGCTGTAAACCCCCCTTGCACCATACTGCATCAGGGTTTTTGTTGCAATGATTGTGCAAATCCACTTTGGTGCAACCAGCCTGCATATTGTCACAGGCTCCTTTTGAGAATACCCCATGGTGCAACTATTGGCACAAAGTGCTGCTTGTATAATTCATGTTGGATTTAAGTCACTGTGTGCCATGGATATCCTTTTGAGAATAGGCCCCCCATTTTACTCTTTCTGTCATTTTGCTCTGGACTGTTCCCTTCGTACCCACCACTGTTCTCTCTTCTCTGCCCTTCATCTCCCTTCTTATGATGCCATGTGCCTTTCCCATTGTGTTTCCTTTATTTCTAAATTCTGGTTTGGTGCTTTTCCCTCCTACTTTCATCCCTTTTAACATCTCCCCCTGTTTCCAGCTACCCTCTCCACAGTAGTAATTTACATTCTCTCTTTATTGAAAAACTACTGCTGGTCAGTCTGCTTTCTCTTACCATTTCCCTAAGCTCTGGTCCTCTCTGCCCATCCCCATTTGATCTGCTTCTTTTGTCTTCTCCTTAAAGTCTTCCCTTGTAACTGTCTTTGACCCTCTTACTCTAAATCATACTTTGTCTTCTCCCCTCTCATCTTTTTATCATGCACTTTAGTCTATTTCTCAACTGAAATGTTTTCTCTTGCTATCATGTCTCTATACCTGATTTGTATATCTTTGTTTAATGCTGATTTTATGACTGTTCTATTGGTTTTGCTTATGACCTTCCACATCCCCTTTCCCCCAGAATACATGTGGAAATGAGCTGTTATCAGCTTTTTATGTCTTTCCTGGTGAAATGTTTGAAATAAATCAATCATTAATAAATAAATAAAATAGGTTTCTGAGCGCACAAAAATCCTGGGTAACCAGGTAATCAAGAGGAGCTAGTCACCCATGTTCTCTGTATGAGACCAGCAGAATTTTCTTAATTTGTGCAGCTGAAGCTGCTAGAGTGCTGCTTCTCGCTAGAGTGGGAGCAGTGAGTAGAGATGCAGCAAAGTTTTAATTCACCTGCATAGTGAACATGAAGTGATCCACTTTGAATTTGCGTATCACTATGTGAAATCTCCATTAAAAAGCTGAAATTAGCCTTACTTGGCATTGTCCACTTCGAGTTCACTTTGAGTTACAATTTGATATGGTGAAGTTGGTAAAAAACAGGCCACTGATCACATGCTTGACTGTTTTTGCTGGTCTGCATGTCACATGATTCAGGGAGGCAGTTAAATAGGCAGGAAGTCAGTGTTTTACTTTCACTTTCTTTGAGCGCCCCACTACGGCATTAGCTCTCATCTGGTGCTGAGTCCATAGTGCCACGTTCCTGCTCTTGAGATAAGAATGCTGGCCTCCCAGTGCCCAGATGGCTACCCTTTTTGCCACGCTTCACACTTGCTTGGCAAAGATGGCAGATGGCCACTGTTTCATCGCTACCATCATGTAGGAAAAAATCCCAAACTAGGTATTTTAATGCCCTACTCTTCATATGTTGCTTCTGGGGTTGCATATGAAACAGCAGTTTTGTTGGTGTTGAAATGTGGGGAGTACCGCATGATTTCTGTTGTTGTGCATGCTTGGACTTTGACAGAACATCACAATTGATGACTATTACTTCAGGGCCAGCAACAGACGCAACTACATCAGAACTCTGAGGAGGGGAGGACTGACGAACTGACTGTTTAAAAACAGCCACCTTCACTTTCATTTTATCCGGTTCCCAAATGGGGTCACTAGCATCATCATCATAATCATCATCCACAAATTCACTTTGGTTGCTATTCTTCTGTGGAGATATTCCAACCACAGCCTCAATGCTATCATCCACACTTTTTTCATCAACATCTGAATGTTTGGATGACCTAACCTCAAAATCAGTGGAAACATGAGACTGTGAGTCATTAGCATGTTCAGAATCATGTTCCACTACTGTGGGAAGTGGGACATCAACTACACTCAAGTCTGCGGATTCAACAACATTTTTCCCACCTGATAAGTTTGTCTGGGTTTAACTGGCAGCACTACTCATGCTCATATCAACCATGCTGTCACTAACTTTACTACCAGCAGGGACAACAGCATCTCCAACCAGCACTGAAGTGACTGATTTCACTGAGAACAACAGAGTCAGAGAAATCCCTTTACTTGCAGCAACTGCGACCTTTCCCTTCTGCTCTGTACAACCACGGACATGACCACTACTCTTAACACTGCTAGACTTGCTAATAGCCCCTCATGAACCTGCCTCATCATCACAACTTCCAGTGCTAATAGCCTTCTTGGAAGCAGCGTCATAGCCAGAAACATCTTTGCATGAACATCTCTTAGCGAGTTTGTTTTAAGATTACACAGACAATTAACAGCAACTTATTATTTCTGCTGTTTTGTGGGGATGGGAAGCAAAAAATGAAAGAGATGCAGATGCACAGGCACAAGTAACACAAGACCTTAACCAGTACTCAAAAAGCCAAAAGTAAAAAAATATCTTGTTTTGTGGGGGGTGGGGGCAGCTTTAGCTACACAAACAGAAACAGGGAAAAATATTGCAGACAGGCTGAGAAATTCAGAGTAGTGCTATTGTCATGCTGCAATAACATTTGTATCAATTTTTCAGTAAACAACAATACAGTCTTTCAAAATGACTGAAAAAAATGCCCAGCAAGCAGAAAACAACTATAAAAAATTAAGTAAAGTTGTGCCTGAACACACAAATAATAAAAAACTAGTAAGCAAAAGTTGGATGAACTGCCTTTCTCACTAATCTCCCTTCTACACCACAGATCCACCCCTCCCCCAAAGCACACTTCTACAGTCTGTCAGTACAAAGACTGACTGTACTACGTTAACATTAGATATTCACACAAAATCAATAAATGCAAGATGATGTAAACACATAATGGTTTCCTACATTTGATATACTAAATTTTGACACTAAGTTTGTGGCAAAAATTTGTTTTTAAAGCTTTTTTCGATGGTTTGAATCTCAGAACTCTGAGAGCAAGCTGTCTCCAGCTTTCCACTACACACACTATGCTGAACTGTGGTGGTGCAAAAACATATAAAGCCCATGTGACCTTAAATCCCGTGAATCACTGCAAATTTCACCTTAAAGAGCAAAAAACCAAGGCGAAGTAACACAAAGTCCATAGAGAATAATGGGAACACCGCGTTACTTTGAGATGGGAAGTTTTTCGCATTGCTATGTGGAAAATTACAGGAAATTCAAGTTCTATGCAAAATACTATGCGTAGTGAATTTTAGGCACTTCGGTCACCTCTAGCAGTGAGCCAGCATTCTGGTGAGCCTGCAGTTTGTCCCAGTTTCTATATGTCTTGTCTTGTCCTGTCCTGTCCTGTCCTGTCTGTCTGTTTATCTCTCTCTGTATCTGTCCATCTATCTACGTACCTGCTTACTATCTATCTATCTATCTATCTATCTATCTATCTATCTATCTATCTATCTATCTATCAGCTGTACCTTCCTATTCTATCTTAAGTGGATGGGGATACCCACCCCTGGTACTTCTCTTTTCTACCTCCTATCCTACTGGTTGCCCACCGCCTGTTCTCAACATATTGGTGGTGGCAACAGGGTGCCCTCTTCTGGTGCTACTGATACGTATTCTGACACTGGGGTGCTGAATCCCCAGTGTCAGCTAAGTCCATCTGTAAAAAAAGAAGACTTTCCATCATTGATCTATTTCTATTTTTTTAAACCTGCAGAGGAGAAAATGGTCCCTTGCTGATCTGACTCCCCCCCATTCCACTCAACCACATCTCAACCCTAAACACATTACCCACCACCCCACACCCCCGCACACATGCACCCTCACTCACATGAAAGTGTCCCAAAGTGTGCATCCACACTCCAGCAAATGTGATATGAGAAAACAAGGTAAGTCTGTTTCAAAACATTTTGAATTTTTGCTCATAACTTTCTCACTTTTCAACATTTTTACACCAAATTTTCAACACAGCCTTTTTTGCAGACAGCACCTCATGAACAACGTAGATGAAAATTTTAAAATCCATCCAGAAAGGTGATTTCACAGTTGGTATGCAAGACCACCTTTTGGGCAGGATTTGAAAATTGTCATCTATCAGGTTCATGAGGTAGGGTCATAAGAAGACTATGTTGACAATTTGGCATACAGATATGGTAAAATGATTATATTATCAGTGAACATTAAACAATTTCAATGCTTACTTATAATGCTGTTAGTTTCCAATATTGTTTCACCAAACTTCCATCATGGCTTTTTCTTACAGGGCACCCACCTCATGAACAATGCAGTTGAAATTTTTCAAATATGTGCTGAAAGGTGACTTCACAATCACTCCATGAAATCATATTTATGGCAGAATTTGAACATTTCAGTTACTGGGTTCATGAGATGGGAGCATAAGAAGGCTATACTGAAAATTTGATGTAAAAATATGATAAATGACCAACTTATGAGTGAATACTGAAATATTGAAATAGTTCAATGCTCACTCATAGCTTCATTATTTTTCAATATTTTACCACTAAACATTCAACATGGCCTTTCTGGGACCCTACCTCATGAACAAGGCAGTTGAAAGTTTTCAAATATGCACCAAATGGTGATTTTGGACTAACTCTGCAAAATCCTGTTTTGCATGGGATTTGAAAATTGTCACCTACTGGGATCATGAAGTGGGGTCATAAGAAGGCTATGTTGAAAATGTTGGGTACAAATATGGTTAAATGATCAAGTTATGAGTGAACATTGAAATATTACAAAGTTCACTCATAACTTCACCAGTTTTCAATATTTTGATTACAAATGTTCAATATAGCTATTTTTTCATACCACTTCATAAACATGACAGCATCATTTTCCATGGATGAGATGTGTTTTCACTCTTGATGTACGAAATGACATTTCCACCAGTATTCTATAAATGCCAAAGTCATGTTGATATGGGGGAGTCATGAAATGACTGTCTATAAAATCTGGGGTACAAATCTAAGAAATATATAATTGTTAAGAAGCATTGTGTATAGTACCAGTCTTTTCCCCACAAGGTAGTGCTTTGTGATCCTGTGCCACTGAGCTGAGTTATTAGTAAAGCTCAGTGAGCCAACTGGATGGGCTGTTGCTAGGGGAATGGTGCCGACATGTAACACCACCCCCCAACCTGGGAATGGAAGGTGTAGGGTTGCCAACACGGGCCAAAGTGCTATACAGTGAAGAGACTCCTTCTCTTGGCATAGGGTCCTCTACCTCTACACTCATGGGTGTCAGAGGACCCTGCACTGTGGCTGACAGATGGACTGTTTTTGCTGTGCGTATGCATCTGGGGCCACATGAAATCACAGGTCCCAAAGAGCCCAGTGCTCCTGCAACCAACCAGACAGGCCTGTAAATTCTTGACATACTTTGGTGCATGGCCCACAGGACCCAGCTCTTCCTTTGGCACCTGTTTGATTAAGGATACAAAACAGCAAGACCACACAAACAATTAGCCATGATCAAGTAAGACAAACAACGTACAACTGTTTCCAGATGCAGTAGCACTGATGTGCTACCTTTGTGGACTTGTATTTATAGCATAAATACTGCAAGACATACACACTCACTTGTTGCTGCAGATAGAAATCCACAATACTCAAATCACAACACTGCTTCAATGTGCAGAAGCACAGGCTTCTGCAGCCACAGATGTAAATCCATGACACACAAATTACAAGAGTTCTTTCATCTGCAGAAGAGCAGACCCATATGGGACCAATGCTT
Source organism: Neoceratodus forsteri (assembly GCA_016271365.2). Lineage (NCBI taxonomy): Eukaryota > Metazoa > Chordata > Ceratodontiformes > Ceratodontidae > Neoceratodus > Neoceratodus forsteri. Next base: position 1,244,366,201 of record CM057458.1, on the reverse strand, counting down.
CTGTAGCCTCATGTACTCATGAACACTGCAAAACATACACACTTCATGGGCCTGCACCTTTGTGGCCACAGATGTAAGTTATACACACCAACCTCAGGCTGCAGAAGTGCAGTTGCCATAAAATCAATGATACCACAATTGCAACAGTACTTTTCTGTTCAGAAGTGCAGGTCCCTGGGGGACCTGCACCTTTAGCTACAGAGGTAAGACACACACTGAGTTCTAGCTCCAGAAGGGCGGGCACCTGTGGTGCCTACAATTATGCAGATGGAAGTACTGTTGCTATGTGGGTATCATGGTTTCATCAGCAGATCTAGAGATTTTTCAAAGGGGTAACAATTTGTCAGTTATGCAGCTACATATAGAAAACCATGCACTGGCAGATCATGCTATCTAGTGAGCTAATTCATATGACATGCATGAGTACATGTGACTGCAGAGGTGCACAGCCCCTGTGGGGCCTTCTGTCTGCAGAAAGGCAGGCCTCTCATTGCCACACATATTTATGCTCACAGTACGATACACACACATGTGTGGGGTCTGTGCTTATACAGCTGCTGATACTAGTCCACAGAGGTAGCACATCAGTGCCACTCCATTTGCATCACCTGAAAACATTTCTGAGTTATTTGTCTTAACTGAAGATGGTGGTCAGTAATTGCTTGCGTGATCATGTCCTTTTGCTTCTTGGGGAGTGGTGGTGGTGGGGAGTAAGGGATGGAAACTTTAATGCAATATTTCCCTACTTTTGTTGCTTTAAGTTGAACCCTAACTGGTGCATCAACACAGCATTTGCAAAGAATCTAATCCATCCATCCATCCATCCATCCATCCATCCATCCATCCATCCATCCATCCATCCATCCATCTATCTATCTATCTATCTATCTATCTATCTATCTATCTATCTATCTATCTATCTATCTATCTATCTATCTATCTATCTATCCATCTCTCTGTCTGTCTGTCTTTCTGTCTGTCTGTCTATCTGTCTATCTATCAGTCTATTTATCTATCTATTTATAACAGTAAGGGATGTGCCGTAGCCTTACCAAAAAATATTACTGTTATTTTCCCCCATGTGCAGTTTGATCATATGACATCATGAATGGGGAAGCCATGAGAGATACTAAAAGTCAAAGTGCACAAGGGAAAATAACACTGATATTTTTATTGAGGCCATGCCATATTCAGTTTATGCAATGTTCCTAGTTTTGTTTTGGTTTCGAGTTCTTTTTTTGTACCTCAGTGTACAGTTATTCAGTTTCAGTTTAGTGGGTTTGTATAGCCAAGCAGTGATTCTGGATGACTGAGCAGTTGTGGTCATCAGTGACGCACATGATGCTGCTGCTGCAAGGGTCAGTGTGCATTATGTCATCGCATCACTCATGGTCATCTCTCTTAATGGTGGGATGTGCCTGGTGGAGAGCCTGATGTGTCTGATGGCAGTGGACTGCAAGAAAGTGTGGCTGAGTGGTGGCATCTGCTTTATGCAGGTGCTGCTCTGTGTTGGGGAACTGTTCTGATCAGCATGGGAGGTAATATTGGTGGCATTAATAGATACATACATAAATACATAGACAGTGTCGGCAGATAAGGGCCTATGGCCCACCCAGTCTGCCCATTTAAGTTTGTAAGTTCAGTTTATGTTTTCCAGGAAGTCTGTTGCCCCTTACCCCTGACCTCCAAAATTCCTTTATGTCTATCCCATGCATTCTTAAATCCCATGATTGTTTCAGCCCCCACCACTTCCTCTGGCAGGGTGTTCCACTTGTCCACCACCTGTTCTGTGAAGAAATTCTTCCTCACGCTTCCTCTGAATCGCCTCCCTCCTCCACTTCATCCCATGCCTCTAGTCCTGGAACATCTTTTCACTTAAAAATAGTGCATTCCTGCACCCTGTTCCTCCCTGTAAGATACTTGCATGTCTCTATCATATCCCCCTGCCTCCTCCTCTCCTCCAGGGAGTACATGTTCAGTGCCTTCAACCTGTCCTCATAGGACTTGTGATGCAATCCATGCACCATCTTTGTTGCCCTCCTCTGAACCTTCTCTACCCTGTCCATGTCCTTACGTAGGTAAGGTCTCCAGAACTGCACAGTGTACTCCAGGTGCGGCCTCACTAGTGTCTTGTATAGTGGAATTATGACCTCCTTTCCTGCTGGTGATGCCCTGCCTATGCATCCCAGCATCCTATTTGCTTTACCTGCTGCCTTATCACGCTGTTTCCTGCCTTGAGGTCATCAGAGATGATAACTGCAAGATCCTTTCCTGCTTGGTGCATGCTATATCCTCACCCCCAACTGATATATTGTGCCAGGGTTTTTGTGCCCCATATGCATTATCTTGCACTTCCTTGCATTGAATTTCAACTGCCAAACCCTGACCATTCTTCAAGTTTCTGCAGGTCCTTCTCATTCTGTCTACACCTCTGGTGTGTCTACTCTGTTACAGAGCTTTGTGTCATCAGCAACAGTGAAATTCTGCCTTCTAGGTCCTACGCAATGTCACTGATGAAGATATTGAATAGTACCGGTCCCAGCACTGATCTCTGTGGTACCCCACTGGTCACTCTTCCCTCTGTGGAGTGACAGCCATTTACCACCACCCTGTGTGTCCTGCTGCCCAGCCAGTTACCTACCCACCACACTACTGTCCTGCCCACACCCATATTCCCCAGTTTTAATGGATTGAATTAATGAATGGGGAGAACATGGAATGATAATGAGAGTTACATGGCATGTTTTTACAAGATTTTAAATTGAAAAAAGAATTGAATGTGTGGAAAAGCACTATGTGGTGAGACTGAAAAAGTGAAAGTGGCTGCCTGAAGTTAGCTAATGATTGAGCTGGGAGGGTTTGAATCTGAAATGTGCTGCTTGTGCAGCCAGTCATGATCAACTATGTAGAAAAAATATACCATGGGGACTCAGAGTGATGATAAATGCAATATTCTCACTCTAGGTCCCGTATAATCAAAATGTATCACTGATACAGTGTTGCCAACATTTATCCTCATACACGATGCTTGTATATATATATATATATATATTTATATATTATATACATAGTGGGCTGGATATTCAAAGGCTGGCGCACGCACAGGGTTGCTTCCATGCAAGTCCTGAATTAGCCATTCGCGATATTCAGCAGGAGGCAGTTGCGCCCCCCCAAGTCATGCTGAGGAACAGCGCAATGCTAATGAAGGCATGCTCAACATATCTAGACTGCCTTGTACAGTATGGGCTGCATGCCCGTTGGCTCTTGCTCTGAACCAATGGGCGTGCAGCCCTATCGAACTGTCAGTCGGCGGGCAGGCGGGCGGCGCAGGCGGGTGGGTGCTGCCACCGCCGGCTGATGGGGAGTGGAGTGGTGGGCTCCATTGGTGGGTGGGGGAGGGCCACCAGATCACCAGGAAATTGACTTGGGGTTTGACCTTATGCCCGTGATCGGGCTTCGCGGGTCCACTGACCACCAGGGATATTGGTCTTGGAGGGGGATTTGATCTTATGCCCACGATCGGGCCAGTCAGGGGGTTCATTACTGTAATGCCCATGATCAGGCCAGTGGGGTTAATACTGTTATGCCCGCGATCAGGCCAGTCGGGGGTTTAATACTGTTATGCCTGCGATCGGGCCAGTCGGGGGGGGAGATTTACAGTGGGCTGCAGGGGGCGTCGGTCCCCGACGGCTGCTGCCTGGCAGGGCGCCAGGCACAAGTTATCTGGGATCGGCGTACCTGCATGCTAATGGCATGCAAATGGAGCTGTAAGTAGATGCAAATGGCCCCCCTGTGCCTTGCATAACTTATGGCCCCATTTGCATGTCACCTTTTGAATATCGGAAATTTGCGCATGGCGTAATGGAACTTGCGCCACCGCAAGATCTGAATGCTCCACTCGACCACTTCGTAATGGTGCAAGTTCCACTGTACACGACAGTGGTTGTGGTTAGGGCGAGATTCAAAGGAGTTGCTCAATAGTGCAACTCCATTGAATATCGCCTGGCCACACCCCAGCGCAACTTTTTGAGCAGGAAGGGCTTGCACCACAGAATGGTGCAGTTTGAATATCCAGCCCATTATAAATATCTAATATATATGTACATATTTATGCAATGGGGTGGAGATAAACAGAGTGTAAGAAATCCATTTATCTGAGTAACTGTGTACATAAAGTTCATTTATGTATACAGTACTTACGTTATCTTATCAGCCATTTATCTATGCAGTGCTTATGTCATTTAGAATGTTCGCCCTCGGTAGCAGTATTAACTATATTCAAATGCGAATAACTTTAAAATGAAAAATGATTGCATGGTACTGTGAGCATGAAAATTGTTCAGCACGGAAATATCTACAAAATGAGTTGTGTTTTATTTATTGATACCTTTTAGATTTTTTGATAATTAGCAAAAACACAGCAGAAATTCATATTTTTATTTCATTTTGTCCTCAAACAAATGTAAATAACTTAAAAATGAAAAATGATCACATGGTACTGTGAGCACAAAGTTTATTCAGCATAGAAATATCTACAAAATGAGTGGTGTTTCATTTATAGATACTTTTAATTTTTTTCAGAATTAGCAAAAAACAGCAGAGAATTCAATTTTTGTGCACTTTTTCATCAAACAAATGCAAATAACTTAAAAATAAAAAATGATAGTATGGTACTTTGAGCGCAAAAGTTGTTCAGCATAACAATAACTACAAAATGAGATGTCTTTCATTTCTAGATTATTTTTAGATTTTTTATAATCAGCAAAAAATGACAGAGAATTCAATTGTATATTCACGTTTTTGACTAACAAATTTCTCCCTACAAAAGCAAAAACAAAACAATTACATGAATGGAATATGCAATGGAAAATTCATGTAATAAATGATTTATCTGCACTTGAGCAGTTTGACCTCAGACACCTCACTTGTGGCTTATGCCACTCATGTAGTTACCTGAGGTCAGACTGCTCTTGTGCAGATAAATCATTTATTACACTTGCTTCCATTGCATATCATCTATCTATCTATCTATCTATCTATCTATCTATCTATCTATCTATCTATCTATCTATCTATCTATCTATCTATCTATCTATGTGAAATACAATATAGCTATGTTTTGTGTGTGTGTGTTATCTAATAAACTTTTGTAGAAGTATAAAGTCTAGTTATAAAATGACATACTGTGGGCCAGATATTCAAAACTTTGAGACAGGCAAAAACCATTTGCGCAGGTTTAGCGCAGGATTAGCGTGGGTCTGCTATATTCAAAAGGCCAAATAGCACAGGCAAACTGCATTAGCGCTGGGCAAAATCATAATGTATGCAAGGGGCAAATTGACATGAATACAGGTGCAATGCTATATTCAGCAACTAGCACCCCACTAAGTGGTTTTGCGTGACTTACCGAGACACTTAGCGTGGTGCACATTACCACCCAGGAAAAGCTTGTCTTAACCCCGGGCAATCAGCTTTGCGCAGTGTTTGCGCAGCTTTTGCATGGCTTTGCATGACTCTAACAAATAAATATGACACATAGACAAAGCCAAACATAGCGGAAACATGCTGCTAACTGATGGCATCTCAACGATGCTGTCATCTGCCACCAGTCCCAACCATGCCAGGCAGTAAGTGGTGACCCTGCCGCCAGTGGACAGCATGGCATTGTGGCCATACAGCACACACCTGGGGACCACTCTTCTGTGGACACCAACAGATAGCCAGCACACACATGCAGCACTGTGGGCATGGAGGATGTTGAGGGGGGAGTGTATGGGTGGCCAGGCTATGCCACAGACCAGGTGTGGCCACACAGCTGGGACACATCATGCAGTGCACATGGGCCAATAGTGGAAATACCCCAACACCAGTGTGGCTTTCTGATAATATGTGCCCCCCCGGCTACATACCGCACAGCTGTACAACTGCCACAGCACACAAAGCCGGACATGTATATGTCACTGTGAGCATCCCATGCCAGAGGTGCAGCATCTGTGGGTCACACAACAGTGTAACAGTAATGTCCACTGTCAGTAAACACCTGCAGGTTGGGCCTCTCACTGTGTATAGTGAAATCATCATCACTGCCCTACACACCATAGGCATTGCTGTGTCCACACACTACTGGCCCCCTTGCTACTGTAGTGTCTGCTGTGCACTGTAGCATGACCTACAATGTGACAGTTGCATGCAGCACCACCACCATCTGTGCCTATGCCATGTTGTCCCAGTACAGCTGCAGGCAGCAGCGCATGTGAAAGTACAGTGTTCAGAACTGTATAATATTCCCCAAACTGCACAGCACTAACATGTTTGCGCGGGTTTAGCACAGGGCTAAACCGTTTGCCCAGTGCAAACTACATGCAAATCAGGGCATAATGAGATGTTAATTTGTATGTTTGCCCAGAGATTACCTAAGTAGGCTCATTTACATGTCACTTTTGAATATGGCAAAGTTTAGCACTGAGCAAACGTGTTTGCACCGGGCTAACGATTTAGCCCTGTGATAAACCCCCGCAAACGTGTTAGCACTGGGTCCACACATTTGCTGGCACTCACATAGGCCACATAGTGCACCTCTACCTACCTTCACGTCACTGTGCACTGTTTTGCTGTTGTGGTTTGCACTTTCTAGTTGCCATAGTCAGAGCTGTCTTATTCCAGGGCTAAGTTTGCCCTGCACTCCCAGCCCAATTTGCCCGGCCTCATTCCTATGCTATATTTAGAAGCTGTTTGCCCTGTGCTATTCCTTTTGACTAAGTTTGCCTGCCGGGCAGTGCTAATTTAGTCCCGGGGCAACGTTTTGAATATCTGGCCCTCAATCTGATATCTGATAATAAAAAGGTATGTTTTGTGATACTTTTGTAGTTAGTTTCAGTACATCTTAAATTCAAAGAGTTCTAGCCATTTTTTATTCCCTGTGCAGGTGTGATATGGGATTAAAATAGCAGGTTCCAGCGCCATTCTACATCACAGTTTCTAGAGTTTGATCTATGTGAATTCTCCAGGGAGGAATTCAGCCAATATTTCTAGTCAGTGTGATTTTTTCTTCCTGAGCAAAAGATGGGAATTTGGTTAAACTCATTAGTAAAGATGTTATGGTGTAATACTTCAACAATAATGTTGGACAAAGTGACAAACTTCAAGTTTACAACACTACACAAAGTTTGTCACTTTGCCATTTTACAAACTCTGCTTTTCTCATTAAAAATGCCTTTTTTCTACTCATGCTTTCTTCCACCTAATCCATATAGCACCCCATCCCCCACCACCCTCTCCCCACCATTATGCTTTGAGTGCTCAATTTTACTTTGAAGTGGGAAAGGGCAGATGACACATTGCTGTGTTACTGTAGTTGTGGGAAGGGAGTATTTAATATTACTTTTGTGTAGGAGTGTTGGAAATGGGGTACCTTGTCGACTGGGTTATTTCATTTGTTCTTGTGGAGGAAGGAGGCAATAGGGGATTTCTTTTTGTTTTTTAAATCTATGGTTTGTATAGGGATTTCCTTTATGAAGTGCTCACACTGTGCATTTTTGTGAAGTTCTCACTTCTTGGAGTTTTTACCATTTTGTATAGATTGTTTTTTTCATTTTGCATTATGAAAAGCTCCAACAAATTTCTGGGAAGTGCATAAAATTTGCAAATTGTTCCATAAGTGAAGTATAGTTACTTCAGACATTTTTAAGGATTGCTGGTGCCCCTGTGATCTGGATACATATTGATAAATACTTAACTAGGTTATATCACTTCACATTTGACCTGAGTGAGTCTGATACAAATTCTGCCACCTCCAGAAGTGCAAAGCAAGTTAAAGAATTACAAAGCATATTTTTTGGCTTTCACTAAGATTTTTAATGAGCTAATCATTGATATATACCACCAAATTCAGTATACTCTAAATGTTAAATTGGAGTTTTAAAGCTCACACACACAGACAGACAGACAGACACACACACACACACACACACACACACACACACACACATTAGCAGAGTTAGATACATCACCAGACATGAAAAGAAAATGAAGATTTCACCACTACTTAGTGATCTGCACAATTACGTTTCCAGGGACTCTAAGTACAGTAAAACATGGGTCTAAAACATGAATATTTCCCCTTTGGAATCTCAGTGTAAAACCAACTCAGGATATAAATGAACTGAGCAGGCTTTCATATGAATTTGATGTTTTGACTGAAACACAAGGGGACCTTTTTTATTATTTTGTATAAATCACATTATTTCCAATGGATCACCAATTGCTCGATTTTCTCTAGAAAGAAACCGCTTATGGTAGCTTTCATTCTGAAGCCTCATATCTGTTTCTATATTGCACAAAAATCCAGGTAGCTCTATCCCATATTATGTTTGGGATCTCAGATCAGTTCCATGTGGGCAGAATCCCAGACTGTTTATGTACAACCAACACCTCATAATTTAGTCTGTGCTTTAAAAAGGCTTAGGATCGTATGAGTATGAATAATGAATTATGTTCTTATTCCAGGGAAGTCAGTTCATCCAGGTCAAGATTGAATTGCGTCTTGGAATATTGGGGAGGAAAAGTGCACAAATTAAACTGGACAATACTGTATCATTATTATGAGGTCTGCTTTTGTATTCAATGTCATCAACTCTTACCTTCCACAACTGCTCATTTCTTTACAAAGAATAAGAAAAAATGTAAGTAAAGTTGCAACTAGACTTCTTAGCGACTGAAAGCACAGCACAGCATTCAAGTGATCTGTTCCTGTGATGGGAATTTTTGTCTCAAAAATGTCAACTCTCTTTAGAAACCAACGAACAACAAACATCAATTTGTTGCTCACTAACATTGAAATAAAGCTTACCTCAGAAGCAAATCATCAATATTTAAAGGTAAACAATTCACAGAGCTGATCCATATAAAAAAGGCATACTACTATGCTTTTTATGACAGGATAGCCAAATCTGTGTTAAATAGTCATTTCATACATTTTCTAACTTTTCCAAGTCCCATAAGGAAAAGATCTATATTGTTTTTTTATATCTGAAATATGTTCCTGCATCACTAAATATGTTTTATACATTTGCCAGATACATTCACACTTTTCAGATATATTTTGAGATATACTCTAGATATTTTCAGAATGATCCAAGATGTATCATATTTGGGAAACATCTTTGCTTTGTATATTTCACAAATATTTTTTTGATATTATATTTCAAAATTCCAGTTTTTGTTTCTTCAATGTTATGTCCTTGAATAAAATCAAAAATACTTATCTTACCCCTAATGACATGGTTATTAATGGCATCCATTGTAACAATCCTCAACCATTGCAAACTTTTTCAATGTGCAATTTTCTGACTTAACAAAGTTTACTTCCTTTTCCCTGTAGCACAAATTTCAAGCATCCTTCTGAATATCTCAGTCCCCCTCTTCTATTTTAAGCCTATAATGTAAGAAGAAGTCATTAGGCTACTCAATACTATCTCAGCGAACATGGCTCCTGGCTTCAATACTCTCAAGCCTAGGCTTTCAAAACTCACCTCCCCTTTCATAACTGCTCCCCTAGCAAAGATATCTATTCTCTCCCTGTGCCACAGTCAATTTCTGGATATCTGGAAGATAGCTAGAATCATCCCTGTATTTAAAAAAGAGGACCCCAAAGACCTCTCATACTATAGACCCATTGCTATCCTGTCTGTCTTCAGCAAGTAAAACAAAAACCAAATAAATAAAATATCTGTGCATAAACATTATTGCAGTTTCTACACATTTTGCCTTTTAGGTAAATGTATATTTTGAATCTATCCAACATATATATTCTGAGTTAATAATATATTTTCATTTTTGGTTTCCCTTGTAAGATCTAACTATATAAAAACACAAAAACATATTCATAACATATTTTAAATTCTACCCATATGGAAAAGAACAATACTGTATTTTGTTAATATGTAAACCATATATGGCAGTGTCAGGGTGGCTCAGTTGGTAGCACATCAGCCTCTGGACCAGAAGGTCATGGGTTCTCATCCCACACCGGGATTGGACTTGCACCTAAAAATCGCTGGCATCTGAGTGCAGTATTGGGGGGTGCTGTACTGCTGGGGTGTGGCGTCCTTCAGATGAGGTGTTAAACCGAGGTCCCTTCTGCCCATCCTGGTGTTGTCCTGGTGGGTGTCTAGGTGGAATTAAAAGAACCCAGGGCACTCTTCGCAAAAGAGCAGGGAACATTCCCGGTGTCCTGGCCAACATTCCCCTTCCCATAAACCAGTTCATGCAATTATCCAGGCTCTGTGTAGGTGATGATGTGCGATATGGCTGCCGCCACCACACATTCAGTCACTTCACTACCAGTCTAGCATTGCTTGTAAAGCGCTTTGGGATACTGTGTATGAAAAGCACTATATAAATGCTGATTCTTCTTCTTCTTCTTCTTCTGTATCAGAATATGCCTAAGTATAACACATACTTCAGATATCTGTGCATTATACTATCAATGAAAATATTGTGTTGTACTTTGTAATGTTTTTTATGAACTTTAATGAAAACTTATAGTTTTATGCAAGCTTAATTTTATTCTGTAATTTCTACAGTAAGTGTGTGTAAGCAAACATATTTTTAATAGATTGGAGATGTATTTTCTGAGATATATTTCATATATGTTAAAATAGATTTGGTCTGATATACATCTGGAAAGTATCTGCAATTGATGTATTGTTTATTCTATTATATATATATTGATAATATATTTAAATATATGTTTTATAGCTTATAAATATGACTGAATATGTATATATATATACATTTATATATATATAGGCCCAGATATTCAAACTGCACCAGGCTGTGGCACAAGCCTGTGCGCTGCTCAAATTTTTTGTACAGGGGTGTGGCCAGGGCGATATTCAACGGAGCTGCACTATGGCACAACTGCTTTGAATATCACACCCTGGCCACCCTCACTGTGCATGGTGCAGTGGAACTGTGCCAGCGCAAGTGGTCAGAGTGGAGCATTGAGATGCGGTGGCACAAGTGCCATTACGCCATGCACAGCACCTGCGATATTCAAAGGGTGATATGCAAATTGGGCCATAATTTATGCAAGGTGCATGGGGGGGCCATTTGCATCTGATTATGGCCCCATTTGCATGCCATTAGCATGCAGGTGCGCCGATCCCTGATGACTTGCACCTGGCACCCTGCCAGGCAGCAGCCGTCGGGGACTGATGCCCCCTTCAGCCTGAACGCGGGACATCCCATAAGGGACATAGAACGTCTCCTATCCCTGGTGGTCCAGTGGACTGTGCTTAGCCCGATCGCGGGCATAACTGTATCCCCCGAAGTCCAATATCCCTGGTGGTCCAGTGGACCGTGATTAGCCCGATTGCGGACATAACTGTATCCCCCCCTGAAGCCCAATATCCCTGGTGGTCCAGTGGACTACGAACCCGATCGCGGGTGACATTCCTCACCCCAAGTCCGAAATCCCTGGTGATCTAGTGGACCCCCACCCCACCCTCCCACTGGGCCCACCACCCTGCCCCCCCGTTAGCGGCGGGTGGCAGCCCCACCCACCTGCCACACGCCGCCGCCGGCTGATAGCTCAGTATGGCTGCACCCGATTGGTTCAGAGCATGAGCCAATGGGCGCAGAATCATACAGTACTAGTCAGTCCAGGTATGTGAATGAATTCATTTATATATCTGGACTGACTGAGCACGGAGTGGCGCTACGCCCATTGGCTCGCGCTCTGAACCAATGGGCGGCAGCCATACTGAGCTGACTGTCAGTCGGTGGGCAGCGGGGCGGCAGGTGGGGTGCTGCCGGCTGATGGGGAGCGGGAGGGGGCCCAGTGGGCAGGTGGTGGGGGGTCCACTAGATCACCAGGATTTCAGACTTGAGAAGGTGAGGAATGCCACCCATGATCGGGCTCCATGCGGTCCACTGGACCACCAGGGATATTGGGCTGGGATAATTATGCTCAAGGGATCGGGCTAATTCATGTCCACTGGACCACCAGGAATATTGGATTTTGGGATACTGATGCTCATGTTGGCTACTCCTGGTCCACTGGACCACCAGGGATATTGGACTTTTGGGGGGGGATACTGATGCCCACAATTGGGCTACTCCCCTTCCACTGGACCACCAGGGATATTGGACTTCGTAGGGGATACTGATGCCCGCTATTGGGCTACTCCTGGTCCACTGGACCACCAGGGATATTGGACTTCGAGGGGGGAATACTGATGCCCTTGATCGGGCTACTCCTGGTCCACTGGACCACCAGGGATATTGGACCTTGGGGGGGGATACAGTTATGCCAGCGATCAGGGCATGGGGGGGTGCTGCCAGGAACAGCGGGAACAGCCAATGGCCACACACAGGTGGCAGCTGCTTTGTTGTGCCCTGCAATGGGGCAGCTCACCTGTGGGTGGCCCTCGACTTGTTCCTGTTTTTTTCAGGTGTAACTTTGTGCAGGCGCAGGTAGGGGTTGTGCCTGCATAACTCTGCATGCCCGGGCTGAATATCGGGTTGTGCAGTTTATGCATGGGCACGCCCCCCCCCCGTCTGTGCCTGCATACATTACTGATGCACCCCGGTGCATCGGGATTTGTGTGGCGCACTTTTACCTTTTAAATATCGCACCGGGGGGCATCAGTGGGTTGTGCATGGCACAACACCATTGCACCATGTGCAACCCTTTTGAATATCTAGGCCATAGACTACATTCAGTAGATACATATTGAATGCACTATTTCTACATATCCTCTTATACTAAAATAGGTATACAAGCAAAGAAGGCAGCTCCAAAATGCATTGGTGCTCACAACAGCACTCACAGTGAAAGTTAGGCATACTTGCACACACACACACACACACACACACACACACACACACACACACATATAGACACACACACATGCACATACTCTCTCTCCCCCCCCCATCACACACACATCAGATCAGGAACTGCAAAAGACAATTCTTAGATTTTCTACCACAAAGTTTATTTGTACAAAAAATTAAATGTTATAAAACAGAAGCTAAAAGTGGCAATAGCAAAAAATGGACCTTCCCACAGGATTGACATCTCATGCTGCTCTCGCACTTCATCAAGCACAGTGAAAAATATTGGTCCTGTGGGGACATCTGTTTTTCACTATTGCTACTTTTACCCTTAGTTTTAAAATGGTTTCTTTACTATACAAATAAACTTTGGGATGGAAAATCCAAGAGGTGCCTTCTGGAGCTCCTGGTCCAGTGTGCATGTGTGCCTAACTTCTGTTGTGAGTAGAATATGTATTTTTTTACTTGCAAGATACAGTATGTATAGAATATATGTAGAATATATATTTTTATATATGTCAAATATATCTTTGCAAATGCCTGCTGTGGTACTGTCTACGTATTTGCATAACTAATTTACATATTTCAAAAGTACAGTTTATCAACTGAAATTATGGAAATTTCTATTTTTAAAATAGTTTTGAACTGACAGCATTAGCTTACAGTGTTATAAAACTTCAAATTTTATAAAATATATCTCCTGTAGCATATTCATGAAGGAGTCAGCAAAGTCAAATGACAGGAATACTCAGATGATATTAATCTTTTGTATAGTCTCAGAATCAAGTCTATCCCTATTTCTGCACAGGAGACTGACCCTCTTTCCAATGTTCCCAGTCAGGTGATCCAAATGCTTATTTCCAGATTTGGCTGTATCCCTCCAGAAGCCAATATACTTGTATGCTTCTATGGTCTCCAACTAGGATAAATTTTCTGCATAAATCACAATTTCTGGAGAACATTTAAGTTTAGTTTGCTGTCCAAAAATCATTTACTTTGTCTTGGTGGCATTTAAGCACAGTTTAGATTCCTTAAAGAATGCCTGGAGTTCATTAGAGCTCCTTTGCAAGTTGTTCTGAATAGAAACAGAAGATTTACTTACCATATAAATAGTGTAGTTCATGTAGAAATTATATTTAATTTCACCAACACTGTTTCCCAACTCCCTTAGATATAAAAGTCGCCCCATCACAGAACCCTGGTGGACTATCCTTATTATTGCAGGAGACCCTGATTATGACCCAGTAGAACATACAATGCAGTAAACTGAGAATACAATACAACAAATACACACCCATTATACAAAATACTGTACAATGAATTGCAAGTATACCACAGTCTCAAATGACATTTGGAATTATCAATACAAAATAGTTTCTTGATAAATAAGACCTAAATCAATGTACAATGGTGTGAAGAGCATTCCGGTCTTTGAAAACCTTATACAGGAATGATCACTGTGCCAGACCGGATTTGTACAATGGTAACTTTAGGATACAGGTAGATGCAGATTGTGTTACACATTTAGAATTATGAGAATGAACCAAGTCCCTAAATTTTAATTTTACAGTATCATGCCAAAATCTCCCTAAAGAAATTAAACTAAAATAAAAACTGTGATACTCAAAATAAAACTAGTTTAATGAATAATATAATGAATAATGATGAGTTAACTTAGGACAAGATGAAACAAAATGACATGAATTATGATAATCTGTTTAACTCTATTTAGAGATATCTCCACAGCAGCTAAATACATAGCATGTTCCTAGTCAATTATAGATAAAATTAGTTGTATGAACACTGATTTTTAGTTATAAGAAAGACAATTCCTAATACTATGGAGTAAACCTGATCGAAGATTAATAGTTTTAACTAAAACTCAATATACTAACATACTAAAATGCCAACAGAGTAGGCTTCATGGTCTATCAAGTCTGTTCAAGAATCAGTACCCATGATGGGCACTGTTGCTGCCTTCCCTGCCTCTCCCTTGGATCCCTCTCCCCCCCATCTGAAGTTCCCCCCCAGTTTTTGCATTACTCAGCTTCACCCTCCTCCTATACCTGCCCCAGCCTCTCTTGAACCCATCCACAGAATCCACATCTACCAGTTCCTCAGGCAGTGCATTCCATGATTCCACCACCTTCTCAGGTTGAGCTCCTCAAGTCTCTCCCCATATAATCTTTCTCCTAGGCCCTGTAACATTCTGGTTGCCCTCCTCTGGATCCTCTCCAGGAGTGCAATGTCCATTTTTAAGTGCAGATGCCAAAACTGCATGCAGTATTCAAGGTGAGGTTTAATCAGGCAATTATACAGAGGGAGAAGCACATCCAGGGTTCTTGAGGTTATCCCCTGGCAATGCAACACAGCATTTTATTTGCCTTGGCCGCAGCCCTCCTACAGTGCTCAGAGTGGTTCATTTTGGCATCCATCACCTCCCACAGGTCCCTCTCCCTACTCAAATCTTGCAGTGTATCCCCTCCCAAAGTGTACACAGGAGCTGGATTCCTAAGCCCCAGGTGAAGAACCCTGCATTTCCCTGTGTTAAATTTCAGTTTCCAGGTACATGAATACCACTCCAGGGCCTCCAGGTCCTCCTGTAGGGCTGCTCTACCCTCTTCCCCATCCACCACTGCCCCCAGCTTCGAGTCATTTGCAAAGAGGCTCATTTCATTTCTTATACTTTTTCTGATGTCTGAGATGAAAGCATTAAACAGGAGTGGGCCCAGAACTAATCTCTGTGGGACCCTGCTAATGACCCTTCTAGATGAGACTTCCCCTCTACCACCACCTTCTGAGTATGCCCAGATAGCAGAGTCCCTATGCACCTAACCATCCATTTCCCCACCTCCATTTCCCCCAGCTTGCTCAGCAGCCCAGTATGAGCTACTGAATCCAATGCCTTGCTGAAGTCTATAAAGAGGACATCCACCAACCTTCCCATGTCCAACGCCTTTGTCACCCAATCGTAGAACCCCACAAGGTTAGTATGACACGACCTGCCAGGGACAAAGCCATGCTGGCGACCATTCATATGACAATTAAAAGACAACAAATTATACAAATAAAAACCCAAATGCTTGAAACAATCAACCTTTTAAAGTGCAACATTATGTTCATCCTTAATTGCAAGTTCATTAGGAAAAATAGATAGCTGATTTTCATTTCAGAGGTACATAAACATTAGTTTTGATCACATTTAGCAAAAAAAAAAAAACATTATTACTCAGCCACCTATTAAACAATGAAAACGTATTCTGCAAATGATAGATTGAACATTCACAACTCATTCCACTCTTATACAAAACAATATCTTCAGCATAAAGTAAAATTTTGAAACCAAAATAGCTGAAATCATTTACAAAAATATGAAATAAAAGGGGACCCAGATTTGACCCCTGAGGAACTCCAGTGTCAATCCTAATTTCTGAGCAGCAGAGTTATTACACTATATAATAAAACTCTTTGTTTTCTAAAACGCAAATAACTACTAGACCAGAAAATTACTCCATGAGTAAGTCCTATGTCTCTGAGCATAAAGCTGGCAACCATGGTGCACACAATTAAAAGCCTTTAACAATTTCAAAAAGACAGCAGCAGTTGTCTCACCCCTATCCAAGGCTTCATGCAGAAAAGTGTTCAATTCCACTAATGTTGTAGGAGTAGTATGCTGTTTCTTAAATCCGGGCTGAAATAGTGACAGAATGCAATTCTAGTTTAAACAGCTCATAACTTGATCTGAAAAGAATAGTTACATACCATAACAGTAGATCTTCGAGAGAATCTCCTCCATTAAGCCACTTCATGGAACTGTAAGCCATCAGTGTCAGGACCATCTGGAAACCTCTTTGCAGGCTGGGGCCACACATTTTGATATGCCCCATCAGTGTTTATATCATGTTGGTGTCTCCAACATGACCCACTTCACCTCTGGAGATAAGCTCAGACGATCATTTGACCAGCAGAGACAGAGTTAACCCGGATGAAATAAGGCACACAGAAGAGGATATGAAACACCTCAATTTCACTGCTGTAATGACATTAGAGGAGAAAACAGCTTGTGACAGCAGGCAGTATAATCACACATCACCTGACAAGGGCAGAGGGAGGCAGGAAGGAGAGATGTGACTCAATGAAGGAGAGTCGCTCAAGGATCTACTGTTATGGTTGGTAACTATTCTAGGCTCACTTTTCAAAAGAAGAACTATTATGAAAGGTGCCTGCACCAAATAGGTATGATCAAGTGACATCATAATTCGCAGCAATCCTGATTTTCAAACACGGGCTGCAGCAAAATTGGGAAGTCATGCGGCAAAGCCCCCCGTGCCACTATTTTGGCAAAAGTGCATGTGTGCAGATCTCATGTGCATGTGCCAAGGTGACGCTGAACCATCCCTTTATTTTATATTCCAGAAGCCCCCTTATGGTTGAAAGAGGAAGATGCCTTTAGACCAGCCAGGAGGTGGTCTTGGGCCATGTACCACTTCCTGACAGGGCAGCAATTGTAGAGACCTGGAATGAGGGGGTCCAGGGCTAATGTAGCCCTAGTGATGCCATGAGGGGTGAGGGGGCACAATAGCACTGGGGGGACATGCAGAAGCACCCGACAGTGGTGCCCTAAGAGTTAGCACAAAGCAGAATGTGCTGAGTTGGGGGGCATGGCCTCACCATCATGATGGATGTGAACTCTACAGGTGACAGTAGCCCTGGCACCTGCCCCACAGGGCCCACATACCCCTAAACATGGTGAATGGCAGTGGGTGCTGGTTGCAGAGTGCAGTTGATGGTCAGGGATGGGTCCATGCACCTCGACATCCCCCATTGACAGATCCTCCTGTGTGGTAGCCCACAAATGCCCAACTATTATGCTGGGGACTGTGAGTTTTGTGGGGCAGGTGCCAGGGCTGCTGTCACCTGCGTGGTCCAGGTCATGATGGTCTGGCTGTGCCCCCCACCCAGCCCGATCCAGCTGTGTGCCAACTCTTAGGGCACCACTGCCATGTGCCTCTGCATGTCCCCCCACTGCCACCATTCCCCCCACCCCCACAACATCCCCCATGGATACATCAGCCCCCGGTCCCCAACTTCCATGCCTAGTTACCCCCCACACACACACACACCTCTGTTGGTTGTCTAGATTTGCATCCGGCGGGGGGGGTGGGGTCATGGATCCCTCTAGCAAACCCTGAAGGTGCACTTAATGTTTTGCACAACCCTGTGGCTGTGGCAACTCTCAGGTCTTTGGTGCAGTGATGTCTACTTTTACAAAACTGGGCCCAGGGTCCCTGATGCACCTGGAGTTCGCTGCAGCCCTAGATCACTGCATTGATCTAGCAAATTGAAGGGATCTAAGGGTTCTATGAAAATTAAGACCTCTGTCTTATTTGAGGATATCTCCCTCCACTGATATACATCATGGAATGATTCTAAGTAGTACCAAGCACTGGAAGAGGATGGCAGGACTTACAAATCCTGAATGAGGAGCCCTTGTAGAAAACTGAGGCCAAGGCCAGCACGTCTATGAAAATTGATGTCTAGACTATAGTGTTTGGTGAATGTATGAACAGTACTCCACATTGCAGCAGCACACATGTCAGCAGGAGACACATTCTAAAATCAAGCCACTGAAGTAGTCACCTCCTGGGTGGAATGAGCATGAACAGGACCAGGAAGCTGCTTACTGCAGTTCTGGGTAACAAAATGTAATGCAACTGGACAACCATTTGGACACGCCTTGCTTCAAAATCAGTGAGCTCGCCATTCAGGGTGCAAAAGCAACAACCAACTTAGTGGATTTTCTACAATTCTTGATATGATACAGATACTAACCCAGCATGATACAGATATTCAGGATATGTAACCAATGCTCTGGCAGCTGTCAGTGAGGCTGAGTCATCTAAGGCGCCAGACTCAAGGTGAAATATCCTTTCTAACCATGGGTGATCCAGTCTCTGAATGGAGGTGTGTGTTCAAAGACCACTGCTGACAGAGAAGTTTTCCAGTGGGTTACGAGACCCAAGGCAGCATGGATTCACAGTGAGAGGTCATGTCATGCAAATTTAATAGATTTCTTTGACAAGGTGCCTCAGGAATTAGATCATTAAGGAGCAGTGGACATGGTCTACCTAGATTTTAGAAAGGCTTTCAATACGGTTAAAGATAGGAGATTAGTAAGGAAGCTGGGTAGCTTAGGAGTGGGTAAAAGAATAGAAAACTGTGTAAGAAATTGGTTAGGGGATACAAGACAGATGGTGGTGGTAAACTGAGTTCACTCCGAGAATGGAAGGGTGACCAACAGGGAATCTCAGGGATCAGTGCTGGGACCAGTCCTATTTAATGTCTTTACAAGTGACATTGCAGAAGAGCTAGAAGGAAATGTCTGCCTCTTTGTGGATGACACCAAGATCTGCAATAAGGTGGATACTCCAGCTGGGTCAGAAAGGATGAGTAGAGACCTGAGAAATCTCAAGGAATGGTGAAGGTATGGCAGCTGGGTTTCAATGTGAAAAAAATGCAAAATAATACACTTAGGGCACAGAAACCTGGGCAAGGAGTACAAAATGGGTAGTGTGATATTGATGACAACCAAGCAGCCAAGAAACCTGGGGCAGTCATACTGGATGACCTAAAGGTGGCTAGGCAGTGCAACAAGGCAGTTGGAAGGATAGTGGGATTCTGAGGAGCATAGGAAGGTGTATCACCAGCAGCAAGAGGGAAGTGATGTTGCCTCTGCATATATCTCTGGTAAGACCCCACCTTGACTACTGTGTCCATTTCTGGAGATTATATGTCTGGAAGGCAGAGAGGCAGATAGGCAGAGTGAAGGCAGTTTAGAACAGGGCAACTAAAATGGTGCAGGGTCTGCATTAAAAGCCCTATGAAGAGAGACTAAAGGACCTCAAAATGTACACACAGGAACAGAACAGGGAGAGGTGAGATGTGATAAAGACCTTTAAATACCTTGTGAGGGTAAATAAGGTACAGGAGAGCAGTATTAGTCAGAAGAAAAGGTGCTCAAGAACAAGGGAACGTGCTATGAAGCTGGAGGGGGTAGATTCAGGAAAGATGTGAGGAAGTACTTCTTCACAGCAATAGTGATGGATTCTTGAAACAGCTTTCCAGTGGAGGTGGTGGGGGTGAAAACAGTCTCGGGGCTCAAGAATGCATGGGGTTGGCATAAGGTAATCACAGTGGAAAGAAAGGTGGGGGGGACTGTAGATTCAAGTAGGGTCTGTGGTGATAATGTAAGCAGGGAAAAACAGACAAACTGAGTGGGCCAAGCAGCCCTTGTCTGCCATCAGATTCTATGTTTCTATGTTTTTATGCTCCCCACTATTCATGGGAGAGGAAAAGTAAACTGGAAGGATTATGATCTGATTTTGGTGTTCTCTCAGACACAAGCTTCAGAAGAAAATGAGGATAGGTGCACAATGTGAAAAGTAATAAACAGAGGATCTGCGACCAGAATCTGTAACTCTGAGATGCATGCAGCAGATGTCAGAGCCACTAGAAACAGCTGGCCCAATTTTCAAATGGGGCTATGTCCAGCATAAGCTTTGGCAAACTGCAGCTTGCACGGAAGCCCCTTGAGCCAGGGACCCTGCACCAGATTCTGGTACAGGATGAGTCCCAGCACCTAAGTGCCCACACATGAGGCAATCTCTCTTGTGAGACAAACGCCCAGCTCACAGGAGAGATTTGGCAGAAGTCCCTGTGGACAGGACAAGCAGCCGTGTCCCCCATACATGGTGCTGTACCAAATGCCGTTATCCCATTGAAATATAGCTGTACCCTGGTGGTCTAGTGGACCCTCCCACTGCCCTGATATGCCCATTACCCCATTGTAATAAATATGGTACCTAGTGGTCTAGTGGTCCCTCTCTCTGCTCCGATATGGCCAGTAATCACCATCATAATCATATAAAACCCTGATGATCTAGTGGTCCCACCCCTCACCACACCCTGGCAAGTCATGCCCAGCCCACACCCCAAGCCAGCACTGGAACATCACTCCACTCACCACTGCAGCTGGAGCTGACTGACCCATCAACAGTCTGCTTGTATTATAATACCGTACATGCACACTGCGCATTCTGAATTATACTACATGGGCTCATGACAGTTTGGCTGGCGCCAGCTGTGGTGGTGAGTGGAGTGGAGTTCTGGCACCGGCTTGGGGTGTGGGGTGGGCACAACATGCCAGGCTGTGGTGGGGGATGGGACTACTAGATCACCAGGGTTTTATATGATTATGACAGTGACTATTGGCCATATCGGGTGGGGGGGACTGCTTGACCACCAGGTATAATATTTATTACAATGGGGTAATGGGCCTATTGGGGCATTGACTGGGTCCACTAGACCACCAGGATTTCTTATATGTCATAATGACATGTCAGGGCTTGGTGCATGTGTGTGTGCTGGGTGCCTATGGCACTGTGCCCCACAGGCTACACTGCTCCAGCAGGTTTCATTCTAAGTTCCATTAGACCAGCATTGGCTGGTCTAAGGGTACTTAGAAATTCTCCCACTGGCAGTGTCCTGAGAATCCCACTTGGGGGCTATGGCAGCTTACGTCCACTGCATGCACACCTCGGGCATGTCGCAGCCTATCCATGGGCACAAGCATAGCACTAGACCTGTTTGGGGCAGACAGCCTGCTTTTGATGCAGGCTGCCTTTGTGTAAAACTCCCGCCAGCATCTTTCGGTGCAAGGTGCACCTTGCGACCTTCATTGTCGTGCATGCCCCTTGTGCCATGATGGAGGCTGTGAGAATCGGGTCCAGTGTCTTTCAAGAGTGGAAATGCATCTCACAAATAGTTGAAGGCTCAAAGGGATGTGCAGTGAGGGTCTCTAAGACCAAATTAAAGTCCCGTACCAGAACCAGATCTCTGACCAGGGGGTGCAAAAGGAGGATGCCTCTTAGGAATCTCTGGCAAACTTCCAACTTGGCCACTGTCTAACCCTCCGATAAGGCATCAGTGGCCAATGCAGCATCCATGTGGTCATCTATGAAGGAATACCCTATGCATGAGTCCTTGAGGGACTGTAAGTGGTCAAGAATTTTAGGAACTGAAAATGTAAATGGATTCAATGCATTCCCAGTATAGCACACCATAAAATATTTCCATTTTTGTGAATAAGTGAACTGGGTGGGCAGCTTTCAAACTTCCAAGAGCACATCAGCCATCGCTGGGGAAACCCTGAAGTGGAAGACCTCTATGTCCTCAGGAGCCATGACAGAAGGTGCAGGGATTGAAGATCTGCATGCACCAGAGCACCTTGCTCCTGTGTCAGAAGTCCAGTCCTTAAAGGGTGTTGAACAGGAATTTCTACCACCAATTGTTTAAGTAGTGGAAACCAAATTTGTCTGGGCCACTTAGAGGCCACCAGAATTAGGCTGGCATGCTTGGCCCATAGTGAGACCACAGGCAAGAGAGGGGACTCTGAAGGTGCTGGGAGTGGCTGGGGTGCCAGTGATGGTCTGACATTTTATAAGACAGGCATGGGCACGGAGGCAGGTTTAGGGACTGGGAGGTGGGGGCCTGAGGCCTGTGGGATCCATGAACAGGGCCTCTGGAATAACCTCTTCCAGGACAGGCATAGGGCCTTCCAAAAGAACCATGACCCCTCTCTGGTTTTGGGGTTCAAAGTGAGCAGGGACCCGATTGTCATTCTTGGAGTCTGCCGATCCCTTAAAGCATTCTGAACATCATTAACAAATAATTGTTTCCCCCAATTGTTCGCTGAGCCAATATTTTGTCTTGGCCCACAGGCAATTTTTCAGCCAGAGTGGCCAAGGCAATTCTGATTTTTAATCATATATGCTTGATTGTTTGTGGTCCTTAAACCGTGGGTAGCTGAGGCAAAAGTACTCATACTCATAACATTCAACTTCTGTGACTCCTTGTCAGGAGGCAGTGAGCTCAGGTGCAAAGATACTTTAGGTCTAGTGTGACTTTCTATTATTAGCACAGAGTCTGTTTCAGGCTGTGATGAATAAATAGAGAACAATGCATGTGCAGGTGTGTGTTATGAGGATTTTTTAAACACCTGAGGAGTGTGATAATCCATACACCCCGAGAGTGAAGCACAAGGAGTTTTAATCAATAAGGCACAACAGGGTGTGGGTTATTGAAGGTTTACCCATGCCTTATGTGGAGTGTCACGAGGCACAGCTGAGTGACTTAATCACACAAGAGGTGGGTAAATCCCCAATAACTCACACCCTGGAGTGCCTTTTTGTGATTATACAATGGACTCATGTGTAAAATAAATGTAAAATGTGTTAAATTATGTTTTTTATAAAAGCAATTCCTCAGCCGTTGGTAATGCAGGATTTATCCACTGTCATGTGACATGTGTTGACCAATGAGGTTACAGGATTTTCACACACCATTGTGTAATATGAGATAATCATACATTGAGGGTATGTTAAAAACCTTCATAAAACAAACTTTGCACATGCATTATTTTTTATAACTGGCGCAAAGTTTCTATAGCGGGAAAAACTGTAAGCAGTTTGTGCCAGCAAGTGTGTCCCTGAGCAGCTGCCTACTGGCACAAATACAGTGAAATGAGAGTGTGAGAAGGAAAATACTGTAATTACACACTATAGAGTTATTACCAGATTCAACGGATTATTATGGTGTTTTATCAGGACTGGAAATCCAATCATTATAGTGGGTCACCAGTTATTACAGCTTAGCAGCAGGGTCAGGATATTGTTTATTCACCTTCCTGAGAAAAGCAGGCAGTTATTCAGGCCTATACCAGGCAGATAATGTATTATCCTCTAGAGCTGAGTGCACAGGAGGTATTGTCACTGTAGGAGAGGTTGACACTTTCAATAACTCCTTAAGATTTCTCTTGGAAGAATTCTCTTCCTCAGCCTTGAACCTTAGTTTGGCCTGTACCTGTTTCAGAAAGGCCCAAAATGAGGCATCCTCAGGGGGAGATCTGGATGTATTCACCTTGCTTCCTTCGGAGCAGGAGGATAAAGTGGATCTTGACCAAAAACATCTATAGTCTCTTTTTCTTCCATAGCATTATCCTCCTCTTTCATGTATTTTGGGATATATTCCAGCTTGTTTTCGAAGTCCACCACTAAAGGCATAGGGTCGATAGTATGAGGAGGAGGAACAGGAAGAGGTACAAAGGACAGGTGTCCTGTTGATGACAACCCTTCTGAGCCTGGCACTGAAGCAGGGGCAGAATATGGATGCATCGACAGGAACACCATAGAAGGACCAGCCAGGGGTGCCAATGATGCAGGCATTGACTGTGGCATCAATATGCACTGAACAGCTCCAACACTATTTGGTACAATCCCTGCGCATTGATGGAGCCTAAAGAGGCCATTTGATGGCTGAGAGGTTGATAGAACAGTACCCAACAGCAGAATAGGCTTTGAGTCCATGATTGGGAGAATAAGTTGACACTAGACCCTGACCATGGTGTCTGTAAGATGGTCGGTGGGGTGGCAGGACCAATGGCTGTATCTGAGGCTCGGTTTTTTTTCAATTAAGTTACCCCATCTAAGTCATGAATGGGAACAGACAGGAGAAGCTCCTTTTTCCTTTCTTTGTTTCTCTTTGTCTCCAAGGCTATGATTATCCACTAACTTTGACAATTTGTCTATTTTCTGCGATCAATCAGTATTAGCCACCGTTGACCGCAGCGATCAAAGGACTGACAGCAGTCCGGGAATGGGATTAGCAGACAGAGATGAAACCACCTTCACTGTAGCTGCTTTCTCCATTTCAGGGATTAAAAAAGTTTTATGAAGCTTTCCTATGATATATCCTGCTTGTCTGGATAAAGCTTAAGCAGATTTTGCATGCTTTATCATAATGGTTTGTACCAAGGCAATGGATACAAATCGAGTTGTCATCGTCTTTATATATTTTTTTTATTTTTATTTACTATGCTTTATGCGGAACCTGGCCATCAGGATCCGTCCAGGTCATGGACCCCTGTACCTCCACCCCTGACATGTTCCTGGTGCCTCCCCAGTCACCCCTGGCTTTCCCCCCAGAGGGAGGGGTTGCGGTGTTAGACGTAGCACCGCAAGTCCAGTAACAAGTTGGGAGCTGGAATCAGGGGCTAATTGAGACCAGGGGCAGGGCATCATGGAGACAGGCCAGGCCCAGGATTTTTCTTCCCTGTAGGCAGGGTCGGGGACATGCAATGAGAGCCAGTGTCCACCAGGCCCCTGAGGTATACAGGTGTCAGTGCTTGCGACAACCCCAGACTCTGCTGGGTGTCGCTGGACACCGAACACACACACACACACTGCTCCCCCTGGAGAAGGAGAGCAGTCTGGGGATGCTTGATCCTTCTACCCCCGGCCGGCCCTGTGACAACCCAGGTCTGTTCCCAAACCCGGGTCACTGGCGTCGCGAGCAGAAATCCAACCACAGTGCCGGTAGGCCGGCCCATCTTTATAAATTTTAATGTCACAGCAGCAATAGTGGAGTAATGGTTCTTTGTCCGCTCACAGCTTAAAATCTATTTCAAAATAACAAACAGAAGTAAGTATACAGTGACAGTGAAATACTTGCAAAAGATAAACAGTGTTCTTAAGCAGAAGTAGATCAGTGAGCAGTTAATGGTGGGAGAAAGAACTGAGGCATGCTGGGGATGCCAACATGATATAGGTACCAACATGACATATCAACATGGGTGGACCTAGCCTGCAAAAAGTTGCCAGACCATTCTGACACCAATGGCTTACAGTTACATGATGTGGCTCAATGGGGGAAGATATCCTCAAAGAAGATCCACCTTTTCCAGGACTTTGGACAGAGGGGACAGCAAAGAGTCAGGTTTGTAACATTTTACCAAAGATCTGTCACAAGCCTTGTAGAGAAACACCATGATTGCTTGCTTCCAAAGCTCAGAGACAACTTGATGCCTATACCATGGCAATCAACACACACTGCCACACATGACCAGAGCACATACTCATATGTATCCTCCATCAAATGATTCCTTCACAAGTCTGTGTTTAATCTCCATCCCCTGAGAGGCTGTCCACACATTTCTGTGTAATGTCACTATTGCCCTCAAGAACATCAGCAGTGGCACCAAAATGCCCATGGTCGACCCAAGTTCGGTAGCGAGCTCATGACATCAGAGGGCCAGCTGGGGGAAGAAGGATTGAGCATCTGGAGGACTGCTCTCCTCCTCTGGGGGGGGGGAGGATTTGCAGGGCCTGGTGTCTGTCTGGCCCCTAGCAGAAGCAAGGAGAAAGGCACTTGGGACTGCCTAAGAAGGCTGTAGGGGCACTGCAGGTGCAACAGGTGGTGTGCAGGAGCATGTGGCTCATGTCATGGTGCCATTGCATGCTATGCTGCTCGTGGGAAAAAATGGAAATTGAGCGAACTGGTAGGATGACACCAATCTCCCACAGGCCCTGCACACAGCTATAATGTGCCATTCATGCAAACTGGATCCTGATTCTGGTGGGGATTTGGGCACCCCGCCAATCCAGCCAAGTGGGAAGCAAGCTCCGGGGGAAAGCCAGATGAAGGTAAGTACTGAGGATGCCATGGTTACAGGGCTAGTGAGACTGGTGGAAGGGGACTGGTCAGTGCTGTTGAGGAAAAAAAAATGTCCATGGTCATGCACATTACTGTACATGGTATAGGAAACTTCTTGTGGATGCAGTGTTGTGCAGCATAGCACATACAGTGAACACCTTACACACCTTGCCTGGGGCAAGTGTCATAGTGCCATCTGTCTAGTCCAGGCACAAGTAGGACATCTTCAATTCAGTGAAGGTACACTCTAACACATAATGTGTCCTATAGTGTGCCTCATTATATTGGGCCTGTGTGCATTATCCGGTAGGGATTAATTATGTATGGTCATAACTGGTATGTATATGATGGCTGCACATGGCAACAGATACAGTAATAAACAATAGCAGGTGTCTGACCCACCAAGGAACCATCTGGAACATTCCACATGGATATTCATTCATATGGACAGTCAAGACTGATCAAAAATGTATAAATCATGGCTAGAGGGGTACTTCACACATACTGTTCATTAGTGAAGATGTCCTCAGCACTGCATACAACCTGGACATTGATACAATGGAAGCCCTTGTGAATATATGTCACCTCACTGTGACATGATTACACATTGGCAGCATGGTTGTAATCTGTTGTGCCTGGAACATTGGAGAAGCGATCAAGTGCATAGAATGCATTCTTGGTTACCCGCATGTCTGATTCCAGCATTTAAATTTTGATGTAGTCAGCTACAAGTCTGTTAAGTACACTGATCACATGTGCAATACTCATGACACATAAGACATGCTAATGGTGGTCACGGGCTGGCAGTATAGCCTAGAGGTTAGAGTAACAAGCTGTGAACGATCTTGGCGCATCCAGCAAGACCAGACCTGGGTTTGATTCTCACAGCCTCCAATTGCATACTGTGTGACTCTGAGCAAGTCACTTAACCACCCAGTGCTCCCAGGTTACCCCTGAAAACAGGCACTTGTGCCTAGTGGGTCCTACCCAGTTACCAAAGACTAAAATAAAAATGTCACCTGCCAGCCTCTAGAAGGACCCAATTGCAATGTAGGCCAATAAACACAGAAGTTTTGTCTCTACTGTCAAGTCAATGTGGCTGTCTTGTTTTGGCTCAGTCTCATCCTTCACTGGGTCACACAACTGTCCGCTGGTTTCATGGTCCACAAGGAATCTTTCAATACAGTGCCTCCCTTAGTGTTTTTTGTATCCAACAATCAGGGTCTGGATCATGTTCTCCTCCACA
This sequence comes from Neoceratodus forsteri, assembly GCA_016271365.2. Taxonomy (NCBI): domain Eukaryota; kingdom Metazoa; phylum Chordata; order Ceratodontiformes; family Ceratodontidae; genus Neoceratodus; species Neoceratodus forsteri. The sequence continues at coordinate 1,244,338,567 of CM057458.1, read as the reverse complement.
TTTGTCTCCACCTCAGCTCTTCAGCATGCAGGAGAAAGAGGTTCATAATCAGCAAAGGACACAGAGCTCAGTTTATCATTGTTATCTCACTTGAACCCAGTCTATCACCTGTGTTACTGTTGTGCACCTGTGCTTATTACCATTTGTGCATGCTGCTTGTCAATATGCAATTTAGGTTTGCATTGCCACTGCACACCCACCCAGGGGCATCCCTTGATTTATTGGCCCCGCCTCATGACATCATTTCCTGCTGTCTGAAATACTAAGTCCCCATTTCTCCATTTGCAGGTTATATCTGCTGGCCACTAGAGGGACCCTGAGATCCTACCACAAGTACCTCTAGCCAGAAAGCCCCTTCCCCTCTTCCTGGATCCCTTCTAACCACCTATTCCCACTTCCCTTCTCTTCAGCTACAGCTACCCTGCCCACACCTCCTCCCACACCCAGCCCTATAGCTAGCCCACTCTCAGACCTTTGCCATCACCACCAAGCCCACACTGAGTGACCACTAGGAGTCTCTATTTCGCACCCCATTTTGGGCCCAAACCTAGCCTGCTTCTGGCCCCCAGAACATGGAGCATGACTCTCACCCAGGTCTCTTTTCCAACTGCCCTGAGTGAGTCCTGAACCTGGTACCCTGTCCACCAGAGTCCGTGTCACTACCACTGATCCAAAGTGGCATCCACGCTTGCTGGAGGGCAACAAAACTAGTTCTACCTACCTCCCCTGCTGCTACCGCTAGCGATATGCTTGCCCACCTCTTACTAAAATGCCTCCCTCTCATCCTTACCCTGATACCACTGTCCCACCTACCTGACACCCCCCCCAGGCTCACCGGCATTAGCTCCATCTTCTGTTCTGGAGCTAGTACAATCCTACCCCACACTTACCATGTGCCCTAGCTCTCAACACCTTCCCCCAGACACCTCCCAGCTGCTTCCCCAGGCTCACACTGGAGGCTGATTGTTCTCACTTTTCCAGCCTGGAAAACCCTGCCCACCCCCTGTGCACAGAAACTCCCCTCCTCTCCTCCACATACCTACCGAAAGCTCGCCTTCCACCATCCCCTGGCCAGGGCGGTGGTCATTCGACTACTCCTGACAGGCAATATACATACCAACCCTGGCCCAGCCCACACTAGCCCACCAGCAGGGTCACCTGGGCTCTGCATAGCATCTATTAATATATGCAGCCTTCTGAAAAAATTTGATTCCCCACAATGCCGGGTCACATTGCACAGACCAGATGTCATAGCGGTGGTGGAAACCTGGCTATCAAAATCCACTCCAGACTCCTTTGTCTCCCTTCCAGGCTACTCCCTTTACCAGGAGGATCATGTAGGTAGATGGGGGGGCTGTGCAATCTATACCAGGGAGTCTCTCAGTGGTCAAGCACTCCCTGCCAAAGCTCTCATATACGGGGTGCAGGCCCTAACCCTCAAACTGACCCTGGACCCTTCCAGGGGCCCCCTCTATCTCACCTCTGCCTACATTCCCCCAAAAAACCAAACCCTGGCACTGGTCTCACTCACAGATTATCTTACAACCCTACATCACACAGCTGACCAAAACCTTGTGGGTGACCTGAATGTTAACTGGCTCAGCACATCCTCCGCCTCCACCCGTGACTCCTTCGCAGCCATAGACATGACTCAACTCATTTCCCAGCCCACCAGAGTAAACACAAAAAGAGGTACCAGCACCCTCCTAGATGTGGTCATCACCAACTGCCCTCAACAAATCCATAATACCCAGGTTCTTCCTGACTCACTTAGTGACCACTCCCCTATCCTTTTCCTTTGGGTGACCTCCACACCCAAACCCACGGCCCTTTCCACTCTATGTAGGCGCCTCAGATCAGGTGGACTAAAAGGCCTTAAGCAACATCTTGCCCATATTAACTGGCCTCCCATACACTACGCCTCTGATATAGATACTGCCATAGCCTTCTTTTCCCAAACCTTCAACAAAGCCTGTGACATTTTCGCACCCCTAATGGAAGTCCGAACCAAATTACGTAATGCCCCCTGGGTTACCCCAGTCCTGCTTCAACTGCTTAAGCACAGGGATAACCTATGGCACCTAGCCACAGAAACAGGCCGGTCAGCAGACAGACAAGCATACAATGCCGCAAGAAACAAATGCACCTGGGCTATCAGAAAAGCAAAGGCCGATCACTATCAGGCCGCGCTCACCTCCTCCTAGGGGAGTGCAAGAACATTCTGGGATAACATCAAACAACTAAATGGGAGCGTGCGCTCCCCCCCCCCAGATCATCATTGACTGCTCTATCTCCACCGACTCAGCATGCATAGCCAACTTCCTCAACTCATCCTTCACGGACCTTAGTTCGGTCCTCCCTAGTGATTTCTTTGACCCTTCCCCCTCCCTACCTGCCCCAGTCATCCAACATCCTAGTTTTCACTTACGCAGGGTAACCAGGAAGTCAGACCACACCTGCTTAAAGAACTAAAGAGTAATAGTACTGGCAGTGACTCCCTGGACCCCAGTATCCTCTGCCGGGTTCTGGATCAGGTCCTTGCTCCACTCACTAGCCTTCTCAACAAATCCCTCTGCCTGGGGCAATTCCCTTCAGCCTGGAAAACTGCCATAGTTACGCCCATACACAAAGGAGGTGACAGGTCCACAGCCGGGAATTACCGGCCCATCTCCATTCTCCCACCCCTCTCCAAAGCCCTAGAAAAACTGGTGGCTACTCAAATTACGAATTACCTGACCAAACACAACATCCTCTGCCCTGAACAGCACAGTTTCCGTGCTGGTCACAGTACCAGCACTGCCCTCATAGAGTTTTCAAATTTTTTACACTCCTCCCTGGACTCTGGCTCACTAGCGGGGCAGTGTTCATTGACCTCTCAAAGGCATTCGACACTGTCTCCCACCCCCTCCTGCTGGATGCCCTTAGCCACACCAGCTTTGCCACTGGGCCAGTCTCCTGGTGCTCCAGCTACCTGTCTGCCCACTCTCAGCATGTTAAAATCAATGGGACCCTCTCCAATACATGTCCTATCCACTCAGGTGTTCCCCAGGGCTCCATCCTAGGACCCCTACTCTTCTCACTCAACCTCAACACCCTGCCCAATGCATGCACTGGTAAAATTCTGCTATATGCAGATGATGCCGTCATCTTTGTCACCCACCGAAACCCCATCTCCCTACAAGACACCTTTCAACAATCCGTTAATGATGCCGAAACCTGGTTCAAAGAGCATAGACTTGTAATCAATCTCAAAAAAACTAAATCTATGCTCTTTGCCCATCCCCAAAACAAAGCCAGCAACTTCACTCTCCACATCCTCCCTAGTGCCAAGCTTCCTCTCGAACAAGTCCACTTGTACAAGTACCTTGGGGTCTCCTTTGACTCAGCCATCACATACCACGACCACATTGATGCTCTTGCCTCAGCTACCAATGTTCGGCTAGGTATCCTATACCGCTACAAAAACTGCCTCCTTCCCCGATGCCCTCCGACTAGCGGTCACATCCTCAATAATGTCCCTTGTGGACTATGGCCTACCAGTTTATGGTGCTGCAGACTTGACCGCCCTCAATAAATCCACCTCACCTTGAATAAGGCCTGTAGGCTAATTACGGGAGCCCCTAGGTTAACACATACCTGCCAGCTTTATGACATGGCAATGCTGCTTAACCTGGACTAACTACTCAGATACCAAACCTGCCTCATAACAAAAAAAACTCTCCTTGTACTATCCCCGCCTGGGCTGACAGCCTCCATCCACCTAGCACAACCTTTAGCTCAAACTCGAACTGCCTCCAAGGCCACTCTACTAGTCCCTAGGTCCAGGACCACACATGGACAAAGGTCCTTCCATCACAGAGCTCCCTCCTGGTACAACACACTCCCTACCTCCATCTCTGATACCCTCACAATCTCCTGCTTCAAAACTTCACTTCGGAGTCAGCTATTTAACACACGTAGCTGTGCTTGTATCTAGCACACTATGCCATGACAAAACTCTCTGAGTAGCTCCTCACCCAAACCAATCTCCGACCACGCCACATAGCCCTCTGAATCTTTGTGTTCCTGCAGTCTCTGCACCCTACCATGTGTATGCTTATACCAATGTATGTTGAATCTGTTACTCTGTACCCAAATAAAAGCTTGGGAATGCTAAGCCAGTAACCTAAATGATGTAACAAAGAAATAACTGCATGTGATTGTCAAAACTGTAACCGCAATGATGTAACTAAATGTTGTAATGTATTTGTCCTCATTGTGACGAGGTACCTTTGGAAATGAGCCTCTGGCTCAAAGGTTGTAAACTGATGTACAAATAAATAAATAAATAAAGTACGCTATTTCCTGCTAGGTGCCCCCCACATGTTCAGGTTTGCGGTACTGGAGTTTTGGCAGTTTTTAGAGTTTTGCAGCACAAAGCTGTACAGAGCATTATTACAAGTGCAAATGCTATTGGTAAGTCAAATGCTGTACTGTAGATATGCTTTTATACTGTGCACATTTGCAATTTTTCTATTCAATATCCCCTTCCCTATAATAAGTTTGGTCTTGTGCTAGAAGCGGTAAAATGTCTTACGTTAGCAATGTGACTAGCTTCATTAAACTGTAGTCTTCTCCCTTCTCTTCGCCTTTTGCCTCCTTCAGTTTTGTAAGATTATATGTTGTTAATTAAGATAATTAGACTGTCAACTGAACGCAGTAGTGTGTGTGTGGTGGGGGTTATTTAATAGAAGTGCACAGGAGAAGGTGATGAATTTGATGAAGTTGTTTGCTGTGCTGGTTGGTTAAGCTGGTTAAGCTGATTGTTAGTGCAGCATTCCAGCATGACGTTTAGGGTAGCATTCCAGCATGTTTTCTTGACTTTATTTAATGATACAGTATTTAAGCAGAGCAGCAGATCAGTTTGCAAGCTACTGCTGTCCTGGCTGTGTTGCTCTTTTGTTCCTGAAACCCTGTTGTGAAGCTGCCTTCTATCCCTATTGCTGGAGTTCTGTGTTTTGTCCATGCCGTGTTGCTCTGTCTCTCTCTCTCTCTCTCTCTTTGCTTCTGTTATTCCAATCACAGCCTGAAGTCCTGTGTGGTTCCTGAAGCTGCCTCTGTTACTTTTTGGTGAAGTAAGATTCCTGACTTCTTACTTCTGGTGACGCAGACGATGGTGGTGATCAAGCAGGAATAGCTCTGTGACTCATCCTTGAATCTCTCTCTTTATTTGCAACATTTCCTGGGCTTTCTTTCATTTAAGAGTAGTTAAGTGTTTCTCTTTTTGTTACTCTGCTTTGGTTTTGGTCCCAAAGGACAGCAACACCAAGTGCTATGGACCTTCAGCTGACGGAATCAGCTCCTCTCCCTTGACCATTTTCTCCTCTTTCAACATTTTCTTAGGTCTCAGGATATCACAAATTATACTCTCCCTCTGCAAGTTCCCTGGGCTCTGCACAAGGTACCCCACTAGCAGAGACCTTTCTAGCAGAGTTCATAGCTATTAAGTTAATGCTTACTGAGATTACTGGTTAACTCTGGGAGGAGAAAAATTCGGTTGAGGGGCTTACCTCGTGCGGGGGCTGTTGAGGCCCGGGTTAGTTCTCTAAAAGATTCTACTGCAAGGTATAGTGCAAAAATTGTCTTTATCCATCAGAAACTTTGAAGAATGGAGGAGAAGGCTGATGATTTGGAAAACAGAAGCCGTTGCAATAATTTACTTATTGTTGGCATTCCCAAACAGGCAGAAGGCTCTGATATTATTTGTTTTGTGAATGGCCAGTTTCTTTAAATTGCTGGTCCATGGCAGCATAGTGCCAACTATCTGATAAAACATGGTCATAGAGCCCTGTGCCTGATACCACTTTCTGGAGAGAAGCCCAGAGTCCTTATCTGTCACCTCCCCAATTTTTGTGACAAGATGGCTATACAGAAAGCAGCTTGTGGCCAGCTGGCCCTTTATGGGCAAGATTATCACTATTTTATTTTTAATGATGTGAGCCAAATTGTGAGAGAACAGCAATAAGCTTACAGAGATATTAAGAAAACCTTACACCAAGGTAATGTTAAATTCTGCTTGCAATTCCCAGCCTGGCTTACTGTCGCCCTCCCTCATGGCTCACTTACTTAGACTTCAGCGGCAGCGACCATGAAGAAACTTCCTAAATTGCTGCCTTAACTTTTTTTTTTTAAATCTTTGTTTTCATAGACTTTTTTCACTACTTGTCCTGGATGTCAACACTATTTCAGTTGACTAGTTTGGAGTGTTACTCTCTGGACATTTTCTGTTGCTGCTTATTTCTTTAATGTCTGAATTTTTATTGCCTAAGTACCCCACCTCTTTGTTTTTTCTAAATCAAGGAACAATGCCTTTTGTTTTCTTTGGGCTGGTTTACCTTTATTTATTTCTTATTCCCTTGGTTGTGTACATTTGTTTTTATAGGGATATTTTCTTTACTCTGAACCAACTGTTTTGGACCTCTGCACCATCAATGGTGTTGTTACCCAGTTTTGGGTTGTATCTTTCATGTTTGTATTGGGTGACCTGTTTCATTTTTTACTTATACATGGTTGTGGGTGTACTGCTTTGTTAATTATTTTGGTTGGAGCTCCTTATACTGTGTTTTATATATTTTTTTTATTTTCTGGCAGTCATTCTGTGAGCTATATGGTGGTGGTGGAAGGGGATGATCCATTGTGGCTGTTATACAGTTCTCCTTCTCTTATATATAATGTTTTACCTTTCAGAGGGGGTTATTATTATTAGTGATGGGAGAATCTCAAAAGGTTCTGAGGTTCTAAAAGGTTCTGATAAGCAAAAAAAGGTTTTGATAGTTATCCAAACCATTTAGACCCTTTATGTTTTATGGCATGTGTATGTTAAAAAATCATTTACACAACTTTTTATCAACATATCTGTAGAAAAAAATCAAATAAACCACTGTTTAGTAGTAATAAATAGCATGATCAGGGAAATGAGATGAGAAGGAGTGAATGATGGATGGATGGATGGGTAAACTTATGGAGATGATACTGAAAGAGAAACTGGTGGCATTTCTAGAGACAAATGAACTCCAAGATGGGCAGCAGCATGGGTTCATCCCAGTAGGTTTAGACAGACAAATCTAGTAGAATATTATGACTGGGTTACAAGAGAGCTAGATAAGGGTCACACTGTGGATGCCCTATACTTGGACTTCATCAAGGCATTTGATTCAGTGCCTTACTGACAGCTAAGGGGAAAACTGACTTCTGTAGGGGTGAGGGAAAAGCTGGCAAACTGGATAGGGGATTGGCTGAGGGGAAAGCAGCAATGGGTGGTGGTGGTGTTGGGGGAACTCTCATCATCTAGGCCAGTAACGAGTGGAGTACCTCAGGGCTCTGTGCTGCGTCCAGTGCTGTTTGGGCTATTCATTTTGGATATTTCACACAGAGTTGGGAGCAGGATTATTCTGTTCACAGAATATACTAAAATGGGGGTGGTCATTGATGAAGTGGACAGGTGAAAACAACTACAAGGGGACCTACCCAAACTGGAGAAGTGATCAGAGAAGTGGCAGCTGGGCTTCAACGCAAAAAAAAATGCAAGCTTATGCACTTTGAGGCAAAGAACCCAAATAGGGACTATTGGTTGAGTGCAGTGAGGCTGAGGGACACTGAGGAAGACAAGGACCTTGGAGTGTTGATAACAGGGAGCATAAACAACTCTGCTCAATGCAGAAAAGCCACAAGTAAGGCTAACAAGATGCTGGGGTGTATTGCAATGGGATTCTTGTCCAGGCATAGGGAAGTGATCCTACCCCTCTACAGGTCATTGGTCAGGCCGCACTTGGAGTATTGTGTGTAGTACTGGCAGTCGTATCTGAAGGACGTTAAACTGCTGGAGAGGGTGCAGCAGAGGGTGACAAAAATGTTATGGGGGATGGAGAGCAAAGCCTATGAGGACAGGCTATTTAAGCTGAATATGTATATCCTGGAAGAGAGAAGGGATAAGGGAATATGATTGAAACATTCAAGTATTTGAAGGGGATAAACAAAGCTAGTGCTGATGGGTTGTTCAAGCTAAGGAAAGGTAAGGAAACAAGGGGGCATGGGCTAAGATTAGAGGGTGGAAGTTTTAGGAGACAGATGAGGAGACATTACTTCATGGAGAAGGTGGTGTTGAAGTGGAATGCCTTGCAGAGGGGGGGTGATATCATGTAAGATGGTGACAAATTTTAAAAGGGCATGGGACAGGGAATGAGGGATTGTCTGGGTGAATAGTGCTGAAAAATGGGTAATAGTGCTAAGAACATCCTGAGGATGGGGAGGGGGTTGGGGCAGCTGCAATCTAGGGGTGCTAGCTGCCCACTCGAGCAGACTATGATAGGCCTCGAGGTCTGTTTCTGCTGGCAGTTTCGTATGTTTGTATGATGCAACTGGATGTGCCTACTGGAAATGCCAGTGCTGTAATATGTACATGCTGAACCTCACAACCGGCATAACCACCAACATGATGATGATGATGATTTTGTCCATAGGCAAGCAAGTCCCAGAACTCTGACACCACTACAACACAGTTCTTCCAAAGCAAGAATTTTTTTTTTTTATTATTATTTATAGTCCACAGAAGGCCTACTGAGCCAAAGCTTGTAGATGTGCCCCATGGAGCACAGGGAGGAGAGCTGACAGACTTTTTCAGGGTCACACAGACAGTGTTCAAGTGGCACTGGTGGCTGTCAGATTTAACTGAATTTCAGACACAGGTCTGCTACATTATTTTGGTTCACACTGGACCTCTAAACTCTAAGGGCTGATGCTACCCATACCCAGTAACCACAGACAATGCTATAGTTGAAATCGAAGATTCAGGGGTAACAAACCTGGCCTAACCCTCTATGACACAGTCCTTCCAAAGCAAAACTTATTTTGGGAAGGCCCACAGAGCTGAAGCTTGAAGGTGTACCACACGGAGCACAGGGAGGAGAGCTGACTGACTTGTTCAGGGTCACACAGACAGTGTTCAAGTGGCACTGGTGGCTTTCACATGTAACTGAATTTAATTCAATTCAAATCAATTTTTATCTTATACTTGAAGGTATGTGAGCAAAACTTCCTGTTTTCATGAACGTCCAGTTGTACAGATATATTTACAAAGATATGGGACAAAGAGCAAAACTGAATAAGTTAACACATCATACAGGTAGGTGAGGAATAAAACAGTATATACACTTAATCAAACACACTTGTAACAGCAGGTTTATATACAAGAAAGCATTTCATACAGAGGCTAATAGTCATTGGGAGCAGGCTTGGGCTACTCCCCAAACAGCGGCTGGGGGTAGGGAGACAGACACAGGGGGATGGGTAGACATAGTGGCAGAAAACAATGAGGAGAGTGGTACAGGGGAAATTAGATGAGAGTGAAAATGGCAAAATGTTTGAATGAGAAGAGTAATAACACAGTATTTTAGCATATTCGGGGGAGGTTGTCCTAGACATACACAAGTGGTAGATTTGCAGAGCTGGTCCTTGAGGGTGAGGCTGAAAGAGCTGATTAACCTATAAGCAGAAATTCTGAGGGGCAAATTATTGTAGAAATTGGGACCCTTGTAAGTAATAGAATTCTGTGCATGGGTGGTGTGACAGAACGGGATGTCGAAGATAAGACAGGTGGCACCTCTTGTACTGTGCTTGGGGACAGGTTTGGGAAAAGGGAGGTGACGCTTGCCAGCAGTAGGTTGAGGTTCACCTTGTGTAAAAAAAAAAAAAGAGCATTTTATAATGGCATGTACCCTCGAGGGTGAGCCAGTTGAGGGATCACACAGGGCACAGTGGTGGAAATTCCACAGGAGGCCTGTGACAAAGTGTGCAATGCTATTATAAGTAGTCCTGAGTTTAGAGAAGAGGTGGGATGTGGTGTGTGGGGATCAAACAGTGGAGTCATACTCTAGGGGGGTTAAGAGCATGGAGCTAGCCAGACGTAGTCTGGAAACAAGGATTAGGAATTTTCTGATCTGGTATAAGATACCCAACCTCATATGAATCTTCTTGGTGAGGTTTGTAATATGGATATTGAAGTCAGGTGTGGGTCAAGGAACAGTCCCAGGTAATTAAATATGTCCACTTTTTTTTATTAAGTTTCTGATATTGTCAATGAGGGTTAATCATGAAATTATGTTTTTTTCTTGGGCAAGTGAGGTCATACTTCTGATATGCAAGACCCCTGTGAGGCCCCACCTAGAGTACAGTGTACAGTTCTGGAGACCTTACCTATGAAAGGACATAGAGTAGAGAAGGTTCAGAAGAGGGTAATAAAGATGGTACAGGGATTTCATCACAAGTGCTATGAGGAGAGGCTGAAGGACTTGAATATGTACTCCCTGGAGGAGAGGATGAAAAGAGGGGATATGATAGAGACATACAATTACCTCACAGGGAGGAACAGGGTGCAGGAATACATTATTTTCCTGTGTAAAAGATGTTCCAGGACTATAGGGCATGGGATGAAGTTGGAGGAGGGCGATTCAGAGGAAACATGAGGAAGAATTTCTTCACAGAAAGGGTGGTGGACAAGTGGAGCACCCTGTCAGAGGAAGTGGTGGGAGCTGAAACAATCACCGGATTTAAGAATGCATGAGATAGACATAAGGGAATTCTGGAGGTCAGGGGTGAGGGGCAACATACTTCTAGAAAAACAGAAATTGAACTTATAAGCTCAAATGGGCAGTCTGGGTGGGCCATAGGCCCTTATCTGCTGACATTGTCTATGTATCTAAGAGAAGATCATATACTTGGTCTTCTTGGAATTGAGGACCACACCTTTGGCAGAAAACCAAGAGTGTAGCTTGCTGAAATCTGCTTGCAGATTTCTGTACACAGTGTCCAAGTTGTTGTCAGGGCAGTAAAGGGCAGCATCGTTGGCATATTGCACAATATTGGTGGAGTGGCAGATATCAAGGAGGTTGTTTTTGAAAAGGGAGAACCGGAGCAGGCCCAGGATGAACCCCTGAGATACCCCCCATGTTTAATTTGGTAGTCAGTGGAAAGTGTCCATTAATGATTGTTTCTGGAATCTGTGGGAGAGGTAGCTATCGACCCAGATTTGTAAGCCCTAGAGAGTATCCAGGAGAAGGCTATGGTAGATCAGGTCAAAAGCATTGGTCAGGTCTACAAAAACAGAGTCTGTGTACCGACCTCTGTCATTGGCGTTGTTGATATCGCTGGTGAACTTGACCAGGGCTGTTTCAATGCTGTGACCAGATCTAAACCCATGCTGAGCTTCAGAGAGAAGGTTATGGCAGTTGAGGAAAGTGGTGAGCTGGGCATGAGCCACTTTTTTAATGATTTTGGAGAGAGGAGCTAGGAAAGATAGGTTGGTAATTCCCAATGTCATTCCTGGACCCTGATTTGAAGAGCAGTTTTACAGTGGCAGTTTTCCAGATGCCTGTGAAATGGCCGGAGCATAGTGAGAGGTTGAGTATGTTGGTGATGGGGACCACTAGTGGTATAATGATGCATTTAACGATTTGGAACTCAATACCATCTGCCAATCTGCTGGGTTTCGGGTTATTACTGTGGATAATCTTGTTAGTGTCTGAAGGATTTCGGGCCTGGAAATAAATTTTGGGGCTGGGCTTGGTGATAGAGTTGGAGGCGAAGGGGGAAGGTGTGGGTGTGGGGGGAAGGAGGATGATTTATATTTATCGAGGCCTCTGAAAAATGGAATTGAAGATGTTATCGACCTTGGAGGGGGTTGTTTGCTTGCTTATACCCTTGGAAGAGTGTGATGGATTCTGCATTCTTGTTCTTCACAAGTAGGGAGCTGAGTGTCCCCCAAAGCTGACGGGGTTTACTGATTCCCCAAGCTATTTGATTTGGAGATATTCAATTTTGGCCTTTCTGATGGCAGATCTGCACTTGTTTCTGAGGACTTTGTAGAGTAAGAGTTAGGCAGGAACCATGTGCTTAGTGTAATGAACCCAGGCCTTGTCCTAGTCCTCATCAATTTGATGATGGTGAGTGAGACCCATTCGTTTACAAGTCCCATGACCCGGTTTTTATGTTTTGAGTGGGGTCAATTTTTCACAGACACTGTTGAAGATGGTAGACTAGGACAGTATCAAGGTCATATGAAATAGATGTGAAGGACCAATCAACCCGGTGGATATCATGAGTTAAGCCCTCGATACTGTTATTGGTGAGGCTTCTGGAGAAGATGGGTGGGGTTTGGAGTATTGGGCAGACCAGAGACAGAAAGTGGTGTAGTGATCACTTAAACAGTCTTGTAGTACTCCTGAGTCAGTAATGTGGGATGGATTGGAGATGATGTTCCAGTCGATTAGTGTTTTGGTCCCAGTCTTATAGTTTGTCCTGGTGGGGGTAGAAATGAGTTGGTGTAGGCCGTGGCTGGCAATGCAAGATTTGACTGCATCGGCTTGGCTGGAGACCCAATTTTATATTAAAATCCTCTCGCAATACTCACTGTCTGTTGAGTGGGAGGGAGTTTTTGAGGACAAGCAGGGTCTCCAGGTTGGGGGGAGGTTCCTGTGGGGAGATAGGCCATAGTAAGGGTAAGAGTTTTACTTTGTCTGAGGAGCAGGTTGATGGAGAGGGTCTGGAGCAGGGTACATTGTGCTTTGGGACTGTGTTCAGTAAAAGAGAACTTGTTCAAAACTAAGAACATGCAACTCCCCTCTCCTTGATCTGTCTTTTCTGACAGAAGTGTAGCCACTGAGTTCAATCTCCCCGTTGGAGATTTTGTGAGAGACCAGGTTTCAGAGAGTGCTATAATGTCAGTTATTTGCTGTGACCCAGGCCTGTAAAGCATCACTTTTGGCAGGGAGGCTCTGTATGTTAAGGTAGACTAAATTAATGTGTTTCCCTTTGGTGGTGAAGAACATGCAGGGGGGGAAGGCATAGGGTTCTCAGGACCGGGGTTTGGGTGGATGGTTTCAGTAAGAAGTAGGCAAATTAAGGTCCTGGACTACCTGGTGATGAGAGGTCGAGACTTTAGTCTGCGTAACCTTGATTGTTTTACCCGAGTAACAGAGAGGTTCTTGGAGGAGAGACAGGGGTAGGAGAGGGGGAGGGGGTGGAGGATGTAATGGATAGGATCTTCCTGAGATAGAATGAGAGATAGGGGAGAGCATAGGGTGAGAGTGTTTTGGAGTGAGATGGTGTAGGGGCTGGGAGGGAGGAGTTCTGAGGGGGGAGAAATGAGTGTGAGAGGTTGGGTGTGATAGACCCCAAAAGGTGGAGGTATGGAGAGGGGTGAGGACTGCAGTAGTAAAGAGGAAAAGTGTAAAAGGAGCCATGAGGTTTATGGGTCAGGTGATGAGGGATCACATAGCAGAGAGGATGAATGAGAAAGATGCTCAGGTTGTGCAATTAGCCAGTGTGGAATGGGTAATGGAGAAAGGGCAGTCAGGTGGACTTGCTTTGGAGAAAGATTTGTGTATACCTGCTCGATAGGGTGGCTAGCTTAGGGATCATTTATTTTCCTGTCTTCTAGATACCTAGGATCCTAGTCAGGAGAAAAAAGGAGTTCAGGGGAGGCCACTAATGGAGAGAGCTTATAGCTTGCAAATGGTGTTTGGGGAGATGAAAAAAAAATCATGACGACCTTTTACAGGAAAGTGACATTTCACCTCATGAGGTCCAACTATAAAGCTGAGACAACCACAGGAGGGTGGGTAGCCCCTGTAAGGTAGAGGTGGGTAGTTCATGCTGTGGTGCTGCCACTGGGTCCAGTACCTGGGGGAAGCTTGTGGAAGCCCTGAGGTGCCATGTGCGGGACCCTAGAAATGAGCAGAGCAGCAGGGTTAAAACAAGGTAAGGTAGGGCTGGAAGTGAATAATAGGGGGATGGAGCGAGAAGTCGGGGGAGGGACTAGCAGACTGCTGCAGTAAAGAGGATTTTCAGCACTGAGCAAATATTGACTTTAATTATTTGAAACAGTTTCTAACTGAGCAGGCACTGCATCTAATTAGTTAAAACAGTTTAAAACTCTTAGAAAACAGCCCCCCCAAAAATCAGTTGAACACAGCAGTATACAGACTGTTTTACAAAGATCTGGCTAAACAGTTTAAAGTCAGAAACAGTACATTAAATTCAGTTTGGGCTGTCTGAGGACAAACTGCTCAGGGATTTTCAAAAATGGTGCTGGACGCCTAGATTAGCTCCGAATAGCTACCTTGTTCCATTTGTGGTGCTGCTACTGGGTCCAGGGGCTTGGGGCAGCTTGTGGAAGCCCTGAGGTGTCTTGTGCAAGACCCTTGTTCTCACTGTGGTTCTGCTGCTGGGTCCAGGGGCTTGGGGCAGCTTGTGGAAGCCCCAAGGTGCCTTGTGCAGGAATTTCAGACAGTGGTTTGCTATATTATTCTGGTTCACACTGGACCTGTAAACTATAATGGCTGATGCTACCCACAGACAATACTAGACTTCAAAATAAAGATTCCTAGGTCACAAAATTGCCTAATCCTCTACGACACAGTCCTTTCTAAGCAAGAATTCCTTTTTTTTTTATAATTTATAGTCCACGAAAGGTCCACAGAGCCAAAGCTTGTAGGTGTGCCCCATGGAGCACAGGGAGGAGAGCTGACTGACTTGTTCAGGGTCATACAGACAGTATACAAGTGGCACTGGTGGCTGTCAGATTTAAACTGACACAGGTCTGTGATATTATTTTGGTTCCTTCACACTGGACCTCTAAATTATAAGGGCTGGTGCTAGTGCTACCCACAGACAATGCTAGAGTTAAAATGAAATATTCAGGGTTCGCCAACATGGCCTAACCCTCTACGATGCAGTCCTTCCAAAGCAAGGATTATATGTTTTTATTTTTTTGGATTTTCTTTTTGCAGAACAGGAAAAAAAAACAAGAATTCACTTGGCAGACTGTCTGCCTGCAGCCTCAGTCAGTAACGCTCATTTGCCCCTCTCCCCACTCTTTCTTTTTGCCTTACAGATTTTCTCTTCTAAGTTCTCTAGTTCTCATTTCTTAGATCAATTTTTTTATAACCCTGAGAGAGTCACGAGATGACCTAAACTTTTTTTTATAGCCGTAGTGCTGATGATGACGAACAAGGAGCATTGCAGACTACAGAACTGCTGCTTCTCTCTCTAATGTCTGACATACATTGAGCAGACTACAGTACAGCAGCAAACAACTAGCACATATAAAGTTTACCATGTTCTTCCCGACCCAACCCAATCAGGTGCCACCTAAGAAACATGGGGATGTTCCTTGTTCCCACAGTCCAATGAGGAGCATGAGTCGTCTCCTCCCTCCTGGAGCTCTCTCCCACCCATGCGTTACATGTCAGTCCTGCTCTGCCCTCCAACTCCTTGTGCTGCCACCAAATGAATTGAGTGGCAAACAAGGAGTTATCCGAATCATTCTGAACAGTAAAATGGTTCAGAATCAATTTGATTGTCATTGCTGCCACTGGTTTTGGGGGGGGGGGGGTTAGGATTTGTCATTAAACAGGTTTGCCCACCTCAGATCGTTATCTGGCTATTACATCAGTTTTATGGCAGTTGCCATTTTTGGGCTTTAAACTGACATATGCAGGTTATTTACAGTGCATTTCTCTCTTCTATTATAGAGTTGGGAGGTCTGGTGTATGGTTCAAGAGCTCTTTCTGATGTTTGATGCCTCCAGAGCTCTCTATTCTGGTTGGCTATAAGGGGTGATAGTACTTTATTGTGCATAACTTCATTTTGCTTGTGCAGGATCGTGCCTGTTATTTGGCTTGGGCAGGGAGTTAGGTACTGTATGTTGGAGGGGGAAAAGCAAGTGATTGTTCAAGGGTGGGCATCCAGAGAGCCTCAGAGATATATTTTCTTGGTTATTTATTGTTCTACTGATTTGATTTCCGCTGGGTACTTGTTCTCTTTATATTTTGTTACTGATATCTATTATGGCTATGGTGAACTGCAAATTTATAACCTGGAATATTATAAATAATGTGCTAAGCAGAAAAAAAAAAAAAACTAAAATTCTCCTACTTAAGTAGATATCATCCGTTGTTTGCTTTTCTCCAGGAGACCCATCTACATACAAAAAATATGTAGTTGCTGCAGTAAATGTGGGTTGGTCAGGTGTTGGGGGTGGTTCCCATTCTAAGTGGGCAGTGGTGTCTGTTCTTCTCAAATCTACCTCTTGTGTATTGCATCAGGAAACAGTGGATCCCTCAGGCTGTTTTCTTCTTTTGAAATGTATTCTGGATGGGGTAGAACCTATTTTAGTTGATGTTTATGGCCCTAATCAGGAGGACCCACAGTTTTTCACTGTTCTAATGTCATATGTGGCCTTCTGGCCACCACTCTCACTTATATTTGCTGGGAATTGGAATATTGTGATGGACCCAGATCTGGGCACATCTAACAGGTAATATTTTGGTTTAGCAACTTCCAGTCAGGCCTTATGTGAATTGAGGGATACTCTTAACTTAGTTTGTCCCTGGAGGAATTTGCACTCTCAGGATTATGATTAGTCCTTTATTCAATCCCATACAGAACTCATTCTCATCTAGACTTTATTTTTGCTTGGCCACAAACTGCTTTCTGGTCTTTGTTTTTCTGAAATATTACCTCAAGTCATTTTTGATCATGGTCTGGTTGAGATGGCAATTATTTTGGATACCCAGGAGAAGGCTGACTTTTCCTGGAGGATTAATAACAATCTTTTTAAAAAGGACAATATTGTCTCTCATCTTAAAGAATTTACCACTTACTTTTTTGAAGAGAACAAAGGTTCTGTAGAGAAGGCAACCACCCTTTGGTGTTTCTATAAATGTGCCATTCTGGGGTGGGGGGGGGATCTCCTACATCTTTCATCAATACTGAAGAAAATGAGCCAAGTTCAAGCTACCTGATTACTAGCTGAAATTAAAGACTTTGGGCCTGATTTTCAAATTGGAATGCAGGGCTTGTGACCAAGCACTGCGTCCCCACAAAGTTTGCTGCACCTGCGTCCTAGGGTTTGGCAGAATTTGCACCAAATGTTATAACCATGGATGCAAGTTGTGATAATGCCTTCATTTTACGGCAGCTTGTGCCAAAGCTATGGTGCAAGCCCCATAACATGTGCCCCCCCCCCTCGGACTCAAAGTTAGAGTGGGGGAAGTGGATGCAAGGGACTCGTGTCAGGGAATTTTGGAAGCTGCAGTTCTAAAATTGCAAATTCCCCCCAGTTTGATGCAAGTCAGCACCTGCGGCAAACTCTCCGCCACAAGTCCATTGCGTCCCTCTAATTGTGTTTGGAAATTGGGCCCTTAGAGTTAAAACTTACACAGGGTAGTCCACTCTCTTTGTACCAGACTATCACAGAACCTTGAGAATGTTATCATGAAATTCATAGTGAAAAAGCTGAGTTTCCCCTTTTTATGGATGGAATGAAATTTGTCCTCCAGGACGAAAGGGCTGGCAAATTTTTAGCCCTTTGCCTACAAGCCCAAGAAATAGCTAATACTTTTCGTCAAATATATCAACCCAGCAAAACTTCTATTTTGACCAAATTCATATACATACAGTGCAAGTGTTTCAGGAATATTATTAGCAACTATATAATATTTCTCAGGATCCCATATCCCCTGACCAAATTAGTCATTATTTGCATTATATCCCTTTTCCCACCTTAAATGATGCAGACCAGGAAATTTAAAAACAGCTGTTGACATTGGCAGAACCGGAGATGGCATTAGATTCCCTGAGCTTAGGTAAAGCTCTGGGGCCTGATGGCCTCTCCATTAACTTTTACGAAGCCCTTATGAATGATCTTCTACGCCCACTGTGGGAAGCTTTTAAATGAGAATTATGTGTCTAACACTCTTGATCCCTTCCTCCAGTTTGCTATTATCTTCCATTTGACCAAAGCTGACAGAGATGACCAGCAGCATGTGAAGAAATATGGTCTAATATCTTTATTTACTGTTGATTTAAAAATATTGGTAAAAATCTTGGTGTCTCATTTACAGTGGGTTTGGTCAACTTGAATAGTTGCAGACCAGGTGAAATTCATGAGTGGTAGGTTGTCATCGGCCATCTTTGTAAACTACAAGACATTATTTCGGCATCCAGGCGGGCTGACACCCCTGTGGTGTTGACCTCTCTGGACACCAAAAAAGCTTTTGAAAGGGTCAGCCAGAGCTTTTTTAAAATTGTTTTGGAAAAAACTTCTTAGTCCAAAGGAATATAATAAGTGGATTCAGTTACTGTACTCTCTTCCATCTGCACAGATGAAGTGCAACAAGGTCTTGTCACCAGCACTGCGGTTCAAGAATGGTACCTGAAATGGATGCCCCCTTTCTTCATTTCTTTTTAATCTTTATGTGGAACCTTTGATAGTGCAAATTAATAAGAATGCCAGAATTCATGGGGTACAATTCTGGTTGCAACAGTGTACGCTATCTGTTTATGCATATGATATTCTGCATGTATGCCACCTGGAGGTGTCATTGCCGGCAAACCTGTGAGACATTAAGACCTTTGGGGATGTGTCATTTTATAATTTGAATTTAGGGAAAAATAAGCTACTATTTTGAATTATAAGGTGAGGTGACAGGATCTTGTCTCTCTGAGTTTTTCCTGGTCCACTGAACTGCTCACTTATTTAGATGTTAAAGTCTCCAAATCTTTTAGGCTGATACGCCAGACTAATATGATCACTACCTAATCTTAAAATGGGATTTTGGGTGCTGTAAGTGGTTACCCCTTTCCTTACTGGGATGGCTTTTTAAAATAGAAATGATTGTTTTACCTAAAATCATAGAATCATAGAATCCTGCCAGCAAAAAAGGACCATTCAGCCCATTGAATCTGCCCGAAAGAGATAGCCCACCCCTTCTGCCTTTTTACCTCCCACTCCACTGTCCTCTCTCACCTCCCCTGCCAAGTCCCGTGTAGTTATCCCATTCCCTTTTGAATTTCTTCACTGCATCCACCTCCACTACCCATTCTGGCAACTGATTCCGTAGTCCTACAACTCTCTGTGAGAAGTAACTCCCCTTTACATTCCCCCCCCCCGGAATCTGCCCCCTTCAGCTTGAGCGCACCTACCTCTGGTGGTTTTGTTTTTGCTCAGTCTGAAGATGCTGTCTCCTTTCACCTTATTTATTCCTCTTCATGTATTTGAAGGTTTCCACCATGTCCCCCCTTTCCCTTCTCATCTTCAATGTATACAGATGAAGGTCCTTCAGCCTCTCCCCATATGGCCTCCCTTGCATCCCCTGGATCATCTTGGTCACCCTCTTCCAGACCTTCGTGAGTCTATCCTTGTCACATTGCAAATGGGGCCTCCAGAACTGAACTCCATACTCCAGCTGTGGTCTGACCAGTGTTTTGTATAGTGGCATGATCACCTCCCTCCTCCTACTTGTGAAGCTGCTCCCAATGCACATCAACATTCTTGTTGCCTTACCAACTGCTCATTCGCACTGGTTCCTAACCTTTAAAGTGTCAGTGATCTCATGCTCCATGATCTGCAGTGTCTCCCCCCCAGGCAATAATTAGCACTTGGATTATTGCGCCCTATGTGCATTATTTTGCACTTTTGCACATTGAATTGCAATTGCCACTTTTCCACCCACTCCTCCAGCCTGGCTAGATTCTGCCTCATTTTTCTCCACTCCACCCAGAGCATCTATCCTGTTATAGACTTTCATGTGGTCTGCAGACAGACACACCTTTCCATTTAGACCCTCCACTAAATTCCCCACATACACATTGAACAATATGGGTACCAACACTAATCCTTGTGGTACCCCTCTCGTCACCTCTAGTTCCCTGGAGTGTTTCCAATTCTCTGAGTCCTTCCTCCCAGCCAAACCTCCACCCACTTTGTAAGCTTAGCTCCCAGGCCTAAATTGCCTAACTTGCTTACCGACCTTCTGTGAGGATGAAGTCAAACACCTTCCTGAAATACAGGTAGACCACATCCACCACTCACCCCTGATCACACATCTCTGTTATACCCTCGAAGAATTCTATCAGGTTGGTCTGACAAGACCTACCATCAGTGAACTTATGTTGGTTGTCATCTATTAGCCCTTCCTCTTCTAGGTGTCTTACAGTCTCTCCTTTATGAGGGCTTCCATCAGCTTACCAACCACAGAGGTGAGACTGACTGGGCGGTAGTTGCCAGGGTCATCCTTTCTCACCCCCCTTGTATAGCGGTACCACCTCCATCCTCTTCCAGTGTCCTGGGACCCTCCCCGAATAGAGGGATAGATTAAACAGCTTGGCCAGAGGCCTAACCAGTTCCTCCCTCAACTCCCTGATTACCCTTGGATGCACCTGATCTGGTCCCATAGCCTTGTCAGTTTTAATTTTTCTCAGCTCTCCCAACACCCTCTTCTCTGTGAAGTGACCTGTGTCTGCCTCCTTTCTCAAGCTACCCATTCTATCCACTAATGACCCACTACCTTCCGTCTCGGCCGTGAATACTGATGCAAAGTATTTATTGAGTAGGGTCACCTTTTTCTCATCCCCTTCTACTATCTAACCCCCTCCCCTTTAAGTCTTGGAATCCCTTGCCTGCTTTTCCTCCTGTCACACACATATCTATAATATTTGTTGTCTTCCCTCCTCACCTCCCTAGCTATTTCCTCCTCTGTGCATGCTTTTGCCTTCTTAATTGTCTTTCCCATTTCCTTGAGCTTTTCCTTATAGATTACCCTTTCCTCTAACCCCTTTGACCTTTTGTAGGCTTTGAATGCCTTTTTATTTCTCCCTGATGTCCTCCCTAACTCCCACCATGAACCACAGGGATTTTCTTCCCCCTTTGCATTTGCTAATCTTCCAGATCCATTACTCCATGGCCTTCAGAATTAGTTCCTTTATTCACCCCCACACAGCTGCCCTACCTCATCTAGGTGGTGAATCCCTTCAAGTTCCCTCCTTAAGGTGTCCTTCATCAGCTCAAAGTTTGCCCTCCTGAAGTCGAGCACCTTGGTGGTTGGCCTGCCCGATTCTGACCCTGCTTGAAGGAGAACCTGACCATTCAGTGGTCACTGTCTCACAAGTTTTCCCCATCTAAATCCCCCATGCTGTCCCCATTGGTCAATACAGCATTGTGTGTTGCCTTCCCCCCTAGTAGGTTTGATGACCAGCTGGTTTAGGAATGCATCCTGTATGTATTCTAGCAAGTCCCTGCTTTTTTCTGAGGTGGCCAATGGGGTTTGCCAATCCACATCAGGCAGGTTCAGATCCCCAACCACTAGGATCTCCCTCTTTCTGACCTTTTACTGTATGTCCCTTGCCATTTCCCTATCCACTTTCTCACTTTGATGTGGTGGTCTGTAGACCACCCATATCCTTATTGCCCCATCCCCCTTTGTACCCAAGGTAAAACAGAGGATCTCAGCAGATCAGTTCTCCTCTGTACCCTCCACCTCTATTCTGTCATCCCACACATACAGGGCTATCCCCCACCCTTTTTTTCCCAGTCTATCCTTCCTAAAAAAGGCTGTACCCTTATAACTCCACCTCCCAGCTATGGCAATCCATCCTCCAGGTTTCTGCAATCAAGTCAGGGTCATCCACTGACTCTAAGTCAGCCATTTTATTTCCTAGGCTCCTGGTATTGGCTAGTATACCCTTCCAACCCACACCGCCCCTATGATCCCCTTCCCTCCTGCTGTCCCTTGCTACTTGCATCGGGAGAGTGTAAGCTGGGTTATCTTTGCTAGGCCAAGAGTGTCCTTCCCCCTAGTGCCACACTCTGCCCTGCCTAATTTAAATTTACATCGATCCCCATCCTCTTGCCAATGTACCCCTGCAGCTTTGTTCTTAGTAGTCTTGCCCCTCCATCACTTACGTGTAACCTATCCCTTGCATACAGGTGTTCATCTGTCCACATATCCCCCCAATCACCTAGACAAGTGAAGTCCTCCTTGCTGCACCACTGCCTTAAGCAGAGGTTAAATTCCTTTACCCTGAGTTGCCTGGCCATGCTAGCACAATGTAATGGCAGGACTTCCAAGAAGGCCAGGGAACTGACCAGCCCCCTACAACCTTCCACCAGCTCCCTGAACTTCCTTTTAAACACATCTACCTCTTCCCCTGCTAAGTCATTTGTACCTAGATGAAATACTAGGTGCGGCTTACATCCCACTAAATTGATGCAGTCCTTCATCTTGGGGAGCGCCCATCTAGCTTCCATACCTGGGTCGAAAAAAACTGACCTTCCCTTAAAAGATACTTTTCTCCTTTGCCAATGAATCCCCTTAATGCTCAAGTCTCTGTACACTACAACAGCTCCTGCATTTTCTGTCCTTGAGAGTGCCTTGTCTACACTGTCCTGCCCCTCCATGCAACCTCCACCCAGTGTAGGTGCATTCCTTTGTTCTCTGACCACCCCAACTTAACCCCTCTTGACCCCTCTTTTTCTCCCCTCTTTTCCTTGCTGCTGGCTATTCTCCCTGTCCACTTTTAACCATCTTCCCCCATCTGGGCCCTGGCTCTCGGATGCTGCCTCCCACCCCCAATGCCCAACCTTCTTCCGAGCCCTCCACTCTGTTCTTCCCACATGTTGCACATCTCATCAATCCTCCTTGACCGTACCACCTGTATGTGTGCCACCCTCACTTGACCTCCTTAGTTCTCTATCCCTATTTGATGCTTATGTTAGCTCTTCCCTTTTCATGGTTTAAAACATTGCACAGACCTAACTCTGACTTTTTTATTGGTGGGGAAACAGCCTAGAAGAACTCATTTAAAGCTTTCTGCACCTAAGCTGTATTGGGGGACTTGCTATAGTTTCTTTATGTAGAGGGGCTGGACTTACTGGATTTTTTTATTTCCATGCCATGCAGAGCATGAACTATTTGCACTGGCATTCAATAGAACATTTGATGGATAGCTGCCACTATCATTTTACCATATTTCTTTTTTTTTTATTTTCTTCCTTATCCTGCGGTTCCGCTGTCACTTTATCAGCCCTGGTCATGGCCCTTGGGACTTCCACTGCCATCTACTGCCACCATCCCCAGTTATCCCCGGCTTACCCCGTGGAGAACGGGGCCGCAGCATCGATCCCCTTCATCCATGCTGCAGAACTAGTATTTGGTCAGGGATGCGGCGATGGCAGCTAATTGAAGCCCCAGGGAGGGCTTCACATAGACAGCGGACCCACCCGCCAGCTTTTTCCTGGTTTTCTCAGAGGCAGGGATGTGCAATGATGCCAGCATCTGCCCCGCCTCCCTGATACCAAGCACCGGGTAGCGTGAGTGACTCCCAGCCTCCACCAGGGGTCCTCATTGCACCAGACACTGCCCCACCCTTCACCCGGAGAAGGAGAGCCACCTATGGGGCACTCAATCCTTCTCCCCTGACTGGCCCTCCAATGACCTAGGTCCATTCCCAAACCCGGGTTGCCGGCGCCACAAGCGGAAATCCAACCACTGCGCCGGCGGACCGGTCTATTTTACTCTTATTTCTATCATAATGATTATCCTCCACCACTGGATGGATACTAAACTTCCTACTTTGCTTGAATGGCATAAAGAGTTTAGAAAATTTGCACATGGAAATAAATGTCCACTTCCATGCAGCATACCATGGCCACATATGAACAAAGGTGGGCATGTCCAGAAGCTTTAATACGTTATATGGACTGGACTGCTTTTATTTTTTACTCATAATCCTTGTATTGTAGGAATAGATGCTTTGCCCCTATTGTAAGTTTGTATCCTGATTGCTCTTTTACTTCTCTGTTGCCAATTGCATTGCATTTTTTTCTATATGGTTTGGTTAGTATCATCTCTGTTATTGTACCGGTTTGTGAATTTGGCTCTCTGGATCTGTGTGAGGGGGGTATATTATATCTTTTTCATTATTTTGGGGTTGTAAAGGTGTTAACTTGTTGCTTCTTTGTTTTTATTTTAAAACATTTTTCAATAAAGTATATTTTTTCAAAATAAAATATTCCTGACTTGTATCCCTCCTGCTGCTGCTGGACCTTTGGTCTTCTATTCTTCACAGATCTTGTTGGAGCCTGAAATCCTGACTGGTTCCTGAAGCTGCTTCTGTTACTCTTTGGTAAAGTGAAGCAAAATTCCTGAATTGTATCCTTGCTACTGCTGGACTTTTGTCTTCTGCACATCACAAATCATTTTACAGCTTAAAGTCCTGTCTGGTTCTTAAAGGATGACTAGCCTTGCAAGGAGATCTGTGTTGTGCTCAGCACATCACAGAAATGTGGAAGTTACAAGGTACGCAAAGCAACATCCAAAAGCAAATTAATGGGATATTGCCAGGACCCCTAGTGCTCTGCAGCAGCATTTTCTGATTTGTGTGGCATGGCTTCTAGGCTTCTTCGATGGAATTTTATGATTTGTGTGGCATGATTTATTTATTTCTGTGACAGAATGCAATCCTGACATTGGCTAAAATATGATGTGATGTCATTGATGACATCACATGCCAAGCATAGAGGAGGAGCTTCAGGATAAATAAGATGGGTATGGGAAGCCGGCACTATGGAACAACTGTGTATTTGAATGAAAATTCACCAATAACAATGAATTCTGTGGCACTATATATGTTCTGCGACACAATGCAAATTCTGTTGAAAATTCCAGAACCGCAGAATTGCAGAATTCCAGGGGCCTTGGATATTGCAAGCCTTTTTTGCAACTGTGTGGCAATGTTGTTTTATTATGTCAGACTGTGGGGGACATATTGACTAGGAAGGAAATGTGGACTCTCCAGATCCCTGTGGCTCCACAAAAAAAACAAAAACTAACAGACAGCTGAAGCATGTAGTGTTGGAAGAAGCTCTTTTCCTTTTTGGTTCTCCAATGCATGAGCACAAAACGTACCACTAATGGAATAAATCCTGAGAACCAAAACAAAATGAACACCTACCAGGTCAGTATCTTGCATGCTTAATAGCATACATTAAAACCGTGCAACAAGAACAGTGTGGTAGGTAAGAGCGAGAGGGTGCAAAGCCATGAAAGGGTGTATACTCAGTAGTGCACCCTCTCACTCTTCCTAGGTAGGGGATGAGACCTGTGCTGGGAAGTGGGACTGGCGAGCAGCTGCCGTGGTTTGACGGGATGAGCAACAGGCAGCAAGGGAGGGAGGCAGTGTGTTTGAGACCGGGTTTTGATTCCAGGTCCCAGATGCAAGGAATTTTTTAATTTTTCACACTTGTGTGAAATTAAGTGTTTAATCCCCTTCCCCCCAGAGTTTGTTATTTTAGTTGGGGGGGGTTCAGGGGTCGCAGCCCACTGTAATGGGGTTGCAGGATTCAGAGACCCCTGCAAAAGAAAGACATATGCCACTTGCAATATATCACATTGTACTGGCAGCACAGTATATTACTGTGGCACAGTGTCTTGTGACATTATGACCCCGTACCAAATTTACAAAATCATCATGACCTCAATGATCTGATATCCATCATTGTTACTGCTATGGGGATAGAACAATCTGTGGCACATTCAGCAGTAGATTATATATCCATTGATAACCAGTGTGAACTATTCAGCCCAATAACAGATGAAGATGTTATTCAAACTCTAACTGGAGAAACTGAGTAAAGCACAAAGAACCTTAGAAATGGAAGAAGGTAAAGAATGTGGACCCACATCAGTGCCAACAAACGCTGAAGCAAGACAAGCAATCCAGACTTTATTGAGATGTTTTGAAGGACATGAAAAAGCAGAAGAGAGTGACATTAAAATATGCATACTGCTGGAACAGAGAATTGACAATATAAGCAGTGCCAGCGTAAAGCAAACAAGAAAATCATAGATTATTTCAACATACACTAAAATAAAATTATACACAGGATTTAGATATTTAAATAAAAATATACAAAAGTGCCATAGTGCCAATAATGCAAGATTCTATGTTTTCATGTCTTTGATAAATTACATTAAAGTACATTTGAATACAATACAGTACTATTGTTCTTTGCTTTTTGTGATGAAACTGCCACCATCTTTTATCTGCCACTCACTTTTATGCACTAAATGGTAGAATGTACCAAGGTTGGCAATAAAAGAGGAAGCACTGTATGTAATTTGTTCCTTCATTACACATACTTATCATGAACATCCATCCATGATTGTCCCAAAAGAGATGATAGCATGGAGGCAACCATGCTGGTGGTGGTTGCTCTGGGGGTGAGACTGAACCTATGGCTCCCATGGAGGCAGGAGCTGACAGTCTGCACTTACATGCATGAGATGTGTATTAGCTGGGTATTTGTGGAAGCATTGCCTGTAGGTGTCTGTACCCTACACAGTGCTGTTGTATGCTGTTCTATCTTTCCACTTTGCAGTGTCATGCTCACAGTTTAACAGAATGTGTGCCTACCCAGCTACTGGTTTTGGGTAAGGGGGTGCATTGCTGTATTGCTTATGTGGCATCCATGCTTTAGTGTCATTGCAGGGGTACCATAAACTGCTTTGCATAGTTTTCTATGAGACTGCTGTAAGGTTCAATCCCTTTGGCAAAAAGTTAAGAGTGTGTTGGATCCAGGTTTCGGTCTGGCAGATGCTTTTACAAAGTGTAATTGTATTTTGGGGTCGGACTTACAGACCCTGCAGCAGTTCTATAGAATATGTTCTAAAGAGTCTTCAGGTTGTTGACATCAAGTACATAAGGGAGATTCTAGATGTTCCCATTTAAATACCCCTCAAAAGTTATGATACATTGCATGCAATATTTCAAACTGGGTATACCTGCAGCATCGCACTTGATACAGCAATGGACAGTGTGCCAATCTAGGACCCTAAACCAGTACCTCAAGACTGAACCATATCTCTAGACCCAGATCTGGAAGAGATCCTGATAAAGCCACGATGTGGCATGTCGCTCCAAAGTCAATTACCCTAGACATACTAGTGTGAAAGAAGGATCCGCTACTGATACAGGTTTACCCAGTTTAGATCAAAGCAAATAGTGAATTTGATAATAGAAAAAGCATTCCTTATTGCCCAGGGTGTAGGAGTTCTGCAAATCAGCAAACGGGGTCCTTTGGGAACCATTAAGTAGTTGAGAAGGTGCCAGTATACCTGCAGTCTGCCAAAGCATGTTGGTAAGGGGCCTACCAAATAACAGAAAATTGCGGTTAGACCAAAGAGGCTGAATCCAAGGGTTTGTAAGGGTTGTTTTTAAATGGTAAAGGAGCATATTGTAGTTCACTAGGGAAACACCAAGCAGGGTGTCCCACAGAGGTCTGAGCAACATAGCCATTTTCAGATAAGGGAGGGCTTGTAAGGTGATCCCATACTGGGAACACAAGTCCTGTTCTATATACCACAATAAAGGAACTTAGGAGGAGGAGGAAACCTCTTTCTCCCCAAGTATCCAGTGGGAATAATTTGCTTCCTGAGCAGCATGAAAATAACCAAAAAAATTGGGTGCACCCAGGCCTCCTTGTTGCTTCACAGCTGCCAGTCTAAGGTACCGAAGCCTCAATTGACAACCCTTCCAAAGAAAAGTGGCAGCATAGCATGGAGACTCTGGATCCAGCTATAGGGGAATTTAACAGCCAACATGTTGATGGGGATAAAGCACTTTTGACAAAACAGTCATTTTGGGAATGCTAACCTGATCCCATAGAGATAAGGGCTAACAACCTGTCCAAATCTGTCTTGACGTTCCGAAGGGTGTTCAGTATAATTGTTCTGAATGAGCTTTGCTTTGGAAGTAGTGAGCTGAATACCCCAATAGGTTAGAATGGAGGGTGCCCAACCATGGTCCATGCCCACAAAATCTGCCCTTCTAGCGTAGAGTGTAATGGGAGTACCTGGCTTTTTCCTACATTAAGCTTGTAAACAGACACTGAGCCAAAAATACTTACTTCCTCCAGGGCATTGGAGAGGGAAGTGATAGGATTTGTTAGGTGCAGAAGAATATGGTCACCATACATGGACAACTTATATTGCCAAGACCCTGTTGCCACTCCTTGTATCATGTGATTTGATTTAATGTGCTGAATGAAAGGTTCAAGATACAAATTAAACAAAAAAGGGGGCAGTCTTGATGAGTGCCATTGTGAAATTAAAATGAGGATGAAGAACCTGATTACAAAGAACACATGCCAAGGGATGTGAATATAACAGTTTTAAACAACAGAGAAAGAGCTCAAGATAGCCAAAATGATCAAGCATACGGAAAAGGTACAGCTGTCAAATGCTTTCTCTGCATCCAGGGAGGCCAGGACCACGGGGTCCGCAGCATCCTTGGATGCAGAGATGAGATGTTGAAGTTTCCATAAATGATCTATGGAAAAGTGTCCTGTCATGAAACCCACTTGCTCAGGACTAACCAAGGCAGACCATATCCACTGCAGCCAGAGTGCTAGGACTTTCACCAATATTTTTAAATTAGCATTCAGTAAAGAAATATGCTGGTAGTTAAACATCACAGCCGGGTCTTTGCCAGGTTTAGACAAAACAGAAATAAAAGTTTCTTGCAGAGAAGCAACCAAGTACCCCTAGTGTGGGCCTCTTGAAAAACCTCCAGCAGCCGCGGGAATAATTTTGCTGAAAAAACCTTGCAAAAAGAAACAGAAAACCTGTAAGGTCCTAGGGTTTTGTTGGAGGCGATCGACTGTAATGATCCCTCAGTTTCAGAGTGTGTAAGTGGCTGGTCCAGAAAATCATGCTCCCCCTGTCCAAGCCACGGTAGGCTACTTTTCAGTAAATAGTCATCTATAGCTTGGTGATCAGTAATTTGAGCACCCAAATTATAAAGCACTGTAATAGGCCCAAAATTCCCCCACGATCTGCCGGGGGTGGGTAATAGGATAATGAAGCCCTGGCTAAATAAGATGTTTGACCATACAAGAAGCTGCCTGCTGCTTGAGATGCAGCACCAAGAGCTTTCCAGCACTTTCACCTGCTGAAACATAGGTACAGTAGTTTTAGATTTAAGTATTGCAAATTCCACTTGGGCCTTGTTGAGCTCATGGTAACGTTCCTGGGTAGCATACAGATTTAAGGCCACAAAAAGATTAAAAGTCTGGCTCCAACAGGAAAAGCTGCCTAATGTATTTCACACTAAAATCCATGCTTTTTCAAATGCATCATGCTGAGTTCATGTCAGCTTAAATAGTAGCCAGTTTAAACAGGTATACACCATTAACATTAACAGTGCTCATGTAACACAGTGATCACAGCCTATAAAAGTAAAAATGCATGCATACAATATCTAGAAATGTTAAAAACACTGACAAAAGTTAAATAGAACACCTTACAGCATATCTCAATTTAGTTAATGTTAATTATAACAGACTATTACTGGATATATGCTCAGATCAAGTGCAACACTAATTGTTAAGTCTCTACTTTTTGAAGTGACTTAATGAAAGAGGAGGGTTCATAATTATCCTTATCTTGTGGCCTTCATGACATATGTTAAATGGAACCTCTCCGGAGTACAAGACAATATTGTAATAAGAGGAAATGGAGAAAGAATCATTTCATATCATGTCGGATTCTCAAAAATGATGCCAGAACAAAACCATTCCTGGTCACTCACTAGCCCCCAAAGTATAGATCCAATAAATTTCCCTTTGTTAGACGTTTTGGTCATAGTCTCCCACTCCCATGATCCCATCTGATTAGGGTGCACCATTTCAATACTCAGAAACATAAAATGATATGACTGATCATTCCTAGCTGTGTGCACATGTAAGGTTGTGGCATAATTACGATTCTTTTTAGAATAGCATGGCAATGCTCCCTCACCCTCACACACAACTTTCACACTTTCTTATCTACATAACAGGCTGAAAGTTACATCTGGCTAAATAAATAACTCCATTAGTGTCACTGGTTATTAAATCTTTGATAGCAGTGCTTAACCCTATTCTGGGATTGACAAAATGTTTGCCTTGTGCAGTAA
Source organism: Neoceratodus forsteri (assembly GCA_016271365.2). Taxonomy (NCBI): domain Eukaryota; kingdom Metazoa; phylum Chordata; order Ceratodontiformes; family Ceratodontidae; genus Neoceratodus; species Neoceratodus forsteri. The sequence goes on along the minus strand of CM057458.1, from coordinate 1,244,308,738 downwards.
CATTGCAATAAGTGCATCTCTTACAAGCAAAACATCCAGAACTGCAATTTGGATGTCATGTAGTGGTTCCACCCACCTTCTTGTCTGTTTACTGTGGAACAGTCTATCATTATATAGCAGTGACTTTCCTATATGCCATTCTGGTAGGTTGGGATACATGCATTTCTTATGCTTGATTACCTTTCAGCACAGCCAGATATATATGTGTATATATATATATATATATATATATATTTTAATAATGGCCTTCACTTCTTTAGATTGTGCTGAAAAGGTGATCATGAAATTCACTCCCTCCTGAGCTTCCCTCTGTATATGTTCCCTGAATAAAAGATATTCTCTATTTTGGCTTCTGACATAAGATTCTGCACAATTGATAGTGTCCTGCAAATATATCCCATCTCCAAAAACCTGTCATTCAAATTACTAGTACCCTGATTAAAAAACTCCTCTATACTACAATTTTTCCTGAGCCAGAGACATTGGCCCTTTGGTATGTTAGTGACCATGTGGTGCGGGTGACAGCTGGAAGATAATAAAAATGTATTCTTATCTGTTGGTTTGTGATATTTGTTGGTATCTACATTCTCACTGTTTCCCCTAGAAGACTCCAAATCAAAGAAGTTGATTTTGTTTGAATCAGATTTACAAGGCAATTTCAAATGGAGATTCATGGAATTGATAAAAGTCATAAATTTAGAAAGTTCCTCTCCTGACCCACACCACACGGCCACAACATCAATGTACTGTAATACTTCAAGAGGCAATGTTTGTCCAGGTATTTGTTTCAAGTGCCATCATAGATTGTTCCCATCTCCCAGGGATCAACATACTGTATATAGATGTTCCATACTGGGGGCAAAGATTGCCTCCATTGTGGTCCTTTGACTTGAAGGTAGTTGGTGTTTATGAAGGAAACATATTGAACCCAAGTATAAATTCAAATAGTTGGAGGAGAAACCCAGTTGGTGTATTTATTCCTCTGATTAAGAAAATGGGTAAAGGCATCCAGCACTCCTCATGAGAGATGTCAGTGTATAATACCTCTATGTCAAATATAACTAGAAGTGCATTGTTCCTCCATTTCCATATCCTGTAGGATTTTCAACACCTCTGTAGTATCTTTAACATGAGAGCATACTGTAGAGTGGATAAAAAGGGTCCTATGTAAAATTCCCCTACTTTTGACAGTGGTTCCATCAGTGACCCGGTCCCATGAATAATGGGTCTACCAGGTGGGTTCTCAAGTGACTTATGCAGCTTCAGTAGAAGGTGTATAGTCAGCCTGATGGGGAAGGGGCTCCTGAGAAAATGTTTTGTATTCTGATCAGTGAAGCCTCTTTTAAAGACCTCATTCACAGCTTCATCAATGACTCATTTAAAGTCTCTTGAGAGGTCCTGATCCTTCTTTTTGTAAAAGGATCTATCTCCCAGTTGTCTCAAGACTTCTTTGTTATAATTCTCACTGTATATGATGACTTAGCTGCTGCCTTTATTTGCTGTGTTCACAGTGATTGATTTTTTCCTCTGTAGAGTATTCAATGCATCTCTCTCTTTCATGGTCAAATTGTTAAACACATATTTTTGAAAATTTGTATAGCTGCACTCAGTGTTTGCCAAAAAGTTGACTCTTTGTGGAAGGAAGGAATATTTTCCAAGTTTTCAACCACTGGGTTCTCCCACACAAGGGAGGTTGTATTCAGAAACCCCATTTTTTTTTTCTTATTAAAGAATGATTTAATGGACAGATCATGGTACAGTCCGTATAGATCAATAATTGTTTCAAACTTTCTAATGGGACTAGTGGGAGAAAAAGACAGTCATTTATCTAATAGTTTTCATTCTGCTGTAGATAGGGTGCAACTCGAATGAGTAACTATCTATGTACTAGGCTCTGTCTTTATTATCAACATTGTAGGAGGACTGAATGGGAAAGTATGCCTGTTCGCAGATGACACAACAATCTGCAACAGAATGTACACCCTTGGGGGGGAGGATGACGTATGATCTGAAAAGTTGGAAGACTAGGCAAGGGTTAGGCAACTGGGTTTCAATGCAAAAAAGTGCAAAATCATGCACCTGGGGCACACAAATCTGGGGGCAATGTACCAATTGGGTGGGGAGGGATTGACAACTGCAAAGGAGGAAATGAACCTGAGGAAATAATTTCCGATTACCTAAAGGTAGCAAGGCAGTGTAATAAGGCAGTGGGGAAAGCTAGCAGGATGCTTGGGTGCATAGGGAGGGGTATCACCTGCAGAAAGAGGGAGGTAGTGTTATCGCTATATAGATCAATGGTGAGACCTCACCTCAAATACTGTGTCCAGTTCTGGAGGACACATCTCCATAAGGACATTGATAGGGTGGAGACTGTACAGAAGAGGGCAATCAAAATGGTGCAGGTCCTGCATCAAAAGCCTCATGAAGAAAGACTCAAGGAATTAAATATGTACTCTCTAGGGGAAAGAAGGGAAAGGGTGGACATGATAGAAATGTTCAAATGCCTTACAAGTAATGATAAGGTACATGAGGGTAGCAGTTAACAAAGAAAAAGATACTTGATGGCAAGGGGTCGTGCCATGAAGCTGGAGGGGGATACTTAGGGGAGATATGAGGAAATACTTCTTCACAGAAAGTGTGGTGGACACCTAGAACAGCCTCCCAGCAGAGATGGTGGGTGATAAAACAGTAACAGGATTCAAGCATACAAGGGATAGACACAAGAGGACCATAGAAATAAGGCAAGGGGGGAGAATAGAGATCGAATAGGGTCTGCGGTGACACTGTAGGTAGGGAAAATAGGGTAGACTAGATGGGACAGAAGGTCCTTATCTGCAGACAACTTCTATGTTTCTTCATCCCTGCGCTATCAGGAATGCTGCTGTTCTTGTTGCAGCTGAGGCCTTTGTTGTTTGTTGTGCTGTCTGCTTGGTTGTTGTGCTTGCTGGTCTTCTTGGTATTGAGGTCTTGATTGTCTGCCTCTTGAATCTCCTCCTTCTCCTTCTATTGCCCACCAATCCACCATTTTGGTTTTGATAACTGTTGAACTCCTGATAATGAGATTATACAACAGTCTTACTCCACATGCACACAGGTAGGCAATATCAGTCACATCATTTTATGTTTCAGGGTATTGCAAAGGTGCACCATAATCAGAGGGGAGGGGGTGACTACAACCAAAAAGTCTTATAGAGGGAGGCTTATTAGATCTCTATTTTTTTTTTGGGGGGGGAGGGGTAGTGAGTGGCCATGTCTGAATTCAGGCTTTGACCTGGCACCATTTTTAAGGAAGTGACATGTGACAATTACTTCTCTATTTTCTCTTATTACAGCATCTCCTTGTACTCTAGAGAGGTTCCATTTATCATATGTCATGAAGGCCACAACATTAGGAAAATTATGAACCCTGCACCTTCTTTAAGTAAATTTCAAGCAAGCAGAGAGTCTCTGAGACTTAGTAATTACAGTCACAGTGGAACTGAGCACATATCTAATAATAGTCTGTTATAGTGAACATTAACTTAAGATATGACATGCTTATGAATAACATTAAGTAAATCGAGATATGAGGTGCTCTTTTTAACATTTGTGTATTGTATGTATGCACTTTCACTTCTGTATGCTGTTATCTTACCACTGTGAACATAAGTGCTGTTAATGTTAATGGTGTAATCCACTTTAAGATTGCTACTATTTAAGCTGTCATGAACTCAGTGCAGTGCCTTTGAAAAAGCACTAGTTTTAGTGTGAAATGCGCCAGCTTTTCCAGGTGGAGCCTGGCTTTTAAACGTGTTGTATCCCAACACTGCCTTAATAAAGTCTTCAGCAACAGTTTTCAAGCATTTAGTAGCAGTTCATCTCCAGTGGTGAGTGTTAAGAATTCTGTTTTTCTATGTATACAATATAAGTTGCCTCTGTGTGGTCATTTCTATTGCACTTTAGTTGTTTTGTGTGTGCTGTGTCAACCATTGGCCAGTGGGTAGTGAGGGCCATATTTACTTACTGTTACTTTAATAACTGAATGCATGATGGGGGACTATCCTATATCTCTATGTTCTGGGTCCCTCAATGCAATGGCATGGTGAAGTCCTGTTCATGTCTGGGGAGCACTTCTTGGATTGGGAATCATGCTTGTGTTACTGTGCAGCTGCACAAGACCTGTGTCTGGTGTGTCATGGTGTTCATGTCTGGGGTAAGTCTGGGTGTACTATTGTAATGTAGACCATGGCTTTGCTTGGTTTGTCCTAACATTGTTGCCATAAGATAACAGTTCATTGCAGCATGGTTCATGGATGTGCAGGTTGTATGTTGTTACAAGGCCATCATTCCTATCTAGAGGTGTACAAGTCTGCAAAATTCACTCCATGAGTTAATTCATGGATTTCATGGAATTCACAGAGTGATTTCATAAAATTTTCAGCCGTGAATGTCGAAGCAGAGCGTGAAATTTTGCAGCTGTGAATTTTGCACTCCACCCGCGAACTTCACGCATGGCGTTAAAAGGCAAATTTCACTGACCGTTTTGCTCAAATCGAAGTTTCGGAGTGTTCTTAAAACGCCACGAATTCTACGGAGCGCAAATTTTGTGGGTGAAGGTTAGCTTCACAACACCTCTGTTCCTGTCATACTTCAGTTTGTGATTGTGTTTATCCATCGCATTATGTGATGGTTATGATGACACCCCCTCTGTTCAAATGCATACACTCCACACTGCATAGTGCCACTGTGCATACTGTGTCCTGTCTCTACAGTTGGCTGTGGAATTTTGTGTCTTTGACAGTTACCTACTGTATCTCAGTAATACATTTATTGCATTACACAATGTATTTATATGCCACATACCTTCCAATTCTATTTCATGCACAGGGCCCATAAAGTGAGGAATGGAGTTGTGTTCTTGCAGTTAAGTAATTGACTTAGGGCCCACTTTTGTTTTCCACTGAATCCTGCATTCTGTAGGTGCCACCTCTTCCAGCTCCCTTCCCATTCAGACAGTTGTGGATCAAGGAATTAAGGATGACCTGGGCACATGCAGGGTACAGAGGGCCTGTGTATGGGCATTCAGGCAATTCAAATCCAGACTATTTTGCCAGTTATGGATCGCCACAGGCACAGCAGATTTTTAGTGGGGCTTGTGCCCTTGCTGGCCCGGTCCTGGAGCCACCCAAACATTCAGGCACATAGCTAAAAAGTACACCTGACTGAGGTCAAGTGGGAGGAGGCACATTGTGACCATTGACAATTCCAAGAAGGCCTTGTCATTTTTTGAAGGGGACCACCACAGCAAATAAAAACCTTATGTTTTTGCCATCTACCTGCTACCCTCTCAGCATCAATGTTTCCCATTCCCTTTCTATTCCACCCAGGAAATCAGTTGTTGGTTAAGCTGCAATATCATATTGTTTTCCTAAACTCTGGTCCTCTCTTTACTGGCTATCTGTTCTACCTTTTCTCCCTTCTCCTGTAAGTTACTTCTTGGTGACATTTCTACACCAACTGTCCTTGAGACCTTACGTTAACTGACCCCTCTCACCCCTACATATGTTGCTCTGGCTATATTTGCTTCCACCTGCAGTGTTATACCTGGTTGGGGTAATTTCTCATTTCCTACCCAAGCTCAGTTTTTTATCTGCTGCTTGCACCTTGTTGTACTGCTTTGCTTTTCACTCTTTAAGAGTTATTGTATTGCTTGTGTAGACTTTTTTTATGAATCTGCTAATTACTATTCTTTTATGATCTACTTTTCTACTATCTTTAATACTCCTACCCTCCAGGATGCATTATCTTCAATAATCCTTCCCTCCAGGATGCATTTGGAAATGAGTTATCAGCTTGGTATGTCTTACTTGGTAAAACATTTCAATACACACATACATAAATACATACATACATACATACATACATATATACATGCATGCATACATAAATAAATGTACTCAGTGGTTCATAGGGCTTTGTGGAGAGAATCCTCAGTGCCTAAGATATTAACTGACAATGTAAATCTAACAGTATTTTTGCCATAATTAAAAAAAAAAATACATAAGTCAAAGATCAGTTTTTATGCAGTTCATTGACAAAGGGTCCCACTTTTACAGTAAAACTGTAGATATATAGCTGTCAAGATATTAATGGCAGAAAAAGGCCTGCCAGTCTGTCCAGTATGACCACCCTACCTTCCAAACTAAATCTGCTGCAGCAGTGGCAATCAGAGTGGCTGCTTCTCAGGGCATTACATAACTATTGGGAGGCAGAGGTGAAATATGGGAAGCTGCTTCCATACCGCGTCAAGAAATAAATGACAGTCTCATATCAGTGGTCTTGCATCAAGGTGGGCATGGTGGTTTCTTCTCCAGAAGGCATCAATAAGCTTGTAAGAGAATTTTTATGCTTTGTTCTTTTCCTACTGACATGACATACCTAGCTCACTCCACCAAAGCTGGAAGATTTGGGGGGCAACACTACATTTTCAAAACTGCTCATGCCCCATAGGGATGCTTTAGATGCCCCCTCTCATCTGAAGAACTGAGTGACGCATTATCCTTGCTAGAAACCAGGAAGAACTCTGGAAAGGATAGGTTCATAGTAGATCTATTTCAAACCATACGGAATCAGATCCTTCTTCTCCCACCCCTGTCTAGCTATTTACAATGAGGGGAAAGACAAAACACAACTTCCCCACACTCACTGGAGCGATCACCACCCTAATTCCTAAAAAAGGTAAAAACACATTAGACTGTGTCAAGCATAGGTCCATTTTTTTATCTCAGCAGGTAATAACATTATAACTAAAGCACTATCTCACTGGCTGTAGCAGGTTCTCATCCCTGCCATGCACATAGCACAGCCTGGGTTCAGGTACGGTAGAATGGGAGTATATAACCTTGGAACCCTCATTAACCTTTTTTGTTACTGTGTACCAAAACCTCCAAACCTATGATTGCTGTGACAGCAGTGGAATTCCAAAAACTTTTGACTAAGTGAAGTGGGGTTAACTCCACCAGGTCCTAGCTGCCTCTGGTTTTCACGACATATTCCATGATTGGATTCAAACACTGTGTTTCATCCCCATGGCCTCAAGTTTATCAAATAAGCAACTTCCCCAACATTCCCACTCCACTGGCGCACCAGGCAGGGATGCCTTTCATCTCCCTGCTGTTTCTCCTAGCCTTGGAGTCCCTCACCAAAGTACATCTTTAATCCTCCTCTATATTGGGCATCCTGACTGAGGACCAAGAATTCCTTGTCAGTATCTGTGAAGATGACCTCCTCCATACCCTGTTGGACCCAGCTCTGTCCCTTCTACCACTGATGGAATCCCTTAACAACTGCAAAGCTATCTGCCGTAGAGGTCAATTGGGCAACAATGTGCACACCTTCATGTTGCTCAGGAACCTAAATAAGTATGAGAGATCTACTATCAAGTATACGTGGGTCTCTATTACTGCTAGTTGAGCTGCCTTGCTGAGCAATAACCTGCTCCCCCTCATAGGTTAGCTGAACTCGGACTGGTATCAGTACCTCAAAATGCATCTATTGTTAGCTGGGAAAGTGAAGATGATCAAAATGTTTGCCCTCCCAAGGTTTTCTTACTGTGTCAGTCACCTTCCCCTTAATATACCTGGAAAGTTATTAAAACATATAGACAGAATCATAGGACACTTTTGTGCAAAGGCACATACCCCCCCACCCCAACCCAGCTCAGAGAATTACCAACAGTGTATCTTATGTAGTATTCCACTAATGACTAAGGACTCTCTGGGATACAACCTTATTCCCCACCATGGAGTGATTTTAAGAGGTCACTGTACAACAGGCTATGCCTTAGCTCCCTACTAGAAACCTGGATCCCTCCTGATATATTGACACACCCATTTATAGGGCCTACCAATAGGATGTGGAACCTCAACCTGTGCCTGGTACTGATAACTCAGGGCCACCACGGTCCCCTTCCTTGGCTCCCATACCCATGGCAGAAGCCAAATACCAGATCAGAGGATGCCCCACTATCTGGCAATCCTAGCTCAAGCAGGGGACGAGACTTGTAGATGACCTTCTCTTCCTGTATTCAGCAGTCTCATGTCCTTCCAACAACTTGACACCTGCTTTCTGCTTCCTTGCTCTGATTTCTGCAGCTATCTTCACATATGAGGAGCCACACAGACCATATGTGCCACATTGCTATCTCCCATCCATTAAAGCATCTCAGTTTCTTGCCTGCTTGACTGCTAGTTGGGAATAGTGGCTGGAAGGATCTTCATAAGTGCCTGCTCTACCACTACTCACTCAGTTGAAAAAAGCACTTGTCTCATATCCATTGAGAGTTCCTGATTCTGGATTCATTCTGGAAAGGAGTAGTAGATGATTATGGCACCATCCTGAACATATCCTCTTCTCCTACTATGGTTCTCCTGACACCTTGGAGACTGTGAACAACCAAACTGTTCCTGCTGTTGGCTGATGGCTACCTTCCTGGAGGCCAAATGGCCAATCCTCATGAAATGGAAACAGAAGAGGCCCACTCCTTATTTATATGGCATGCTGCCTTAGCCCAATTAGCCCTCCCCAAGTGCATGTCCCACAAAGCCATCCAGCACAATGCTGAATATCAAATTAAATGCTAACCTTACCTGAGATAACATCTGTGTAGTGTGGCCCCATTCCCATAGGAAAATATACACCATTCTGAGGTGAACCATCCCATTCTACTAGTGTAATGTTCTTACATGGTATACTTAGGATATTTACCGTATGTTGCTATAATGGCTTCAGGAATGCAGGAAGTGCTGAAAATGAATGGTTCTTTTTTTTTGTCTTTCTGTAATACTCGTCTGCCTTCTGGAGTCACACAGTCTTAGGTTACCTACTTGATGTGTGCAGTGTTTTGTTGCTTAATTATTCTCTGTGGAATTTAATGCAAAGTCAATAAAATATTGTTCTCATGTTATGAACCAAAAATGTTTCAATGAAGAAGGGCAGTCTATAAGATCTGAAAAGTATGTAGAGATACAGCAGATGTCAAATTGTATTTTGTATATCTTACCACCACAGGCATATACTTTAGCATCTCAAATCCAGTGTATGGTAGCATGGGTAGCAGTTTACAAATCCTTGTATATGGCAGGCAGATAAGTCTACACCAAGGCAAAAAATGCTAGACTTTCAGAATTTGTATAGTGCTTAACAATGCCAACTACAGTATATTACTACAATTTCCAACTAAAAATGTTACATACACTCTGTGTCTTATTTTTAATTCAAGGCTTATAGTGTGCTGCTATTCAGATTTAAATGAAGATAAGAATATATAATAGCTATAAAACTCATCAAAATGAAAGAGCACTGAAACTTAAAGATCACATGCACACATATTTCATAAAAAGCTTGAATTCACTTGAATTCACATCCCTGTATCATGATTAGTGTTTCCTAAAAATAGCATGCTGTTGGTTTTGTGGTTTTCTTTAAATCAGCATATGTTAATGTGCTTGTCAGAAACTGAAAAGTGAAGAAATAGTGAAGATGTTTCTGTCCCTGTCAGTGAGCAATGACATCATACCTGTCCAGCCTGCTGCTTCTCCAAATAAATCCCTGATTGATTGAATAAGCTGTTGCAGTTCCTAGTTAGAGCAGTCTGTAGAGCTAATTGTTTTCACTCAGAGCTTGTTACTAACCCATCTGGCTTGTGTTTAGAGAGATATACTTAAAATCTCTCTTTCTGTTCTCATAAAAAGTTGATCATTTGGGGTTCAGGGCTGAATTTTAGTGGTATGAATGAATGTCTGTGAAAAATTGCCTTGTCTGTATCACAGATGTCAGTTCTCTGTCATCAAAACTCTGCATTAAATTCTGACTATATAACACAGGGTTATTTAATGGATGTAAAATAAATCTGAATTCCATTAATTCATAGAAGCGGTGTGTCTTTGATGTAGGTTCATGTGAAAACAATTTTGTTTTTATGTTGGATAGACAAAAGTGTGTCTGACACACTGCTATTTCAGGAACACATACTGTGTGAACTCATAAAACTCAGTTCTTTGTGGGGTTCTGTATGAAAATACATCATGTATGTGTATAACTAGAAATCCTATATGGCATCCTGATGCCCCTGTCTCCTGCCTCTCAGTTGAGGCTGCTGCACACCACTTCCCTCTGTCCCCCACTCCCACAGCCAGGACCAATGAACACTGTTGCCCTCTTTTCCTGTCTCCTCAGACAGGGCTGCTGTGCTCTGCTAAGCCCTAGAGGGTCCCAGGGCCTCTTCCTTCACAGTTTGGGCTGCTGCACCATACTGCCCCTGGCCACCAAAGGTGGGACTTTTGCTGCATCCTGCTACCTACTTCCATTGCCCCAAATGGGCAGGGCTGCTGCACCACGTGCACCCCATAAAACAGTCAGGGTTGCTGTACCTTCAATTAATCAATCAATCAATCTAGTCTTTATTTATCCAGGCAAACACCATTAAGCAGGGTCATTTACAATGTGAACTGGCAATTAACCTTAATTCCCCACTGTGTCCTGCACCACAGTCAAGGCTTCTGCACCATGCTGTCCTCTGTCCCCTGACACCACTGTGCCCTGTTGCACCATAGAGCCTCTTGCCCCCACAGTTAGAGTTGTTGCACCATGCTGCTCCCTGCCACTAGAGTCAGATCCTTTGATACACTGCCCAAAACTACCTGATAGAAAATACAGAAAATCTTTTCATCTTGTGTTATAGGTTGGGGGACAGAGGATAGCAGGGTGAGGCAGCCTAAACTGTTTGTAAAGGAGGTAGAAGAGTGCAGCAGCCCTGACTGTGTGGAGAAGTCAGTGGGCAGTGGGTTGCAGCAGCCTCATATGATGGGGTGGAAACAGGGGCCTTTTGGGGCAGGAGACAGGGGGAAGCAGAGAGTTGCTGCCTCAACTGTCAGGCAGGAGACAGGTGCATCAGGATGCCACTTAGTGTTTCTAGTTCTACACATAAAGGATGTATTTTCACACAGAAACCCCCAAAGAACTGAATTTTATGAGTTCATACAGTACATGTTCCTTAAATAGCAGGAATTGAGGCTACATCAAAGACACACTGCTTCTATGAATTTATGAAATGTAGATTTATTTTATATCCATTAAACAACGCTATGTTATATAGCCAGAACAGAATGCATAGTTTTGATGACAGAGAACTCACATTTGTGATACAGACAAGGCAATTTCTCATAAACATTCATTCATACCACTTCAGTTCAGCACTAAACCCCAAATGATCAACTGTTTATGAGAACAGAATGATGTTAAGCTAATCTCTTTAACACAAACCAAATGGGTTAGTAATAAACTTTGAATGAAACAATTAGCTCTACAGACTGCTCTGACTAGGAACTGCAACAGTTTATTCAGTCAGTCTGGGGCTTAACTGGTTAAGCAGCAGGCTGGAAAGGTATGATGTCATTGCTCACTGACAGGGACAGAAACATCTTCACTGTTTCTTCACTGTTTTCAGTTACTGCAGAGCACATTAACAGATGCTGATTTAAAGAAAATCACAAAACCAAACAGCATGATATTTTCAGGAAACACTACTCATGACAGAGGGATGTGAATTCAAGGGAATTCAATCATTTTATGAAATATGTGCATTTAATCTTTAAGAATGATAAATGTTTCCAATTTTTCTATTGCACTGATCCTTTTATTAGATTAATAGGCAGTTTAGGTATACTTATTTGTAAATAAACCACTAATCTGAAATTAAAAAAAAGCATACGTAACGCTTCTATTTATACTGCATGTGTTTGTGTGTGGATACACATGCACATGTTTGGAGCAACGACAAAATACAGTATATAGGAGTTGAGTTAATATGAGTTTTAAAAGGCTTTTTGTTGTGGTTTGTTTCAGTAGATTATTGTTAATTGTAATGAATAGCCAATCTACTTGTTATTATTTGTATTATATTTATGATATGAATACGTTTCTTTGAATTTCTGCTTGGGAAATGTGGCAGTCAGCACAAGGCATCGTGGAACCTTGGATTTTCAAAAACATAGTTTTCCTTCTGAGTGGAAAATCTAATTAAGATCTTCCTTTAGATACCAGGTTGCAACAGATTGTGAAACACCCATTTACTGTGAAATCTAAGAAACTAGCCATAAACAGGCTGCATTTTATGACCTATTAGAAGGAAGGCAATATCTGACAGATATTATTAGATTTCTCACCACTAAGAGAAATGGCTCAGGAATTTCCACTGACTTTCAAAGGGTAATTCTGACCTGCCATAAATCAGATTCACTAATTTAAAAAAAAGTATAATATATACATATTTTTTTGTGGGATGCTTAGCAACATGCAGATGCCTGGGACTAATTTGGTATGCAGGAAGAGAGTGACCTCACAACCCCAGCATCACCACTGAGCTGTGACCTCACAGGCCGGGTGGGGCCCTTGTTCCCTATAGATGGTCAAAGCTAAGAGAAGGGTGTGCTTTTTGATCTCTGGACTCCTGAAAGAACACATTCTCAAGAAGCACATCTAAGTTAGGTAATTCAACCACCACTATTTATCAGTTGAAACTAGGGTAGGATTAGATACTCAATAATAAGGTGGTTTTGTTTAAATTGTCCATTTAATTTATATGACTGTACCATAAATGTTATATGATCTGTGTTTTAGATTTCATTTACTATTTTTAATTTTAGTAAACTTTGTTTTACTTGAAATCCTGCCAGAGCTTTTTCCTTATTTTGAATGTGAATGCTGGGACAGTGTTGATAATTCTGACAGAACTGTTAAGCACTTACAGTGTGTTACCATATGCACCAAGGTAAGAAAAGTACCTAGATCTCAATTGAGTCAAAAGGGGAATTGTGAACCAGGTTGTGTGCCCGCTGGGGTAAGTATTGCACTGCATTTCCCCGAAGAGGGTATGATATTTGGCCCTGTTACCTGGACATGCTAGTGAAAAATAGTTCATATTTGACCCCAGGACTCAAGACTGGTAATGATTGAACCCAAAATAGACAGGAGGGTTACCCTGTTTGTCTCCTGTTCACATATTGTACTTTTTTTTTTGTTGATCTGTTTCTCCCACCTGGCTCCTGGTCTGCCTACTACATCCGAGCATCCCCTTCATCCGGTCACCATCCAGTCCATCCCAGCTTTCAGTCGGGACATCGCTGCTCTACCCCCGTGGCTTACCCCCAATGGCAGGGTGGTGGAGAGCCCCCACACTCTCTCACCAGGACTGGATCCAGTGATCAGCAATGCCCCCGAAGCTGGGCATCCCGTGGTATGGCCATCAAGCCACCACAACCAGTCGCTATTTTCCCTGTTCTATTCCCTTGTGAGTGGGGCTTGCAATGACGCCAATGGGAGGAGTGTGCACACTTCTGCACATGCTCCCTCCCGGCACTATGCCACAACTCACCTCCCTGTAATGTACAGTGTCAGCGCACCACCCCTGGCCTCCACTAGGGGCCACAAGCATGCTGACAACTGCAAGCCCCCCACTCCTGAGAGGGAGAGCAGTCCATCACATGTTCTATCCCTGTCTTCCCCTGCTGAACCCTGGTAGCCTGAGCCTGTTCCTGAACTCAGGTCGCCGGTGTGGAGTGAGGTGTGGTGTCCATCACCTCAACCCTCAGTGCCACTGGGCCGGCAATCACATATTGCACTTTGAGGTTGGGCACTGTGGGAGCAGAGGGCATCATGCCTGGAGTGTGTTTATGACATTAATTAGTGAAAATATATAGTATGAAAGATTTACAGTATTTCTAACTGCAAAGACAAAGGTTTTACATGTCAAAGAGTGGGTCTGCCTATGCCTTGATGCTTACTGTCCTGCCAATTAGAACCAGGACTGAGATGGGACTCTTCATCCCAGTGCTAGACAGATATGAATGCATTTTCCACAATGGGAGAAGTCAGAAGGATCAATGAAGGGTTCTACATTCTGTGTCCTGAAATTTCTGCACTTATGGGCATCTTTCTGTGGTTGCTGGGTGCAATGCTGCCTTTTTGTTCAGAGTCAACCACTGCTAGTAATATGATGAGTAGTCCTGTGCAGAAACTTATTAGAACCATATGTCATATCTTTAGATCATCCTCAAACAGACTGCAGAAATGGTGCTACCCTCATGGTTTCAATAAATAGAGGTGGTCATGCTGACTTTGTCCACCTCAGTTTATTTAAGGAACAGGAATGGAAGCCATATTGGGTGGCTGGCATGCAGGGAGGCAGCACTAAGAGTTGAGAGAGCGCCAATTGGGGCACAGACAATGGGTCCAGCAAGGAATTAAAGCCAAGTATCTACTGCCCAGATACTACCCATCCAAATTCTACTCAGGGTTCACAACAAGGCACTGACTATTGCTGCTGTCTACATCCTTCCCAAGGATCAAGGGAAAGGCCTCAACTCCATCCTTGAACTTGTCCGTTCCCAACCACCAGGCACCGAGATAATCCTAATGGGTGATTTTAACATAACTTGGTTTGGATCAGATACAGGTGGCTACAAGGATGCCATCTCATCTGCCAACCTTGCTCAGCTGGTCGTCTACCCCACTAGACTCAACTATAAGACTGGGACAAGCATCTTCCTAGACTGGATACTGACTAGCCACCCATCCCACATCTCAAAAGTCTCCTTTCTCCTAGATACACTAAGTGACCACTCCCCAGTCACATGTGAATGGTCTAACAAATTCAGCCCACCACCACCACCCAAACTAATAAACAGCAGACTCCTTCCACATGGTCAATTGAAGCACCTCAAATTACTCCTTAGACAACAAGACTGGTCACCTATCTTCAATGCATCAGATGTCAACTTTGCGCTTGACTTCTTCATCAGCTCCTTCAATGCTGCCTGTGATGTTTACGCCCCCTTCAAAAAGAGGAAAGTAACAGGCCTTAGCAATCCATGGTTCACTGCTGATCTCCTTACATTGCTGAAAGCTAGGGACCACCTCTGGTTTCAGGCCCGGGCCACTGGTAGGCAAGTAGATATACAAAACTACAAACCTGCCCAAAATGGCTGCACCAAAGAAATATGCCTGAAGAAAAGTAACTATTACAAAGATGCCCTCACAAACACCTGGGGAAAGGGGATGTCCTTCTGGAATAATCTCAAGGAAGTTACAGGAATACTGCCCAAAACATCACCTTCAATGTTGGATGTGGATGGGACTATAACTCTTGACCCTTCCACTATAGCTAACATGTTCAATAATGCATTCACTGACCTCAGTAGTGTTCTTTCTCCAGACTTCTTCGATGAAGACCTCCCTCCTGCACCCTCCCTCACCCCCCCCGCCCCTTTTCAAATCACCCCTTTTTTACTTCAGAGCAGTCAGGACACATGAAGTCCATAGATATGTCTCTAAAGCAATTGCTGGATCTAGAATAAGTGGCGACTCACTCAACCTCAAACTGCTGTCCCTTACTCTTGATGAAGTGCTATCTCCTCTAACCTGGATTTTCATCCGCTCCCTCACCCTTGGCCAGTTCCCCGGCAGATGGAAATCTGCCACCGTGACACCAGTCCACAAGAGTGGGGGCAAGGCCCTTCATGGAAATTATAGGCCTATATCCATACTACCCCCCCTCTCTAAAGCCATTGAACGTCTGGTATCTGACCAGCTAATGGAATATCTGGACAAGTACAACATCCTTTGTAAACAACAGCATGGCTTCAGAAAATGCCACAGAACCACATCTGCCCTACTTGAATTCACAGGAGCAATTCACAACTCCCTGGACAATAATTACCTCACTGGTTCAGTCTTCATAGACCTGACCAAGGCTTTTGACACCATCCATCATTGAATACTCCTCACAGACCTGCTTAAAGCTGGGCTCTCACCTGAGTCTGCAACTTGGTTTAAGAGCTACCTGGAAAAACATTCCAAAGAGTGAAAATTGCTGATGTCCTCTCAGATGCTAGACCAGTACCCTCAGGAGTCCCCCAGGGATCCATTCTCGGGCCACTCCTCTTCAGCCTGTTTTTGAACAATCTTCCACAATCCCATCCAAAACAAATCCTACTCTGTGCTGACAATGTTGTCATTCACACCACCCAACAGGACCCCCACCTACTCCAAAAAAAGCTTCAGAAAGGTTTCACCTCCATTGAAACATGGTTTAGTAGTCAAAAGCTGGTTCTCAACTATAAGAAAACAAAGTCAATGCTTTTCTGTGGCTCCCACTTAGGCTTCACCCCCTTAATATTACAACCTGCCTTGGTGCTGTCCTCGAACAGGTTCACTCCTTTAAATATCTGGGGATCACCATGGACAGCAACCTATCCTATAGCATCCACATAGATAGCATTGCCAAAGCTGCAGACACATGCATTGGACTCCTCTACAGGCACAGGCAATGCCTTACCTCGGATGCCTTAAGGATAGCAGTACAGATCTCAGTGGTCTCTCTAATTGACTATGATTTGATTATTTATTGCTCTTCAACTGACACAGCCCTCAGGTGCTTATCCTTGGCCTTAAACAAAGCTTGCTGACTCATCACAGGATCCCACTGATTCACCCATACATGTGACCTCTAGGCCCAAACAGGGTGGCTCCAGCTATCAAACCATATCAAGTACCAAACTTGTCTAATGGCTAAGAAAATTATGCTACATCTTGCTCCCCCTGGAGTCCAAAGTCTTTTCCATACAGCACGCAACCCCCGCCTCACCTGGGCTTTAGAAAATTAAATGCTGCACATTCCTCAGTGCCGCACCACACAGGGCCAAAGATCCTTTGCTTACCAAGCTCCTAGCTGGATAAATGGACTCAACAAAGACATGTCATCTCTGCAAAAGCTAGGCCTATTCAAAGCCAACCTTCGTCTCCACCTAGCTGCCTCTAGCTCCTGTGACTGTCCCTCATAATCTGATCTGCCTCCTAGCACTTCTACTTCTACCCCTTCTCTTCCTCTTCCTACAGCCTACCCTCCCCTCCTGTTTTTGCCCCCTACCTCCAAGCACTTTTTTGAGGCCTGACAAATGCCCATGGCTGCACTGCTCTTTTTGTGTCCATTCCAAGCCTCAGTTACCTCTGGCTACCCTGCCCCCTGGTACTCACTTTCTCTCACTGTAATGTATTTCAGCTGCTTAAAAATGTCTGTGCACCATTTCTGCATTGTTACTCAACTCTATGTAATGTTTGTATTGTGTCTCAATTGACATGGAACCTTTGTAAAAGAGCCTTGGCTCAAAGGTACTTGTAATGCTAGACTCTAAATAAATAAAAACATAAAAAAGTAATTTTTCTACTTTCCAGATACTGAGGATCTGGGGTTTTCAGTAGGCTTCTCCACCTCAGGGGAGAAAGAGGAGCTGAACTGAAATGAAATGTGCATCCCCAGAGCTGTTTGGAGGCAGATTTTTGGCTGAATAGCTGTCAATGATTGTTCTCTTACAGGAACGTTAAATTCAACCATACTGACTGGCTCGAAAGCAGGTAGGTGGGAGAAAGCATTGAGAGAACCAATTGGAGCACAGAAGATGAGTCCAGCAGGACATTCAAACCAAGCCGTTTTTCTCCTTTCCAGATAAAGGGGCTATGCAGTTTTGCTACACTTCTGCACATCAGCAGCAGGAAGCAGGGAAGTGGGGGACTCTGCTGGTCAACTAAGGTAAGGTACCTGTTCACTACTGTTGTTGCATTCACTGCTGGAAAGGACAAAAACAAAAAAGGTAGGCCAAAACTGGGAATAGGGGCAACACACTATCAAGAGTAGGAGTTTAAGGGGATTTAAACCAGATATGGGAGAACACAAGTAACAAGAAACAATGAGCAATTGTCAATGCCAAAAGTTTGCCATTGGTATTGCTATTGTACTGGGTGGGGCAGGACTATAGTTCCCAGCTTACTTACATGCCCTTTTCATCACTTTAAAAAAAACAATGTTTTTGGCCCCTCAGGTCCCTCCTTGTGTTTCCAGACCCTGATTAGGCCATTCGGGGCTCCGGGAGCATGGGGAGAATCTCTGTTTTGCTCCAGGAGCAGCTTTAAAGGAAATTTGCTAATTTGGATTACATGATTATATGTTTGTCTTGCACAATGTATTTTTACATCTGCTGTTAAACACTGTTTCTGCCATTTCTTTCATCAGCAGAGCTATTACAAGTCAATGTTAAAGACTGTATTCATGTTTTTCAAAGTATTGTACCAAAACCTTGGCAGAAAAACAATTACCAGAGTCCAGAACTAAATCTGTATTCACTATTTGAATCCTAGCTACTAGTGGCTCTCCTCCTCCCGGCTACTATGCTATGCACATCTGTCTGCCATATGTATGTATGTATGTACTGTATTTATGTATGCATTTATTTCTGCATGTATTTTGCTATGGTTCAGGCTTACTGTGCACAGAATTGAAGCAGCTCAAAAGCCTTGTTATGCACATTCTGAAGTTATTGTCCACATTCTAAAAACTTATTGTAACATAGAAACATAGAAACATAGACTTTGACGGCAGATAAGGACCACTTGGCCCACCTAGTCTGCCCATGTCCCTACCTACTAGATAAGCTGCAGATCCTAGTTAACCAGCTATCTATTTCTTCCTACCCCCCACAAGAATTGCCTTATGTCTGTCCCATGCATTCTTGAATTCTCCCACAGTTTTAGACCCCATGACCTCCTCAGGAAGGCCGTTCCATGCATCCACCACCCTGCCTGTGAAAAAATACTTCCTCACATTGCCCCTGAGCTGTCCTCCTTGTGCACATTCTAAATTTATAGTGCACGTTCTAAAAATGTAATCAGGTTAAGGTGTTGGTGGTATTTTTTTAGTGGATTTGGGAAATTTGTTCTGGCCAGTGGGTAAATTCCCTATCTTTTTTCAAGAAGTGCCATGGGACTTTTAATATCCCCATTATCAACCACCAGAAAAGGCACACAGGCATTGGTTTAATATGTTAGCTGAAAGACAACACCTCAGAAATGCATCACCCATTTTGTTTGAGCTTTTTTTTCTGACACCTCCAAAATTGTTAACATGATTGCTGTCCTTTGTTGCTCAGTTAAAGCTAACTCAAAATCTTTTTTTCTATGCATTTCAAAAACTAGTTAGAGGGACTGCTTTCTTTTTTCCAAAAACTTTTCATATCTTGCCTGTAAGTTCCTTGTTTGAGGTTTCATTAACCAAGATATCTTCGTTTAGTTAGTGCAATGCATCCTTAAGGTTTCCTACTTTTTTTTCTAATAAAGTCTCTCACTTGGAGACATGCCAAGTAATGCCCATGTTCCAGATTATAATGACTTTTAAACTACAGAAATTCAAATGAATTGCCATTTTTAGAAAGGTGTTTCAGCTGATACACTCCCTTCTCCTCTCCCCTGTGAATTTATTAATACATCTGACACATGTAAATGGAGATACTTCTGCTGTCCTACCCAAAAGAGTGTGGGATTCCTACAATATCTTAGTTGACAATTTTGTAGTGGATAAACAAGAATTAAATTGATAATTATTTATCAGATCCAGATATAGTGCTCTCAAAAGATCTTTAAATGGGGATGGATCTTTTTCTATCTCTACCCAACTGTGCACTCCATCTTACTTGAACCATTTACTAAGGTTGTGTAGTTCTAAAGTTCAAGAAAAGTGCAGGTTGAAAAAAATCAAGTTTTATATACAGAGGGATGTTATGTCTTGTGATTTTGGAGCCTGTCTAAACAATTTAAAATCAAATCTTGTTTGTAAACAGGCTTGTAGTTGAACCCCTAGCTGGATGTCAAGGTACTACAGTTGTAGACATGGCCCTGTATTTAAAGCCCTGTATTACTGTATTACACCAAATTGAATGTCAAAAGTTCTGAAATCAAAAAGGTTAAAGTGCTAAAGAAGTGCAGCTTCAAACAGAAGGATCATGTTGCAACTTAACCCATACAAATATGTGAAGCTGCAACCACTCGTCATATGGCCTCTAGTTCACAGCTGATTTTACACCTGGCACTAAATTCAAAAGTTTAAGTCCAACATTGCAAAGGGCCAATGAAGTGCTTTTGTAACTGTTCAGACATATGTTCAGATGAATCTAGGGGCAAGGGTAACTTCAATAGCAATCAACCCGTTTTCAAAAACGGTGCCTAGTCAAAATTAGAGAGCGGCAAACAAAATGAAACTGGCACCAGTATGGGCTGCAATGCATTAGAAAAAGTTTATTTTAACAATAAGTCAGTCATTTCCAGAGCATACTCATAAAGACAGTGCAATAGCAGCAGCAGCAAGGGGAGACCGCATCAATCAATGAGTAACCATTACCCTGGGCATGGAAAGCAGACAGAAATAGCTCCACTGGTAACAACCCTGCCTTGTCAAAATTAGGAATTATGAAGCAACACGCAAAATGCTTCCCCCATTGATACTAGCTGCTGCTATACATCATCTTTGTGAGCATGCCCCCTTTGTGAATGACTTGCTGTTAAAATAAACTTTTTGTAATGCAGCCTTAGTATAGTGATACCTGATTAATTCATATAGCATTCAGTATGGATTGACTCAAAAATTACATGTATTTTCACATGTGACAGAGCAGGTCAGTAATTCAGGAGTGGCAGAGCCACACATGAGTTATGTAAGTCTTGCTCCTTTACTAGCATAAATTGTAAAACTTGTATAATAGAGTGCTTTATTAAGCCTTAGCGTTCTGTTTGATTTTGCTGCTTTGTTTTGAGTTTGAGTGCAGCAGTGGCTATTGTGATGTCATTAGGCAACCGTTATTGAAGATCCTCTCTCATTGATTAAGGGACCCTTTGTAGCCTGTTAAAACTGGGATGAATTAACTATACTGAAGATACATGACATATCTTCCTTTAGAACTCTTCAATGGCTAAATAAACAATTTATAGTATATGGTTAGGGCTTATTCAATATGGGCCCTAGCACGACGTGGGCACAGGTATGCAAAATCAGCACATACCCCACCCACAAAGCTGCGCACACGTGGACTGGTGCAGCCATATCGGCATTCACTAATGCTGGCCACCTGTCCATGGCTCCATCCCCCTGACACACAAGACTCCACAAGGTGGCTGGGGGCGGAGTCAAGGTCCCAGGTGGGCATCCAATGGGATGCCCACCTGAGATCCAAAGTGGATCCATTGCATAGCAGAGTGTGGGTCCGGGGTAGTGCATGCCTACAGCAGGCACTCAGACTCATGTGGCATAACCCCATCCCTGCTCGTGGCACTCAGTGCCCTTTCAGTGCACAGACAGACCTTGGTAGCAGGAACTGCCCCCATCCCATGGAACGCACCTCTGCAATGCTGCTGTGCACCAACCCACTTCAGGCCATGCCCCCTGCCACTACCCTGCACCCCCAGTGGTAGGCAGTGTCAACTCCCCAGCATCAACAGTGCAGCCCCCCACCAGCCGGTGAGTGCCAGGCACTCACACATTCAGAACCCCCCACCCCCAGTATGTCCCAGTGAGCAGTGGCAGCATGGGGGGTCATGGCTATGGTGCATCTCTTGGGAGCATGCACTGGGTTACGCCTTGTCCTGGCTGGCATAACCAGCACCACCCTTCACACACATGTGGCCAGCACTACATGGGTTAGTGAATACCATGTAATGCTGGCACACTCCAAAAATGCCCCTGGTGCAGTGTGGTCCATGTGCATGGGGGATCAGGTGTGTTGGGTTCGCATGCCCCCCATTTGTGCATCCCATGAGAGGGCACAATGGGTGCAGGGTGGTTATGCACCCAAGTTACACAGCATATGGCCACTCCGCAACTTTGTGCATCAGGCCCTATGAAAATTAGTGGCTCTGAAAATGTTCTTATGTCTTTATGGATGGGTGCCTTTGGAGAACTGCAAATTCTCATTCTCTCATTTGCTCTTCTGCTACATTCCAGTGTATAGGATGTGTTAATCCTGCAAATCTCTCTCTTGGTGATTTGTTGGGGGTGTGTGTGTGTGTGTGTGTGTGTGTGTGTGTGTGTGTGTGTGTGTGTGTTGGGGGGGGGGCTCAGCACCTATAGCATATCTGTGATTATGGTCCCTCTATTTCTTTTTAATCCTGCATTGGACATTTTCTTGATAAGTCATTTTTAAAGTATGTGCCCACCCTTAAAGTTTAAATAATAATAATGATTAGGATAAATCTGTTCAATATTGAAAATAGTGACTAAACAAATATCTTCTCAAGATCAAAAACAATAGCAAATGCAGATATTGTGGGATGTTTCTAAAACAAGTATGCTCCTTATATTATTATTCATTTACTTTTATCAATAACTTACTTTTCTGTTAGGCACAATGTAGGAGACTGAAATATTAAGCAAGGAGAGGTTAGAAATACTGAGCAAACTGAGTTTTGTGGGTGCCCATAAAAGAGTTTTTTTGTTTGTTTTTTTGGACAGAAACCACAATAAAAACAAATTATCTTCCCCAACAATCACTTGAAAAAGATTTTAGAAGCCTGGGTATATGTTTATATACCCTCACCCCACACCCTTAGCCAGTTCCACTTTAATAGGCACTGGATTTGACTGACAACAGGAATCTCCTGTTTGGCAGTAGAAAGGGAAGGATCGCTGACACACATAAGTTTCATCATCCTTGAAGGAAAAGATTAGCCCCCCCCAGCTGCTGGAAGTCTGACTCTGACCAAGGAAGAAGGAGACTACCGAAGAATACAGAAAGTTCCTTTCCCAGAACAGTAAGTGTGAGAACTGTAAGGGCACATAGGCAGCAGGAAAGTAGGTGGAAAAATAAATAGAGGAAGGAGAGAGTAAGCATACAAAGCAATAAAAGAGGGGAACAAAATAAGACATCATGGGAGTGGTGCAGAGCAATGGCTGTGTGGCAGCAGTCTTCTGGGAGACATTCTGGAGGCTGCAGTGCTGCCCTATTTGCAGGCACCTCTTGGGTCTGAGGGAGGAGGTTGCACATCTCCAGGCTGACCTGGCTACAATTCATGAAACCTCCTCCCCCACCCAGGGACCACCAGGGCCACTGCCACTGCCTCAGAGATTGCCAAGAAAGAGGAGTGGTTGGACCAAGTTGGGCTCAGGGAGGGCGAGGGTGGTGGAACAGAGGTGCATCCCTCCAGTTGTACTGCTCCACAATTCATACACTGTTCTGGTGGAGACTGGTTCCTCTATGGAGCCACCTTCAGTGGAGACAAAGGAGGATGCTGGGGACCTCCACAAAGGAGACCCACAGAAGGGTGGCATGGGATCCCACCTGGGAAGGAAACAATTCCTGGTGGGGGACTCAATTGTTAGGGGGTAGAACTGGGGGAGGGAGTGGAGAGGGAGGTAAGGTGCCTGCCTGGCACCATGGCTTTGAGGGACAGGGAGCAAATCCTCAAGATTATGTGAGCAGCTGCATGGGGAGGGAGCTGGATGACATAGTCCACCTAGGGACACATGACATGGCTGGGAATGGGATCAGAGCAGTGCAAGAGGAGTTTGTGGAGTTGGGGAGGGTCTTAGACAAGTAGCATATATGGTAACCTTCTCAGAGGTGCTGCCTGTCTATGGCAAGGGTGAGGAGAGGGTACTACACATGATGGGATTCAATGAATGGTTGAAAAACTGGTGAAGAGCTCAGGGCTTTGACTTCATTGGGGACTGGGGTTCACCTGGAGGAATACAGGCCTATACTGGTGTGATGGTCTGCATCTGTCCAGGAGGGGAACCAGGATCCTAGGGGATAGGATTAAATGCTTCATTGACAAGATTTAAACTAGTCAAGGGGGGAAGGCACTGAAAAGGAGCAGGAATATTCCAGACTCCCTCCAAAAAACAGGGTAGTTAGCAAGGTAAACACCAAGGTAGAGAAGTCAATAGGGAGCAGGACAGAGATAAATGGAGAAAAAGGCAACGGCAGTAAGGACAGGGATGGGGGCTAAAAGGGGTAAGGCCATCAAAAAATGGAGCGTGATGAGTACCAATGCCTGTAGTCTGGGTAACAAGCTCCCTGAACTAGTGGCCTTGATGGAAGAGGAATGCCTGGATAGTGTGGCAGTCACAGAAACATGGTGCACAGGGAACCATGACCATGATGTTAACATACCAGGGTACACAATCTACAGGAGGGAAAGGGAGGGCAAAAGAGGAGGAGGAGCTCTCTACGTAAGGGAAGGTGTCATAGCAATGAAACTAAAGGTTAAACAGGGAGGAGAGGAGGTACTGTGGGTCACCCTGGAGACAGGAAATGGCACCACAATCTGCACAGGGGTTGTATACAGTGCCCCCTCTCAGTTGGAGGCAGTGGACAAGAAAATGATAGAAGGCATCCTTAGAATGGTAGAAAAAGGGGAGATATTGTTCATGGGGGACCTGGATATGCCAGATGTTAACTGAAGCACCTTTGCTGCAGCCACATCCAAGAGCAGGGTCATTTTTGATGCCCTACAGGGTGCATGCCTCAGACAGCTAGTGTTGGAACCCACTCAGGAGGGAGTAATCTTAGACCTGGTACTCTTAAACAGGGACAGAGAGAGGATTTTGGATTTAGAAGTGGGTAGCCATCTGGGAAAAAGCAACCACTGAACAGTGTGGTTCATGATAAACACAGCTGTAGAGTCAAGCCATACAAAAGGAAAAGTATTGGACTTTAGGAGGGCTGACTTTGGGAAAATGGGAGCATGCCTTTGAAAAGCACTAGCTAATGGGAAAGAAGGAGGGGTGGAGAAACAATAGGGAAAATCAAAATAGCCATCACAGAGGCAACAAGCCTTTGGGTGAAGCAAATCAACAAAACAAAATGAAGGAGAAAACCACTATAGTTCTCAAAAAAGGTGGTGGGGAAGGTTAGGGAGAAAATGGTGGCATTCAGGAAGTATAACGAAACACAGAAGGATCGGGACAGAGAACTGTACTAGTTAAAGTAGAATGAAGTGGGGGAAGGCAGTCAGAATAGCAAGGGCCCATACTGAGGAAAAGATAGCCAACTCAGTTAAGAAGGGGGATAAAACCTTTTATAGGTACATTAGGGAGTGGAGGGATAGTGAAGCTTAATAAAGGGAAGGAGGTGGGCAGAGGGTGACA
Organism: Neoceratodus forsteri; assembly: GCA_016271365.2. Classification (NCBI taxonomy): domain Eukaryota; kingdom Metazoa; phylum Chordata; order Ceratodontiformes; family Ceratodontidae; genus Neoceratodus; species Neoceratodus forsteri. Next base: position 1,244,283,738 of record CM057458.1, on the reverse strand, counting down.
GTGAAAAAGCAGGGATACTGAATGAATACTTCTGCTCAGTATTCACAAAAGAAGAGGAGGAAGAGGTACCTAAACCAAATAATAGAAGCACCCTGGATAAGGGGGTCAATACCAGTCCATTCACAGAAGAAATGATCCTGAAATAACTCTTAAAACTGAAGGTGGACAAAGCAATGAGGCCTGACAGGATTCACCTCAGAATTCTAAAAGAACTAATGGGAGAACTAGTGGCACCACTTACCACCCTTTTTAACAAATCATGGTTGGATGGTGTGGTACCTGAGGACTGGAGGAGGGTGGATGTGATTTCCTTTCACAAAAGTGGGAGCAAGACAGAGGCAGGAAACTACAGACCTGTTAGTTTGATCTCACTGATAGGGAAAATGATGGAATCACTTCTGAAGGAAAGAATTGTTGAGTACCTAGAGGCCAGTGAGGTACAGGTCCTAAGGCATCATAGATTCACAGTGGGAAGGTCATGTCAGTCAAATCTAATCAATTTATTTGACTGGCTGACCAAAGTAGTAGACCAGGGAGGGGCTGTGGACATTGCCTACCTAGACTTTAGCAAGGCATTTGACACAGTCCCACACAAAAGATTAATAAACAAGTTAGCCAGCTTGGGAGTGGGTCCCAATGTTGTAGCCTGGATAAAGCATTAGCTGGACAACAGAACACAGAGGATAATAATAAATGGAGTCCACTCTGAAGAAAGTGGGGTTACTAGTGGGGTACTGCAGGGTTCAGTACTGGGACAGGTCCTCTTTAATGTCTGTATAGGTGACATTGCAGAGGGACTGGAAGGGAAAGTATGCCGCTTTGCAGATAGCATGAAGATCTGCAACAGGGTTGATACACGGGGGGGGGAGGATGAGAAGGGATTTGGCAAGGTTGGAGGAATGGTCAAAAATATGGCAGCTTAGTTTTAATACAAAGAAGTACAAAGTAATGCACTTGGGAAACAAAAACCCAGGGGAAGAGTACACAATGCGGGGGAAGGTACTTACAACAACAAAAATGAAAAGGAACCTGGGGATAGTCATATCACATGACTTAAAGTTAGGCAAGCAATGTGAAAAGGCAGTAAGGAGGGCTGGGGGATACTGAGATGCATAGGGTGAGGCATCACCAGTAGGAAACAGGAAGTTGCAATCCCTGTGAACAGACAGTTGGTGAGACCACATCTGAAATACTGTGTGCAGTTCTGGAGATCCCATCTCCACAAGGACATAGACATGATGGAGGCAGTCCAGAGGAAGGCAACTAAAATGGTGCAGGATCTGCACCAGAAGCCATAAGAAGAGATACTATTGGCTTATTATGTATACCCTGGAGGAAAGGAGGGAGAGGTGATACAAATATTTAAGTACCTCAAGGGAATCAACAAAGTCCAAAAGGGTAGCATATTCAGAAAAAGGGAGCACAATTTGAAGACAGAGGGGAAATGGCTCAGGGGCAATGTGAGGAAGTATTTTTTCAGCAGAGGGTGGTGGATGCATGGAACAGCCTTCCTGAGAAGGTCATGGGGCCAAAAACAGTGGGGGAATTCAAGAATGCATGGGACAGACATAAAGCAATTATTTTGGGGGGGGTAGGAGGAAGTAAGCTGTTGGTTAACTAGGATCTGCAGCTTATCCAATAGGTAGGGAAACTAGCAGACTGGGTGGGCCAAGCAGTTCTTATCTGCTGTCAAAGTCCATGTTTCTATGTTTATTTTTTTTCCTTTTAATACAGTAAAGATAAAATCAGAATTTGAATTGAGCAGTGTTTCAAGTCTCAGTCACTGACCCTAAATGAACTTGCTCAGGTGAATGATCCAGCATCCTGTGTTTCTACTTTTTAAAACTGGAACTTAAAAAAAAGGTAATTTTTGCTTCTCAGTCGATTGACCCATTCAGAAGTGGGAGTAGGGGACCTGTGAGATTTTTGAATAATATTTCAGTTGGGAGCAAAACACAGCTACCTCACTGAAATCCAGCTCACTTGTGACCCTTGCCAGCCCCCCCACCCCAATCTTGTTGCCATTTATGTGGTGATGGTTTTAAAGATTAACAGCACCCATTCCCATCTCTCCTTGTGTATCTTATTCAGTGCTGGGCTTAGAATCGTGGAGCTGGGGGCCCTTGCACTGCAACGTAGTCACCAAGCAAGTACCGCTCTGCCCAGCATGGCACTTGAGCTAGTGTGGTTTACATCACAGCTGTTAGTATTTGATCATGCAAAGTAGAAAGTGAAGAGAAACATGGATCCTTCCAGAAACTGTATATACAGTGATGTCCCCCAGGATGAAACCCAATTCTGCAGCATTTTGCAGCACTATGCAGAATGCTGCAGCAGACCTACTGAACAAAGCAATGCAATTTTAATGGCAATTAGTCCCTTTTGTCATTCAGTAAAATGTGACACTGCCAGGATGAAGTGAATGCCACAGTTTCCTGCTTGACAAAAAGGACTAATTGCCATTGAAATTACATTGCTTTATTCAGTAGGTCTGCTGCAGCATACTGCAGAGTGCCTTAAAAGTTGGTTTGATCCTGGGGGACGTCACTGTAGATCTGGGTTGAATCTGACCCAGTACTTTAGAATCATTGTCCTTCTCAAAGCTCCCACTTAGTTACAAAAGCTAAAAACTTGCCTCGATTTCATTCATTGTCCTTCTCAAAGCCCGCACTTACCTGTACTTATAAAAACTAAAAACGTACTGAATTTCATTCATTTTCCTTCAGCTCTTCATTTAGTTACAAAACTGAAACGACTAGATTTCATTTGTAGCTTCACAAAATCTGGTACGTTTTTAGTTTTTGTAACTAAGTGGGGGGTTTGAGAAGGACAATGATTCTAAGGTACTGGGTCAGAATATACTAACAGCTGTGATGTAAACCACAGTTGCTCGGGTACCATGCTGGGCAGGGCATTATTTGCAGGGTGGGTGACTCTGTTTCAATGCAAGGGCCCCAGCTCCCCGATTCTAATTCCAGCATTGAATAAGATAGACAAGTAAAGATGGGAATAGGATAGGATGTGATGTTGCTCTTTAAACCCATCCCCACATAAATGACAACAAGATTGGGGGGTCTCCAAGTTAGGTGGATTTCAGTGTGGGAGTTGCGTTTTGGTCCCAACTGGAATAGAAGTAAAAATTGCCTTTTTTTTTTTTTAAGTTCCAGTTTTAAAAAAGTGGAAACATAGGATGCTTGATCATTTAACTGGGCAAATTAGTGTCTCATTTAGGGGTAGTGAGACTTGATAGTTGAAACACTGCACAATTCAAATTCTGATTTTACCTTTACTGTAATAAAAGAAAAAAAAATTCTGTAGTCTTCATGGTTAGACAGGAATTATGAACCTGTAAAGGCTCAAGGCTGATGGAGGTTTGGAAGTAAAATGTTACAAACAACAAGTTGTGATATGTGTGCAAATAATTTTGTATGCCAGCTAATAAAAGAGGTTCAAGTAGATATAAAATGGGTTAAAAAAATTTGCCCTGCCACAGGCCCACGATAGCTGGGCTGGCTGAAAACAAAAAACTTTCAAAAAAGAAAAAAATGGTGAATAATAAAGATAATGGGAGTCAAGACTTGGGACTTTTAACTCCAAAATAAGGGGAAATTTTCAAAACAATTGAGCAGCACATTCATTCCTCAGTCAGAAGCCGGCCATGGTGGTGTGTGGAGGGCTGAGCCAGTCACCGGTTCGCTTCCTGGCAGATGGGTGGGTTGAGAGGGGCAGCGCTACCGGGTGGGGGTACCACTAGACTACCAGGGAAAATAGCTTAATTTTATTCAAAATGGGGGTCAGAAAATGTGCTGGGGAGGCCACTAGACTACCAGGGATATGTTATTTTATTGAAACAGGGTCAGGATATGTGCTGGGGGGCAACTAGACTACCAGGGATATGTGCTTATTTTATTCAAAATGGGGGTCGGGATACGTGCTGGGGGGAGTTCCACTAGACTACCAGGGATATGTGCTTACTTTTATTCAAAACAGGGGTCAGGATACATGCTTGAGGGGTGGGACCACTAGACTACCAGGGCTTCTACCCCAGCTGCGGGGGTCCACAATGGGGGGCACTGCCACATTACCACCAACTTTCCAGATTATTACGCTGCGCTTTGGAAATCATGCTAATGCCTGTAGCACAGCACTGTGCATTTGAATATGCCACACTGTTGGCATGCATGGGCTCTCTCCTGTCCACGCCCCTGCATACCATTACCTATTAGCGTTGCCGCTACCTTACAGCTCTGGTGCTAATAGGGCTTTTCAATATTGCAGCCTCGCGCAAATCCAGCACTATTCCAGAGCTATGGATTTGCACTACGCACAAAGGTTTGAATATCTGGTCCAAGAAGTATTGTGTCTTCTCTTCCTCCTAAAAAACTGAAATGATTGACTCTAATATCTGTCCTATGCCATGGAAGTTTTCCAGTTAAATAAAAACAACAGATACACCTAATGCCCCTTGGGCCTTTCTTACCTTTCCAGCCAGTAAACAGCCAGCAAGCACTGCCGGTGGACAGTGATCTTCTAATCTTGTTGGTCGGACTGTCTGGGCTGTTGTGGTCAGGACAGCTGGGCAGGTTGGCATGCAGGCAGATAGTGGATGGGACTGAGAATCCTGGCAAACTGGGCACTGGCAAGTAGCATTCTAATCAAGAGGATGGAGCCATTGGAGCAGAGAGAGTCACACTTGCACTACGGTCTGCAGAGGTCATGGTGGGTCACTTACAGCAGGATTGGGGCAGCAACTGTGCATAGACCCATTTTATATCTCTTATCACTGGGCAGCAACTGTGCATAGAATAATTTTATATCAGCTTTCACTGCTCTTTTGTTTTAGTTATAACAAAACTGAAGTGATCAAATTGCCAGAGCGAGGACTACTTTCTCCATGTTTAAATATTTTAATAAGATATTTACAAATGGAGGAAGCAATCACCCGGCCGCAGCACAGTTGAAACTCAGCTGCCTAAAGACCAGCTTCATTCAGATGGTGTGAAGATTGTCTCTAAGACTGAAGTGCCATCCAAAACCTGTGAATGGCTACTAGTGCCAGGGTCTGTCTCTGGGAGTTGCACTGAAGTGTGAGACTCCAGTGTAAATGTGAATAAAATCAATGCTTGAGGATGACCAAAGTGGTGTGGGCCACCCGACTTCAAATGAGATTATCCTCCCCCGTGACAAGCAGAAATCTCAATAACTGCAGAGAAGAAACAAGCGGGCTCTGTCTGCAGTGGTGAGTTTGGGAAGAAAGGATCGGGGCTGCTGACAGGGAGTGAGGACTGCCTGCTCCCAGTCAGAGGTCCTGCATGAGGTGGAGATAATGTGATTGGGGGGTGATTCTGCAGTGGGGAAAAACCTTAAGGAGTACTGTAGGGCTTTCATTCAAGTCTCCAGGCAAAAATAAATATATAAAATACAGTCAATCCCTGCCCGCATTTGTGTGTGTGTGTGTGTGTGTGTGTGTGTGTGTGCTGTGTGTGTATGTGTGCAGTGCTACAGGATCAAGCGGGCTCTGTCTGTAGCAGTGAGTTTGGGAAAAAAGGATCGGGGCTGCTGACAGGGGATAGGAACTATCTGATCCACCTACATCAGCAACCTGGCTCTGGCTGGTGATGTCGGACAGGCTGATAAGGACGCCGAACAGTTGTTTGCTGGGCGGTGTCCTGCAGATCAAAAGAAAAAGCCACCATCTTATTGGTTTGGCTTTTTCTTTGGAAGTAGATGAAGTTTCCACCCATGAAGGGAAAACAGTATCATGATCAGCCTGGCTGACCATTGGTGTGGCACTGTCTCTCTCCTTGCAGACCACTCTGCATTGGACAGACAGTGTCACACCCTTCACTTATAGCAAGATGTTTGCTGCGTGTGTGTGCACAATGAAGTTAAAATGTATCTGCAGCAGTTGCAGGATGCCTGGAGCCTAGAAATTCTTTCAGCCTTCTTTCTCTGTTAGAAAATCTATTAACCCTTGACTATCCAGCCAGTAATAAACTACTGCTACATTTTCATCCGGGAAGTGGCTTGTTACAAATGCATTAGGTGATACTGTTTTCTAACTAGGTCATACATTGACTAATTTGATATTTAAATAGTTTTATCTATGATTTGTCCATATTATAGACATTGATCTATAAAGGCTAAATGGAACAGTGTCAAGCCAGCCAAAGTTTGGTGTATTAAAACTTACAATATTATTTACAATTTTATTTGCCACATCTAGAAATGTTTTTAAAGTATTACGGGGAGGCAATAGTGACAATTTAGGAATTATACTCTTATGCTCACTTACCAAAGTTTAATGTGAAATAAAGGAGGGCAGAAAATAGATGTGGATGTAGGATGTTTGACCACATGAGGGGAAAGTAAATGAAATGCTGATGTATATGTGTTAAGACTCTGTGGATGCCAGTTAATTTAATTGTACCAGTATTTTAGCTGTTATTATCATCTGAGTTTTAGCTTTAAAACTTGTCCTGATGGAGTGACAAGCTAGTCACAAAACACTGGTGATACTTAAAAGGGCCTGTACCATTCTTTGTGATAAAGGATATCCCTTACTAGGGGCTGTTGCTATTTTGTGAAGTTGTTGCCAGAATAAAATTACATAATTTATGGTATGTACCATTTTGTGTGACATTAGTCCACTTGCTCACTGTAATAGACTCAGTTTCAAAAGGAACAGATCCCTCCAGATGTATTTTTCTATATCTAGAACAGGAAAGCCATACATGTTCTCTTAAAGAGAGAATACAGTCAAAATTTCTGGCATCAATAAATTCAGAATTTGCATCAGCATAGCCACAATCAGCCTGATGCCAAAAATGAAATGTCTAAGTTTGTTTAAAAGTTACAAGAAATTTTACAACCCTAAATTCACTGCCTTTTCAAAAGAGCCAGTTTCAGTAAAAAGCTGCTGTGGATGTCATCTCCTGAACTCACAGTCTAGTGATCTCTGTCAGCAAGTTTATAGGACGTGTTTTTCCAAAGTTTTAAAGATCATTTGCAATGGTTTTCACAAGTAAAATAGGCTTCACCATTCAAAAAAAAAAAACATTGCTATAAAAAACTATGTGTGGTTCAGGTTTTGTAATAAAGTTGACAAAGTAGTATTTTTTTGCCGCCTTTTTGTTGGGGTCCTTTTTTCCAGGGTTGCTGGATACTGGGTTATAACCCACTGCTGTGAGGTTTGCAGACTGAATAACTTTCTGATGTGGTACAAGGCTGAGATCATTCACACCTATCATTCAACTGAGGTGATTTCTCTGAATGGCAATTTAAAACAACTATTCCATCCCCTTGTCAATGGGGAGTGGGAGAGGTAATTCTGTTTGGAACCCTTACTAGGAGATTCTAATTTAGGCAGCCCAATGTTTTCCCCTGCCAGGCTGTTACTTGACCTACATTCAGGCTCATCTATGTTGTACTCTAAATTAAAATGATCATTTTCCCAGGGCAAACACTTCCACCCCTAGTAGGAATTAACACATACAAGGACCCTATTAAAACTTATTGTAAAGCAGACACTGAAAAACATCAATGAAGTTACCAACATTACAATACTAGCAGCAATACAATTTCCTAACAGGCACAGTACAATAGCACTCCAAATGTTATCAGCAGCCCACAGGCATGCTGACTCAGCATCCAGTAACCCTGGAGAAATGGACCACACCAAAAAGGCATTAAAAAACATAACTTTTTTCTTCTTTAGTCTTTGGTAACAGGGTAAAATACAACTTTGTCACCCTTGTTACAAAACCTGAACCACACATAATCTTTATAGCAATGTTGTTTAAATGGTGCTGCCTGTTTTACTTTTGAAAACTATTCCACATGTTCTTTAAAACTTTGGAGAAACAGGACCTATAAGCTTGCTGATAGAGGAGATTAGACTGAGCTAAGGAGATGACATCAGCAGAAGCACTTTACTGAAACAGGCTTTTTTGAACAGGTAGTGAAATCAGGGTTACAAAATAGCTTATAACTTTAAAATGAATTAATGTAGAAATCTAATTTTTGGTATGAGATTTACTGGGGGTATGCTTATTATAATTCTGCAATGTAGCACTTGGCCAGAAACCCTCTTTAATGCCTAGATGTTGTCTGCCCTACCAGAGTCAGACACTGCAATATAACATTTGCAAGCTGTGAAATCATTAAAATGAATGAAGAATAACAAGACATACAGCAGTAGTTTCACTAAAGTATTGATTTGCCCTAACATGACAAGGTCTTGAATCTCCAAAGGCATTTCACATTATGTCTTCCCCCAGACTGCAACTTCTACAAGCATTTTGATTGCTGATTCAATCTACTCTTATTTGAAGCTCTCTGTGGAGCTGCATTGCAAGAAAATCTATTTTTTCCTTTACTCTGAAGTTCTCCTTTGATCTGTGGATCTCCAAATTGAACCATTTAGTGTGACAGCCTTCCTTCAATCTGTTTCTTTACTACCATTGAGCTCTGTTGTATGTTGCGCCTACAGTTCTTCCCGATTAGAAGTTAGTATATTGATGGGCATCCCTACATGACATTCAGGAAACCAGTGTTCAATTCCATCATGGGGAGAATATTATTACCTATGGACTAACCTGCCAGAGGAGGCAAGGGATATGAAGACAATACTGGCCTTCAATTTATGTCTGAACAAATTTCTGCTTACCAATGGAATCCCTGTGTACACTTGATGTCAGACTGGTATGGAATACATAAACATTAGGAATGTTTCCACAGCATACTCTGTTCATCCTTGCTTTTGAAGCAGAGGTGGGGGTGGACTTGCAGGACCTAGAGTCACTTCATCCTTACATTAGTTTGGTAGAATATATAAGATCAGTGTTTTGCCTTATTTTTAAATATGAAAATTCTTTCTTGTAATCTTACACTTAAAATTTAATTTAAAATTCATTTTGACTTAGTTTTGTCATGAATATCATTGCAATTGTGTCCCTGTGCTATTTTCTTTGTATGTTTTTATCTTGCTTTACCTAAGAAAATTAATCATCTCAATATGCAGTAGAACATGAACAAACAGACTCCACTGTCAAATAACTGATTCACATCCTGTTGAGTGCCTTAAAATATTGTAGAGCCAAGTATATGACTTCCATCTGAACTGTATGAAAGTCTGTCAGATAATCTATAGATCTGCTATGTATTGAATATAGTATACATCTGTGTGGAATTTTCATGTCCTGCATAGAATTTGAATTTGACGGCAGATAAGGACCGCTTGGCCCACCCAGTCTGCCCATTTCCCTACCTAATGGATAAGTTGCAGATCCTAGTTAACTAGCAGCGTACTTCTTTCTACCACAACCCCCTAGAATTGCCTTATGGCTGTCCCATGCATGCTTGAATTCAATCACTGTTTTTGACTCCACAACCCTCCGAACACCGCTCCATGCATCCACAACCTCTCTGTGAAAAAATACTTCTTACATTACCTCTGAGCTGCCCCTCTATCTTCAAATTGTGCCCCTTGTTCTTGCACACCTCTTCTTTTGAAAGATGCTACCTCTTGGACTTTGTTGATTCCCTTGAAGTACTTGAACGCTTCTATCATGTCCCCCTCCTCCTTTCCTCGAGGCTATACATATTAAGCTCCTTTAGTCTTTTTTCATATGTCTTCTGGTGCAGACCCTGCACCATTTTAGTTGCCCTCCTCTGGACAACTTCAATCTTGTCTATGTCCTTGCGGAGATTGGGTCTCCAGAACTGCACACAGTACTCCAGATGGGATCTCACCAGCTGTCTGTACAGAGGGATAACATCTTCTTGTTTTCTACTGGTGATGCCTCTCCCTATGCATCCCAGTATCCTCCCAACCCTCCTTACTGCCCCCTCACATTGTTTGCCCACCTTTAAGTCATCTGATATGACTACCCCCAGGTCCCTTTCCATTTTTGTTGTTGTTAGTATCTCACCCCCCGTTGTGTACTCTTCCCCTGGATTTTTTTGTTTTCCAGGTGCATTACCTTGCAATTCTTAGCATTAAATCTGAGCTGCCATACATTTGACCATTCCTCTAACCTTGCCAAGTCCCTTCTCATCCTTTCCACCCCACCTTGTGCATCAACTCTGTTGCAGATCTTTGTGTCATCTGAAAAGAGACATACTTTTCCTTCCAATCCCTCTGCAATGTCACTTACAAAGACATTGAAGAGGACCGGTCCTAATACTGAACCCTGCGGCACCCCACTAGTAACCCCCCTTTCTTCAGAGTGGACTCCATTTACTATTACTATTTACTATTGCATTATATGAAATTCTGCCTAATGCTTCAGAAGTCTATCTAAAGAAAAATTGTGCATGTGTAGAATTTTCAAATTCTGCTTTATATGAAATTCTGTGGAATTTCAGAAGTTCTGCATAGATCTTCAGAATTCTGTCTGAAGCAGAATACTGAAATTCTGAAATAGTATTTAAACTGCAGATTACAGTATACATACATTGTGGATTTATGTTCTGTGGTTTACATAAACCACAGATTAGGTTTCAGTAAACTGCAGAAATAAAATCTATGATTGATATAAACTGTGGAAAAATAATCTGTGGATTACATTAAACAACTTTCCGAATGCCACAGAATTTAGTGAAAAATCCTGAACAATAATTCAGAAGCAAAACTGCCTGAATTCCACCTGCAAAACTCCACATTCCTCACACTCTAACTCTATTGCAGTGTGTTCAAATAAGATGCCGTACAGACAGTTAAAGCAGTAGTGGCCAATGGACTCATACAAAATCCCCAGTGGCTCTTAACAATTCAAAGTACCCTGCCACATAACCACTTAGCTAGAGATGTTTGAAGTTGGCTAACTTAACTTCATTTATTAATTTACGAATTTGCCACAGTTCACTAAGTAAAACTGCGCTGCAAAGTTTTAATTTGTAGTATAGGGCCAACTTCACTAATGGTGAATTTGGTAATTTAACCGTTGAAGTTGTGCCCACAGGGAAGTTTGCAATAAACCATGGGATTGGAGGTTATATTTTACTGAAATTAACTGTATGCCATGCATTCTGTGCAGTCTAATGAAGATAGAGTTGGAGAGAAGTCTGCCCCTGCTTGTCTAACTGAAAAAAATCCTCAAAAACTAGTCTGAAAGTGGAGTTCTTTGAACTACACTGCTCACAAAAAAATATCTACAGTGCCTTGTGCAGCTAGATTACAATTTTGTTCATAGTTTTGCAGATTTATTTAGTTGACAGAAGTGATTTTGTTTTGTC